>QLOH01000596.1:0-682346 GCA_026901365.1 Sesbania bispinosa
GTTTTTAATGAATTATACAACATTTAATATTGTAAATACAATTAATGTATAAAGACCTTAATTAACCGGTGCCCTTAAGACACTCATTAAGAGAGTCCAATTTTAAAACAACACTTATATGAAAGGTTTATTTAAAAACATTTTGTCCAAAAAAAACTAATAAAAAAGTTTAATTTACAACAAAAGCAATAAAATTATTATTAAAAATATTTTAATATTGCCATGAACTTTTAATTGGTTGTTTGACAGAGTCCTCCCTAAGCAAAAATGAACTAGTAGGTGAAACCCTGAATTAGAATCCTTTCTTTCAAATTGATATATTACCTCATTGTTATAAAATTTAGTAGGCCCCTTTGCTACCCCATTTTGCTCTGGATTGAGTGGATTTATTGGGATTTTGAAGTTGACTGGTGGCCCCTCTTTGGAGCAAAGCATGAACCCCATCAATCCTCTGTTAAATCAAAACAAAGAAAAGCTCTCTCAGCAACAAAATTTGTTTCACATCATCTAGCTAATATATTTCCTAGCTAGCAGGGGAGAATGAATTAGAAGGGTAAATATAAAGTTAAACCAACAAGGAATGAATGAATACATACGTTGAATATGAAGGAGTTGTTGTCCAGGCATAATTGACAGAGCCTTTGAATATCTTCTTGCAATATGCTATGGTGTCTGCTATGACAAAGTCATCACGCCATAAAGGATCAGCAGGAGAAGACATTACTCCTCCAGGGCTAAGTGCCTTTGTAACTGCTTCTAAGAACGGTTTACCTGGATAAAATTCTGCCACAGGTCCTACATCCATCACGCCTCAACCTTTTATTTTCTTTCCATATTATAATATGAGTTTAATTTCTATGCACGGTCAGTGTAAAACAATTTTACACGGACATCTAATGATATGTTGCCACATCATTTAATGAATTTGACACCCCATGCACTTTAAACTCATTAAATGATGTGTCAATACATTATTGGATGACTGTGTAAAATCATTATAGTTATTAAATTCTTATAGTATATGTTCTTTATTAGAAATATATAATATAAAATCATTTATGTGTTCTCCACCCAACAATTTAAGCTTTTGGAATAATTGGTTCATAACATGGTATCAAAGCCTCTATGACCCAGTGGTCAAATGTTAGATCCTTGCAGCCACCGGCCCCCATTATTCCAATAAAAAAGATTAATTTTAATACAAGGTAGATGATGCGGTGCATTGTCCATGTTGTAAGCCAAATGACTCTTTCATGAGAGAGAAATATATAATATATAATATGTTTAATAACCAGATAGTAATGCAGGCAGTTGGTTCAGTTGTTAGTTAGGACTTATGAGTTAGTTAATTCTGTTTTCTGTTATGTCAAGTCAGTTAGTTTATATTGCATCTGATTCCTTTTTATCCCTTTATATTGATGTTGATACATCAGTAAAATTCATCTCTTCATTTCAATTTCTTCTTATGCTTACCTATTGGAGCAAAAGCATCCACTATAATGGCATCATAAGTGCCTTCCGGAGCAGAATTGACGAACGATATTCCTGCACATGTTTGTCACAAAATTAATTTGGTGTACATATATACAAATTAATGTGTCACGCGCTTTAAGCATTGTTATGGGGTTCTAATTCTATATTAATTGTAAAATAAAAACAAATGAATCGCTTAAATAATTTACCCTCGGCTATATGAACATGCACTCTAGGATCCTCATAACCAACTGCTATTTCAGGGAACAACTTCTTATAAACCTATAACATTAAATGCATCAAGAACAATGAAAGAAAACAGAGAATGTTATATAAGTTTATTTGTCAAAGTTTATATATAGAAGATGGGGCTTAGACCCAATTTAGATACATTTCTACAGAATATTTTGAGAAGATAAAAATAGAATGAATCAAGAGGTCAAATGAAATTAACTTCTCGATAAGTTGAAATTAGTTATTTATGGAGAAGTTAAATGTGAAAGCTTTTGAAGTAGGTGAGCTACAAAGACTAATTTCAACTTATGGAGAAGTTAAATGCATTTTAACTCTTTGATTCATTCTATTTTTGTCCACTTAAAAGTACTTCTGCAGAAATTTCATCCAAACGGACCCTTAGTTACATAGGAAATTAAATTTGATATCAACACTCACATCGATGACCATTGTGTCCATTTCACAGATGTCAATATGCTCAACAGAAGAATGGCGGGATATCTCTCGAAGAATACCACCATCTCCCCCTCCAACCAGCAGCACCTGTAAATGTAATGTTCATCACCATCCATATATTAAACAAAATTAATTAATTAATTGTCTCATTTAATTCTTCTTTAAGAGAAATGTGTGTTTTTCCGTTATGATGTTATATCTTTAGTTATGTGAATGTGATGCAACAAATTGAAAATGAATGGACAGTTATAATGTGTTTGGAATCACCTTAAAATAACATTGAATCTATATTCACAGCAGCGTGATTAGTAGTAATTTTTATCAAACTAAACACACTATTAATATAGTATATAGTATGTGGTAGGAATAGAGATATAGAGTGGAAGAGAGAATAACCTTCTTTGGATTGGGAATGGAACAGAGTGCAAGGTGAGTGAGCATCTCTTGGTATGCAAACTCATCCTTCTCTGTCAGCTGGATATAACCATCCAGAATTACGACTTTGCCATGTCTCTCTGACTGCACAATCCACACCATTCACACTCAACCATGTCATTTTTTCCAAATTGTCAGCAATTATTTCTCATTGGAAAGAAGGAAAACATTAATTACCATATAGTTTGGCCCTGAGTACTTAGAATTGGACAAAGCTAGCATACCTCAAATACAAGAAGCTCTTGAAAGTCTGATTTCCCATAGAATATGACCTTTTCGATTTTATACAAGTGTGCTTCCCCTGTACAATGGGGGAGGCGCGCGGCAATACAAGAAAAACAAAATGAAGCTGTTAATGGTGAGAAGGTGATGAAAATCTAATTAAGTTGGAAATTTCAAATGATGTCTGATTAGGGGAGAGAGAAGAAGACAGAAAGAATGAGACACAATACATCATATACAACATAAAAAGATGAGTATTGTTTAGGGTTTGTATTGTTTTTCATACAACAATACATCATATACAACATGAAAAGACAAAATAGAAAATAGAAAGAAGAGAGAAATGTGGGATGTGATGGATGATATGATGGAGAGATATAGAGAAAAAATGTGTTGTATAAGTTGTTGTATATTTTTTATTGTATGATTTTATTTTCTCGAGAGATAGGGAAGAAATAGCAATAAATAAATATAAGGTGGGATGTGGTTTAGTTGTCACATCAAATTTCATTTAAGTGGATTTTTTTGACATTTTCAAAATTTACTATAACTACTTTGGGGTAAGGTAAGGATGAAGAGAATGGTCAAAGAAAAATATTAGCGTCACATTTTTTAACTTTTCTCAATACACCCTTTCCAATTGGTTAAAATTCAGGTACTCACCAAATTGAATGTAGGTCCTATTACATTGAAATTTGAAAGTGATGATTTGATGAAACCTTATAAATTTCAATAAATAAAATTGTATTAAGAAGAGTATTTTAAAGAATCTATACTAAATTTATTACTAGCACTCCTTATATTTTAAATAATAATTATTTCATATTTAAATAATATATTTTGATTTTTTCACACTCATTTTATATATTTTCTTACACTTACTTTTTTTCTTTTTATATCTTTCTTTCTATTACATTTCTCACATTCTCTCTTTTCATTTTATTTTTCTTTTTATTTCTCTCTTATATACATATCTCATCTCGCACCCAATTTTTTTTTAGTGAAGGACTATAATTTTCTATATTTAAATTAGGAACTTGCTAATCAATACCTAAGGATAGTTATTCATTAAGGAACTATTATATTTTTATTGAAAAATATGACAGTTATTTAATTTTAATATCAAATATTAATCTTTTTAATAATATGATATTTATTATATTTATAATATTAAATGTTATATTTTTTTAATAACTTTTTGATATTTTAATAAATATTTTAGCGTTTCCATTTAAATTATATGAGATAGCAATATTTATATGTGTGTGTGTGTCACTGTATAAACAGTTAAACACACATGAAAAAGGAAAAATAAAAGCAACAATATATACCTGGCGCTGTATCATCAGCATACCACCCGGGAAATGCACAGGTGCCCTTAGCTCTTATGTAGTCCTTTCTAGTGTCAATTTGTGGAGTTGTAAAGTTTTGAAGATCCAAATTCACATCCTCCACTTGAATCTGTGATCTGCTAGATAACTGAGAAACAGTTTTATATTAATATCTGGATATGATTTTACCTTTCTTAGCCGCTAACTAGTTTTTTTTTTTT
Organism: Sesbania bispinosa; assembly: GCA_026901365.1. NCBI lineage: Eukaryota > Viridiplantae > Streptophyta > Magnoliopsida > Fabales > Fabaceae > Sesbania > Sesbania bispinosa. The sequence goes on from QLOH01000596.1 coordinate 4,373, forward strand.
TTGGGGGGGGGTCCATATTAGCTGCTAACTATAGTTTAAATCTCTGAAATTTGAAAGTGGACCTGTTCATTTGGGTTTTCAATTCTCCTCTCTTGTTAAGCTTAATATAAGATGGTGATATTAGATGTTTATTTAATTTTAAATATACAGTACTTTTATTCAATGTTCATAATATTTTTTTCTCCACTCTCTCCACTTTTACATAGCCGTAATAAATAGGATAATTCAATTGTCCATAATTTCACAATTGTATGATAGCTTCCACCTCTCTATATCCTAAGATGTTTGCGGTTCGGTTTGGATCCATCTTGAGACAAAAACTTTATTTGATCTAATTATTATGATTTTATTGTTTAATCATTCAATTTATTTTAATATTTTTTAAATCTGAACCAATCCAATCCAATTTTAATTGGATTGGATTAAATCAGTTTTTAGTTTTTTTAAAGAGATAATAAATATTATATAAAAAGTGATAAAATTATGAAATAATAGTAAATATTAGATTATATTTATTAAAATAAATATAAATTATATAAAAAGAAAGACATGAGATATGAAAACTAATTTAAAACTAGTTATAAATTGATATATTTATAGAAATATTAACATGATATTAAATAATAAAATCATAAAAAATATATTTGCATAAGTGGTTTTATAGAGGAGGGATCAACTTACACCGGTGTAAGTTACACTAAGTCTTACACCGTTAAATAACTTTTTATCAGATCATTGTATTGAGTAATCTACCGTTGGATTGAAAGTTACTATCATATAGATCATACATATAAAATTTTACTTTAATCCGAAATTATTTGATATGTCGTTGAGATGTCTCAAGATTAACGTCATATATACATTTGAAATATATGAAAAAGGGACCATTTGATTATCAGTTTATTAGTGTTCAATTTTTATGAAATTTTACACAGATAATCAAGATTATGAATAAATATAGTACAACGGTTGGATTAATAAAAATCACATTCGATCTAGAGTTATTAGCGGTGTAAGACTTAGTGTAACTTACACTGGTGTAAGTTAATCCCTCCTCGGTTTGAGGAGGGTTATAATTACACCGGTGTAAGTTACACCAAGTATTACACCGTTAATAACTACAAATCGAATATATTTTTTAGTAATCCAACCGTTGAATTATGTTTGTTCATCATCATCATTATATGTGCCAAATTTCGTTAAATTTTGACACTAATAACTTAATAATCAAATGGTTAGATTTTTCATATATTTCAAATGTATATATAACGTTAATCTTGAGACATCTCAAATAATTTTGGATTAATGTAAAATTTTATATGTATGATCTATATGATAGTAACTTTCAATCCAACGGTGGATTATTTAATACAATGATCCGTTAAAAAAATATTCAGCGGTGTAACACTTGGTGTAACTTACACCGGTGTAATTATAACCATTCTCAAGTAAAGTAATAATATATGTATATATAAATTCGGTTTGGATTGAATTATTTTTCAACATAAAATCCGAAAATCAATTTAATCCAATAAAAATTTTCAATTTTTGAGGTTCTCAATTTTTTGAATTTCGGTTTGATTCAATTTTTAATTTTTCAATTTGATTTAGACTATTTACATTGGATTATATTGAATATAAACAGTCCTACCTCAACCAAAAAAGAAGTTTTATTGAGAAACAACACAAACACGAGCATTTACTCAATCATGTCACAAACATTAATATTTTATCTCATTCAATAAAATATATTTATTTTTATATAATTAATATATTTAAATACATATTTTAAAATATATGTCTAATTTTAAAAATAAATTAAAAAATGAAGTATATGTTAGATTTAAAATAAATAATTTAAATTTAATATGTAAATATTATAATATAATTAATTTGTATTAGAAATTTAATATAACTATTCATATTAAAAGACAATAATTTAAATTTAAATTATGAATTCATAAAAATCAATTATCTGAACTATATTATTTGAAAGAATAATATAAAATATCTTTGTAAGGGATCGTGAATCACCGACAATAGTGAGAAAACAATAAGAGTGACATATGAGATCCCAGCCCGGCTACTCTAAAATATTAAGTCTGGAAATTATTATTATACAAAGAGTTTATAGACACTCTCATCTTCTGTTACAACTCCTCCTCCACTTTCATTTTTTGTCTTGCCTTCAACTGATCACCACATTTTTTTCATTTTATAACGAATTGAGCTTCGAATTGCTTCACCGAAATGCCAAAAATAAAAAGGCAGAAGATGAGGAATCTAGATATAAAGACCACACCTCTTGATTTCTCCAACAACGTAATTCATGAAAGAGGAGATTTTTGAGAAAAAACAAGCAAATAACGTTTCTAATTAAAAACCCAACAAATTAAAAGAGAGTTATTTATTCCTCTCCGGAACCCATAATAATGAAGTTTGATTAAGGGTTCAGAAGTACTTTTAAGTGAAAAATAAGGGCATGAATCAAAGAGGTTAAATGCATTTAACTTCTCCATAAGTTAAAATTAGTTACTTTTAAAGAAGTTAAATAGAAAAAAGCTTTTGGAGTAGGTGGTCTACAAAGACTAATTTTAACTTATGGAGAAGTTAAAAACATTTGACCTCATTGATTCATGCTATTTTTTTTTACCTAAAATACTTATACAGAAGTTCCACCCAAATAGGCTCTAATTAATATCTAAATTTTGAGATCAGCAAAAATAGGGAAAGAAATTAACCGTTGAAGTGATGAGTCTGATCGAGGAAGGAAGAGAGGTGAGGCTTTCAGGCTTTGACAGAAATTAAATCTGATGGAAATTCAGGCGGAGAGAAGGAGAGACTGCAGAGGTAAGAGATTTTGAGTTATCGCAACTATGGTGGTTGTAGCTAAGTTTGAAGGCGGTGGTATAGGTGGATGTGGCTGCATGCATGAGGCCGGGGAGGTAGGTAGGGAGGATATGTTGGGATTGAATAGCTGGAAATCATAGGTAGAAATTTATGCGCATATTTTGTTTATAATTGAGTAGATTTGATTTTGATAAATTTATAGAATTAATAACAGAAAATGAATGACTAACAATTGATGAGAGTGATCTAAAATCAATTTCGCGAATTGATTTTCATTATTTACAATGTGTAACCAGATGGATACATATTTACCAATTTAATTTAAGTGTGTATATTTGGTTTAGTTTTGAAACTGACCAAATTTAAGTTTGGATTTCCAACACAACTATTTATAGCGTTGAAAATCTAAGTTTACCATCTTTCAACGCTAAACCAAATACACACTAAATATGTGTTTGGTCTACCCAAAATTACATTTTAAACGTAGATATTGACAAACACTACTAACAGTAAGTAGTATCTTCTGCCCATAAACGTGGATCTATGTGAACTGTAAACCTTAATTTACTAGGTATCTTTTCCTAGTGAATCACGGTATATAAGACAGATATATATATGGACCCAAATTCAAGGGATGAGTTAGATTCCGTTATTAGTAACATGCACTTTGTTTTGTCGGTGCGAAGTCAGTAAAAGTTCAACTTGTGCTAGCTACCATTTTTGGTTACTATGACATGTAACATCTATATAAATTGTTTGAGAATAATATATACGCTGCCATGTGGTTGTTTTTTTTCCTAACCAAAATGCAAGGGAGAGGAAAGAGATTCATTCTGAAGAATCTAGCTTAACTGTCCATCGATATATCACATTTAAATACCTGAAGATGGGTAACGGAAAAAGATGATCTTGTCCTCCGCGCCACATTGTCTCCTTCTCCGCTGACTCTACACATCAGATAACCTCTCCTTGAATTGGAATTCAGTTGCAAAAATGGTGTCTGAACAAGTAGTTGAGAAGGAACGATGTGCCATGGCTGAACAAGAAACCATTGTTGCTGGGCTAAAGCCATTAATTTCCAAGATCGATGGTGTTTTCCTACAAAATTATGTTGTTCTTAAAAAAGGACGGGAGAGGAGGAATCTGTGGACGTAATTTCCAAACGTGGATCATATGCTCCTAGTACCTAGCTTTTGGATAGGTTGTGGCAGACAAAAGGTACATAGTTTTCGTGAGGTCATTATCCACCATGTTTTTTTTTTTTTACACTAATCTTTTATATCTTCTGCATATCTTTTATTATTTATCACATCATAACGTAAAAAAAAATTATTACATGTTTCATTTTATCCGTTCTTTCTCCTTCTTTCTTTCCACCTCTTATCTCCACGAGTGGAAATAGACACCCGTGACGGAACTTGAAGAAAAAAATTGGGGGAGCTAAAATATTAATTTAATATACAAGTTAAATATTTAATATTATATTACAAGTTTTATGATCATATATTATATATCGGTATAAAATTTTAGACTTTTATTCAATGATGTATTATTTTACTCACTTCATTCTAAAACTCTTATTATATAAGATTATACACACAAATTAAGAAAATTTAAAATATGTCTAAATTTATACAATTTTACTGAAATACCCTTATCAATACTTCATTTATTTTATTGAAGAGCATTAGAAACATAAAGAAATATTATTCATAATAAAGAGTAAAGACTGAATGTACTACCTCCGTTTCTATATGGTCCCCTTTTTTAAGAAAAAAATATTTCTATTTTATTATCTACTTGCAAAGTCAATGCAATAATGATTACATTTTCCCCAATTTATCCTTATATTCGTAATTAATAAATTACTCACTATTGAAAACTAATGAAACCAAATAAATGTTAAGAGAGATAAGGGGTAAAGTAGAAATATAAAATTTCTTTTTAAGAAAACAAGAGTAATGATTGCATTTTTTAATCTGTTTATTTTTTTTGTCTAAGTGGCTAGTTGAATAAAACGACAAAAGTTTTGGAATATATTACTCAGTTTAATAACACATGAAATGTTATGCTCATTAAATGATGTGATAAAATATCATTAGATGATAATATTAAATTTTTAAATATGGTGAAAAATTCAATTAGTACTAAGAAAAATATAAATAACTTTTAATAATTATATATGAAAAGGGTTCAATTTACACCGCTGTAAATTACACTAAGTATTACACCGTTAATAATTATAAATCGAATGTGTTTTTTGGTAATCCAACCGTTGAATTATGTTTATTCATCATCATGATTATTTGTATTAAATTTCATAAAATTTTGACAATAATAACTTGATAATCAAATGGTTAAGTTTTCCATATATTTCAAATGTATATAACGTTAATATTGAGACATCTCAATGACATATCAAATAATTTCAGAATAATGTAAAATTTAATATGTATGATCTATATGATAATAACTTTCAATCCAACCGTTGATTACTTAATAAAATGATCTATTAAAAAATTATTCAGCGGTGTAATACTTGGTGTAACTTACACTGGTGTAAGTTGAACCCTCTATATATAAAATTTATTTTGCAAAAGTTTGGGAGAGCCATGGCTCCCCCTATCATCAAGAAGGTCCGCCCCTGAAATAGACCCATTCGAATTAGATTTTTTAATATCTTAAGTTTTTATATAAGATAATATACTATATGTGTGTGTTAAGATTGTTAACGTACTCCCACCTATTTTTTAAAAGGAGTAGATTATTACGTGAGAAATGTTTCACGGACACCTAAAAGTGGCAATGGTAGTATCACCACAATTCAGTTTTGCTTTTTGCACCCTATTTTTTCTTTTTTTGCACCCCCTTTTCTATTTTTTTTTGAAAAACTGTTTTTTACTTTTTTTATTAAAAAAAATATATTTTTATTTTGTTATTATATTTATTTTTATTTCTTTATCTTATCAAATAAAAATATAGATCAAGAAAATACAATTAAATGATCATATAAAAAATATGTTAATTAACACGAGGTTAATTATGTGTCCCGAAACGATGAATATGTTAAAAAATGAGGTTAATAGTGTTTCCGTTTGTGGTTAACAGAGTAGGATTCTTATTGCAACTCCTGTTAACACGAGGTTAATTATGTGGCTAGAAACGGTGAATATATTTGTAAATGAGGTTAATGGTGTATACATTGGTGATAAACAAATTGAGATATTTGGTTAATTGTGTGCACAGAAACGGTGAATATATTTGTAAATGAGGTTAATGGTGTATACATTGGTGGTTAACAGAGTGAGATATTTGGTTAACAGAGTGAAATATTTGATTAATTGAATTTGTGAGGTTAATTGTGCGCACAGAAACAGTGAATATATTTGTAAATGAGGTTAATGGTGTATACATTGGTGGTCGACAGAGTGAGATATTTGGTTAACAGAGTGAAATATTTGATTAATTGAATTTGTGAGGTTAATTGTGTGCACAGAAACGGTGAATATATTTGTAAATGAGGTTTGATTAATAGAGTGATATATTTGGTTAATTTAACAGAAATGGTGAATATATTTGTAAATGAGGTTAATTAACATAATTTTTATACGATCATTTAATTGTATTTTCTTGATCTATATTTTATTTGATAAGATAAATGAATAAAAATAAATATAATAACAAAATAGAAATAGAAAAATTATTTTTAATAAAAAAAGTAAAAAACAATTTTTTTTAAAAGGGGTGCGAAAAGTAAAAGAAGGTGTAAAAAGCAAAACCGAATTGTGGTGTTCAGCCTCCTTGAATCGCGATTGTTATCACTTTACACTTTCTTTTACAAAACAGTCAAATCTCATTTTTATAAAACTAATTAAATTTATGGGTATTACAGTAATTTTAAATTTAAAAATTCAGTTTTTTAATCTATCTCTGTTTAACTTCCAGAAAACCCACCTTCATCATCGCTTCAGTCTTCACCCACTTGCTCGTCTTTGTTAGAAGTCTACAAGGTCGTGATGGTGATAATGGCCACAACGGTGGTGACAACACCAGCAACCGAGACAGCTCCACAAATGAATCATCCACTATCTCATTGGTCTTTGCCAGCAAAGGAGGCAGGGGACTTTCATTACTCTGTGTTTCGTCCATCAATGAACTTGAGGATAAACAATGAAGAAATAGAACAAGTGAGATAATATTGATGTCCTTTTAGGTGTAAAAAAGGGCAAAACAAAGTTGTTTATCATTGGTGAGGTGGAACCATTGTTGTTGACCAAAGCACAATGAAGGAAGGAGCTCAAAATTGAAAATATCACGAGGGGTGGCCATCTCATGGTCGAATGCAATTTTGTAAGGTATACCTGCATCTCGCTATCAATTTGCAGAAGTTTTAATTTTTTGGAAATTAAAATAGGTTAGGTAAATTACTAAACTATCCATAAATTTAATTGTTTTTAAAAGAATAAATTGAATGTTTTTGTCATAAGCAAAAGGTGTAGAATGTTAATGTACTCCTTTCAAAAATCAAGTAAAAGTACTTTATATAGTAATCTCATACATACTGTTTGTCCTCGAATTCTGTACAAACAAATGTATCTATGATCAGTCTAGGACGAGATACGAATCCTTGGTTGTTTTATGTGGGTTCTACCTTGGTGTGAAATCTGGGAACATTTCGAGTGTACTAACAGTGACGTTACTGGTAAACAGAAACGGTGATGCGACAATGGCCCCTGACAGGGCCTTAACTTGCGTTGAAAGCAAACGTTAACTTACAAGAAACAACAACTGAATGACATCAGTCGCAGTACTACTAGCCTACAAAATGCCTAAGCATTACGAGGAAAATGATGAAATAAACGTAAAAGCAATAAACTGGAAACATAAAGGTTTGGTCTGCAAGGTCCCTACTTCCTCTAAGCTTGCTGGTTTGCCTTGATCGCTGTGGTGGATGCTACGGCTTTTTCAGGGTGCTTGTGAGTGTTCAGGTTGCGAACCTTTGCTCTGAGGAGGATTCTCCTATTTATAGCTTTTACCTTGGTAACCGTCTCCACCTTCTGGGCCTGGTGCTCCATCCCACGTTCTGCTACACGAACGTTGGTGCTTCTTCCAATAACTGCTTTGGCTGACGTGGCTACTGGCAGTTGGAATAAAATGCTTGGGAGTAACTTCTCTTTCGATCTCATTGCCTTTGAGTGACTCTGTTCGAATCCTTCTGTGGAGGCTTCGATCTTTTGAACTCCTTTACCTTCGAATTGACATTTTTCCTCTCTTCTCATTCGAAGCGAACAACAACTTACTGGTGCAATCTTCCTTTCGAGCACAATTCTATCCTTTCTTATTTCGAACCACCGACCATTCAAACCCAATTGACCACCGACCATCTTGGTCCTTGTGGCCAAGGTTAGTTCTTATTGGCCTTCCATGTTGGCTCCCTAAGAGTTATCGTAACTGAACTCTTATAAAAGGCAGAACCTTAGCACTGGGATTGCATTGCTCTTTTCTCTGATGGAGGGATTTTTAGTATTGTCTGTCCTGTACGGCCTAAAACTTCCAAGTTTCTTGGATCTTAGGCCGTCAGGATGTCCAACATTAAAGGTCACTTCAAGCATGTTAGCCACCTTAGGTCGAATAGAACAGCCAAAGAAACAGGCCCTGACCAATTATAAGGTCTGGCCCTACTCCCACCTCCTTGGTTCTAGCTTCGAGGATGGGGCAGGAAATCACATGCCTGCTCTTCAATCAGTCTTCTGATCCTGGGAGATGGAGGAGACTACGGAAGAGGAAGGTGTTGAAGAGATAAGGCCAAAGAAGAGGAGAATGAAGATGCAAAGCTGAAAAAGGCTGGATTATTTGGAAGATTTAAGCATCGAACCTGTCTCTTCTGCCTTTTGATCCCTTGCTCCCTTTCTTCTTCGAAGGCATGACGCTGACAGGAGGCCCTACATATCGAAGCCTGCAATCACTCGAAGCAAATACTTGCCAAAATAGCTTAGGGCCATAGGCAATAAAATAGGCAAAGTTTATTCTTGTAAGAAGTTATGTCAATGTAACAGTCTTTTAATACTATTACTTCGATTAGTAATTGGCTGAGCCACTTCGAATCAAATTACATATTAATACCACTACCTCGATTGGCTGTTAGCTGAGCCACTTCGATCTTCATACCTCTTAGCTTCGATTCTCTTGCCTAGAATCCTGTATGACTTATTTTGTTCGAGTTTCGTTTGCTTCGAATTTTAATTTATGCTCAACAGATGCCCCCCAAAACGTATAACTTCGAATTTTTAAGAAGTTGATACGTTTTGCACGTGCTATTACGCTCTTGCCCAGAAATACTTAATATTTCTTTCTCTTTCACACGATCTCATGGACTGAGAACCTTTGGGCTTCCACTACTGCCAGCTGGACCTGTAACTGCCAATGACCTTTGAGTTTTCCCTCCTTTACCTTTCATTAAAACTTCTCTCTCAGCTCTTTACCTTCTTTTTCACGTTTCAGAAAAAACCCTCAGCTCCAAAAAACCTTTTCTTTCCTGGAATTTCTGCATCCCTTGTGTTTTCTCACATTGCTGGCATCTTCTTCCCTTACCCTACGGTTTCCAAGCACCACATATCAAGTGTCTTGCTCGACTCCACTGGCAGCTGAAGATGGTAGAACTATTGTCAGGGAAGACGATGTCTTTGTACAAGAGCCTGAGGCCACTGATGAGAACGTGAAGGTTTGGGGTTCCAGTGTCATCATCCCCGCTAATGTGGATGGCTTCCGTTTGGGCTTCTTAGGTCCTTATGAGTTTCCTCCTAGAACCAAGAACTTTCAAGAGTATCAGACCTTATACCCATCAGAGAAGATTTTAGCTTTCTCTGAGCAGGTTCGTGCTGACATTCTTAAGCCAGAAAAACAGGCTTTCAGGGCTACTCCACTGACGAATAGGAAGACTTATTACAGCTGGTTGGATAAAGTGCAGCCTGTAAAGGAGAAGCTGTGGAAGAAACTGGGCATCTTCGATTTGATCCAGCACTCTCGAGTGTCTATATCTTACGACTTCGAGCTCATCCTTGCTGCGCTTCCCTTCTGGGATCGAGGTACATGCACTTTCTTCCTTCCTTGTGGCATGATTACTCCTACTCTATTGGATGTCGCTGTTATTACTGGTTTAGAACCCAGAGGAGAGACTTACCTCCCAAATACCAAACCTTCCAATACCGAGTATGAGCCATCTGACCCTAAAAAGGTGACTTACCAGGCCTTCATTGCTAGTAACCACAATAAGGATTCACCCGATGTTTCTGAGGAAGAGCACATAGTCTTCCTATGGTTTTGGTTGGCTAATTTTGTCTTCTGTGTTAGGTCCCTTCAGGTTCCTAAGAGTTTGTACCCTCTAGCCGTTTGTCTTCATGAAGGTAGGCAAATCAATTTGGCTAAGCTACTCCTTGGCCATTTGTACCTCTGTCTATCTGATGCTTTGTGTTTTTATGAGCTCAAAAAACCCTTGGGTGGCTTTTATGGTCCCCTCTGGCTTCTCGACTATTGGCTTCGAGCCACTTTCCCAAAGAATGCTGGTATTCTCTCTACGAAGATCACCAATGCCTTCGATATTACGGCTACTCCACTGAGCCTCACACACCTTTGTCCCCCTTATGAAGAACTAAAAAGCCGAATTAAAGCTTTCATGCTATATTTCCTCAAACAAACCAAATTTGAAGAGATGTTGGCACCTCATGCGAAGCGGGTTGTTGGCCCTCGATGGGTTCATCAACCTTTAGTTGCTATGTTTCCCCAAGAACAGCCTGCCCAGGATGAAAGGTGGAGTGAAATCCTGAGGAACCAGCTGATTTTCTCTCATTATGATCAGAGTATCCCCTGCCTGATGCATTACCAACCAACTCTTGTGGCTAGGTAGCTTGGACTCTGCCAGGATATTCCTGTTCCTCTATTTAAGGAGCACAACATCGAACCTTGCACATCCGTTGATGAAGTTATTTTGAGAATTAGGGAATTCGAAGCTACAAAACCCCCTTACATAGCTACTGACTTCACCCCAGCTATCCATTGTACCACTGCGTTCGACCAATGGTGGCAAACTTCATACAGGGCCATGGCCTGTTCAAAAGAGGATTTTCTCTCTCGAGTCGTTCTTGATGGCACATACCCTGAACCAGCAAAATGAAAACGCCCAGGCATCCCTTGAACACTCTTCTTTCTCTTCTTTCCTTTCTTTTGTGTTCTCTTATTGACCTTGCGTTGTCACTTTCAGCTTCGAAAGATGTTGCTGATTCTTCAGGGTCTAAGAAGTCGAAGGCCCCAAGAAAGGGCAAAAAGGCTGCTTCTACTAATACCACTGGTGCTGGCACAAGGAGTAAGCCTAAAAAAGACAAGGTACGTCTCGATGTTATACCACTTTCGACTTCTTTCTTTTCATCATCCCTTACTTACATCGAATTCCTTGTAGGCGAAAACTCAAGTTGCACAAGCTTCGAAGCCTCCTTTGTCGAAGACCACTGGTACTTCGAGGAAACGTAAGGATCCTACTGCCACCACTTCCGAGAAGGAACCTCAAGTCACCTCCATACCAACTCAAGCTGCTGGCCCAAATAATTCTGACCCATTGATCAAGGAAAAAGCCCCAGCTGATCAGGAAGTCATTCCTCCTACTGCGACAAAAAGTACAGGACTTAGAACCCAAGAACATGGTTCATCCCTCGATCCACAAACCACTGGGGTAAGTCTTCGAATCTCTTCTCTTCACTGTACCTTCGAATGCTTATTTTGCTATTCTCTATTTGCAGAAACCTTCACCAAAGAAGAAAATAAAGCATGTTGCCTCAGGTGTCATGCATTCTTGGAAGGCTAATAGAGTGGTAAGGATCTGCTCAACCCTCCCTTCACTATTGGCTTCAATGCTTTACTCATTGAGCCATTCTTTGCTTTCAGGTCTTGTCGAGTTCCACCCTGCAAGAAAACTCTTCAGGCTCTAGTTCTTCAAGCATAGATACCTTTTTGAATTCTCTTCCTCTTGCTATGCAATATCCTGGGTCAAAATGGATCCTGAGATTTGAGTCTGCAGGGAACCAAACCGCTACTGCTGAGTAAGAAGCCACTTCTCCTAACCGCTCTGAGGATCAACACCAAAAGGGGGATGGAAAGGTAGGAGATGAGGATAGAGAAGAAGAAGAGGAGAAAGAATGAGAAAGAGAAGAAGACAGAGAAAAAGAAGAGGAAGAAGGAAAAGAAGAAGAGGAAGAAGGAAAAGAAGAAGATGAAGAAGAAGAAGAAGAAGAAGAAGAAAAAGAAAAGGAAGAGGAAGAGGAAGAAAATGTTGACGACGTCGATCAAGGAGAAGGACATAAGGAAACCTCTGGCTCTTCGACTGATGACGACGAGGGTAACTATCACGAACATTGTTAAGGCTGCCTCAGCAAAAGGTAAAGAGAAAATGCACTCTGAGAAACCTTCTTCTACTCAACCACAGGCTGAAGTTGATCCTGTTAAGGATGTCTCCGATCCCAATGCTACTGAACCCCCTCAAACTTCAGAACATCCAAAGCAACCCACTGATGGTGATTTGCCCAAGGAGAATGTGCAAGGGCAAGAAGCTGATCCAGGTGCCCAAAGTGAGGTACCTTCAACTCCCTCTTTTAATGCCCATGATAACGTTGATGATAAGCTCGGTTCGATACCACCTGGTGGCTCTCAAGAACAGGATTCCAAAGGAAACGAAGACCCCCAAGCTGTTCCTGCGTCGAGTCCTAAACAGCAACAGCTCCTGGGTTCGAAAAAGGTTGTTACTTCGAAACCTGCCCCTACCGTGGCCTTGGTTCAAACAGAAAAGCCAACCACTTCTCCTCTTAAGGGTTCTGTTCAGGATACTGATCTCGAAATCCTCACTCAGAAACTCGAAGACGATCCTTTCTATATCATCAATAAGTTGTTAGCTGGTTCGATCATCGTGGCTTCATCGAGCCGTAGTGCCAAAACCTCAGAATCCGGCACCCATCAGAAGGTTCAAGGATTGGTAAGTAAGCTTCGACATCTGGCCTTTTCTCAGGACCTTGTTGAAGTTCTCAATGATGACCTCGATAAGGAAATCAGAGAAGTCTTCGCTGAACTGAGGGCCATTCCTGACAGCATCCCTGTTGAGACAGATGAAGCCATTGGGGCTTTCTATGCTTGGTATGACTCTTTCATCGAAACCATTAACAAACTTCATGCTAATGAGACCAAGCAGGATGAAATCATTAATCGAGAGACTGCCCTCAAGGACAAACTCATTGCTCAGAAACTAAGTTCAAAGCTTCTTCTGTTACCTTAGAGCAGGGCACCATTCAACTTGGGGTACTGGATACAGAGATCGAAGAATTGCAAAATAAGATGAACCTCAAGGTCAAAGAGAGGGAGACTCTTGCTGAGGCTGTTGATCGAGGTCGAAAGCTGCAAGAAGAACTTAAGAAGGAGACTAAGGATGATTCTACTGAACTTGTTAATTGTTTCAGGAGCTTGACAATAGTGCAGAATGATCATGCCACTCTCAAGGCGACCCTGGATAAAGCCAAGGCTGACTATCTCGATTTTAAAACCAAGAATCTGTTTTAAAGCATAAACCTTTCTTTTTATTTATTGCCTCTTTCAGCTTTTTGCTTTTAACTTGTATTGGCCAAGTTTGGCCTCGAACTCCACTTTATTATTGTTTGTGGTGAAAAATTCAGATTCGAAAAGAATGAATTTTAACACTTTGATTCTACGAGCAATCTGGGGATTAGAATCAAATCCTCCTACGGGACTCTTTTAAAAAGTAGGTTTATGGTGTTTAGATTTTCAAAAGTTAAGTTTTCTGGAAAATTTGGTTGATTGGTATAAAATTTCACCAAATCAATTGTTATGGTTTTCTAAAATCCAGAAGTGATAAGTTTTCCAAAGATTGATTCAGAATTCTATCAAAAAACTTATCTTTTATCAAAAGTAAAAACTACTTGATTCATAAATTTATCAAGTTTCAAGATATTTATAACTTTTCAGAGAAGTCAATGAAAGTCTCAAACAAATGTAAAGCAAAGAAGAATTGCAGAAAGTAAATTGCAGAATGTAAACAAAGAAAAGAAAACGAATTTTAAGAACAATATGCATTAAGATAAAAATGGATGGGTTCATCACATACTTGCTTCCCTTTCTACCTGTTTCGTCGCAGTGTGATCGAACTTGTAAGGTGTTTAAGAGAGTATGAGTATCAGTGATTTGCCAACCTTTATTACATTGTGGGTTTTACTATTTATAGATTCCTAGTCCTAACGGCTAACTAATGCATGTTTGACACATCAGCAAACCTATCTGTTGGCAGCGTAGATGCTTGCCACGTTTTCTGCTATCCAGAAAACTGATTACAATTTTCAAAATAAACCACTAATTGATTGACACCTGTCTTTATCTTGTATAACTTCCATTAACTGTTGTCTTGGTGTCTTCTGTCTTTTCGAAAACGAATCTTCTGTTTCTCGAAATCTTCTTCTTGATTGTTCGAAATCTTCTTTTAGAATTCTGACTTCTGATTTCTCGAATTCTGCTGCTGCATTCTCAAAAATCTCTAATCTTGATACTATATCTTCAAATTTCTCGAATTCAAAGAAACTGCTTCGAGATTTGACTTTACTTTTCTTTATGCCATGTAGCATATCTTAATTGGTCATTCCAAATATTGTGAAGACCACCGGCCACCGTCCTTTCAATTTGCATATGTGACTTTTCTCATTGGACGTTAGCAATGGCACATTAATTGGCTTTTACTCTTTTTACTCCTATAAATAGAAGTGCCTTTACACAATCCTTTCATAATTCTTCATTCTTTTCTTCTTTCTTTTCTAAATTTTCTAAAGAATCTCTTCAAAGAATATGAAGAAGTTAATCCCTTTGGCTATTGCGTACAATCTAATCTGGAATGATTTCAATTTCGATGAGATTGACGAAATAGCCAAAACTATTAGCTTTTATAACCTTTCTTTTCGATAAGTTTTCTTTTGGGTTGTACGTAATAGCCAAATATGGTTCATTTACATAATAAATGAATCTATTTATTAGTCCCCATACTGACCTTGATTTCTTCCCCAAGTCAAAGGTGGTCAACAGATTGAAGAAAGAATTCTTCTTTGTGTTGGCTCTATTAAAGCTTGTGGGGGAGGATGAGGATAAAGAGGCATGTTAGGCATGAGTCAAGTACTCATCCTAGTTTAGGATAATTTCCTTTCTAATGTTTTAGGGACTTAGAATAGTTTTCTTTCTAAATGTATCTCCATTGTATTCGAACCACATATAATTCGAATTTGGATCATGAATGAAAGAATTGCCCTTTACCTTTTGGAATACCTCTTATGTACTTTTCCTTGAATATTCGAGTTTCATAATTACCTTCTTTCTCAACTTTCTAAAGTCTTTGTATTAACTTTACCTCAAATATTCTCTAAGTCAATAGACTTATTACCAAAATTCGAAATAAGGTAATATTAACCTTCTTCTGTAAATTCGAAATGACATCATATTGTTATCACTTGAGAAATTCGAAATAATTGAAAATCAAATCCCAACAGATGCCCCCCCAAAAATAGTCTCTTTCAAATAATGATTCATTTTTTTGTAGAAAGAGATATTTTTGGAACAAACCTTGGTATTCCTCATAACAGTTATTTAAAATTTAAATGGAAATTTAAATATCAATTTCAGATAAACCTTTCATTTTCCAATTAAATTAAATATTGCAGTTACCTTTTAAAGTTAACTGACTTTGCCACGTTTTTGGGTTATTGGTTCACGTCCTAAAACCATGTAATCATGTCTTTTCTTCTCATATAAATACTAAGAAAAGACCCTTCAGTTTCACTTTTCCATCTTCAACCTTAAGAAACTCAACACTATTCTCTCTCTTTACGGCGTGTTTACCTTCATCTTCAAGGTAAGATCTTTACTCATTTTAATCATTCTTCCTAAACTCGATTTTCACCGTTTAAATCTCTTAAGGTTTCTGATTTTATATTTCTTGCTGTGTTTCCAGCTCTCTTAAACTGTTACATTGTGTTTTCTCTTTCTTCAAGAAAACTTCAAGCTCCATTAATGGCTTCTCAAGCTCAAGATTCTGTTCCTCTTGCAATCTGCAAGGGTGATTTCCTTGCCAGGGATGATCAGGTCTATGTTCCTGAACCTGAAGATGCTGAAGAAAAACTTGCTATCTGGAAATCCCAGGTACTTATTCCTTATACTATAAAGAAGAAGAATTTTGCTTTCTTAGGACCTTATACACCTTCTTCTTCATTGAGTCAGTATAAAGAATTCTTCCTAGTTTTCCCGAAGAAAAAATTCGAATCTTTAGGTCTATCATTCGTTTTGATCATGTTGAAAATCCAACTGAAGTTTTCCGAGCCACTACTCCTTCTCGAAAAGATTCAGACATAATGTGGCTAAACAGGGTTGAAAACACCATGAAAGATGTTTGGAAACAAATTGGTATTTATGACCTCATTCAGCTGAGTAGATATGATCTTAATTATGATCCTTCTCTCATTCTTTCCTCTTTACTTTTCTTGGAAAGAAGTACCAATTCATTTCACTTGCCTTATGGCATGATTACCCCTACTCTTTTCGATATTTCTGCTATCACTGGCCTTCGACCTGAAGGCCAATTAATTACTCCTTATATCAAAGTGCCTAAACCAATTATTTTTCCAAATTTCGAGAAACTTACCTATTCAAATTTCATTCAAAACAATGCAAAAACTGGTAAATTTTCTGAAGAAGAGCATGTTGCTTTTCTTTTATATTGGTTATCTGCCTTTGTCTTTTGTTCAAGGTCTAGTCAAATTCCAAAGTCTTTTCTTCCTATGGTTCAAATGTTGGCCAAGGGAATTCGAATTGATTTGAACAGATGTCTTTTGGCTCATGTGTATAATATGCTTTCCGAAAGTATATATGCACTTAAGTCGAAAGATTTAGTTCGAAATCTCTGTGGCCCATTCTAGTTTCTTCAACTCTGGCTTAATGCCATTTTCCAAAACAAGTTTGAGAGTTCTGAGCCTCCCAAATCTGATCTTTCAACTGACATAGAATGGTTTAGGTTATCTTATTTCACTCCTTCTTCGAAAAAGGATAGAGTTGAGAATTTCAAGTCTTATATTTCATTTTTTCTTCAAACCAAAAAACATTCTCCGAACCTAGCACCTTTTGCTCTTCGAACTCGAGGACCAAATTGGTTTGTTCGAAAATTCCCCTGTGAGAATCCCGAAGAAGAAATTGAAAGTTTGGAACTTTGGAAGCAATTTCTGTCCCCAGACCTATTATACTGTGGCTTCCAACCCAAAGACTTCAAAGTTTTTTACTATCAACCCCAACTGGTGGCTCGTCAATTTGGATTGAGCCAACTTCGTCCAACGACTTATTACACCAATAAGGATGATATTCTGATTGAAGACTTAGTGGATGGAGAAGAGGGTTTCGAGAAACTCCAACTCAAAAAGGCTAAGAAACCTTTTTCCTTAGTACCAGACTCCTTCGAACCTTCTTACTACTACACTCTTGAATTTAAAGAATGGTGGTCTGAATATTTTTCTAGCATTCAAGTAGACGAAGCTACTTGTCTTTCAAGACTAACCCAAGATCCTGCGCAGAAATTGATCAAGAAGACAAAAGGTACGCATATCAAAGAGATTGAAGCATTTGAGAAATTTTTCCATGTGTTCTATATTCCCAATAAAATTCATAGAACTATTGCTGAAGCTGCTTCTTCCTTAAAAGAATAAATTTCTTCAAATAAACAAAATTTTAAACTTATGAATTCTAAAGGTATCTGATTTCGAAAAATTTTGTCCAAAGTTCCCTTCTTTGCCTACAGCAAAATTTGGTTTAGCAAAGAGTTTATATGGTCCTGAATGGACTAAACTTGGAACTCTTGATTTTCTTTTTAATCAATTTAAACCTCTTCCAAAAAGAGTCACTTTAACAAACTATACTTTGGACAATTACCCTTTTATTCCCTATGTGGATATAGAACATGTGAGAATAATTTCTAAAGACCTTATAGTTCAAGGTAACGATATACATCATTTATTAATTTCCTCTTATTATTCCCAATTTTGTGATTCTGACTCCCTTTTCTTTGTTTTAGCTAAAGAGTGTAAAATCTCAAAGGAAGAAATCTGGGAAAGTGAAGAGGAAGGAACTTCAGAAAAGAAATCCAGAAAAAGAAAGACTCCATCTTCTTCTCAAAAACTTTCTGTAAGTTCATTTCTCGAAATCTATATTTGAACCTTTTCGATATTTCGATATTTTGTTAACTCGCTTTTTCTTTTTTTTTTTAGACTACTGCTTCGAAATCACAAAAGAAGACTACTTCTAGCAAGGCTGAAGAGAATGATGAGCCTTCTGAGAAGAGCCAATCTGCTTCGGCAGGAAAGAAAGGAAAAGCAGATACTTCTAAGCCCATTGTAAAGAAACCAATAGTAAAGGCTGAAAAGAAGAAGAAGAGAAAAATTGAAACTTCAAAAGAAGAATCTCTTTCAGAGGTAACTTTCGAATTTGTATTGTCTAATTTCGAAATCTTATTTGATTTCGAGAAAAACTCATATCTTATGCTTCTTTCGAACAGGAATGTACCCCGGAAAAACAAATTGCTCCTCTGAGAGAGAAAACTTCAAAGAAAGAAAAGAAAACCCCAAAACCAAAAATTCTATCAGTTGTTCCTCCAGGGAAGACCATTGGAGCAGTAAGTTCCTTTTCCTTCATTTTCTAAGTTTTCTTTTAAAAACTTGTTTCTTTTCTTCCTGGTTTTGGAAAAATTTCTCTTTATGCCAATATCAGAGAGTTGGGCAAAGGTTTAAAGTTAAAGCATATAAGGAACAAATCCCAAGTGGAATTGTTGAACAAGTAAACCTTTTAACTCTCTTATGAAAAGAAAAATATTCATCTTCAAACTTTTTCTTTTCTGTATATCTAACTTAGACTATTTTCCGATTTCAGATAAACCTTTCTTCGAATTCCCTAGCTGAAAGTGGTGGAACTGGAGAACTAACTGTTGAAAGCCCACTTCAAGTTGTTTCTTTGAAGAAATCATAGAAAATAACTCTGGAGAATATCGAAGAAAGCAATGAGGAACGGAAAAAGAAAGAAGAAGAAGAAAAGGAAGAAGAGGAAGTCCAATCTCCTTCTAATCCTACTAACGAAGACTCTCAAGAAAAAGAAAACAATCAAAACGATCCTACAAACTCCCCCGATCCGAATTCGGGAAAGACAAAGGATTCTTCCTCAAAGGAGATTCAAGTAACTCAATCTGAATCAGAGACTCCTGAACAGGCTCCTGGGTTTTCAAGGGATTCATCTAAATCAACGCCAATTTACAAGGCTACAAGCTTGGATGATTGCCTCAAAGATCTGGATGAGAATCCTTTCTTGATTCTAGATGTACTTTAAGGGGAAGTCTCCTTGTCATCTGCTCATTCCGAAGCAACTATTCAGAAACCTTTGAATGAAGAAGATTCAATAGATCAAGGGATTCAATATTTCAAGAAACTGATCTTCGAAAAACAAATGATGAAGGAGATTCCAAAGGATCATTTGTATAGAAAAGAAATAGAGAGTTTCCTCATATATTTTGACAAGAAGAATTCTCAGCTTTCTAATTCTCAACAAACCTGGGTGAAAAATTTTGCTGAACACTATCATAACAGTGTTGCAACTATCAATCAAATCGAAAAGACCAAATCACAATTGGCTAGTCATAAGAGTGAAAAGGCCGAATTGGTTGACAAAATGCAACACAACAAACTGATAGTGAATAATCATGAACAATCCATTCAACAAAATTCTGCAAGAGTTGAAGAATTAAAGAAGGAAAGGTTGAGAATCGAAGGCTTAATTAAAGAATATCAAGAAAGGATTGATGAACTTGTAAAGGCTGAAGACGAAGTTGCTACTACCCTTTCGAAACAAAGGACTATTCGAATGGAAATCATCAATTCCGTTAAAGGGATTTCGAGGAATGTTGTTCAAGTCACCAAAGATATTGAAAATCTAGAACGAGAAGACTTGAGCTTCAAAACTCAATATGAAGACCTCATGCACAACTTCGCGAAGCTGAAAAGCGAAATTCCATTTTAGCCTTTTCATTTTCCCTTGTCTTTTATTTCACTATGTTTTGTTTCAAGCAAGGGCTCGAATTTTAATTGCCACCCGGACAATTATTTCTGTTTATGCACAATTTTCAACTCTTGCAAGTTTGGTTTGTATTCTTTCAAGTATTTTCCATTTATTGATAATATGCGCAAATCACCAACCAATTCTCGAATTGAATACGCATTACTGGAAAACACTTTCTCAATTTCGAAAGGTCCTTCCCAATTAGGTGACCATTTCCCAAACTTCTTAGACTTTTTATCAATTGGCAAAATCAACTTCCAAACATAATCACCAACTTGGAATTCTTTTTTCTTAACTTTTCTATTATAACAACGAGTTATTTGCTCTTTTTGTCTGATTATGTTTTCAAGAGCAACCAACCTTTCTTCATCAAGTTGATTTAATTCATCAAACATCAAATTCCAATAATCTTGAGAAAGTAACTCATATTGTTTTTGAACTCTTAATGATTGTAAGTTCACCTCAACTGGTAACACAGCATCATGACCATATACCAATTTATAAGGAGTAGTTCGAGTTGCCTCTCTTGGAGAATTTCTATAAGCCCAAAGAATTTGATTCAATGTCTCATGCCAATTTCTAGGACGTTGTCCAATATGTCTTTTGATCAAAGCAATAATAGTTTTATTAACTGCTTCAACTTGACCATTGGCTTGTGCATAATAAGGAGTAGAAGAAAGTAATTTTATTCCTTTTGATTCAGCAAACCTAACCATTTTCCTCCCAGTAAACATTGTTCCTTGATCTGTAGTAATGGTTTCTGGTAAGCCAAACCGAAATATAATGTTTTCTTCAATAAAACGAATGATATCTTCTTGAGTAACTTCTTTTAGAGGAATTGCTTCTACCCATTTGGTAAAATAATCAACTCCAACTAAAATAAACTTATGGTTTCTCGAAGAAGCTGGATGTATCATTCCAATTAAATTTAAAGCCCATCCTCGAAAAGGCCAAGGCTTTATGATTGAATGCAATTCACTTGCTGGAACTTGTTGTACATTTCCATGCTTTTGATATTCTTCACAAGACTTTGCAAAATTATGACAATCTTTGGCCATAGAAGGCCAAAAGAATAATTTTCTTTTCAAAATCCATTCCATTTTCCTTCCTGCTTGGTGAGCACCACAAGCTCCTTCATGAACTTCTACTAAAGCTAAGTAAGCTTCAGTTTCTCCCAAACATCGAAGTAAATTCCCATCAATTGCCTTTTTGTAAAGTTCTTCTCCTAAAATACAATAATTCAGGATTTTGTATTTCGAATGTTTCTTATTTACCAAGGAAGGATTTTGGATAAGACTCACAATTTCACTTCTCCAATCATTCTGTTCTAAGAGATTTATATTATGGGTATCGAATCCTTTCATTGGGAACCTTCTTTGAATATCACTAATTTTCCTAAGAATTCCAATAGAAATTCTATATCCAGAAGCTATTTGAGCCAATTCATTGGCTTCGAAATTTTGACCCCTTGGAATATGTTCAATCTTCACTTCATCAAACATTTCCAAAAGTCTATTGGCTTGAACTTAGTACTTAGCCAATTTTGGATCTAAACATTTATACTCTTTAGTTATTTGTTTAATAACTGTTTATGGTTAAAAATTCAAATTTGAAAAGAATGAATTTTAACAATTTGATTCTACGAGCAATCTGGGGATTAGAATCAAATCCTCTTACGGGACTCTTTTAAAAAAGTAGGTTTATGGTGTTTAGATTTTCAAAAGTTAAGTTTTTCTGGAAAATTTGGTTGATTGTTATAAAATTTCACCAAATCAATTGTTATGGTTTTCTAAAATCCAGAAGTGATAAGTTTTCCAAAGATTGATTCAGAATTCTATCAAAAAAACTTATCTTTTATCAAAAGTAAAACCTACTTGATTCAGAAATTTATCAAGTTTCAAGATATTTGTAACTTTTCAGAGAAGTTAATGAAAGTCTCAAACAATTGTAAAGCAAAGAAGAATTACAGAAAGTAAATTTGCAGAATGTAAACAAAGAAAAGAAAAATTGAATTGTAAGAACAATTTGCATTGAAAAGAAAAATGGATGGGTTCATCACATACTTGCTTCTCTTAGTAACCTGTTGGTCGCAGTGTGATCGGACGTATAAGGTGTTTCAGAGAGTATGAGTATGAGTGATTTGCCAACCTTTATTACATTGTGGGTTCTACTATTTATAGATTCCTAATCCTAACGGCTAACTAATGCATGTTTGACACATCAGCAACCTTATGTTGTTGGCAGCGTAGATGCTTGCCACGTTTTCTGCTATCCAGAAAACGGTTTACAATCTTTGAAATCAACCACTAACTTAATGACACCTGTCTTTGTCTTATATAACTTCCATTAACTGTTGTCTTTGTGTCTTCTGTCTTCTCGAAATCTTATCTTCTAATTTCTCGAAGTCTTGTCTTCTGATTTTCTCGAAATCTTCTATCTGTTTCCTCGAAATCATTTCTCTATTTTCTCGAACTCCTGCTTTCTGATTTCTCGAAATCATTTCTCTGATCTTGATACTATATCTTCAAATTTCTCGAATTCAAAGAAACTACTTCGAGATTTGACTTTACTTTTCTTTATGCCATGTAGCATATCTTAATTGGTCATTCCAAAGATTGTGAAGACCACCGGCCACCGTCCTTTCAATTTGCATATGTGACTTTTCTCATTGGACGTTAGCAATGGCACATTAATTGGCTTTTACTCTTTTTACTCCTATAAATAGGAGTGCCTTTACACAATCCTTTCATAATTCTCCATTCTTTTCTTCTTTCTTTTCTGAATTTTCTAAAGAATCTTTTCAAAGAATATGAAGAAGTTAATCCCTTTGGCTATTGCGTACAATTTAATCTGGAATGATTTCAATTTCGATGAGATTGACGAAATAGCCAAAGCTATTAGCTTTTCTAACCTTTCTTTTCGAAAAGTTTTCTTTTGGGTTGTACGTAATAGCCAAATATAGGTTCATTTACATAATAAATGAATCTACTTATTAGTCCCCATACTGACCTTGATTTCTTACCCAAGTCGAAGGTGGTTCAACAGATTGAAGAAAGAATTCTTCTTTGTGCTGGCTCTATTAAAGCTTGTGGGGAAGGATGAGGATAAGGATGCATGTTAGGCATGAGTCAAGTACTCATCCTAGTTTAGGATAGTTTCCTTTCTAATGTTTTAGGGACTTAGAATAGTTTTCTTTCTAAATGTATCTCCATTGTATTCGAACCACATGTAATTCGAATTTGGAACATGAATGAAAGAATTGACCTTTCCCTTTTGGAATACTTCTTATGTACTTTTCCTTGAATATTCGAGTTTCACAATTACCTTCTTTCTCAAATTTCTAAAGTCTTTGTATTAACTTTATCTCAAATATTCTCTAAGTCGATAGACTTATTTCCAAAATTCAAAATAAGGTAATATTAACCCTCTTCTGTAAATTCGAAATGACATCATATTGTCATCACTTGAGGGATTCGAAATAATTGAAAATCAAATCCCAACAATAACTAATTGAGAATCTCCTCTAATATGAACGTTTCTCGAATTCATAGAAACTAAAATTTCGAGAGCAGCAATAAGAGCTTCGTACTCTACTGCATTATTCGAACAGTGATGTTTAATTTCAAACATCATTCGAGTTGGAAACCCTTTGGGTGAAATTAGTAAAATTCCAATCCCTGCTCCATTCTTATGTTTGGATCCGTCAAAATATAATTTCCAAGGGTCCAACCCTACATATGTTGATTCCTCAATTGGAATAGGATGATCAACTAAGAAATCTGCAACTACTTGTCCTTTCATTGCTTTTAATGGAACAAACTTTAGTGAAAATTCAGTTAAAGCTAAAGCCCATTTTCCAACTCTACTATGCAATATAGGCTTTAACAACATGTGCTTTATTACATCGAAGTGTGAAATCACAAATACATCATGGGGTTTCACATAATATTTAATTTTAGTGCATGAAAAGTACAAACATAAACACAACTTTTCTATAGCACAATATCTAGTTTCTGCATCATTAAGGACTCTACTCAAGTAGTAAATAGCTCTTTCAACACCATTTTCGTCCTCTTGAGCCAACATACTTCCTATTGTGACTTCTGAAGCAGAAATATACAACTTTAAAGGTTTTCCTGGCAAAGGAGGAGTCATAATCGGAGGAGTTGTCAAATATTTCTTGATTTCCTCAAAGACTTGTTGGTGTTCATCTTCCCATTTGAAGTTTTCTTCTTTCTTCAATTTCAACAAAGGGGAAAATACTCTTGTCTTTCCTGATAAGTTCGAAATGAATCTTCGAAGGAAATTAAACTTTTCCCAGAAAAGACTGTAACTGTTTCTTGGTTGTAGGTGGAGATGTTTCGAGAACAGCTTTAGCCTTATTCTTGTCAATCTCAACACCTTTCTTATGCACAAGAAAGCCTAAGAAATTGCCTGCAGATACACCAAAAGCACATTTAATAGGATTCATTTTCAAACCACGCTTTCTCATTTTCTCGAAAGCTTGTCTTAAATGATTCAAATGCAAGTCTTTTGATTCAGACTTAACTACAACATCATCAATATAAACTTGCATAAAATTTCCTATTAATCATGGAAAATTGAATTCATGGCTCTTTGATAAGTTGCTCCAGCATTTTTCAAGCCAAAGGGCATCATTACCCATTCATAAGTACCTATTGCACCAGGACATCGAAAAGTTGTCTTCGAAATATCCTCTTCGGCAATAAAAATCTAATTATATCCTGAATACCCATCTAACATACTTAATAATTCATTTCCTGCTGCCGAATCGATTAACATATCAACAACTGGCATTGGGTATTCATCTTTAGGAGTTGCATTATTAAGATCTCGAAAATCAATACATACTCTTAAAGATCTATTTTTCTTAATAACAGGCACTACATTAGAAATCCAATCAACATACCTGGCAGTTCGAATGAACTTGGCCTTTAGAAGACGCTCAATTTCTTCTTTGATTTTCGAAACAATTTCTGGAGCAAATCTTCTTGGGGCCTGTTTCACTGGTTTCTTTTCTGGAAAGGTTGGAAGCTTATGTTCTACCAATTCTCGACTCAAACCAGGCATTTCATGGTAATCCCAAGCGAAACAATCTTTATATTCCCTCAACAAATCAATGATTTTTTCCTTAAATTCACCTTCGAGATTCTGACTAATAAATGTGGGTCTCTTTTCATTAGCATCACCCAAGTTTATTTCTTCCAAAGGATCTTGAGCTTCCATTTTCTTGATACCTTGAGACAAAAATCCTTCGAAACCCAAGGGAGAGTCATCATAAATGCAATCCAATTTTTCGAACTCAGGCTCTTGTGTTTCCTGAACATAAATCTCAACCCTTTTCATCATTTGCTCAAAATACTCTTTTTCAGAATCTTTGTTTTCCTCAGAAGAATTTTTAACCCTTTTAGAAGAATCACCTTCTACCTTAAATGAATTTTCTTCTTCTATTATCTCCTCAATGATTATTCTTCCTTCTTGCCACTCGGCCTTAGGGGCCGTTTCTTCTTCATTTTGTTTATTTTCATTGAATTCGACTTCGAAAGCCGCTTCAACCCTTTTTTCGGCCATATAGGCCGAAATTCGAGCCCAGAAGCTCGAATCTACTCTGGATCCGACCATTCGGATATTTCTGCGGCCTCGAAGGGGCCGGCATCACATTGTAACATAAATCCATAGTTTGGATTTATCCTCAAAGAATAAGGTACCTTGGTAGGCACCAACATGTATTTATCAATTACCTCGTAAGGTTTTGCCTTCATCACTTTTTTCTCAGTACTCCTCACATCCACTGCATCTTCTTCAACCTTAAAGTAGTTTTTATCCCCATCCACATAAATGAGAACTCCTTCTTTTGTCCACATACACAATTTTTGATGCATTGATGATGGAACAACACCTACTCCATGTATCCACTCTCTACCAAGTAACAGATTGTAGTTTGCCTTCGAATCTACTACCACAAACATAGTGTGTCTCATTATAGTTCCCACTGTCAATTCCAGACATAACACTCCTTCTGATTTCGAAGTCTTACCACTAAAATCTATTATGATCATCTGATGAGGCATCAGATCAAACTTG
This sequence comes from Sesbania bispinosa, assembly GCA_026901365.1. Lineage (NCBI taxonomy): Eukaryota > Viridiplantae > Streptophyta > Magnoliopsida > Fabales > Fabaceae > Sesbania > Sesbania bispinosa. The sequence continues at coordinate 30,494 of QLOH01000596.1, forward strand.
GTCTTCATCAATCTTTTCATCATAAACTCCGGCATCAAATTGACTGCCGCTCCTGAATCAACTAGTACTTTGCCTATACTCACATCTTCAACAAGTGCTCTTATAAACAAAGGCTTCATGTGAAGTTGCATCTCTTCAGTGGGCTTCTCAAACACTGCTGAAGTGTTTTGGCAAATTTGTTTGCCAATATAAGTATAGCAAATTGGATCTTCACCAATTTCATCTTCTTCGAAGTCCTCGTCTTTCAAATCCTTCTCGAGTTCTTCGGCATACTCTGCTGGTAAAACAGATACAACTGCGCAAATATCGTCAAGATCATCAGCAAACCCTGTTTCGAAATTTTCAGTAAGTAAATCATCCTCATTTTCATTAAAACCTCCAATTACTTGGAATGAAGGTTTCTTTTTGACTATTTGGGCATAGGAGGGATGATTCGAATTTGCTTGCACTTGAATTACTTGAGTATTCTTCGCTTGCACAGCTTTTGGTTGTTGATTGCCTTCCTCAATAGCCGTGTTTTTCTTTTCTTGTTTCTCAAAAGCAGCCTTTCTCATTCTCTGAACCCTTCTCCATTGGGTTTTAGTCATCTGAGGTCTGTTTCCATAGTAAGGTTTCTGATGAGAACCTTGGAAGTTGTTCTGATACTTAACATATCCGGGTCGAACCCACTGGTTCGGAGAAACTGAAGATGAAGGTATGAAAGTACGTGGTTTTACCTTCCCTTGGGATCCTTGATTCATAGGTTGTTTTCCTTTTTCGAACCTATTCATGTTACCAGGTATTTTTCCCCCAGACATAGACTCAGATTTCGAAATCCATCCTCTGTATGAAGGATAAGGCTTCTTCTGTTTGTTTTCAAGTCTCTGATGATTTGCAGCCACTTGTTGATAGTGTGTTTTCATTTCTGAGCCATGGAAAATTTTGGCTGCAGATCTATCGAAAACAGCATGGCATCTTGGACAAAGTTCAATAGAGGCATCTTCTTCCTTCTTTCGATTCAGAAATTCCCACAAAGTTTCACCTCCTTTCGGGTAGACATCATGGAATTCTCGCTCTCCATCCAAGGCCATCTCAGTGGCCTGCCCCACAGAGTTAGAATCTTCAACTTCGACCATATTAATACTCACAGGCTCAACGTAGTTAGCGTTAACCTGAAGAGGATCGGAGTCAATTTTCATTGCCATTGAAACTTTCTCTTCAAATTTCAATCTTCCCTGTTTGATCGCTTCCTGAATAATATCCCTGAAACGAACACAACTATTAGTCCAATGTCCATAAGTATGATGATACATACAATATTTTCTACCTCTTCTCTGTTCTTGAGAAGGGGTTGTATGATCATCACTTAGTGTTATTTGTTTGTCTTTTACTAAGATATCAAAGATTTGATCTGCCTTCGAAATGTCGAAACCATAGTTCTTCTTTAGAAATTTATCTTTATTATCATTATTGGTATTTCCACTAGGTTTCAAAGATTGACAAACATAAGGAGGTCTAGGCTTAAGTTCTACTACATGAACATCATTTTCTTCCATATCATATTCGAAATCACTATCATCTGATACTTCCAAATATGCTACTTTATCTTTTCGAAAGATTTTGTTAGTTTTTCGAAATCTCTCCTTTTCTTTCCTTAAATGTTCAATTTGCCTAACTTTATCAGCCAATTGGGCCATGTCTCTAAGCTGTTGATTAATCAATTTCTTTCGAATTGAATAATCTAGTCCTCCTGCAGCCATTTGGACTAACTCATATTAAGGAATTTGAGTAAAGCATCTAGCTTTCATTTGCCTGAATCTATTCAAATAATCATCAATAGATTCATTTGAAAATCTTTTAATGTTCACTAGATCCATTAAAGTAACTTTGGTTTCCCCTCGAAAGAACTGTTCGTGAAAACTCAAGGTCAAAGAGAGGGAGACTCTTGCTGAGGCCGTTGATCGAGGTCGAAAGCTGCAAGAAGAACTTAAGAAGGAGACTAAGGATGATTCTACTGAACTTGTTAATTGTTTCAGGAGCTTGACAATAGTGCAAAATGATCATGCCACTCTCAAGGCGACCCTGGATAAAGCCAAGGCTGACTATCTCGATTTTAAAACCAAGAATTTGTTTTAAAGCATAAACCTTTCTTTTTATTTATTGCCTCTTTCAGCTTTTTGCTTTTAACTTGTATTGGCCAAGTTTGGCCTCGAACTCCACTTTATTATTGTTTGTGGTGAAAAATTCAGATTCGAAAAGAATGAATTTTAACACTTTGATTCTACGAGCAATCTGGGGATTAGAATCAAATCCTCTTACGGGACTCTTTTAAAAAAGTAGGTTTATGGTGTTTAGATTTTCAAAAGTTAAGTTTTCTGGAAAATTTGGTTGATTGGTATAAAATTTCACCAAATCAATTGTTATGGTTTTCTAAAATCCAGAAGTGATAAGTTTTCAAAAGATTGATTCAGAATTCTATCAAAAAACTTATCTTTTATCAAAAGTAAAAACTACTTGATTCAGAAATTTATCAAGTTTCAAGATATTTATAACTTTTCAGAGAAGTCAATGAAAGTCTCAAACAAATGTAAAGCAAAGAAGAATTGCAGAAAGTAAATTGCAGAATGTAAACAAAGAAAAGAAAACGAATTGTAAGAATAATATGCATTAAGATAAAAATGGATGGGTTCATCACATTCTTGCTTCCCTTTGTAACCTGTTTCGTCGCAGTGTGATCGGACTTGTAAGGTGTTTAAGAGAGTATGAGTATGAGTGATTTGCCAACCTTTATTACATTGTGGGTTCTACTATTTATAGATTCCTAATCCTAACGACTAACTAATGCATGTTTGACACATCAGCAAACCTATGTGTTGGCAGCGTAGATGCTTGCCACGTTTTCTGTTATCCAGAAAACTGATTACAATTTTCAAAATAAACCACTAATTGATTGACACCTGTCTTTATCTTGTATAACTTCCATTAACTGTTGTCTTGGTGTCTTCTGTCTTTTCGAAAATGAGTCTTCTGTTTCTCGAAATCTTCTTCTTGATTATTCGAAATCTTCTTTTAGAATTCTGACTTCTGATTTCTCGAATTCTGCTGCTGCATTCTAAAAAATCTCTAATCTTGATACTATATCTTCAAATTTCTCGAATTCAAAGAAACTGCTTCGAGATTTGACTTTACTTTTCTTTATGTCATGTAGCACATCTTAATTGGTCATTCCAAAGATTGTGAAGACCACCGGCCACCGTCCTTTCAATTTGCATATGTGACTTTTCTCATTGGACGTTAGCAATGGCACATTAATTGGCTTTTACTCTTTTTACTCCTATAAATAGGAGTGCCTTTACACAATCCTTTCATAATTCTTCATTCTTTTCTTCTTTCTTTTCTAAATTTTCTAAAGAATCTCTTCAAAGATATGAAGAAGTTAATCCCTTTGGCTATTGCGTACAATCTAATCTGGAATGATTTCAATTTCGATGAGATTGACGAAATAGCCAAAACTATTAGCTTTTCTAACCTTTCTTTTCGAAAAGTTTTCTTTTGGGTTGTACGTAATAGCCAAATATAGGTTCATTTACATAATAAATGAATCTATTTATTAGTCCCCATACTGACCTTGATTTCTTCTCCAAGTCGAAGGTGGTTCAACAGATTGAAGAAAGAATTCTTCTTTGTGTTGGCTCTATTAAAGCTTGTGGGGGAGGATGAGGATAAAGAGGCATGTTAGGCATGAGTCAAGTACTCATCCTAGTTTAGGATAATTTCCTTTCTAATGTTTTAGGGACTTAGAATAGTTTTCTTTCTAAATGTATCTCCATTGTATTCGAACCACATATAATTCGAATTTGGATCATGAATGAAAGAATTGCCCTTTACCTTTTGGAATACCTCTTATGTACTTTTCCTTGAATACTCGAGTTTCATAATTACCTTCTTTCTCAACTTTCTAAAGTCTTTGTATTAACTTTACCTCAAATATTCTCTAAGTCAATAGACTTATTACCAAAATTCGAAATAAGGTAATATTAACCTTCTTCTGTAAATTCGAAATGACATCATATTGTTATCACTTGAGTAATTCGAAATAATTGAAAATCAAATCCCAACAATTATATTCTACTATTCAGGACGTATTTTCACTTCATGCATGATGGGTTTATATTTCTTTAAATGTTTGCCATTTATAGCTCTAATCACGCAACCAGATATAACATCCCGAATAGTATAGGCATTACTCGACAACGCCTTTTCAACTTCGAATGGCCCTTCCCAATTTGGGGTCCATTTACCAAATTTTGGTAACTTTTTCCCTAAGGGTAATTGAACTTTCCAAACTAAGTCACCTTCTAAAAAACTTTTGTTACTAACTCTTCGATTGTAGAAACGAGCCACTCTTTCTTTTTGTTTGATTATATTTTCTATTGCAATTAACCTTTCTTCGTCAAGCGTATATATTTTATCAATCATTAGGCTCAAATAATCCTGAATAGGAAATTCATGTTGCCTTTGGATTCGAAGAGATTCGAGGTTTATTTCTAAAGGCAACACTGCCTCATGTCCATACACTAACTTGTATGGAGAAGTCGATGTGGCATCCCTTGGGGAAGTTCTATATGCCCATAACACTTGACTAAGTGTCTCGTGCCAATTCCTAGGCTTATGCCCAATGTGCCTTTTAATCAAACCTATCAAAATCTTGTTAGTGGCCTCGACTTGGCCATTCGCTTGTGCATAATAAGGGGTGGAAGTGAGCAGTTTAACTTTCCTAGATTCTGCATATAGGGCTACTTTCCTCCCTGTAAACACAGTCCCTTGATCTGTGGTTATGGTTTCAGGGATGCCAAATCTATAGATTATGTGCTCCTCTATAAAATCTATCACTTCTCTCTGGCCTACATCTTTCAGGGGAACAGCTTCTACCCATTTTGTGAAATAGTCTACCCCTACGAGAATAAACTTATGCCCTTTTGAAGATGGTGGATGAATCATACCTATCAGGTCGAGAGCCCAACCTCGAAATGGCTATGGCTTGATTATCGAATGGAGTTCTGCTGCAGGAGTGTGGTGCAAGTTACCATGTTTCTGACATTCTTCACACCCTTTTGCAAAGTCATGGCAATCCTTCAACATTGACGGCCAAAAGTAGCAATATCTTAGCAGTGTACATTTCATCTTTTCTCCTGCTTGATGGGCTCCACATAGACCTTCGTGGACCTCGGCAAGGGCAAGATAAGCTTCTTCTTCCCCTAAGCACCTGAGTAAATGTCCACCGCTCGACTTCTTGTATAATTCACCCCCTAAAATGGTGTAATTCAGGGCTCTAAGTTTAAGCTTCCGTTCGACTGGCAGTGATGGATCCTTCAGATAATCCACAAGGGGTTTCCTCCAGTCTGATGTAGTGAGGATATCTAGATTTCTCCTCTTTCGTTAGTGAAGTGTTGGTTTTGATGAAATCTTCGAAAAGTTCTGGCTTGACTTTATACCCAGAGGCAACCTGGGCTAGCTCGTTAGCCACTTCATTTTGGATTCGAGGAACATGTTCCAAGATTACTTCTTCGAATTGATTCAGTGGGGTTTTAGCTCTGGCGAAGTACTTCGCTAACTTCGAACTAGAACACTTATAAATCCCCTTTAATTGGTTTATTACCAATTGAGAATCCCCCATAACGTGGATGTGGGACGCTTCGAGGTTTAATAATAATTATAATCCTGCAATCAGCGCTTCGTACTCGATTTCATTATTCGAACAATTACCTTCGATTTTAAACATTACTTTGGTTATTATCTCTTTGGGAGATATAATCAACATACCGATGTCGCTACCATTGAGATGTTTAGAACCATCGAAGAAAAACTTCCAAGGTTTAACCCCTATAAAGTTTATTTCTTTGATCTTAGCGGTGGGGAGTTCGGCTAAGAAATCTGCAAGGGCTTGCCCTTTAACAGCTTTTAAAGGCAAATACTTTAAAGAAAATTCAGTTAATGCCAATGCCCACTTTCCAATTCTGCCATGAAGTATTGGCTTAATTAACATGTACTTAATTACATCGAAATGGGAACTCACAAAAACCTCTGCAGGTTTCAAATAATACTTAAGCTTTGTACATGAAAAATAAAGGCATAAGCATAACTTTTCTACAGGAGAATATCTTTTTTCTACATCACTAAGGCTTCTACTTAGATAATATATTACTCTTTCGAAGCCACTATCATCCTCTTGGGCTAACATACTACCAAGAGTTTCTTCGGATGCAGAAATATATAATCGAAGCGGCTCTCCTCAAACTGGTGGAGACATCACTGGGGGCTTGGCTAAATATTCTTTGATCGAATCAAAAGCCATTTGATGCTCCTCTTTCCATTCGAATTCTTCCCCTTTTTTCAACTTAACCAACGGGGAAAAGACTCTGGTTTTCCCTGACAGGTTCGAAATGAACCTTCTTAGGTAATTGATCTTTCCCAGCAGGCTCTGCAACTATTTTTTGTTCGTTGGAGGCTTCGTGTTGATGATTGCTTGAGCCTTATTCGCATCTACTTCGGTTCCTTGTTGCTGGACTAGGAAACCCAAGAAGTTTCCTGCAGAGACTCCAAAGGCGCATTTTAAGGGATTCATCTTCAAACCATGCCGCCTCATTCTCTCGAACGAACATCTCAAGTGTTCTAAATGTTGGGTTTTGGTCTTTGACTTGACCACTACGTCATCGATGTACACCTGCATAAATTCACCAATGAAATCGTGAAATATTAAGTTCATGGCCCTTTGGTACGTAGCCCAGCATTTTTTAGTCCAAAAGGCATCATCACCCATTCGAAAGTACCCAATGCCCCAGGGCAACAAAATGCAGTTTTCGAAATGTCTTCTTCTGCGATAAAAATCTGGTTATAACCAGAATAGCCATCGAGTAGGCTCAGCATTTCGTTTTCTGCTGCTGAATCGATCAACATGTCCGCAATAGGCATTGGATACTCATCTTTGGGTGTTGCCTCGTTAAGGTTTCTAAAGTCGATGCAGACTCTCAGCTTGCCATTTTTCTTAATCACTGGCACAATATTCGAGAGCCAATTTACATACCTGGTAGTTCTGATAAACTTAGCTTTGAGGAGCCTTTCGATTTCCTCCTTTATCTTCGAAACCACTTCCGGTGCAAACCTTCGAGGAGGTTGCTTCACTGGCTTCTTCTCAGGTAAGGTTGGTAGTCTGTGCTCGACCAAAGCACGATCTAATCCAGGCATCTCCTCATACTCCCAGGCAAAACAAACCTTGTATTGTTTGAGGATCTCGATCAAGTGAGGCTTGATTCCTGGATCCATTTTTGTACTGACGAAGATTGGTCTTCGAGCTTCGGCTGTTCCCAAGTTCACTTCTTCGAGTTGATCCCGCGCTTCGAACCTAGGAACTTTCTCATAGCCGTATTCGACGTTCAAGTCCTCCTCATCATATATACAATCCAGTCGAACTGGATCACCTTCTTTGGCTTGCAACTGCTTATGGTGGTCCTCACTCCCTTTTGCTTTCTCTTTTTCTGGATTCGGAGGCACCACACTCTTTGATTCGGCCATGTAGGTCGCTAGTCTTTTCTTGAATATTTCTAGGCTTCCCATGAATCACCCAGAATTTCTAAGGCCGTATCAAGATCGACCTCTCTCTTCAGAGTGAATCCTTTAATAGGATCCAACCTTACTGAATAAGGTACCTTGGCTGAATGGATGGCTGACTTGGAGTCAAGCTCATAAGGGCTGATGTGTGCCAAGTTCTTATCGAAATCCACCTATACCAATCCTTGCTCTATGTTATAAACCCCTTGGTCTGCTTCGACCACTATAGGATTTCCTTGCTGATCCCAGAGGAAGAGCTTTTGATGAACAGTGGAAGGTACTGTTGTCATGCCATGGATCCACTCTCTACCCAACAACATATTGAAACTGGCCTTGGTTTGAATTACCACAAAAATGGTAGTCCTCATTTGGCCACCACCATCAAGTCTAGTGCTGTTATTCCTTCTGATCCAGATGCCTTACCTGCAAAATCAGTAATCATAATATTATGAGGCAGAAGGTCTTTGTTAGTCTTACCCAATTTGTCGAAGGTGGTTTTTGGTAACAAATTGATGGCCGCTCTTCCATCAATAATCACCCTATCAATAGGGTCCCCTTCGAAAAAAGCCTTGATGTATAGTGGCTTCATATGAGCCATTTCTCCATGAGCAGGTTTTGTTATGCTGACCACTTCTTTCTTGGTCTCTTCTTCCTGGTTCAACATTACTGGGATCTGAAGATTTTCATCCTCGAAATCCTCCTCATTCTCCAATCTTTGTACCTGCTGAGCAAATTCAGCTGGTAAGATCGAAACTATCCCACAGATTTCTTGAATTGAATCAGGGAAACCTGACTCGAATTCTTCAGTAAGAAGGTCATCCTCCTCCATGTCTTTTACCTTTGCCGCATTGATTTGTTCACCTAAATCATGTTGGGCTTTTGAGGAAGAAGCCTCATGTCTCCTTTTGATTCTCTGTGGGGTCTTGGCACATTCTGCTTCAATTTGTTCCATTTTGGCCCTGTACAACCTTTGGGCCCTGCGCCATTGGGTTCTGGTCATCGAACCCTTTGCCTTGGAATATTGGCTGAAGTGATACCAACTTTCCCTTGGTGGTCGAACCTCTTTGGATGGCAAGACCATGATTTCTTTCCCTTTTGAGGTCTGGGAGTTCTCTGCCTGATGCGACACTGGTTGCCACTTCACTTGGCTCTTGGGTTTGGGTGGAACCTATCTCACCCACTGATTTGAAAGTACCCTCTATAGAGGAACAAAGGTACTTTCCTGACTAGGCATGCCCCTGCCCATTCCTTTCATAGCTCTGAACATCTTTTGGCCTTCTTCGAACTTCTGAGGCCCCAACCTATGCTTCAGTTGACGCTTCTTATTCGAAGCTTCTTCGAAGGTCTTGGCAGAATCTGCATCGAAGACTGCGCTACACCTTGGGCAAAGCATAACATGCCTGTCTTCATTCTGCTTCCTGCTCAGATACTCCATGATGGTTTCATCAGCTGAAGGACAAATGTCCTTCACTTCTTTCTCGAAGTCATCAATGGCCATGTCAGTGGCCCTTACATTCACTGGCTCGACCTCTACCATGTTGATTTCCAGAGGCTCCACATAGTGAACCTTGCTGTCAAATGGGTTTGTGTCCACTTTCATTGTTCCTTTCATCTTTTCTTCGAACTTCAAACGCCCTTCAGCAATTGCCTTCTGAATTAAGTCCCTGAAACAAACACAATGATTAGTTAGATGACCATAAACATTATGATATTTGCAATATTTTCTTCCCTGTCTCTGTTCGAGCGTAGGGATTTTATGATCATCACTTAGGGTAATCTGTTTATCTTTCAGCAAAATATCAAAAATCTGGTCGGCTTTGGTTACATCGAAACCATACGCTGGTTTCTTATACTTGTCATTCGAAGATGACGCAGACCCCTCTTTAGCAGGTCTAAGTGAAGGACACACATAAGAAGGCCTAGGTTTCAACTCAGCCACATTAATCTCACTCTCTTCGAAATCACTATTTGAATCGCTCTCATTATTATAAGCCTCTACATAGGCTATCTTATCTTTTCTCCCTATCTTCTCGACTTTCTTGTACTTGGCTTTCTCAGCTTTTATCCGTTCTATCTTTCTAACTCTATCAGCCAATTGAGCCATATCTCGAACAGAGAGATTGATGAGTTTCTTCCTAATGAAGAACTCGAGACCTCCTGAGCCATATCTTTCTCTGTTCAAGTAATCTTCAATGGTCTCATTGGGTGATCTTTTAATACCCATCAAGTCCATTAGGCTAACCTTACTCTCACCCCTGAAGAACTGCTCATGGAAAGTCCTTTCTAACTGGATCCAATTTTGGATCGAATTTGGGGTAAGGGTCGTAAACCAAGTGAATGCATTCTTGGTTAAGTAACTGGGAAAATATTTCATTTTCAACAGCTCATCATTGGCTAAGTCTCCACGCTCTATTTGGTACCTGGCCACATGTTCTGCAGTCGATTCTCCTATATCCCCTGAGAACTTAGAAAATTTTCGAACCTTAATTCCTCTAGGTAGTTCTGCTCTTAAAACATCCTGGGGAAAGGCTGAAACGAAGAAGGGCTGGTTTGCATAACCTACGTTAAAACCATGCCTATTTAACACTTGTTCGACCACATTAGCAACATTGTGTTGCCCCCCAAGGTTCATCTGTCTAACCCTTTCGACCACTAAGTCAGGGTCTTGGTTTCGAGCCACTATCACTGGTCGAGCTCGGCCAGGTTCATTCAAGTCTGCTTCGACTTGTGGCTCTCTTCGATTAACCTCTTGGTTTTCGAAGCCTTCTGCCTCAAACCCAGTGCCAAAGATTTCAGGGATTCTACCCATTTTCCTAGCCAATAGTTGGTAGTTTTGGTTGGTTGTAGCAACCAATGGGGTTATCACAGTGGCCATTTGGTGAGTTAGCATGTTAACCATGTCATGGTTACTCTCATCCATCTGTTGCCTCATAGATTGTAAGGCAACGTTGGTAAACGGTGCAGGTCCAAGTTGATTGGACCACATTTCTGGTGAACCTCTGTTATTCCTAGGACCTATGTGTGTTGCTAGTGGGTTAGTATACACACTCTGAGGCATCCCTAGGGTTGCCATTGCAGTCTGGGCTTGGAAACCAGGGGGAGGTCCCTCTGCCCTAAGGGGTTCATATGCCCTTACTTGGCTAACCACGGGCTCGTCAGGCTGTGGGAGAGTCCCTACAGGTATCTCATCACTTGTATACCTTCCTACTCCCCTCTAAGGAGTTTGGCTAACATTGTGGCCATCAGAAGGTGGTTCATTGGTTGAGGAACTCCCTAATGAGTGTCTTGAACCATTCTTGTTCTTACTGGTCATGGTTCTCTTACCACTCCTAAGATTCATGCAACACATTTAGTAAAAGGGTCCCACTAGGCGTGCCAATTTGTTTGTCCTCGAATTCTGTACAAACAAATGTATCTCTGATCAGTCTAGGACGAGATACGAATCCTTGGTTGTTTTATGTGGGTTCTACCTTGGTGTGAAATCTGGGAACATTTCGAGTGTACTAACAATGACGTTACTGGTAAACAGAAACGGTGATGCGACAATGGCCCCTGACAGGGCCTTAACTTGCGTTGAAAGTGAACGTTAACTTACAAGAAACAACAACTGAATGACATCAGTCGCAGTACTACTAGCCTACAAAATGCCTAAGCATTACGAGGAAAATGATGAAATAAACGTAAAAGCAATAAACTGGAAACATAAAGGTTTGGTCTGCAAGGTCCCTACTTCCTCTAAGCTTGCTGGTTTGCCTTGATCGCTGTGGTGGATGCTACGGCTTTTTCAGGGTGCTTGTGAGTGTTCAGGTTGCGGACCTTTGCTCTGAGGAGGATTCTCCTATTTATAGCTTTTACCTTGGTAACCGTCTCCACCTGCTGGGCCTGGTGCTCCATCCCACGTTCTGCTACACGAACGTTGGTGCTTCTTCCAATAACTGCTTTGGCTGACGTGGCTACTGGCAGTTGGAATAAAATGCTTGGGAGTAACTTCTCTTTCGATCTCATTGCCTTTGAGTGACTCTGTTCGAATCCTTCCGTGGAGGCTTCGATCTTTTGAACTCCTTTACCTTCGAATTGACATTTTTCCTCTCTTCTCATTCGAAGCGAACAACAACTTACTGGTGCAATCTTCCTTTCAAGCACAATTCTATCCTTTCTTATTTCGAACCACCGACCATTCAAACCCAATTGACCACCGGCCATCTTGGTCCTTGTGGCCAAGGTTAGTTCTTATTGGCCTTCCATGTTGGCTCCCTAAGAGTTATCGTAACTGAACTCTTATAAAAGGCATAACCTTAGCACTGGGATTGCATTGCTCTTTTCTCTGATGGAGGGATTTTTAGTATTGGCTGTCCTGTACGGCCTAAAACTTCCAAGTTTCTTGGATCTTAGGCCGTCAGGATGTCCAACATTAAAGGTCACTTCGAGCATGTTAGCCACCTTAGGTCGAACAGAACAACCAAAGCAACAGGCCCTGACCAATTTTAAGGTCTGGCCCTACTCCCTCCTCCTTGGTTCCAGCTTCGAGGATGGGGCAGGAAATCACATGCCTGCTCTTCAATCAGTCTTTTGATCCTGGGAGATGGAGGAGACTACGAAAGAGGAAGGTGTTGAAGAGATAAGGCCAAAGAAGAGGAGGATGAAGATGCAAAGCTGAAAATGCTGGATTATTTGGAAGATTCAAGCATCGAACCTGTCTCTTCTGCCTTTTGATCCCTTGCTCCCTTTCTTCTTCGAAGGCATGACGCTGACAGGAGGCCCTACATATCGAAGCCTGCAATCACTCGAAGCAAATACTTGCCAAAATAGCTTAGGGCCATAGGCAATAAAATAGGAAAAGTTTATTCTTGTAAGAAGTTATGTCAATGTAACAGTCTTTTAATACTATTACTTCGATTAGTAATTGGCTGAGCCACTTCGAATCAAATTACATATTAATACCACTACCTCGATTGGCTGTTAGCTGAGCCACTTCGATCTTCATACCTCTTAGCTTCGATTCTCTTGCCTAGAATCCTGTATGACTTATTTTGTTCGAGTTTCGTTTGCTTCGAATTTTAATTTATGCTTAACACATACATATATACATACATACATATAAAATCAACATACTCATATATTTAAATAAGCTAAAAAATATATGATTATAAGATATTGTAATAAAAATCTTTATAATTGCAATACTCATATAAATAAATAATATTATTTGATTTATTTATAGTTACTTAAATAGGCTGACTTGGCAGGTTTAAAAGACTTTATAGACAGCCAGAAGTCTGATTTGTTTAACTATATAGGATTTAAGAAAAAAAAACTTCGGAGAATTGATTTTTACACATATTTCTTTTAATCCTGCACATCTTTTTTTTATTTTCCAAAATACCTTTTTCCTAATAAAAAAGAATGGAACATTAATTGCACGTACACAACACACTCATCATTTTTGCGCACACCTGAGCTCGTTGATGTTGTACACCTCATATAATATGCTCAACAAGTTTATAGTCCCACCATATGATAGCTTCTCAATTGAATCAATTATAGACCCAAAGATCAAAATGAAAAATCATATTAGACAAAACCAAAATGTCCAATTACACACACAAGAGGGGAGAGAGAGAGACAATGGGAAAGAAGGGTTTACTGCGTCACAAGGGTTCAAGGTTGAACTTTATTAGAAGCCTTTCTCAACATCAAACAAATGTGCAAGTTTTTTCCTCAATTCCTAGGGATGGCAATGAATACCCTCTGGGCAGGGTACCATAGTGCCCGTCCCCGTACCCGCGTTTTCAAAAAAAGCCCGTACCCGCGTGGGCAGTAACTTTAGTGCCCGTCCCTGTACCCGCCGGGCACCTATATGCTCGTACCCGTGCCCGTTACCCGCACATTTATTAAGTAAATAATTAATAACTTGCTAAAAAATATTAATTTAAGAAAACTATATCTCAATTGAAAATGTTACTTGAAGATTGTCCAAACATAATTTTTAAATATCAGTGATACAACAATTTAATTACATTGAAACACAATATGTTAATGCTATAAAACACAACAAATGATCTAAAGTTCAAAATTTTTATTAAATATTACAATATACTTTCACGTCATACTATTTTATAAACTTGGATATCATGTGTTAGAATTATTCAAGATATGTAAAAACATATATTATTAACACTAATTAATCATATATTATAAAGTAAAAAAACACAAATAGATAGTTATGAAAATATATTTTTAATTTGTAATATATTATATATATCAATTTTAAAAATATGTATAAATATATTAGATATTTTAATAAAATTAATATATCTCTATATATAATTATATATGGTATTTTTTATTAAATAATTATATATAAGTGCGGGCTGGGCATCAAAGTGCCCGTACTCACGCCCGTCCCCATGAAAAAATGCGGGCTTTTGCCCGTACCCGCGCCCATACCCGCTTTGCGGTTTTTTGCCCTGCCCATTGCGGGTAATTTTTACGGGTACCCATAGGGCTTTACTCAATTGCCATCCCTATCAATTCCCCCAACCCAACCATTATTATGAACATTTACATCCAAAAATTGGATGAGGTTTCAAAAAGGAACCAACCCACTTGTCCTGTGCTATGGAATCATGTAGGCCCGTTGTGTGTAACATACAAAGAATAGAGATGCTTTCTAACCTAAGGTGAAAACAAAAGAAGAAGAAGAAAAAGGGTTTTAATTTCAAGTTTCAATATGCAATGCAATTTAAGGCGTTATTTTTTTATTTAATTTTTTTTTGTGTCTATAGCTATTGAAGAAGATGAAGAAAGTGTATTTGAATTTGATTTTTGAATCTAAATCAATCTTTACAAATGGTACAACTTTGGTATATATACACATTAGTTATAAATGATAAAATCAAACCTAATGTGATAAGTTTCTTACAATGAGATCTTTATACATCTACATGGATACTACTCCAATACGCCCTCGCAAGATGGCGGAGGCTGAAACTAAACCAATCTTGGTCTTGAGAAAAGAGTGACAAGTTTTGGATAATGGTTTGGTCATAAGGCCTGCAAGTTAATGGCTAAAAGGAAGATGAGAGACTTAGAGGTCTTTGGATGCCACAAGTCCCCGAACAAAATGAAAATCAATGGCAACATGTTTCATTCGAGAGTGAATGGCAGATTGGCGCACACATAAGTGGCGTCAATGTTTTAGAGAGAATAGATAGTGGCGTTGGAAGGGAGATACCAAGCTCTAATAGAAGATGTTTGAGCATAGAATTTCAACAGTTGTTGAAGCAATGATACAATATTTTGCTTTAGTGGAGGAGCGGGCTACCATAGAAAGCTTTTTGCATGACCATGAAATAGCATTGGCTGAGATAAATGAGATAAGCACCAATTGATTTGTGATCAAAAGTGTCACCTGCCCAATTAGCATCACAAAATCCCGTAAGGTACATTGATGGGTCCGAGATGAGATGGAGGCCATGATCAATGGTTCCCTTTAGATATCGAAGTAGTCGTTTTAGAGCATGTATGTGTATGTTGACAATGAAGGCAACGTTTGACCTTGTTAGAGAAAGGTAGTGAAGAGACCCGACAAGCTGGCGAAATAATGTCACATCACAATAGGAATCATCATTTAATGAAGAAAGAGGGCAACTAGTAGACATTGGCATGGAGATGGGCTTGGAATCAGACATGTGAGCCTTTTCAAGAATTCCATGTATGTCATGATGTTGAGTGAGAAACAATCCTTTGGAGGTGGGAAGAATCTCAACGCCAAGGAAGTGATGTGGGGTGCCAAGATCTTTAAGAGAGAACCGAGCTTCAAGTGAACTTTAGAACTCTTTAAGAAACTCGGGGTCATTGCATGTTTAAAAGAAGATCATCTACATAAACTAGAAAATAAGCAGTTATAGAGCCAGTATGATAGATGATTAATGAGACACCAGACTTTGAGTTGGTGAAGCCATAACTAAACAAAAACTCCTTTATAGAATTGTACCAAGCACACAGTGCTTGTTTCAAGTCGTATAGAGCTTTTTGAAGCTTCCAAACATTATTTGGAAAGCTGGGATGATCGGAGCCATTGTAATCATGTTGCATTTTTAGTTTCGATAGATCATTGTGTTGAAACAAACTCTCTTATGCTGTTTTAATGCTAACAAACCTCTTAAGTTTGTAAACATTTATGATCCATCTAAGATCCACTTGTTGTACTAATTTGTGTATTAAGTGTTGCAAATCTTAGTTCTGAATTACAGATTGTAAGTTCTAAGGACTAATATTAAAGAAAGTCTTTTGCTAAGACTCAACAAGCAGAATCACTCCTGTAAGATTTGCAAAACACAAACTAAGATTAAGTAAAATCTAAAGTCATGTACAAAGGAGAAAGCAAGTCAAATCAAAAGCATGAACCTCAATCAAAGAACAAATCTTGCACATAAAGCTTAAGAGAGAATTGACTTCAGACCAGCTGCTCAGACTTTTACCTCAGACTAAGACTCAGATACAAGATCAAACCGTACCATCAAGGCACACTGAGTGCTGACAGATTTGACCGTTTGAAGAAAAGCAAAAGTACACTCTCTCTTGTTATGGTCACATAACAGCTAGCTCATGGATAGCCTATAAATAGCAAGCCTCATAAATACTGAATGTGAAAGACTCTGTTGAATTGCTGCTAAACCTGAATCTGAGTTACTCTACTATCATTCTCATTTATTTCTCTCATCTATCAATCAGTTTTTACATTCACTTGTAATATTAACTCTTAAAGAGTGATTGTATCTAGCAAATCTCACTGTCTATTTGTACCTTGTACGTTATCCAAGCTAAAAAAACCTCAATCTTACCATCCCTGTTGAAATCCCAACCAAGCTAAGAGTTTCATGAGTGTTGGTGTGGGTAAGTGTAAGCCTGGAGAGGTATTGTAACAAGAATACTCAAAGAACAAGCCTGAAGAAGCGGACTTAAGAATGCTTGTAACATAACTGTAGTTGTAGTGAAAAGCTCACAAGGTAGTGATGACTGGACGTAACCCAAGGTGTGGGTGAACCAGAATAAATATTTGTGTATCTCTTCTTCATCCTTACGTTGTTTCTTATATTGGTTGATCTGATCTTAATCTATTTAGTATTCATACTGATAACATATTATATGATTAAGATATCCAAGTATTAATTAGCAATAAGTAATCTCATCATAACTCAAATCATCTAAGTCTCATTGTAACACATAAATTGATCTATCTAATCTTTGAAGGGAATCAAGCATGTGGTCAGGGTGCAGCGGAAATAAATGGATTCCCTCCCTTGTTATAATCGTTTTGCGAAAACACGAATCAAGGCATAAAAGGTATTGAAACGAAAGGTCGTACCTTATTAGGATTATAAATGAGGCAAGTGTAGCCACGTCTCTATTGGTATCCACGCCAACAGCCGGACTAGGAAACCTTCCTCAGCTCTGCTAGTAGCCTTAGAAAGTAAGAAGCGATTGCTCATGTGTATTTAGGGTAGTGCATCTCATGCTCTATTTATAGAGTGGTGGCTAGGGTTTTACCCCCTCACTCACTTAACCCTCACACTTATGGGCCTGACCCATTATGTTATAATTCTAATTAAATTAAATTAGAATTATTATCCTTTCCTAGTGGCATGTATGCGTGTGACCCAATAGGATTTTAATATTTGGTCATAATATTAAAATAAAACCATTTTATATTTAATATCATAAATAGTGAGCGGTATCTAGCAACACATCACTATCCAAATATTGAGATTATCAATAACTATGATAAATCCTATTTTATTATAATAATTTATATGCTCTGTCCCTTTGTCCAAATATCTAATTGAACACAAGAGCATGGATTGTGTCAACCTTGTATAGTTCAATATATATTTTCTTGATCCCCAAGTAGACTGTACAGAAAATAAATATCTCATATTTATCCTCCTGAGCATGGCCATGCATTTTGCAGTCTCACTTTATCAAGAGGCCTAAAGATATAACTCCTGTTACATAGGAGGGAAAAATCCCATCTAGGGCACTCACATTCCACCACATAATTTATTATATGTCCAAAAACCAACTTTATGATTACCCTGTTACAGGTAACGTTTGATGATAATTAAAACATATAATTCCTTATGTAGGAATCATAGTGATTTCAGGTCGAAGGACTTCATATAACATTTATTAATTTAAGAAATGTTCATGACACTTATGTAACAACCCATGCAACGTTCTTAAGGTGGGTCTGTCCAGTACACCATTACTCTTAATGTGTACCTATGTGAGCACATGATATCTCATATCCATGATCTGTGAGATGTGATCATCAATGAACTCACATACTAGTCTAAATGCATCTTTGTCCTAAGATGATAATTGACTAGGGACTATTTAAGAATAGTTCTTCATAAGCTCTCACGATCAAGTCATCTACTTGATTCCTTATGAAGTTTAAGCTTACTATTCTAAGGACAATAATTATATTCTAAAAGAATAAGTTTGCCTTTATAAAATAACATGATACAAGTGATGGATGTTCACAAATATATAAGTCTCTAGTGCATATTCCTAACAAGACTCAAGAACCACCTCAGATTGATCTCAAGTTTTCAGGAAAAAATTCTACAAGACTCTATTCAACCCACCTTCTAGAGACATTAAGCCAATATTAGTTGGTATCAGAGCTCTGCCTCTTGGGGTTGAGCACACCTGAGTGTGAAGAAGAAAGATCCTTGCATAACACATGGCTGGACCAAACACGGGTGTATTTATTCCTGAAGGAGCATCCACCAAAATGCCTCTTCCTTTGATGGAACTGATCACTACTACTGGAAGGATCAGATGAAGTTATTCATTAAATCTCAACACGCTGATCTTTAGGAAATCATTGAAGTAGGACCTTACATGCCATACAAGATTGATGAATTGGGTTTGAGAACAATTAAGCCTAGAAAACCTGGACTGACACTAAGAAGAACAAATATATTCTAAACTTAAGAGCCAAGTATTTGTTGACGTGCGCACTGAGTAGAGATGAATACGACAAGGTAGCTGGTTGTGCCTCAGCCAAGGAAATAAGGGAGGCACTTGAGATTGAGCACGAAGGAACCAACCAAGTCAAAGAGGCTAAAATTAACATCTTAGTAAGGCGGTACGAGTTGTTTAAGATGAATGAAGGTGAAGGCATAGAAGATATAATGAGACGCTTCACTGTGATCACCAATGAGGTAGTGACATGAAGTCACTTGGAAGAACTTATTCCATCCAAGATATAGTTAGAAAAATACTCAGAAGTCTACCTAAGTCCTAAAGACCTAAAGTGACTGCAGTACAAGAAGCAAAGGATTTCAGCATGCTTAGATTGGACGAGTTGCTTGGTTCTCTTAAGGTACATGAGCACGGACTGATGGAGGAAGATCTAATCAAAAGTCCAAGGTCAATTGCCTTAAAGGCATCCTCTATTGATCTCAAGGGAAAGAAGGCGTCCTCATCATATCAAATATCAGACAGTGAAAGCTATGAGGAAGATGATGATGAGATTGGAATAGACGATGGGATTGCCTTTATATCAAGAAGAATCAAGCAGATATGGAAGACCAGAGGCAAAATAAGAAGAAGATTCGTCTCTAAGAGACTTGATTCAAATTTAAACAAGAAGGAGAGGATCATATGATATGAATGTGACAAACCTAGGAACTTCAGATCTGACTGTCCTCTTATGAAGAAAAAAGTCACGAGAAGTCCAAAGAAAAAGGCCATGATGGCCACCTGGGATGATTCTGAGGATGATGGTGAGAGCCATGGTGAAGAAACTTCCAATCTGTGTTTAATGGATGAAATCGAATCCTCAAATAAAGATATGTGCCTAGCAGCAGCAAGGAAAATACATCTGCGGGTCCTGAACAGCGGTTGTTCAAGGCACATGACAGGGGACAAAAGCAAGTTCTTTTCACTTGAAGAAAAGGCATATGAAGTTGTCTCATTTGGAGACAACACTAAAACAAAAATTCAAGGTACAAGTAAGATTGGTAAGAAAGATTCAACTTAGATTGAAAATGTTTACTTTTTTTGAAGGATTGAAACACAGTCTTCTTAGTATAAGTCAACTTTGTGACAATGGTTATTATGTAAACTTCCAACCCACTTTCTGTGAGACCATTGACTCTAAGACTGGAAAACCAATTTTCTCTGGGAAAAGAAATAAAAATCTTTACTCTGTTTGTCTTGAAAATCTATCAGATCTCACCTGTGTTGTCTCACAAGAAAATGAAAAATGGTTATGGCACAAGAGGGTTGGACATGTTAACATGAGAACCATAAGCCAACTCATCAGTCATAGTCTTGCCAAAGGTATACCTAAAATCAAGTTTGAAAAATAATTGGTATGTGAGTTGTGCATCAAAAGTAAGCATACTAAGAGCAACTTCAAACCAAAAGGTATGTTAGCGCCTTTAGGCCATTAGAGCTACTTCATGTATATCTATTTGGACCCACTGGGACAGCAAGTCTCAATGGTAAGAATTATGGATTCATCATAGTGGATGACTATTCCAGATTTACCTAGGTTCTACTTCTGTCTCAAAAGGATGAATCTTATGATAACTTTAAATTATTTTTTAAAAAGGCCCAGTCTGAGAAAGGACATGGAATCAATACAGTTAGAATTTATCATGGAGGAGAATTTAAGAATGCCAAGTTCAAAGAGTTCTTTGACAAACATGGTATAAATCACAACTTCTCTTGTGCTAGAATTTCCCAACAAAATGGAGTTGTTGAAAGAAAAAATAAAACGCTTCAAGAAATGGCAAGAACCTTGTTTTGTGACTCTGGAATTGAAAAATACTTTTGGGCTGAGGCTGTGAATACCTCATGCTACATAATTAACAGAGTATCCATCAGAAAGGTTCTTAACTAAACTCCTTATGAACTTTGGAAAGGAAGGAAAACAACTATTTCTTATTTCCTCGTGTTTGGATGTGATTGTTACATTCTAAACACCAAATATTTGTTGGGAAAAATTGATACCAAGTCCGATTAAGGAATATTTCATGGCTACTATCTTACATCTAAAGCTTACCATATGTTCAATTTGAGAACTAGAACAACAGAAGAATCCATGCATGTTATATTAAATGAGACTCAGACTATCACCAAAAGAAAGATAGATTATGATATTGAAGATATGATAAACAACATGAGAATATCTTAGAAGGAAAGAGAAGATAGAGAAAGAACACACTCAGATGTACCCTCAGATCAAAAGGATCATAATCCAGCTCAGACAGAGACTGGAAGACAACCTCAGACAAAGTCTGAGATAATCCCTCAAATCGAGAATGAAGATAAAGATCAGTCTGAGACTGAGATCATAACTCAAGAAGGAATTGACTATGATGAGACTTTTGCTCCAATAGCAAGACTTAGAGCAATTAGAATCCTCTTAGCTTTTGTAGCTCCCAAGAACTTCAACCTCTACCAAATGGATGTTAAGAGTGTCTTTCTAAATAGACTTATAGAAAAAGAGGTATTGTTGTACTTAAGGTACAATGGAAGATACAAGTTATTCCTCAAGTCTCTCATGTACTAATTGTTTTGGTTTTGTTGTAGAAAGTAGGTGCTTTAATTTCAATTCATTTTGCAGTGCCAAACAAGTTTCAATAGATGTGGCACTTGTATTGATTGTTTTTAATTTTAGGCAATATGTGTGTTTGATTATTCTTCCTTGATTGATTTATGATTATGCAAATAGAGTTCATAATTAAGTTTTCAAGTTTTGATAGCTTGGTAGCTAAATTACTCAACTTAGTATTGATTTTCCACTGGTTTAATCGATTACTTTAGTTGGTAATGGACCCCAAGTTGACCCAAAACTGAAAACTGCTTGAATTCATGATCAGGTCGATTTCATCGATTACCTGATGTAGGTAATCGATTACCTGCATAATTTGATGAGAGTTCTTTGTTAATTCTCTCTGGTTTAATCGATTACCACATAGTCTGCATAATACTGGATGTTTTCAAAACTATTTTTAACTTATTTTTAACAAACTTTTCAGTTTCTAACTAACCAAAAACTGATTTAATCTGTGATTTTTGAAATCAATTAGTGAGAGAGCAAAATTTTGAAAAGCAAGCAAGAATCTTTTTAGAAAATCTCTCCAAGAATTCTACTAAAAAAAAGTCCAGAAATTCTGTAGCTCCAAGAACTCTTAATCCAAGATGATTAGACAAATGGAAGAAAGTCTTTGATATTCTCATGAAGTTTATCTGGACAAACAAGGTGCTATTGTTCTAAACTCAGTTCTTTATTGATTTTTCTGAATTGTGTTATCTCTTGAATATGGTGTTCATAAAGATTGTTTGAAATCTTGTGACGGGGTGTCATGAGTAAGATTGATGTTCATATGACGGGGTGTCATTGAAGAACATACTCTTGTGGGGTGTAAGAGTCAAACCTTTGTTTGTTGTTAGAAAGTCTTTCTTTAGGATTGAATGTGCATGGTGTTTGTAATCAATTCTATAGTGAAAGCAGGTTTAGTGGTGTGCTAATTAAATCTAAACTGGATGTTGGCCCTTTTTTGTGGCTGAACCAGTATAAACAACTGTGTCATCTTCTCTATCCCTACTCTATTTGAATTGAGTTTCTTGGCATATAAATTTGAATCTTGATTTGTATGATAATTGTGAATTGTTAAGTGTAAATTGATTGTTATTGCAATACTGAACTGAATATTGAAAATTGAATCATGAAATTGAGTAATCAATCTTGGTAATCAACTACACATTGCATCAAACTTGGTAATCAATTACCTTCTGCAACTTATTGATCCACTGCACATTTGATTTTAAACTCTGAAAATTTATCTTTTGAAAACTCAATTTGAAAGAATCTTGAAGGCAAATTAGAAAGGGAAAAACGATTTTTGATTTTGAAAAAGGAACAAATTTTTGTGAATCTATTCAGCCCCCCTTCTAGATTCCCTCTAGGACCAAAAATTGGTATAAGAGTTGGAATCTTGAGAGTTATTCAAGATTTTAGCAAATTGTTTGCAAAAACGATAGAGAATCAATTGCCTTTTGTTGAAGGTGCTTCAATTAACAAACCACCTCTATTTTATGGAGATAACTATCCATTTCGGAAATTTAGAATGAAAATTCTTTTGGAGTTTGTTAGTAGAGGTATTTGGCAAGTTGTGGTAACTGATTACAAGCTTCCTACTCAAATGATAAATGATCCAATATCTGAAAAACCTTTTGAATTATGGAATCAAGATGAAATAAAGCGTGCTGAAAATGATTCTAAAGCTTTGGATATCATACATTCTGCTTTAAACAATGATGAATTTTTCAGGATTTCAGCATGTAAAACAACCAAGTATTTTAGCTAACTTTTTTAGCTAACTTTCAACAAGTTATTTCATAATTTTTAATTAAAAAATTTAACGACAGATTATTTTTAGAAAATACATTTTATTTTCATTTACTGCATTTTAGTTTTAATTATAAAAAATGTCAACAATATTTTTTTAATTTTATTTCTTGTTTCAAATTTTACATAGGAAACAGAGAAATCAATATATTTTTTTATGGGAAAAGAGTATATAAGCACCATTAACTTTTACCCTTTTGCAAATAGGCACAATGAACTTTTATTTTGTCCTAATTAATCCTTTAACTTTCATCATTGTTGCAATATGTCATTTCATTATCATGAAGTTAAAAATTAACAAATATAATTTCAACCCTTCAAAATTGTGTTTAAAATATTAAAACTATATAAAATAAAGTTTCAAAAATTAAAAAATAGGAAAAAAAACTCTAAATTAAAAAAACACATGGCCATATTTCGTTTTTAAAATTTTAAATATGCTTGAAATTTGACATAATTCAAGAATAAAAAAAATGTAAATTTACTCTTTATGTCTTTTTAATATATATTTGAAACAAAAAATCTCGAAAGATTGAGATTGATTATGGTAATTATTTAACTTAATATTAATGAATGGACCTATTGTAATAATGATAAGAGTTTAAGGGCTGCTTGAGACAAATTAAAAGTTTATAGTGCCTATTTGCAAAAGGACAAAATAAAAGCAGTGTAATATTTTTATAATTAAAATTGAAACTACTTTTATTATTACAACTAAAAAAATAGATAATAAAAATAGAAAATATTTTGTCAAATCAAATGGCCCATAATTTTTCATACTACTTTTTTTAGCTATTCTAGCGCATGAGTTATTTTAAGTTTTTAACTAACACACCCAACCAATATTTCACATGGTCAACTATGGTCATTTAGATGTGGTCAATCTCAAATACAGATTCGGAGATTTGATTCCATTCCATGGTGTGCAATCATTGAGTGTTTCATAGTTTCAACTTTCACACACTGAAATCATGTACATATCCAACAAATTAAAAAAAAGTTACTCACATATTTTCTTGTGATATTCAGGGACATGCAGTGCCGTTACGGTTGAAGTGTGCTTCTAAATAGCTGGCTTTCATGGAGACAATGTTCGCAATCCCAAACATACTTTTGGAAACACAAAACGTTTTTTAGTGTGTTTGTTTGATTTCCCGTTTAAAATTGTATTTGAGTTTAATTTTTATTTCAAACCCGCATTTAAATTTATGTAATTCCATATTATTTTTGTAAATTGAAATTTATAAATATAAGTGATACTTAAATTTAAGTTTGAAAACTTTATCACAGTGCGGCCACTGATTGTACCGCACTGTGTGCGGCCTTTTTTTTTTGAAGTTATTTTTTTTAAAAAATAGTTTTTATTTAATTTTTAATTTATTAACTAAATATACCACTTCATTCACCATTTGTGCACATAATTAACCTCACAACTTCAATTAACCAAATATCTCACTCTGTTAACCGTCAATGTATACATCATTAACCTTATTTAAAAATATGATCACAGTTTCTGGACACAAAATTAACCATGTGTTAACAGGAGTTTGAATTAACCAAAAATCCTACTCTGTTAATCACAAACGGAAACACCATTAACCTCATTTTTTAAATAGTTTTTATGTTTTTTTAATTTATTAACCAAATATACTATTGCATTCACCGTTTCTGTGCACACAATTAACCTCACAAATTCAATTAACCAAATATCTCATTCTTTTAACCACCAATGTATACATCATTAACCTCATTTATAAATATATTCACCGTTTCTGACCACATAATTAACCTCGTGTTAACAGGAGTGGCAATTAACCAAAAATCCTACTCTGTTAACCACAAACAGAAACACTATTAACCTTATTTTTTAATATATTCACCGTTTCGAGACACATAATTAACCACATGTTAATTAATATAATTTTTATATGATCATTTAATTGTATTTTCTTGATCTATATTTTTATTTTATGAGATAAATAAATAAAAATAAATATAATAATAAAATAAAAATATAGAAATTGTTTTTTTAAATAAAAGAAAAAGGTAAAGAAACAGTTTTAAAAAAAAAGAATTTAAAAAAAGGGGTGCGAAAAAGGGGGTGCACAAAGAAAAAAGGGGTGTGAGATTTTTCCACGGTACTACTTTGCCGGACGAGAACAATTATCCAAACTTTATTTCAAACCTATCTAAAAGTACCCATAATTGATGAGTTTACCATGCTCCTTTGAGCTTCTTTTGGATAAAGACATGACGCACTAACCATGTTTCAATACGTGGTGAGGACCTCTAAACTCACGTAACATGGTTTTAAAGTTAATTTTGTTTTTAAACTTTTTTCAATAATTAATAACACACTTTCTCCCTCCCATTTCATTTGACATTTTAGCAAAAAAAAATTATCTCAATTTAATTGTCATTTTATAATATCAATACACGATTAAATGGTTTTTTTTTTCAATTCCACCTTTATCAATTAATTAATGTGTATTTTTTGAATGATGTGTTTTTAATATGAAAGATAAGGGGTATAGTAGAAAATTAATTTATAATTTTTATAAAACTTAGAATATTAATGATATTCATTAATTCTTGTGTCACAACCTTAAATGTCAAGTAAAATGGGACGGAGGGAGTAGTAACAAGGACTCTAATCATTAATATAACCCCATACACAAATTTAGATAATTCTCTAGTTAACTTGTACCTAGCAACAATATTTAATGCATTGAAGATGATAAAGACATCAATTTGAAAAATACAACCTAACTCAAAAGTCCATAGAAAGAAAAGTACTATGAACCAACTATCCTAAAAACTTAAATTGTTATTAGATGAAGCTACATGAATGCTTTTATTTGAATATACCTCCTCATGCAAAAGCCCCTTATATTTAAAGTGAAGATAATGCAAGCACCCGCATATTTTGTGTTGAAATTAATTTTTTTTATTTAAACATTAAGGGAAGGAAGGATATATGAATACTAGACCACTTCACATATAGAGACTCCAATGCCATATTATCAACAACTATTCAAAAGTTTAAGTTATTGAGAAAAGATAGCATGAATGATGTAATTCTAACAAAGAGAACAAATATGAATTAAATTTACAATTCATAATACTATTCAGATCAAAAGTTGTTACGTACTAGGCCTAAAGGCCCATTACCCGTAAGGTCCAACCCACTTGGAGCATGTCGACCCGGACCGATATGCATCTCGGCTGGCTCCAGTATATCGGTCCTCATCGTGCGGTTGCCACATGGGGAGCATCGGAACACCCCCTGCACCTTACCTCATGGAGTATAATCCTATGGATCATGGCCCACGACCCAAATCCCAAGATATTCTCCTATAAATACTGTAGACGTCATATGTCAGGTACGCATTAATTACACATTTATTACCCCATCTCGGACCCACACTGACTTGAGCATCGGAGTGCCTTTGCAGGTACCCCCACCGCCGGTGTGACCCGAGATTCGAGATTCATCCCGTAACCAAACCCGTGTTCAACATCCATCCCCTGATCCACATTCGAAATACCATTTCGGATCTGGGTTCGACATTCACACACGAACATTTGGTGCTAGAAGGAGGGTCTTCCCTTGTTTCGTGACACCATGACAGTCAGCACCCGTTTGCAATCAAGAAGGGCTAGGCCAGAACCAACCCCAGATGGTTGGGTCGATGACCTTGGTCAGAATAAGGAAGCTTTCGAAGAGATTGGAACTTCACACCCTGTACCACAGAGAAACCAAGCTGCCCTAACCCCGTACGCTCCGAGTTGGTGAAAGAAGTTCACCAACAACCTGCTGATCCCCGAGATGAAATCATCCGTTAACTGGAAGCACGCCTTAGGGAACTCGAAGAGAAGAACCCAAGGCCATCTCCCATTCCCCCACCACAAGTACCACCTGTGATAGCCCAGTTTGAAGAACGACTCCGCCAACTAGAGCGTAGCATCAGTCAACCACAACCTCAACCAACCACCAACTCTCATCCAAACATAAGCCATCACCACCAAATTTACCAAGAAGTCACCTAACCTGGAAATAGACCCCAACTGGGTCAACCCATCCTTTTCAAACATCCATTCTCGGACCGCCTTGCTAGAGCCGAGATACCCAAGCCTTTTCGTAACGCCTTGCCCATTGAGCCTTTCAGTGGCATCTCAGACCCAATCAAGCACATTGACGCCTTCTGTAACGAAATGTTATTCGTGGGGGCACCAAAAGCTGTCATCTGCAGGTCCCTCCCTCGCACACTGAAAGGAGAGACACTTGCATGGTTCAAGACCCTTCCACCCCAGTCCATTGACCATTGGGAAGATTTACAATCAGCATGCATGGGTCGATTCACCATCTCCACAGAACTCCGTAGAGATCAATTTACCCTGGAAAAGATCAAGCAGAATCAAAATGAGCCTTTGAGAGTGTTCCTTGGACGTTTTTACAAGGAATGTTCCCTGATTCCTGATCTCGCTAAAAACGTGCAACTGGTGTGTGCCGTCTTGGCTTTGAGTCCAGGATCTCCTTCGGCGGTGTCTTTATCTGAAGAACCTGTGCGAACTATGGAGTAGTTCAGGCAAAGTTCCCACAAGTTTGTGGGAAGAGAAATACACCTTGTTGGCGCCACAGCGCAAGCATAACAAAAACAGGACTGAGATGCGTTCACACGTGACAGACACCGTCATAAAGACAAGCATAACCGGCATAATGATTCACCCCGGCTCAAGTGCCGATACAACAATTACCAGCCACTCAACACTGCCCCAAGCAAGATCCTCAAATAAGTCATGAATACAGAGTTGGCCAATGTGAGAAAGCCTCTCCCCCTCAAGGCAGCAACTCAGAAAGATAAGTCGAAATACTGTGCCTTCCATGAAGGGTATGTGCACACCACCGATGAGTGTATCCAGCTAAGGGACCTCATTGAGGAGTTGATCCGAGATGGAAGACTGGATAAATATGTGCGTAGAGGCCGCAACCAGGGTGGCTACAAACGCCCAGATAACAGGAAAAGATCCCCAAGCTCAGGGGAGATGGAGGAACGAAGCGAAGAAAATCTAAGTCCCCACCAAAAGAAGAAAATAAAAAGGAAACCATAAATGCCAGTCCTAGCAACCGGGATTCCCAGACCGTGGCCAAAAGTTAGAATTAACATGATTTCTGGAGGTTTTGCAGGTGGAGGACTCTCCAACAACTCCAGAAAGAGGCATCTAAGAGAGGATTACGCAGTGGAAAGATCAGGGGAGACCTCTAGGTTGAACCGAATTCTAAACCCGGTTATTTCCTTTTCTGACGAGGATTTTCCTGATGACATAGAGGCACATGATGGCCCTTCTATCATAAGGGCATTAATTAGCGATGGAGACATCGACCGCATTTTTATGGATCAAGGCAGCTCCGCCGACATCCTATTCCATAGAACTTACGAGTAGCTGTTACTGCCACCAGAATCTTTGCTGCCATACGATGGAGACTTAGTTGGATTCGCAAGGGAGAGAATTCAACCTAAAGGGTATCTTCAAACAACCCTCAGAGTCGGCTCAGAAACCGATAGTAAAGCTGTCAATGCCAAGTTTCTTGTAGTAGATTACCTCAGCCTTTACAACGCGATCCTTGGGCGACCCTCACTAAACGCATTGGGGGCTATAATTTCTTCCAAGCATCTGAGGATGAAGTTCCCCGGCCGTGATGAGCGGGTCATTTCAGTTGTAGGTGACAGGAAAGAAGCGAGGAAGTGTTACAATGCCATACTCCAATGCGTGGTGCAACCTAACTCTAAAAGAAAAACTTCAGGCCGGGGTGAAGTATGTCTTGTAGACCTCGACCCTCGAACCGAGATTCAGGAGAAGCAGCGAGACCACATTGAACCCATTGGAAAAACCCTTCTTTTGCATATCGGTGGTAGTACCGAGAAAACTACCAAGATCGGATCCGACATGCCTCCTAAAATGGAAAAAAGGCTGAAGTCATTGCTGCTGGCACGCAGACCTTTTTGCGTGGACGTCGTCCGACATGCCAGGTATATATCCTAACTTTTGCGGCCACAAATTATCAATTAACTCGAGTGTCAAACCTGTGTCCCAAAAGAAAAGGAAGATAGGCCCTGAAAGACAGGAAGCAGCCCGTGCTCAAGTTGAGGAGTTGCTTAAAGCCGGCTTCATACGGGAGTGCAAGTACGTCACTTAGATTTCCAATCTCGTTTTGGTGAAAAAAACCCAATGGAAAATGGCGTATGTGTGTTGATTACAATGATCTGAACAAAGCATGCCTCAAAGATCATTTCCCACTCCCCAACATTGACCAATTACTGGACAATTCTCCGGGGTACCAATGGCTTTCATTCATGGACGCTTAATCTGGTTACAACTAGATCCCATTAACAAAGATGACGAAGAGAAGACGTCTTTTATCACGGACAAAGGCATTTACTGTTACACTATGATGCCCTTTGGCCTGAAGAACGTTGGCACAACCTACCAGCGTATGATGACGAAGGTTTTCAGGGACATCATGGGCAAGTCGGTGGAAGTATACATTGATGACATTATAGCAAAATCCCCAAAATCAGGTGATCATGTGGCCGAATTAGAGGAAATATTCAATAGACTCAGGAAGCATAACATGGGATTGAACCCGATAAAATGCACATTCGGGGTTCCATCAGGGCATTTTTTGGGTTTCTTGCTGACCAGCAGAGGAGTTGAGGCAAATCCTGAGAAATGCAAGGCGGTGCTAGAGATTAAAAGCCCGAAAACAGTCAAAGAGATTCATCAGCTTAATGGACGCATCACAGATCTAAGCCGATTCATCCCCATCTCGGCTTTAAAATCTATTCCTCTCTTCCAACTTCTCCGCAAAGGGAAAACTTTTGAGTGGACCCCGGACTGTGAGAAAGCTTTGCAGGCACTTAAGGAAGCCTTGGCCAACCCACCAATTTTAGCAAAGCCTGCTCCTAAAGAACCTTTATTTCTTTACATCTCGGTCATGATAAGTGTAAATTATATGATATTTTACTATGTTTTTATTACACTTATCAAGGTTAAAATAGTAATTTATGCCCCAAAATAATCCCTTTTTGTGAATAATTGTAATTATTTGGTTTGAATTTGAATTTGATGCTATTTTAAATAGAAATCTATTATTTTGTGCAGATTTGTGGAAGATTTGAAATAGAAGAGAAAATAGAATTAAATGGGGAGATTGTTTGCAGATTTGAAGTTTAAATGGGGACAAAATAAAGATGAGATCAGCAGCCATTTAAACAAAGGATCCTGTGGATAACTTTCCCCAATTTGAATTCAAGTTCAAATAAATACAAAATTAAGCCAAAAAAGGGAAACAAGGAAAACCAATCAAGCAAAGGCAAGATCAAAAAGAGATCAAGTGAAGAAATAAGGAAATGAAGAAAGTCTACAGCGTGTTTCATGCTTCACCTAGGGAGATTGTTTCACGCTTAGCGCAGGTGGAGCGCAGCTTCCAGAGAGGACACGCTTCACCTGCGCTTAGCACAAGTGAAGCGCAAGTTACGCACCGGCTTTTTAAAATTCAAATACAGATTGATCTCTTCCACATTTAGATTAGGTTTTCCATAGTCTATAAATAGGACCTTTTGTACAGAGTTAAAGTGCGGAGGAGAGAGGCATAGAATAGAAGATAGGTACACGGGGATTGAAGAAGGTGACAAATTCTTCATTGGTTTATAATGGCTACCATGAGTAGCTAAGCTCTCTAGTTGGATTGGATGTAGTGGATTCAATCCCCAAGTGTATGTGAATTCTCGTAATTTAATTATGAATCTATGTTTTTATATATATCGGTACTTTTATGCTTTTCTTCATGCATAACTTCCGCGCGTGCGCCGGAGTTATAAGCTAGTGATCAGGATAATACATAATGAGAAGTTCCGACTAGTATTAGAGTTTAGGGGAGCCTAGGAATAGGAAACCTAACCTCCGATTGCTAAAGGTACTCATTTAGTCGTATGGGAATATAGGGAGTTCTTAAGATTGAAGTGTTTAGGTGAGTGACAGCCCCTTCATAGGTGTCCTATAGGAAAATATGATTAATTGATGGCGTCAGTTGTTGTAATATAGGGATTTTTCCTGAAGATTGGGGGATATCCACACCATAGGGCCCTTATAGATAATATGATTGGCAAATGCTAAGATATTTTATTAATAAATTCATAATTAAAGAAGGGATTCACATACATAAGGGGTGCGATGAAACGAAGTCCAATCCTACTCCAAGTAAATCTATCTTCCCCTATTTTATTGCTTGTTTTTCTTCTTGCCATTTACATTCCGCATAACAAATATTCCTTTAAAAAGTTCCTCACTTGACAATTCGATCACTAAAATCTTACGAAGTGAACCGCTCCCTGTGGATACGATACTTTATACTTACTATTATACTGCTGAACTTTTAGTACGCTTGCCAGAATTTCATCAAGTATTTTTGGCGCCGAGCGGTGTTTCAATTCGTATAACCTTGGGAGGTCGAATTATCAAGTTCTATCTTTTATTTTTCTTTTATTTTAATTAATTTTCATTTCTCAAAAAAAAAATTATTTTAAAAAAAATCAAAATTAAAAAAAAAACAAATTCAAATTGGTTTTATATTATCCGCAACATTTATCCTTTTCAAGTTCTTTTAGGATCTTAGGATACGTAATTCAAATTCAAACTTGGTTTTATCAAGTTCTACCTTCGGATTTTTAATTAAAAAATAATAATTTTTATTTTCGTTTTTTTAAAAAAATATTTTCGTTTTTTCTAAAAAAATATTTTTTTATTTTGTTCCTCTTTCCTGAGCTAACATTTGTTTGAGTTTCTTGGATAGTTCTCTTGTGAAGACAGGTGTCTCAAAATCAATTGATAGAAGGGACATCTAGAAGGAACCAAAAGGAGAAAGAGAAAAAGGGCAAGGAGACAATCTCAACACTCTCTGTTCAACCTCCCCAAGTGAAGTAAATGTTGAATAGCTTCTGAATGGCAAAATCCACCAAGAAGAACGCTTGGAGATTAACAAAATCCACCAAGAAGAACCCTTGGAGATTATGTTAGACAGCAAGAGCCAAAATATTTCTCCCACACATCAAATCAAGGTAACTTCTCTATTTACAATAATTATTCTAACTGTTTTTCACAGGATTGGAAAAGTTACCAGAATCAAAATTTTGGGTGGCAACAAGATGCTCTTTCATACCATAATCAAACTTTTGAAGATGAACTCAGGCCAGATAAAAAGAGTTTGATGCGGATATTAGAAGTACTCAACAAGGAGCTA
The DNA here is from genome assembly GCA_026901365.1 of Sesbania bispinosa. Lineage (NCBI taxonomy): Eukaryota > Viridiplantae > Streptophyta > Magnoliopsida > Fabales > Fabaceae > Sesbania > Sesbania bispinosa. Next base: position 62,818 of record QLOH01000596.1, read on the forward strand.
GCTAACCTTTTTCAGCCACCGCAGAAAGTTCACTCTTATCCTGGCCAGTCACCACAATTAATTTGTGACCTTTGCGGAGGTAACCATCTCAATGGTTACTGCTCTTATCCATGCATTCAAGAAGAGCAAGTTAATTACATGAGCAATCAAGGAAGACCAGGCAACTTCTCCAATAGCAACAACTTTGCAAACAATTCACAAGGATGGAGAAATTGCCAGAATCAGGACTTTAGATGGCACCAAGATGATGCTTCACTCTGCATGCAACCTTCTTTTCAACAACAACAAAGTTACTCTTCATATCAACAAAGATATTGAAAATATGATGAGTATTTGGAAGAACTCAATCGATACAATATACAATTTAAGAAGGAGAGAGAAGAAGCAAGAAGAAATATTGACGCCTTGTTGAAGCAATTAAAAGAAACAAGAACCAACCAACGGTCAGAACAAATCTCAGCAAATGCACTGCCCGACCCCGAAGAGCAGTGCGATGACATTGTTCAGCTGATAGGGGAGGAAATCAATGACAATCTGGTTGATGAAGAAGAGAAGGCTGAAGAAGAGGAACTAGAAAAAGCAGAAAAAGAAGAAGGTGCAACAGAAGTAGAAGAAGAAAGAGAGGATGAAACAGAAAAGATGGTGCTTGAAGAAGAAATTGACTGTGAAAGGGAGAAAGAGAACAACACATATGTGGGTGTACATGATGAAAAAGATCAAGAAAATGAGAAAATGAGTGATCAGGGAGATGGTGAATAAAGCCCGAGGAAGGAAGGGAAGTGGTATCAAGATCAAAGACCTTGCCTTATCCAACCATTCTTCTAAAGGAAGATCAAGAAAGGCATGGTGCAAAACAAAGGCCTGCAATCACATTGACCAGAACAGGGCAAAGAGAAGAAAAGTCAAGTTAGAATCAAATTCAGAGCCCAGAGCCAGATTGAAGATCAAGTGGTCAGGTGTGTTTCATATCAAAGACCCCTGCGAAGCAAAGAAATTGAGAGCAATCAAGTATGAATCATCAAAGCTTCAGGAAAAGAAGACTCATGCACATGAGAGCAAGAAAATAAAGAAAAGAAAAGTCAAGCCAAGGGAGTCAGAGGCATGGTCAAATTCCAGAAAGAAGCCCAAATGGTTAAAGTCATTTCACACTACAGGTTGTTCCAAGGCAAGATTATAGGGAGGTTTATGGGCCAAAGAAAGGAAAGGTGCAACACACAAGCTCACCAAAAGATTCCAGTTTCAGCCACCTTGACAGAGCAGGCGTCGAGCTATCAGACGTTAAACAAGCGCTTTTTGGGAGGCAACCCAGAGATTTTTAAAGTTTTTAATTAATTGTAGTTTTGTTTTATTTTCTCGTTGTTAATTAGGATTTTTCATTTTTTAGGATTTAGGAAATTTTCAAAATTGATTGGAATAAGTTTGTGGAAAACAAATTTTTTTTTGGAAGTAGCAGAAAACGTGACTAAAAATTGCAAATTCTCATTCTGTTTTCTGCGCTTCACTTGCGCTGAGCACAGGTGAAGCGCAGCAGTACGAAATTTTAAAAATCTTCTGTTTTCTCTTGTACTGTTTCTCTACTTCCTAAGCTATTCTTTTCACTTTTTCCACTCACAAACCTCCATCAATTTTGAAACTTTCAAATTTCATGTATATTTTCTTTAATTTTTACCAATTGAAATCTTCATCTACTTTGTTTTTATAAATTGCACTTTAGGATAGCAACCTTAGGATTGTGAATATTGTTGATTATTGCTATCTTAAATGTGATTTTGGCTATGTGGAACATGAAGAACAATTTGTTTGATTGGAATGCTCTTTGTTTTGTGATTTATTGAATTTGAAAGTGTTATGCTCTGTTTCTTTCAAAAATTTTAAACTTTCACTTTCCATTGATTGATTGAATACTTGCAAAACAAATGAGTATATTCTGTTTTTAGGAAGGCATTACCAAATGCAGTGAAATTTTGTTGTGAAGAGAGTAATTCTTTATGCATGCAACTTGGTTAATGATAGGCTTCCATGTTCTTCATGAATTGGTGTTTGCAATAAGGTATCATTGAAATGAATGTGTTTTTAGCAACTAATTATTGTTATTTGACTTTTCAGATGCTTAGGATTACATTGTTGGTCTTTCCCGTGGCTTTAGCTCACGAGGAGAAGCATTGTATGAGAATCAAGAGTGCACAGGCTGCTGCAAAGTATAAAGGTCTTAAATCATGCAACTTTATGTTGGAAAGCCAGTGGACCCCAAATCAATCAGGAGTTACCAGACCCATACCCAAGCATGTTGTTTGAAGAGTTCCGGATATTCTAGCAGTGGCCTGGGGACAGGCCTATTCTTCCAGGGGGAGGTGAAGCAGCAGCAGCTGGAGATCAGGGCAAGGATTTACAGGATACAGAGGATGAAGATTGATACTGGTGTTTTTCTTTCTTTTATTTTGTTTTTTTTCTTTCTTTTATTTTCTCTTATTTTATAGAATTTTTTTAGTTAACTAGGATTTTTGTTTTGCATTTCTTTTTATTTTAGGATTTTTAGGCTTTTTAAAATTTTTAGGATTTTTAAAAAATTTTAGGATTTAGGAATTAGGAAATAAAAGGAAAATTCTTCAAAATTTCTGAAATTAGGCAGTTTAACTAACCAGGTTAAGAAAGAAGAAAAGGTCTTGTGATTAATTCCATAATCAGTTAGGAATGGGATGCTTCACAGGAGAACCTATCAGGGTAGCTAATTAAAACCAGTAAGTGCTTTATCAAGGAATTTAGCCAAAAAGCCGGTGAGTTGAGAGCCCAAACATTTGAATTGAGAGTTTTTCACCGCTGCTTGTCAATTTTTATTGATTGAGTTTTTGGATCTTATTCTGCTTATGGAAAATATGGAAGTGACAAAGGCAATCTTTTGTTTTCAATATATTTGCTCAGTGCCAAAAAGCCAGCCCTTGATATAATTTTTCCAATTCTTTGATATCCCATTTGAGCCTTTAATGATTATTCTTGTGCACCCAAGCCATAATTGATATCTATATCCTGTCCCTTACACATTTGGGAGAGAGAGCAAGGTGCAAGATTAGATAATGGGAAGAAAAAGTTGGTGAATTGAAATTCAAGAAATTCAAAAAGCAGGTACATGAAAGCAAAAAGAAGATCACTCCCCCAAAAACCAAAAGAAAAAAAGTGAATAAATTGAATAAGTTGGGGGGGGTGCAATTTCAAACAAAGAAAAAGGCCTGCAAAAATGAGAAAAATCAAGAATGAGATGGTGGAAGGAGAGAAGTTCCAAATCAAGCAACATCAAAAGATGCTCTCTGTTCCAAATGTTCATTGTTTATCCAGAAAAACCATGATTTCTTGATAGCTCAGCCTCATTACAACCATGAAAAGACCTTTTGATCCATATTGACCATGAGCATGCCTAGGAACTAGAAACGACTATCAATCTTAGTTGTTCATTTGTGGTGAAAACATTGAGGGAAATAGTACCTGTGAGCATGAGTGAAATTCCTTGGTTTATTATTTATTGCTTTAATTGCTACTTTTGAGAAAATTTAACTGTTGATTGTGTTCTGTTCTGATTGAGGATTGGTGATATCTCTTAATTCTGATTTTTCTGATATTTGGAAAGTGACTTCTTCTTAATGAAGAGAAGATGGAAATTTTTCCTTATAGTTGTTTATGAGAATTGTACATGAGGGTGAATTGATTTTTACTTGCAAAAGGTATCTTGCTTGAGGATAAGCAAGAAGTTAAGTTGGGGGGTATTTGATAAGTGTAAATTATATGATATTTTACTATGTTTTTATTACACTTATCAAGGTTAAAATAGTAATTTATGCCCCAAAGTAATCCCTTTTTGTGAATAATTGTAATAATTGTAATTATTTGGTTTGAATTTGAATTTGATGCTATTTTAAATAGAAATATGTTATTTTGTGCAGGTTTGTGGAAGATTTGAAATAGAAGAGAAAAAAGCATTAAATGGGTAGATTGTTTTGCAGATTTGAAGTTTAAATGAGGACAAAATAAAGATGAGATCAGCAGCCATTTAAACAAAGGATCCTGTGGATAACTTTCCCCAATTTGAATTCAAGTTCAAATAAATACAAAATCAAGCCAAAAAAGGAAAACAAGGAAAACCAATCAAGCAAAGGCAAGATCATAAAGAGATCAAGTGAATAAATAAGGAATTGAAGAAAGTCTACAGCGTGTTTCACGCTTCACCTGCGCTTAGCACAGGTGAAGCGCAAGTTACGCACCCGCTTTTTAAAATTCAAATACAGATTGATCTCTTCCAGATTTAGATTAGGTTTTCCATAGTCTATAAATAGGACCTTTTGTACAGAGTTAAAGTGCTGAGTAGAGAGGTATAGAATAGAAGATAGGTACACAAGGATTGAAGAAGGTGACAGATTCTTCATTGGTTTGTAATGGCTACCATGAGTAGCTAAGCTCTCGTTGGATTGGATGTAGTGGATTCAATCCCCAAGTGTATGTAAATTCTTGTAATTTAATTATGAATCTCTATTTTTATATATATCGGTACTTTTATGCTTTTCTTCATGCATAACTTCCGCGCGTGCGCCGGAGTTATAGGCTAGTGATCAGGATAATACAGAATGAGAAGTTCCGGCTAGTATTAGAGTTTAGGGGAGCCTAGGAATAGGAAACCTAACCTCCGATTGCTAAAAGTACTCATTTAGTCGTATGGGAATATAGGTAGTTCTTAAGATTGAAGTGTTTAGGTGAGTGACAGCCCCTTCATAGGTGCCCTATAGGAAAATATGATTAATTGATGGCGTCAGTTGTAGTAATATAGGGATTTTTCCTGAAGATTGGGGGATATCCACACCATAGGGGCCCTATAGATAATATGATTGGCAAATGCTAAGGTATTTTATTAATAAATTCATAATTAAAGAAGGGATTCACATACATAAGGGGTGCGATGAAATGAAGTCCAATCCTACTCCAAGTAAATCTATCTTCCCCTATTTTATTGCTTATTTTTCTGCTTGCCATTTACATTTCGCATAACAAATATTCCCTTAAAAAGTTGCTCACTTGGCAATTCGATCACTAAAATCTTACGAAGTGAACCGCTCCCTGTGGATACAATACTTTATACTTACTATTACACTGCTGAACTTTTGGTACGCTTGCCAGAATTTCATCAGGTCACAGATCAGATCGTAGCCTCGGTCCTAATCAAAGAAGAAGGAAAGAATCAGCAACCTATTTACTTTGTCAGTAAGGCATTGCAAGGCCCAGAACTCCGTATCAAAAATTGGAGAAGGCTGCACTGGTCATCCTAATCACGGCTAGAAGACTGAGACACTACTTCCAATCTCACAAGATCAGAGTCAGGACTGACCTCCCTATCAAAATTGTCTTGCACAAGCTCGATTTTTCAGGGTGGATGACAACATAGGCCATCGAATTATCAAAGTTCGATCTTGAGTTTGAAAGTCGCATGACCATTAAGAGCCAGTTCCTATCTGACTTTGTGGCCGAACTTACCCCAGGAACAGAAGAAGAAAACCCGGAAGACTGGGTTATCTATGTTGATGGATCTTCCAACAAAAAGGGAGCTGGGGCTGGCATAGTTTTGGAGGGACCAAGGGGAGTCTGCATTGAAAAATACCTCAAGTTTGAGTTCCAGACATCGAATAATCAAGAAGAATACGAGGCCTGTATAGCCGGGCTGCTGATGGCCAAGATGTAGGAGCAAAGAGAATTACCTTGTGTAGCGACTCGCAACTCTTGGTGTCCCAAGTCAAGGGTGAGTACCAATCAAAGGAGCCTCAACTTCAGAGATACTTGGAAAAGGTACGTTAGACCTTTGACAAATTCTCAGAAGTAACCTTCCAACACGTCCCCAGAACTAACAACACAAGAGCCGATATCCTCTCTCGGCTAGAGAGCACAAATACGATAGGAAATAACAAGTTGGTCCTGCAAGAGGTCATCTCAAATCCGACAAGATCAACCACCCTGGTCCTGACCATTGAATCACCAAATTCATGGATCACTCCTATCAAGAGTTATATCTTGCAAGGAGAATTGCCTAAAGAACCTAAGGAACAAGGAGGATCAGACAGATGGTATCCCGGTTCACCATCATCAATGATCAACTATATAAGAAGGGTTTTCTTCACCCTTACTTAAATGCATTTCTAGTGAACAGAAAGAATACATCCTGGCCGACTTGCATGAAGGAAGTTTTGGAGGACACCAGGGAGGCAGATCTTTGGCCAGAAAGGCACTAAGGGCAGGATACTACTGGCCAACACTTCTTCAGTAGGCTTTAGATTATGTCAAGCGTTGTGACACCTGCCAAAAACATGATACCTTGCATCACGCCCCATCCAGCGAGTTATCTACCATGTCGGTCCCCTAGCCTTTTTACCAATGGGGAATAGACATACTGGGCCCTTTTCCACCAGCCCCAGGCCATGTCAAATTCTTAGTGGTAGCAGTTGATTATTTTACTAAGTGGATAGAAGCTGAACCGTTGGCAACCATCACCTCGGCTAAAATCCAGAAGTTCTTTTACAAGAACATTATCTCGAAGTTTGGAATCCCCAAGACGGTGATTATAGACAGTGGAACCCAGTTCACAGATAAGGGCATCCAAAACCTCCTAGTCGGTCTGCGAATCAAACAACGCTTCACGTCAGTTGAACATCCCCGAACTAATGGGCAAGCCGAGGCTGCAAACAAAGTCGTCTTAAGGGCTTTGAGGCGACGTCCGGAAGAAGCAAAGGGGAACTGGGCTGAACAACTGGATCATGTGTTATGGGCACATCGGACCACCCCTCACTCATCCACCAAAGAAACGCCTTTCAGACTCACCTATGGGACTGAGGCTATGATCCCTGTGGAAATCATGGAGCCGACATGGAGGGTAGCCAATTTCAATAAAGAGGGTAATGGCAAGGCAACCCGCGAAGAACTCGATTTCCTTAATGAAACCCGGGCTGTCGTGCACATCCGAGATGTAATGTTGAAAGAACGACAGACACTTCGCCACGCTACCAAGGTTCTAAAAAGAGACTTCCAAGTCGGCGACCTGCTGCTCAGGAGATCCGACATTGGTGGAAAAACTCAGCCCAAGGAAAGTCAGCGCAGAATTAGGAAGGACCATATTGTATAGTTGAAAGAACGTGGAAAGGAGCTTACAAGTTGGAAACCTTAGGCAAAAAACCTATTCCTGGATTCTGGAATATTTGTAATTTCAGTTTGTATTACTCATGAAGAATATTAATGAAATGCCGGTTCCCCATCCATGACTTGTGTTATTTGTTATCTTTTCATGAAATATATAAATCAGATGTGAAGAACATCTCAACTCTCTTAGCATTTTCAATATTAAAACCGGATGCGAAGAGTATCCCGGTCCTAGACAACGTCGGATATGAAGAGCATATCGGTCCTCACAAACCTTTAATCAAAACCGGATGCGAAGAGCATCTCGGATCTTTTATGAAACCAAGAGCATCTCGGATATTCGATGTTAGGACCCGATGCGAAGAGCATTTCAATCTCCGAGTTCTCCGGATGCGAAGAGCATACCGACCATTCTACGAATGAAATAAAAATCGAATGTATAAATGTCACGATCTTAAAATGTGCAAGTTAAAGGGAAAGAAATGGATCAAAGTCAGCCCGCATTCTCAAAAGTACTTAAAACAAATATTAAAACCACATGACTACAAAGTATATAGATGCTCACAACGGAGCTAAATTGTCATTACAAACTTAAAAAGAGAAACTCAAAAAACAAAGCAACTCCCTACAATCTAATCATCTTTCTCAACGTACGAACCGACATCAATCCCGGCCACCACGGCTACATACGTTTTCCTCTCATAATCTATTTTGCAGATATGACCCTCGAAGACTTCGAAGTCAGCTAAAACACCCTCAACAATCGGACCGGGATTAAGAAGCTGAAGTTGTGCATTGGCACTGGAAAAAGTCTCTGAACTGACCTTCTCGGCCTCAGCCACCAGTTCTAACTTCTATTTTTTCCACTTACCTTGGGCCTTTTGCAGATTCTGCTTCACAATGTAGGCCACGACCTCTTTTCCCATGCCGGCTGAAGAAGGCTTGTTTTTCAGAGCTTCATTTTCTTCTTTCAACTTTGTTAAAGCAACATCAACAGTTTTGAATTTGGACTTGTAGTTACTATACAAACCCTGATATTTAGTTTTGTCCTTCGTCACATATTCCAGAGCCGAATTGGCTTTCACCAAATCTTCCACTGCCTTATCATGTTCGATGGTCATCTTCTACAATTCAGAATTGGTATTATTGACCAAGGGGATGACATCACGACGCAAGTACCGGAGAAAGCCGACTTGTTGCAGATTCTACCGCTCTGGTGGGTCAAGAATAATTTCTGTAAGGTCCACCTTCTCGTGAACCTGCTTCAGAAAGTCGTTATATAAAAACTGGTCCAGCTCAGGGAAATCCAAGTCATAATCTGAGTCATAGAGATTATAGAGACGCTCTTGATCCTGATCCCGATTGGACTTCTTCTTTTTCTTCTGAGGTTGGTCACCTCTACCCGAGTTCCTCTTCCTATCCGGGTTACCTTCCAGATCAACATCAGTTTGGTGACCGAGATCCTCCCCTCCTGGAACACTCCCTGAGGTGGCCTGATTGGTAACTCGGGCAGAACCGCTTGCGCCATCAGTGTTAGTAGTGAAATCAATGTCGACCTTGTCATCATCAGCTGCATTTTTGGAAAGTCTTAATTTCCTCAACGATGCGTTGGCCATTGACGCCGCACAAAAAAAAACAAGTTAGGAAGCCAAACAAAAAATTGGGTAAGATACGTCGGACCCCCACTCGACACCATCACATTACTGACTTATACGAGATCCCACATTCCTTTGGGGCCCATCTATGATCCTCCTACTCGAGAAGGGCCCACACTCTTTGATTGAATTGTCCAACAGTTCCTTCACGACCTTATCCCAGTCCGAAAGCGCACTTACTGGAACCTCGTAATCGGCTGAAGACTTATCATAATGTCGACTACACCAGTAGATGTGGTATCCCGGCTGCGAGTCCGACCGATCTTTCCAGAACGGCTTCACCCCATCAACAGCCTGAATCTAAAAAAACTGTTGTTTAAAAGGGACTTTTCCCCTCTTAGCTGAATCTGCGTAAGAAGTGACCAACTTCCTGCCCGCAAATCCCCTAACAATGACCCAACTCTTAAGGGTCTCATCTTTTTTACCCTTGAAATGTTTTCTAAGAACTTGGAAGTAATGAATGAATAGTCCAATTGAAGGAGTAAACCCGAACCCGGCCATAATCAGCTGAAAGCAGCGTATAAATGCCTAGGTATTAGGGTGTAGCCGCGAAAGGGGCGCAGTTCAAATACATGAAAACCCTTTCTTCAAACTCGGTGAATGGAAGAGTTATCTTCAGCTTGGAGTGGAAATAATCATAAGTGTAGAGAAAAGACTTATTAGTCTCACTCAAGTGGCAGACCCGACTTCCTGGTGGGGGGCTAATCATGTGATATTTCTTCTCCAATTCAGGATCTGCAAAAATTGGCAGCTCGAAGAGCCGCTCCTGGACCATGTCTGGGCACCCCGGCCGATATACACTTGGGGTGGTAAGCACCTCAGGATCTACCCAATCATACCGGTCATCCCACCTCGGCATGAAGTAGTCCACATTAGGGTCCTCTGCCATTTCTACACCTACAGAAGCGATGTAGCAGCTACCGGTGTCAGAATCACACTACAACAATTTTGGGATATTAGAGCACTCTCTTTAGGGCGCTCCCGTGTTAGGTTGTGTTAACAATGATCGTTTTAAATTGAGGGCGCTCCAAATTTTGGACGGGAGCGCCCTGTAAAGCTGAAATAGAGGGCGCTCACAAGGAATGCCCTCGTATAGCAGGAATTTTTTATTTCACTGAAATAGAGGGCGCTCCCAGGAGCGCCCTCCTTTCATTTTTCTTTTTTAATATTTTTTTTATATCCCTAAAATAGAGGGCGCTCATAGGAGCGTCCTCGTTATGTTTCTTCAAAATTTTTTATTTCTGTGAAATAGAGGGCGCTCTTTATGAGCGCCCTCTTTTCTTTTTTCTTTTATTTAATTAATTTTTTTGTCTAGATTAGAGGGCGCTCCAAGTAGTGCCCTATTTGCCTGTTTTGCAGGGCGCTCTATAGAGCGCCCTTGTTACATCCCTGAATTTTTTTAAATATGAGGAAAGGAAAGCGCTCTTGAGCGCCCTCGTAGGTGGCTTTCCAGGGCGCTCCAACGGAGCGCCCTCTTTTCCTGCATGAGTGAATTTTTTTAATTATTAGGAAAAGAAGGCGCTCCTGAGCGCCCTCATAGGTGGCTTTCCAGGGCGCTCCCAGAAGCGCCCTCTTTGCCTGGACATGTTATTAATCCAGTATTGTTTTCTCAGTTCGCCGCACGCGTCTCTCTCTCAAAGCTCTTCCCTCTCTCTCTCTAACTCCCCCGTCCGTCTCCCTCTCGCTCCTCCGTCTCCCCCTCGCTCCTCCGTCTCCCTCCGTCGCGGCTTGAAGCTTCGAACGAGGAGCAACCTTCTTCTTCTCCGGCGCGACGCGGCGGTCATCTTCTTCTTCTCCGGCGCGGCGCGGCTTCCGTTCGGTGCGGCAGCTGTCTTCTTCTTCTCCGGCGCAGTCCTTCCCCCCATTTGTAGTTCGGTCGTCGCCATCAATAGGGTAAGGGAAACCCTAAACCTCCATTTTTGTCCAACTTTTGCACCTTTTTTTGCTTATCATATATTTTTTTGCTATCTGCACCTACTATTTTGCTATCTGAACTAAGAACATATTATTATTATTGAACACTATTGGTTTTATTGAACCATTTTGGTGGTATTGTTGTTGGTTTGAGTTAAAATATTGTTTTATAAATTTGTTGGTGGTGGTTTATTATGCATTTAGTAATGTTTTATAAATATATATTACTTATATTGATCTCTTTTGGACTGGTAGCTGATGGTTTGGACTTAAAATTGTGTTTAATTATAATTATTAGGTTATTTGTATGTACATGCATTAACCTTAGTTTCATGTTTAAGAATAAATTGTACTATGTTTGGCCACGGAGGCCTATTGTTATTGAATTGTATTATTGCTTTGGACATTATAAATTGCATTGGTATTTTCTGGGTTTCAGGTGAAGTTCTAAAAATTGGAAATGTCCAATTTACAGGGGAAACTCTGCCTGATTTTCGGTAGAAGTTTCTGAAGTTATATAAATATATATTACTCATATTGATCTCTTTTGGACTGGTATAGCTGGTGGTCTAGACTTAAAATTATTTTTCCTTAATTTGGGAATGTTAAAGAAATAGATGAAATGCTGCTCAAATTTTTAGGACTAATAATTTTTATTACGAGCGAGTATATTTTTTACTTGTCTTTTTTTCTTAAAGGTATTTTTTCCTGGGGCTAGTTATAATTCAACACTGCTGATTGGTGATTGACTTTAATCAGGTATATCCTTTATAAAATGGATCGTTCTTGGATGTTTGCGAACCGTCTGACACATGAGTATGAGGAAGGAGTGGAAATGTTTATAAAATTTGCCACTGACCATGCAACAAACCCTAGTAGAATTCTCTGCCCTTGTACGAAGTGTTTTTGTTCTAAGCCAGTTAGTGTAACCGACTTGAGGGACCATCTTTTCTGTTTTGGAATTGATAAGAGTTACACATGTTGGACATTTCATGGTGAGATTAGGAGTGAACAAAGTGGTATGGGAGAGAATAATGTCAATGTAGAACCAAGTGATGATGACTTTGGGACCGGGTGGGAGGATTGCGACCGAATTGATGAGATTCGAAAGGTGGTTGAAGATGACCTCAGAGATTGTCCCCAAATGTTTGATACCCTAGCCAGTGATGCTGAAACGGCATTGTACAACGGGTGCACCAAGTACACAAGGTTGTCAGCTGTGTTGAAGTTGTATAACTTAAAAGCAACAAATGGTTGGTCTGACAAGAGTTTCACAGAGTTACTCACCTTGTTGAAGGAGATGTTACCGGAGGACAACGTGCTACCTAAAAGAACATATGAGGCAAAGAAGATGTTAAGTTCTATTGGGATGAGCTATGAGAAGATACATGCTTGTCCCAATGATTGTATTTTGTTCAGAAATGAGCATGCGTCATTAAGTGCGTGTCCTAAATGCAATTTGCCTCGTTATAAGAAAGAGACTACACCAGCAAAGGTGGTTTGGTATTTTCCCATCATACCAAGGTTTCGAAGGATGTATCGTAGTGTCATTGATGCAAGGAACTTAACTTGGCATGCAAATGATCGAATCAAGGATGGCATGTTGAGACATCCCGCTGATTCTCCGCAGTGGAGTAGGATTGATGATGAGTACCCATCTTTTGGCGAGGAACCAAGAAATCTCCGCCTTGCTTTATCAACAGATGGAATGAATCCGCATGGTATCCAATCTAGTAGTCATAGCACATGGCCGGTGGTATTGATCATTTACAATCTCCCGCCATGGCTGTGTATGAAGAGGAAATACATGATGTTGTCTATGTTGATATCGGGACCCAAACAACCGGGTAATGACATAGATGTGTACTTGGCACCATTGATTGAAGACTTGAGGCAATTGTGGGATACTGGAGTAGAGGTCTATGATGGCTACAAAGAAGAATCTTTTCAGTTGAGGGCAATGTTGTTTGGAACGATAAATGATTTCCCTGCATATGGTAATTTGTCTGGCTATAGTGTAAAGGGTCAGTGTGCCTGTCCTGTTTGTGAACAAAATACTACTTGGATGCGTTTGACTCATTGTAAGAAGAATGTATTCATGGGTCATCGTAAGTTTTTGCCTTTAACCCATCGTTATAGGGGATTGAGAAATCATTCAATGGCAACACCGAAGAGGGCATGGCTCATTCTCCACTGACTGGTGAGCAGGTATGGGAAAAGGTGGGTAACTTGACCAACAACTTCGGCAAACCTTTTGCCTCACAACTCGTTACCGGAGGTTGGAAAAAGAAATCCATTTTTTTTGACTTGCCATATTGGAAGACATTGTTTGTTAGGCATTTCCTTGATGTCATGCATATAGAAAAAAATGTGTGTGAGAGTGTTATTGGCACGTTACTGAATGTCAAAGGCAAAACCAAGGATGGGGTAAATGCGAGATGGGACTTGTTGGCAATGGGTATAAGGAAAGAATTGGTACCAGACAAAAGGGGATCACGTACATTTTTATCACCGGCGGCTTATACTCTTAGCAAGAAAGAAAAAGTAACTTTTTGCAAGTTTCTGCAGGATGTCAAAGTTCCAGAGGGTTTTTCTTCTAACATTAGAAATCTAATATCACCAAAAGAGCAAAGATTGGTAGGTGTAAAGTCTCATGATGATCATGTCCTGATGGGTCATTTGCTTCCGGTTGCAATACGCTCCATTCTGCCAAGTAAAGTGCGTATTACAATTACTAAACTGTGTCATTTCTTCAGAGCTATTTGTAGTAAGGTAATTGACCCTAGGAAGCTTCCCATTTTGCAAAGACAAATAGTTGTGACACTGTGTGAGCTTGAAATGTATTTTCCTCCATCTTTTTTTGACATAATGATTCATCTCACAATTCACCTGGTTCGGGAGACTGAGTTGTGTGGACCAGCTTATATGAGATGGATGTACCCAGTTGAGCGATACATGAAGATACTAAAAGGGTATGTTAAGAATCGCAGTCGTCCTGAGGGTTGTATGGTCGAAAGGTATATAGTTGAAGAAGCTGTTGAGTTTTGTACAGAATACCTTAGTGGTGTCAGCTCCATAGGGCTTATGGTCTCTGGACACAACAAAATCCTACAATTAGGAGGGATTGGGGCAAGCGAAGTCATCAGCATTAAAAGAGAGGAATGGGTTCAAGCACACCTTTATGTCTTGCATAATGATGATGAGGTAGAGCCTTATGTAGAAATTCACAAGGAAATACTTCGGCAGTCTAATCCTAATAAAGGAGACAATTGGATCACAAGAGAACACAATCGAAGCTTCATTACATGGTTTAAGTCTAGGATTTTTCAGGACATGAACTTAAATAATTCTTTAGTCTCTACAAGGCTTAAATTTTTGGCGTATGGTCCGAGTTTTAACGTTATATCTTACAAGGCTTACAAGATTAATGGCTACACTTTCTACACAAAGGACCATGATGATAGAACGACGGTACAAAATAGTGGAGTAACTTTAATTGCCCAAGCATTGCATATGTCAAGTGCGAAAGATAGAAATCCAGTTTATGCCAATATGTCCTATTTTGGGGTCATTGATCGCATATGGGAATTGGATTACACAAACTTTCGGTTTCCTGTCTTCGGTTGTAACTGGGTCGACAATAATAGTGGTGTTCAGGTTGACAATCTTGGCTTCATCAAAGTTAATTTTAGCAAGGTGGGTTACAAAGATGAACAATTTATCCTAGCTTCCCAGGCTGAGCAAATTTTTTATGTTAGTGATCCCGCAGACAAAAATTGCTCCATAGTGATGTTGAGTAACAAATTCAAAGACTCCCCCAATGTGGATGATGATGACCAGTGGGAGGATGTTGAAGATGATCCTTTTGTTACGACACCACACATATTACAAGTTGACTCCACAACAGATGTTGCTTGTTACACTAGACCGGACCACGATGAGGGTATTTGGATCAACCCATCAATTCGTATTACAAATCGACCCTCTACTTATAGAAAAAGAAAGAGAATGAGTTAGTTAATGTATGCCTAAACCCTATACTTATACAAATTGCATTTTTGTTTATACATTTAAAATATTTTACTAAGTAATTCGTTATGTTTTTTTCATGCAGCTATAATTTCAGGCGGGGATCATGACGACACAGAAAAGATGGATAACGAACACCGACGTGGATTACAACAATGGCTCATGTTAGGAAACAAAGAAACAAAGGAAATATAATCAAGGTAAGCATTTAATTTCCTCCATTGCTATAATTTATGCTTAATTAGATGGATTATGTAATTATAAACTAAGTACCTTGACTCAGGTGTCGTGGAACGAAAAGGACCAACCTATTGGATCCGGTGGCACAACACTATCTAGTTACATTGGTGCCATTGTTCGTGAAAGGGTACCAATCACAATAATTACATGGAGGGATGAAGTTTGTAAAGAATACAAGCAAATGATCTGGGAGGACGTTAAGGTATGTAATATTTCCCCTTACTTTGTTAATAAGAATTGGAGGAGATCAAGGCACGTGACTAACTAATTATCTTATTATGTTTTGTTTTATATGTAGTCCGCATTTGACGTTGAAGAACGTCATAAAAGATACATTCTTATGTTGGCTGGAAAAAGGCATAGAGCGTTTAGGTCAACATTGTCTACCCACTTCATGCATGATGAAGATGGAAATGTCACCCCACATCCTCCTAAGAGGTATGGGGACCTCATATCACAGGAGCAGTGGGATTATTTTGTAGCCCTACGGGGCCAAGAACATTTTAAGGTAATATAATCATTCATACTTTGTTTTATTAAATAATGTCAACTTAAGTAACAATTTGTCACGTTATATTTACCATGTCTTATTCCAGGAAATTAGTGAAAAAAACAAGGCAAGGGCTTCGAATCCTCAATACCCGTACAGAGGTTCAAGAAAGGGTTATGCCAAGCTAGAGCAAGAATTGGTAATTAAGGTCGTTAACATTTTCTCCCAATGTAGTAGTTTTTAGTATTGATTGTGTCTCAATAATTCTTTGCAGTTACAACAAGCGGGGGAAGGAACCTCCGAAGTTTCCAGACATATGTTATGGAGAACCGCCCGGATTAACAAAAAAAAAGATGCAGACAATGAAGGAGTGGAAGAGGTCTTCACACAATGTGTAAGTATATAGTTCCTACCATTGTGTGTTACATCTCATGTATTTCTTTATCGTGGACTATATATATTTGCCCTCATGTTATTAGGAAGAATTATTGTCTCAAACTGGCGAGAGTGGTACCTCCGATGATAGACAGGTCCTTGACCAAGTTTTGAAGAAGGATGTCTATCGGGGACGTGTTCGGGGTGTGGGATTTGGTGTTTATCCCGGTCAATATTATAATGCTCCAAAACCCCAACCAAATGTCGTCCCAGAAAATTTTCAAGAAATCCTTGCGGAAATGAGAGAAGTGAAAGCGGGATACTTTGACATGAAACAAGAACTGGCTGAAACAAAAAGAGAGTTGAATGACTTAAGAGCACAACGAAGCTGCAGAGATTCTACCTCTTTTAGTAGACCTGCCTTGCCTGAGGTATGTTTTTTTCCCCTAATTATCCCTAAAGTTGAATATCAATGACTTAAGAATACTGGCTGCTGGTATGGTTGGTTTTGCAAAGGAAACTATTTATATTATGACAATTGTTATTGTAGTATGTTTGGCCACGGAGGCCTATTGTTATTGAATTGTATTAGTGCTTTAGACATTATAAACTGCACTGGTATTTTCTGGGTTTCAGGTGAAGTTCTAAAAATTGGAAATGTCCAATTTACAGGGGAAACTCTGCCGGATTTTCGGTAGAAGTTTCTGAAGTTATGTTTTTTTTCCCTACTTATCCCTAAAGTTGAATACTTGTGTTAATTACATAGGGTGTCTTTCAATGTATATTGTACTTGGGAGACTCAGTGTTACGAGTTGTGGGTAAAGGACAAGCATGGAACCTCCCAGGGCAGGAGCTACACAATTCCCCACTTCCCTCCAACTTAATTAAGGTCAATGTTCAAATTGCTATTGAACCCCATGCGACGACTCCGTGCCCTGACGCTTACGGGGAAACGACCATTCTTGCTGATGCTGTAGGATGTTTCATTGCATGGCCTTCTTCACATGTTGGATTGGATGCATTGGTATGTGTTTTTTATTTGTATCAAAAGTGCATTTTAATTTTTTAGAGAACAAATATTAATATGTACAAATTGTGGAATTTGTAGACTCCACAATGTTCTGGTGCTGGGCCACATGTGGAGACTCGTTCTTCACCACACTCAACTTTGCGGAAGTCTCCCATTCGTGAATGCCCGGCACAAGTGGTGACTTCAGCGCCTGTTGCATCTACCAGCACATACCTGGCAAGATTGGAAACTTACTATTCTGAAAAGATGCAAGAGGAAGCTGACGTGATTAATTGTACGATAGCTCCAGGCATTGTAGATATGGCTGAAATGGTGGAATGGCTTGATCGAAATTCTCTGCGTTCGCTCTTATTTGGGTTGTGGTTGGATGGCACCGTTATGAACGTGTATTGCAGGTAATTTCAATCAAAAACATCTAATAAGTTGTTTTTCTCGTTTTATTTGCTTGGATTGACATTATGTATTTTTTTTTCGTTTAGTTATCTATATCATTCGGTCTTAGCCCCGTCTTCTCGCACGGACCGATATGTTTTTATATCTCCGCAAACCACCACTTTATTCAACGCGAACACCATGCAACATGTGTTGGTGGGAAATTTGTTGTATAATAGACGCGGGCAAGACAAATTGTTTCTGCTTCCATTCAATCATGAAGGGTATGTATAGTATTTGTTTATGTCTCAATATTCTTGTCTTTTAAAAACCATTTCTTTGACATATTTTTCATTGTGATTGTAGACAACATTGGATTCTACTTGCATTGAGTCTCAACCGTTTTGGCGAGGTTTACTTTATGGACTCAATGCGTAAACCACCAGAATATTATAACATCAAGGAATTGATTAAAAAGTAAGTATTCATTGGCTTACTATCACAATAACATAGTTACGGGCTCTTATACAAATTACTTGTTATATTGCTTTAGCTCTATAAAAGAATATAGGAGATTGATGGGATTCCAGGCAGAACCGAATAGTATTTTACCAGATCCAACATGGTACCGCATTAAGGTAATATTGATCTCTTCTACACATTTTGTTTCTTCATTACTATGCGCATAAGCATCACTTATTTTTAAATTCATTATACTTATAGTCTCCTGTCCAAAACAATGACTCCAATTGTGGGCTCTACGTAATGCGTTACATGAAGGAGATCATTGATCAAAACCAACTGATAATACCTAGAGAGGTAATTATGGCTTGTGATAGCAAAGTACTTTTTTGGACCCTCATTCACTAGTTTATATACTGATATCAACTTTTGCCTTTTACAGTACTTTGCTCAGTGCCGATGCAGATGCTACACAACGGAGCAGCTAGATGAGGTCCGGGAAGAATGGGCAAAGCATGTAGTTACCACTTTTTTGTAATTTATTTTTACATTATGAGAGTAAGTAAATATGGATAATGAGTTAACTAACGGATTCAACAGAGTAACTTGTTTGTAATTCAAACTTGTATAGGTAATTCATACTTACACCACTAAGTTATATCTTGCATAAGAAACTATTCATATTATGACAAGTTTGAATTCTTGTTTCAAGTTGATATGTGTGTTGTTTACTAATTAAGTGTTGTTCATAGTATGACTAAGTGTTTCAATTTTAAGGAATTAATATGCATGATTTTGGATTAAGCCATTGGGATCAGACTGAAATAAATATGCAGGTTAAACCAGTTTTAAAAAAAAAAGAACAAACAGGGCGCTCCATGGAGCGCCCTTGTTTTGAAAAAAAATCAAACAGAGGGCGCTCCTAAGAGCGCCCTTGTTATAACAAAAAGAGGGCGCTCCAAGGAGCGCCCTCTATAGCTTTGCGTTTTTTGTATTGGAGGGCCCTCCAAGGAGCGCCCTATTAGCATGCACGGGAGCGCCCTCTTTGGCCTTATATCAGAGCGCTCCATGAGCGTCCTCGTTTTGTTGACCAAACAAGAGCAGTTGCTATTAGTGCGCACGGGAGCGCCCTCTAAGACCTTTTTTGGCATAGTGTCACCATTATCTTCTAATTCGGGCAAGAAACGTGACTAAAGACCGATTATGTGACGGCCATGTCGGGCGGGGGAGGGGGGTCCAAGGAGCACTTCCACAGAATCCTCACTATCACTTATCTCTCTAATTAAAACCATGAAAGAAAAGAGTTGGATGTCGGGAAAACGTACCTGCATCTCAGTTATAATCACAGGAAAGAGTTGGTAAAACTAATCCCGGTTCTTGTCACAGAGATTGAGAGAGAATCAGAGAGTCTTAGAGAGAGTGAGTATGCAGAATGAAGAAATGAAGTTAGCACATCACCTATTTATACTTGGACCGTTAAGGCTCAAAAGGCTAAGTTGGCCCAGAAGTCGAACCGTCGCGACCGTTACAACCTGTCAGACGAAACGTCAGCAAGAATGCGAAAAGTCACTTACAAAAGCATACACAACTCTTCAGTATCCCGATTTGAGATTACGTCAAGTCGAACTTCTAAGAGAAAAGCTTGAAGCCGAACCTTTCCAGCTTCGAATTTAGCTGGGGGGGCATCTGTTATGTACTGGGCCTAAAGGCCCATTACCCGTAAGGTCCAACCCACTTGGAGCATGTTGACCCGGACCGATATGCATGTCGGCTGGCTCCAGCATACCGGTCCTCATCGTGCAGTTGCCACACAGGGAGCACCGGAACACCCCCTGCACCTTACCTCACGGAGTATAATCCTATGGATCATGGCCCATGGCCCAAATCCCAAGATATTCTCCTATAAATATTGTAGACGTCAGATGTCAGGTACGCATTAATTATACATTTATTACCCCCATCTTGGACCCACGTTGACTTGAGCGTCAGAGTGCCTTTGCAGGTACCCCCACTGCCGGTGTGACCTGAGATTCGAGATTCATCTCGTAACCAAACACGTGTTCGACATCCATCCCCTAATCCACATTCGAGATACCATTTCAGATCTGGGTTCGACTTTGAACTTTTGAAGACTACCCATACATCAAATCTATATAGACTATAAAACAAAGAACCAAAGTAACTACCATAATTTTGTTAACTTTCCTCCCTTTCACTGACCAAAATAATCTTCACAATTTGAAAGGAAGAATATAGTTTGAAAGTCAAGTCAAGAAATAACAATCCACTAATATATTAACCACATATTGTACACATGAAATAATTTTATTCAAGTTGGGAACAAGCACAACGGATTATTATCTCTATCAAAAGAATTTTTTTTCTATACATAACATATACTTAAATCTGAAACCCTTACTAAAAAATAATCAATTATGTATCACTGAATCAATCATCCTCTGGTTCCTTTACCCACATTAATTTAAACACAAGTAATATATAAAAATGAAGTTTTTTTTTTGTGTAAATTGAAACTTCCATAATAAAGTTTACTTCAAACTCATCTTTAAAAGATGTTTAAAAACAAAATACTTTATTTTAAACAAACCTTTAAACATAATCAATTTTACAAAATTAAGGTTTGTTCAAAATTAACTTTATAATTAAACACTTACCTAAAAACAAACAAAAAGGTACCATGGGTTAATTAGGACATAGTACAGTGATAAAAGGACCAAACTAATTTCAAATTAATCAATATCCAGATTGCATTCCATCATTTGGTCATCCAAAGGCCATGAGAGGCAAGATTAAAGAACTCCAACAGATGGAAAATCAGCAGCAATATCTTGTTAGTTAGGCGCAATTATGTTAAGTTTAGCCACAGTATCTGTCCTACCTTGCTTTATTGTCTTTCTAATGCAACTTATTGACCCCACTGGCATCAAAATCATAATGATATGTGGCGAAAAAATATATTAAAAATAAATCACAAAAGGGCTAGTAGAGGAGTGGATCTAGCAAGATAAAGTCTCATATTTAATAAGTTGCAATGATAAACCCCACTCGTTTTATTGGAATAAGGTAAAGCTGGAAGGATTTCCCTATCTTAGATTGAGACATCATCCTCTTTCCTAATTTTTTGTTTATAGAAAAATATATTAATTACAAAATTGATGCACTGTTTTTTGGCTTAATGGCAACGTGTGAAGTAGTTATGTGAAGGCAAGACACACTAGAACGATTAATTTTCAGCATAGCAAAGTACAATTTTTTTTTATTTTTATTTTTCAAAATTCCTGACACAATAATGATATCTGACTTCAGAAAGATTATTGTCGGAATGGATATGAATAGAAGCATGCAGTATTGTCGGTATCACTATTTAGTAATTACTCATGTTTGCAACTATAATATTAATACGATCATGTCTCTGTTCTGATCATAACATCAAAACCCTTTTGCAGAGCTCTTATCAGCTTTGGTGTCAGTGAACTTTTTGGCAAAAGATGGCAAACAAAATGCAGCTGAATGAACCTGAAAGGGAAGGCAAAGGTTTAAAAACTCATAAAAAATTGTGTCAAATTCAAATGAATTAGTCTTAAATATATATGGTTTACCTCTGAGTTGTAATATTTCAAGGGTTGCTTTGATATGCCATAATTCTCTGGATCGATCGGGTTAATTGGATTTCTGAAGTCTACATATGGACCTTCAGTGGAACAAAGCAAGAAACCAATTACCCCACTGAAAGAAAACAACTAGGTGGTCAGTAGTAGTACAATATTAATATTAATAATCAATAATACTCTTGCAATGTAGTGTGTGTTTGATTTATACGCACGTTTGAAAACGTGTATACGTGCATAAACTATTTTTAGTAACGTTTCTCTTTATTCACGTTTAAAACGTGATTTTGGGGTGAACCAAACACACTTAATGTAAGTATTCTCCATTCCTTAGTCATGTTAATTAACCAAAGAACTTAAAAGGGTTTATGTAATTTTGGTAGTTCCATGTTGTTCACTTTGGTGTAGAAGGATATATATATGCTTGCCTTGGATATGCAGGGACACTTGTCCATGCATAATCAGTGGAGCCTTTGAAAGTTTGGTGACATTTGGTGAGGAGTTCTTCAATATTCAGTGACTCAAACCAAAAGCTCTCTGCTTGGATGCACAGGACTCCACCTGGACGCAGAGCTTTTGAAACCAGTTCAAAGAATTGAGATTCAAAAAGCTCATGATCAGGCCCTGAAGTGAACACTAATTAGTAATTAATAATAGTAATTAACCATCACTGAACATGATAACATGTGTCAAAATTCAAATGCTACAAATAGGAGAGAAGAAGGATCGATTAATTACTTAATGGGTCAAATGCATCCACTATTATTGCATCATACGTGCCATTTGGGACAGAATTTAGAAAAGAGTTCCTGTTCAAGAGAAGCACATCACTATAACTGCAATAGTAACAATAAGATATATAACAATATATTTTGGATATACCATCTATAACATGAAGCTTGACTCGAGTGTCCTTGTATCCAACAGCCACATCTGGGAAATATTCTTTATAAAGCTGAAACCACAAAAATAATTGTTGACCAAGTGTCCATTTAGTTACCAGATATGCACACTATAACGTGTTTCATAAAATCGGCATTATTCAAATTTTAATTATTAATTTTAAAATCAATTCTGCTCAATTAAAAATCAAACAAGTACTAAATTATCATTTAAGACCCTTTTAAAATTGAAGATTACCTTTCTTTTTAATACAATAAAAAAAACTTGAAATCTATTTCTACAAATAGTAGACAATGTAGTTTTAATAAATACTCCCTCCATTCCAAAACTCTTGTTGTTTTAGCATACTCCTAAATTCCAAAACTCTTATTATTTTAGGAGGAGGGTTATAATTACACCGGTGTAAGTTACACCAAGTATTACACCGCTAATAACTACAAATCGAATATGTTTTTTAGTAATCCAACCGTTGAATTATGTTTGTTCATCATCATGATTATATGTGCCAAATTTCGTAAAATTTTGACACTAATAACTTGGTAATCAAATGGTTGGATTTTTCATATATTTCAAATGTATATATAACGTTAATCTTGAAACATCTCAATGACATATCAAATAATTTCGGATTAATGTAAAATTTTATATGTATGATCTATATGATAGTAACTTTCAATCCAACGGTGGATTATTTAATACAATGATCCGTTAAAAAATTATTCAGCGGTGTAACACTTGGTGTAACTTACACTGGTGTAATTATAACCCTCCTCTTGTTTTAGATATCCAAGAAAAATTAATTAAGATTTTTCCAACTATGCCCTTATTTAATTACTTACATCAACTAACACTTACTCCCATTATCTTTCTCTTATATAAGTCTTTATATTTTCAAGGCAGTTAAATGATATGAGTGGATATTAAATGAGGCTATTTTAGTAAAATTAGTATTAAATTAAGACACATCAATCATTTCTTCGGACTGTGCGCATAACCTTAAACAATAAGAGTTTTGGAATGGAGGGAGTATATGTGTACTTAAAGCCAAAGTTTGACTCTTTGGCTAATTAGTACCACAAAGAAGGTCAAACATATTTAATTTAATTTTACTCACATCAATCAGCATTGTGTCTATTTCACATATGTCGATCTGTTCAACAGACATGTGGCGGGAAATTTCTCTAAGGATGCCACCATCTCCACCACCAATAAGTAGCACCTGAATGAGGGGACCAAAAAACAAAAAATGTCAGATTTCAGCAAACCAAGGAAATTGTTTGGATTTTGATCTTTCCCTTAATATTACTAATATGTAAGAGTATTTAATTGTCTCTACAGAAACCTTTTTTGGATTTGGAATAGAGCAAAGAGGAAGGTGAGTCATCATTTCTTGGTAAGAACATTCATCCTTTTCAGTGAGTTGGAGTGCTCCATCCAGGACAAAAACCTTATCATATGCTGATGACTGCAATTGAAATTAAATCTCACATAAGAAGCACCAATCACAAAAAAACACAGCTTATATTCTATAGTTTAATATCAAGCCAATTAATTAATTAAGATATTATGTTTTGAAGTTATCATCATTCACCTGAAAAACTAGCATGTTTTGATATTCAGACTTCCCTTCGAAACAAACTTTATCGACCTTCAAGAAGTGTGCTTGTCCTGTAATATTGGTCAATGGATCAATTTGGTTAGCTTCAATCAAGCCTTTATTGAAATTTGAAACTTCTATTGCAGAAGTATTAGAAACATGATCATCTGAATGCTATATACTCCTTTTAGTGGTCATATATTTTTTATTTTGATTTCAACAATAAAGACTTAAGAAAAAACAAAGAAACTACAATACAAGAGGGAAAACATGATTAACAAAAAAGCAACTTTGGTGCACTTTGAGTATTTTTGTTTGTCATTGCTGGAGGAATGACACGTTTACTCTTTTTGGTTCACATGAGATAAATCTGTGAGCTCTTTGACATTGCCACATTGGCAGTAATCTTACCCTCACTCATCTCTTGAGTAATGTCCATGTGACAACATATTTACTTTTAGATTGTTCTTTAAGGAAGGTGAAGTGGGTGTGAGGATTAAAATATGAACTATTCATTAACCTGACATGCATGTATTATACACAACATAATAACAATTATATTATTACCCTTGCATCTGAAGTATGGTCAGATGCCCAGCAAATCTATCATGGATGGCATGCAAATTATTTCATAATTTTCTTTTCCAACTTCAAGAATTCAAAAATGACATAAGTAAATTAATGCATTAACTTCAATTTTTCCTTATTAAAAAAAAAGAGCTTGGAAAAACCCAATGTAATTAAGCTCCCCTGCATTTTCTTTCTCTGAATTAATGAATGAAAGACACATTTTTCCAATGTCATAAACATGTCATTGATCATGAAGCAACATAAAGATGATTTTTTTTAAAGAAAAAACTCAACTTCATCAATGTGAACCAACCTGGCCATAATGGACAATGCTCTGAAAACCATCCAGGAATGTGTGGATGTTCATGACTTGCAGGTTCTCCATCATCACCATTCTCAGATGTGATCCTTGGAGCAGAGAAACCAATTTTTTCATCACTGATAACATCTGAAGGATGAAAATTGTTTCTATCCATGAGGTTAATTTTTCTTCTACAACAAAGACTGTGTTGCTGGTGGCTTGTCCTTCTATACAACAAGTTTCAAAATATTTTCAGTTTCTGAAGTATAGATAACTGGGAAAACCAAAACGTGAGAAAACTGTTGGCAAAAGAAAAATGGAAATCTGATACTAATTTTTTTTCCTAAAAGTTAAAGCAAAGTGATTATGTTCACTCACACACATATATATATACCTGGTTTTGTAATGACAAAATGAGGTAAGACAAAAGGATCGAGATTTGAAAGGAAATCAGAACTCAACGTATCAAAGAAGAAGAAGGAGAATAATCATTGGTTGGCAACTTTTATAATGACGAAAATATTTGCCATGTCGATAAAGAGCACATTGGGTTGTTTGGTTGTTAGAAGTTTTGATAATACTTGAGTTTAGCCATATGATGCAAAACGAAGAAAAATGTGTAAGGATGGATTATTGAGTTTTTAAGAATAATTTTGTTATTATTAAAAAGTTTTAAATTATTTTCCTTATTAAAGATGTAATTTATTATTTTTAGAGATTTTAACTGAATTAAGTTAACTGCTTTTTGGAAAATATAATCTAGAATATTTAATAGAGCATTTAATATTTTTCTGCAAGTCAACTTTAATATTCTATTCAAAAGGTGGTCAACATTATTTATATATTATAATTATATTATATTTTATGAAGTCTATCAATTATTTATTAAATTTAATAAATAAATTATTTAATATTAGTAATTAATGATATACATACGTGAAATTGTAGGAAATTCTAACGTATACATTAAGATAAGGTTAAAGAATTAAAAGTATAAAAAAATATTAAAATATATATCATTTAATATTATAAATGTACCAAATGTTCTGATTTTAAAAAATCTTCTAATTATTTATTCACTCACTAATGTTATTAAGACACTTATTAAGGAGACTCTAAAATATAACGTATATTTTAATAGGGAAAAATATGCTTTTCGTCTCTATAGTTTCGGTCAACTTGGGTTTTCGTCCCTATATTTTAAATCCTTGGTTTTTTGTCCCTGTACTTTCAAAAACCCGTAACAGTAGCCCCTGCCGTTAGTTTGGACCGTTAAACCTGTGACGTGGCATGCTAGGTACACGTGGCATGCTAGGTAATTGACACGTGGCATGCTTAACGGACCAAAGTGACGGCAGAGACTACTATTACGGGTTTTTGAAAGTACAGGGACGAAAAACCAAGGATTTAAAGTATATGGACGAAAACCCAAGTTGACCGAAACTACAGGGACGAAAAACATATTTTTCCCATTTTAATATTTTATATATTACACTAAATATAACATTTATTATCGCTCTTCATTTCTATTTTTTTATTATTTGAGGAAATATATTAATTACTAGTTTGATAACGTGCCGTGCACGGGAGAAATTAAAAAAGAAAATTAAAAATATTATACTACACTAAATATTTAATTATTAGTTAAATATTCTTATCAGAAATATCAACATATTAATATCTAAAAAATAAAAAAAATACAAAACCTGAAATATTATAAGCTGAAATAAAATCAAATGTATTAAAATGATATTAATACAATATCATTATAAAAAATTAAAGTTTCCGTTTAGGAAAATTCTAAGGTACCCTCTGACGAGAGAGGGTTTTGGTACCTTTTTTCACTATTCAATTAATTTCTCTTAACTTTCTTAAATGATCTTAGTATTTTTATAGTTGTAGATATATTTTAGCTATTAGAATTTGTATTTTTAATTTTTAAAAAGACTTTCTGACCCTATGTAACTATTATCCTGTATTTTTTATTGTGTTCTCTCATTTTTCTCACATTCTCATTGGCAATACACATGTTTCTCATTCAAAATCTATTTTATCTCTTCAAAATGATTTAACAGGGAGTACATGACTTGTTCCCGTGTAACTTTGACTTTTATGTCTCTATTTAATAAAAAAAATAAACAAGAAGGTACCAAAACCCTCTCATAGGAGAGGGTACAGGATTGCGACACTTGAGTTTAATGTTAATTTTCACTATTAATATTAAATTATCTTTTATTAATATGCCTTGCCATATGTGCAAGAATATTTATAATCCCCTATTAGTTGCTAATAAAAATCAATAAATAAATTGTGTAAGACTTTAATATAGACAAATAAAAATGCTTTATAGAAATTATAAAATATCCTATAAAAATATCAGATGAAGTATCATGGTAGTGATATTTAATTTTAAATAGGGGTAAACTTGTAATCTTATAGACTAATCTCTTAAAAATCAACGCATTAATTACTTTTCTTAATATGTGTGTTTTTGTCTGAATTGCCTTATAAATAGGATCGGAGAGAGTATAATATATGCTTTAATATTTTATTAATTTCATCAAATATAACATTTAATATGAATTTTCAAGTCAACCTTTACATTAAATATAACATTTAATATTCTCTATAAAGTCATTTTTTATAAGGTTTTTTCTAACATGTGCAACATTGCTTGCACATGATAATAAATCAAAAGTGGAAAGAGTTTATTAGAAAATGTAACATTTAATATTACCAAATACCAATGCATTGAATATTGTGATAGTTGCATTTTTCTATAAAACATTTTCACTTTGAGATTTATTATCCTATGCAATATTGCACATATTAAAAAATTCATTTTTTATAAAATGACTTTTAAAAAGGATAAGATGGAGTAGCATTTAACACACCATATTCAATAAAAACATTTAATATTAATAATTAATTACATATAATGGTCAAATTTTAATACATATTTTATATTTTATTAATTACTTTAAATATATCTTTTAATATGAAACTTCAAGTTAATCTTGACATTAAATATAACATTTAATAATATTTTTTAAATCATTTACTATAGATATATTTTTTTGGTTTAAATCATATATATCCTTTGCAAGACCTGTTTGAGATGAGAATATTCACATCATGGTGGAACTAACTCTTCTTGTTTGAGGGGAATCTATAACATCCAAAATTCAAAATTTAAAATTATAACGTTTATACTTTTTTTAGATGACAATAGTTATCAAAATAAAATTATTATAAATATAATAATGATTGTTGACGTAGAAATAATATTATAAAAATATAAATATTATGAGATAAATCATATTATTAAGATCCTAATTATATTTGATTGTATTGGATATAATAATTATCATTAATATAATGATATTAATATATAATAATATAATTAATAATAAAATTAGTAGGAGATAAATTATATTATTAATATTATAATTAAATCTCATAGTTATAAATATAATAATTAATATAATAATATCAAGATTGATAATAGAAATCTTAGGAGAGAGTTGTGTTTAAGTATTTAAATATTAAAGGTCGTTCTAGGGTGTTTCATTTCACGGATTGAAACACCACTGTTTCATTTTTTTTAGAGTAATAACCCGCTACTATAGGTAGTGACATGTTAGTTATTTTCTATCTTAGATTTGGATATTTGCTAACAAGGACATACTATATTTCATTACAAATACTAAATATATTTTTTTTATTATACTAGAGTTAGTCAGCCTTTTTTCTTGTGTTTCTTGTTTAGTTTATGAAATTCAAATAACTATTCCAAATCCAAATTTTAATGAAAATTATGAGTTTTAATTAATAATTTCAAAGTCATTAATTTCATCATTTAATTAATTATTACAATATTTAATATATATATATATTTAACGTTATAAATGGCCATCATTAACATATAATTTTTTTTACATTCATCATTAACATATAAATTTAATTTATCTTGAATAATCAATTTAAGCTGAATTAATGGTCATCAGAATTTGTGATTATTACTTCACTTCATGCTTTAGGTGAGTCTGGTAGAAGTTTTTTTTTGTTGCTGCGAGCTTTGTTTTGAATCTTTTGATTTGATTTATTTTAATTGTAGGCTTTGTTTTTATTTTATAATTTAGTACCTAGTTTGGTATGTTTGTATTATTATATGCTTAGTTTTGATTTTGAATTTACGTATTGAAATTATATAATGGGTTGAAATTAGGGGAGGAAATAGGCCAGACCGCTAGACAGGGGCTTACGGCCCAGCCTACTTAAGGCCTAGTTTGGCTCGGCTCGTTTAATAAAAATGTCAGGTCTAAGCTTTTGAAAAAGCCTTTTTATTTAAATAGGCCAGACTCAGGTTTTTTTAAAAAGCCTATTCGGCTTGACAGGCCAGCCTATTATAAATAGAGGAGTGCTAGCAACACACTCTTTTGAACACTCTCTCAAACACACTCCATGTGATTGGTTAAAATTCACATGGGTCCCACCAAATTCATGGGACCCACTCCCAAGTGGTGGGACCCATGTGAATTTTAACCAATCACATGGAGTGTGTTAGAGAGAGTGTTCAAAAGAGTGTGTTCCTAGCATTTCTCATTATAAATAATATTATTTTTAATAAATATATAATATTTTATATATAATAAATAGTATAATAAAATATAATTTTTTAAAATTCTTCTGTGGCCTATTTAGAGATAGACTTATTTTCCTATCTAAACGTATATGTTAGTGACATATATATTTACATTATAAAAAAAGTAAGTACTAGTTTGTAAGCGCACTGACCTATTTAAAGATAGATTTATTAACCCGTTTAAATGTCATAATATGAAATGGGCTTTTAAACAGGCTAATAGGCCAAACCAGGCTTTGAAACAGGCCAAGTCAGGCCTAAAAAAATGGCCTATGCACAAGGTAACAGGCCAGACTTAGGCCACAAAAATATAATGCAGGCCAGGCTTGGGCCCTGCAAAGCCTAGCTCGGCTCGGCCTACTTCCACCCCAAGTTGAAATATGTATTTACTTATTTTAATTTATTTTTTATTTTTAAAAAAAAGAATTTGTGATTATTTACATTAAATGAAATATTAATAAT
The DNA here is from genome assembly GCA_026901365.1 of Sesbania bispinosa. NCBI lineage: Eukaryota > Viridiplantae > Streptophyta > Magnoliopsida > Fabales > Fabaceae > Sesbania > Sesbania bispinosa. The sequence goes on from QLOH01000596.1 coordinate 92,653, forward strand.
AAATTAGGTTAATTTAAAAAATAAAACCACAATTCCTAAAAATGAGTGAGGTACCAACTAGCAATATTGTTAATAAACATTCAACAGGTAACCGGTAAAAGATCTTGACCCTTTATTAAAAATAATAAATTTAATGGTTAAAAAAAGGGGTGAAACACGTGAAACACCCTAGACAAAGCCTTAAATTAAATATCAAATTTTAAAATAGAAATGGTGAGATCACAAGGATTAGAGATGAGAAAGTAAAAAAGTTTTAGGATAATGTTTAATTATAAAATTTGAATTGAGTATAAATGGATAAGAATCCTACAAATAGAATTAAAGAATATAAGTATCTTTAAATAAAATTGGATAGAATTAAATAAATAATAGTAATAGGTTCTCAGCCTGATCCAAAATATTAAATGTTTGATCCCAATAGGAATTTAGAGTTTCATTAGTCACCATACAATTAAACCTTTGAGGTATAGAAGAGAGGAAAGAGAGACAAAGACGAAGTAAGAGGTTGTTGGCTTCCTAGGCAAGTATACCTATTAGTCAACTGTAGTAATATGAAAATGAATTCAGAGTGTCGATCCCACGAGGAGTTGGTAGTTCAAAATTTCACTAATTCAAAAAGTGAATATATACAAAGAGAATATTTTGTTTCATGATTGATATGATAACTAAACACAATTCTAGTAAGCAATAATAAAGAGTAAAGTTGGTTTGAAATATCAGTGGGAAAAACTGGGATTGAATTTCATCTATCTCCCTCATCTATATTCTGGTTGTATATCAATATATAGCCTTTGTAACTATCGATATAGATGCATACACAAAAGTCATTTATATTGATTCCTCAATTATAAAATTCATAAGATTAATCTCTTGAATATTGATTCCTCATATATTCAATAGATTATCCAGCATTAAGTTCAAGTATCAAAGCATTCAATATATCAAAATCTATTCCTAGTATAACGATATATCGACTATTTTCGTTCAGATCGGATTTTCAGAAATACTTTCCAGTTAAATCCAAAAATCTAAATCTAGAATCTATTGATCAGATAGAATCAAGAACATATAAACAGAACGAAAATAACAATATCGATAGAAACGAAATCACTGTATAAAAATATAATCAGAATATATCCGAGTTCGAGTCGATTTACATTCAATCCCAAAGGAGGAGATTAGCCACTCATGGTGACTTTACAATCCATAAAGATGAATAAGAAGATGAAGAAGTCAAGTTTCACAGCCTCCGTTCTTCTTTCGAACCTTCGTTCTAAGTTTAGAAATTGCGAACTGACGAAAATTGCGTTCAAATTCTGTTTTGTCCAATTGGGTAAATGAAAATTCGCTTAAGCTAAAAATTTAGCTTAAGCTAATTGCTTTCTTCATGTTGAAGGAATTCTAATTCGCTTAAGCCATTTGAAATGGCTTAAGCGAATTTTTGGCAGAAAACATCACCCCTTCTCTGGACAAAATTCGCTTAAGCCATTTCAAAGGGCTTAAGCGAATTTTCAACACTTATTCTTTTTATCTGTTGTTCTCCTTGCTTCTTTACTTCTTGGTTCCTGATTGCTCTTCTTTAATTTCTCCTGCAATTAAACATCAAAATAAGGATCAGAATGCCTCAGTTGACTCAGTACTCAGATATTATCATTTAAACTCCAAAGTTCTATAAATTAGAGGAAATTGATTGAAGTATAACTATATTTAATCCATAAGTGCCAATTTTTAATATTCAAATAATCCAATTTATGGCACTTATCAACTCCCCCCCAACCTAGAATCTTGCTTGTCCTCAAGCAAAGTAAATAATTACAATCAACTGGACAAGCCTTTTAACTCTTGAAACTGGTTATCTGGAAATCATTTCCATGGTCTTTCAAGAAACAACTTCACATCCAGACTACAGAATCGAATCTAGAACATATGGCAATCACATCATCAAATAGAAAGAGGACAATCATGCAATCAATTATCAAGAGAAATAAGTATGACAATAACATGATTCTAATCAAGGAAATTTTCTCTCGAAACTCACTGGTGAGTGTTTCTCTCTATTTTCACTGAAGTTGCACCAATCAATATTGCTAGTCATTTCCAAGTCAATCACAATCACACAATTGGCATGGATCTTAAGGTCTTAACAGGGATGTAATGAGGCCTGGCTTCCAAAAACATTTGTTTTTCTGGTAATTCAAAGCACACTTAAGAAAAGAAGAGTATAAGCATTTTTACCCCAATTCACATAACTCTCTTGACTTAATACCTCAATACTTCCACCTTATTGTATACATTTTACTCCCTTTTCACTCATTCAATAAATTTTTTTTTTAAAGGAGTAACTTGCATCACCAACCATTTTTTTTTTTCATTTACAAAACATTTTCATCAACCCTATATTAACTTACACTAATCACATGCACTATACTCTCCTTCCTTGAGTGTGCAAAGGTAAGGCTGAAAATTTTTCAACTTTAAGCTCAAGGTGCATGATCAAAAGATTATTAGGCTCAAAAGGGCTAAGAAAAATTAGTTAATTCTTAGGTTGGCTTTTTGGCTCTAGCTTTTTATATACAACACAAAATTGCCTTAATCATTTCCATGCCTCTTTATGCAATGTTATCACAAAGGACTTTCAAGCAATACTAACTGGTCAATCATCAATAAAACTCTCATTCTGTCTATGGATTCACACACTCACTTTGGTTATCTGTGGCTTTTCCTTGATTAAATCATCTATTGTGATACTTGTTAATTTTGATCAAATATCATGCACATATGTCCTAGTTCTATTTAATTATGCAACTCACCATGGTTTCTTATTTTTCTCAACTTTCATCCAGATTGCTCAGATGTTCTATCTAGGACACTTACTGAATCCTGATTTCCTTTTTAACCAATTTCCTCAAGAAAAATTTTTCTGTTAATTCCCAAAAAGTATTTTCTAAGTATTTAAATCTATGTATCAGTATTATATTCACATTACTAAACACAAATCCTGACTAATCAGAGTAATAAAACAAACTAAAAACAAATAAAACAAACTAAAAACCGAAGTAACTGAAACAAGAAACAACCATAAATAACTAACACACAAACTGAACTTATCAAAAGTATTAAACATTGCAGTCTCAGTAATCTGCCAAAATATCAACACAAACAGTATGAAAAATGTCAACAAAAGAACAATGAAACCATGTCACAGAGTTTTGAAAGGTGGAATAGTAGGGTATGTCTCCAGCTCATCATAACAGTATGAAAATGTCAACAAAAGAACAATTGAAACCATGTCACAGAGTTTTGAAAGGTGGAATAGTAGGGTATGTCTCCAGCTCATCATCTCCAGCAACTCCACTCCCCCTAGAAAAATTGGACTGTCCCCCAGGCCACTGAAAGTCAGTTTGAAATTCCTCTAGTGTCATGTTTGGGTAGGGTCCTTTAGGTAAAAGATCCGCTAATATCCTCCAATTCCTTCTGATAATACCATTCAAGAAGGAGTCATATTCTGTTGTGGTCTTTGTTCTAGTCATGTCCTGTAAAATTAAAATCAACCAACCAACAAGAATAATCCAATCATGTTCAATAATGATGTCAAGGACATGAATAATCATTTTTCAAAATGTACCAACAACCACTAGCAGCCAATTACTTCCAAACATATTTCAATTACATTTTCTCTTTCATGGTTCAATTGCCAATTTTAATACCATGTGAGTATTCAAAAATTCAATGCAATCACCAAAGTTCATGTACTCATCAAGTTAAATGCACAGTGTATTTCAGCATCATAGGAAGCAATATTATGCCTAAAAACGTATGGAAATTCATTCAAGCATGATGCAACACCATGTGCCAACAAATTGCGTATTTCAACTGACATTCAAGAGATTATCCAAATTCAATTTGCATTGTTACTTTTTGGTTCAATCGATTCACAAACATAAGTCAAAATGGTTTGTAAAAAGATAAGTAACAAGCATCATGTTCTCACACAATCACTAAGGCTAAGCTCTTTGATGTTTTACCAAGTAGTATTGTATAAGGACTTTTATCAAACACTTGGTGGGCAATGTTACTTGACACTTTAAACAACTCATTTTAATGTGCATTTTCCATTCCAATGTAAAACAACACTCAATCCAAGCACATTGTAATCAACAACTTAACATTTCAAGCATTTATCAAAATTTCATTGAACTCACATGGTGGCTAACCTAAGGTTCAAGTTTCAAGAAAAAATTCGAAAATGGTTCGGTTAGAATGAAGAGAAGTTGTAAAATTCGTACCATGAAATATGGTTGGAGAAGGAAAGAAGCAATTTGAGTGAGAAATTTTAAGTTTAAAATGAGAGGAACTTAGAACCCTAGAGGGTGCAGCCGCGTCGCGCACGAGAAGGGAAGAAGGGATTTTGAAAAAGTGAGCAATTTCCTTTTTGAATGCTGTCAAGTACGCGCAGCTGTTATAAAATTCGCTTAAGCCATTTGAATTGGCCTCTAAGCGATTTTTTTAACAGAGAGCACCCCAATTTTTTATGAAAATTCGCTTAAGCCGTTTAGAATAGCTTAAGCGAATTTTTGGCAGAGAGTACCCCAATTTTTGTTTTGAAAAATTCGCTTAAGCCATTTTTTTTAGCTTAAGCGAATTTGACAGTAAATTTTTTTTTTCTCATTTTGTCTGCATAATTCGCTTAAGCCATTTAGAATAGCTTAAGCGAATTTTCTGGACTCTTTGCCTTTCAATTCCTTTTGCACTTTTCAAAAAAATTTACCAATTTCAATTACTTAATCCTTGATTATTGCTCTCTTTTAGACTTGAATTCACCCCCTAATTCACTCCCCACATTGTTCTCTATGGTTTGACAAAGTTTCACACTTTCCTAACAAAATCTAAAATCAAACACTCAATTTTCACATTTGAACACTTTTAAGGCAATTCTTAGCATCCACATGTCTCAATTTTGGACCAAAACTCTTTTTCATGCAAAACAAGTTTGAATAACTTCAAAACATTCAATACACTTGTTTGGCCCAATTAAGACAATGAATTGCTAAAATTAACTTAAAGCATACAAACACACAAATATGCATAAAAACACAAATACACACATTTATGTACAAAAACACACAAAATTGAAATTTGAAATGCAAAACAGAATTAAACACTGGGTTGCCTCCCAGGAAGTGCTTGTTTAACGTCACTTAGCTTGACGCCTGTTTTAATTAAGGTGGTTGGAATTGAAATTTTGTGGTGAGCTTCTGAAACTTGCTTTCACCACCAACCTTCTCTTCAGCTTTGTTTTCAGATTTTAATGTCCCACATAAATTCTTGACTTCTGACCATATTGCTCTCATTCTTACTTTAGGCTTTGAATTTGATTTTCTTGACCTGCCTCTTCTTTTTGCTTTTCTGTTATTAGTGCTTGCAGAAGTCTCTTCATTTTTCAATTTAATTTTTCCCTCCAACTGCAGTTTATTGTCATCATGCAAGATTCCTTCAGTAGAGTCTATTTTGAAACACTCTTGATGACTTTTCTGTTGTGGAGCGGCTTGAAATACATTGAAGATGATCTCATCGTATTGTGCTCTAACTCTGAGTTTACCATTATCTACATCAATCATTACCTTAGCAGTCTTCATGAATGGTCTAACCAAAATCAGAGGTACCTCACAATCTTCTTCAATGTCCATAATTACAAAGTCCACAGGAAATACAAATTTATCCACCCTTACCAGAACATCTTCAGCTATGCCATAAGGGTGTGTAATGGACCGGTCAGCCAGTTGAAGGTTTTATTATTGTTGGCCTCACCTTTAGGTCACCAATTTTCTTTAACACAGATAAGGGCATTAAGTTAATACTGGCTCCAAGATCAAGCATGGCCCTTCTCACGGGTTAATGCACCAATAGTGACAGGAATAGTAAAGCTTCCAGGATCTTTTGATTTCAGTGGTAGGGGTTTCTGAATAATTGCACTACAGCCGGCCTCCAATTCACTGTTTCTTCTTCTGTAAATTTCCTTTTCTTTGTCAACAGATCCTTCATAAATTTTGCATAGTAGGCATCTGCTCCAGTGCTTCAAGAAATGGCATGTTAATTTGAAGGCCCTTGAAAATACTCATGAAGCGAGCAAATGCCTTTTCTTTATCCTTCTTTGAGGGAGCAAGAGGATAAGGCAACTTCTTCAATGGGTGCACACTACCCTTTATAACTCTCTTTTTTCTCATCTCCTTCTCTTCTCCGTTTTTCTTTTCTTCTCTTTTATATACAACCTCACCTTTATTTGTCTTCCTCTCCCTCACACTCATTTTCTTTTTCTTTCTCTTTCTCCTCCAAGACTTCCTCCTCCACAACTAGGTTGTTACCAATCCCTCTCCCTACAACTCTTCCACTCCTTGTAGTGATAGCATGACAGTGCTCTTTGGGATTGGTTTGAGTGTTGGCTGAAAGTGTCCAGCTTGTTGATCTGACAATTGGCTTTGCCAACTGTCCAACCTGTGTCTCAAGATTTCTGATTGCAGATTCGGTATTTTTCTGATTTGATATAGAAGTCTGCATGAATTTCTCCAATGTATCCTCCAATTTTGATGTTCTTTCATGCACAGAAGGATAGTGTTGCTGTTGTTGTTGGTAAGAGGCTTGTCTATTAGAAGGTCCAGCTTCTTGTCTCCATCCAAAATTCTGATTTTGATTGTTTCTCCACCCCTGCGAAAAATTGTTAGCATAATTATTAGGATTGGTAGAGAAATTACCTGGTCTTCCTTGGTTGGCCATATAATTGATTTGTTCTTCCTGTTGATTTTCTTGATAAGAACAGTGACCATTAGGATGGTCACCTCCACAGAAATCACAAATTAAAGGTTGTTGTACCAGACCAGGACCAGATTGCACTGAATGTAATTGTTGGGGAAGCTTAGACATTTGCTTTGTAAGTGCTTCAATCTGTTGTGTAAGAATTTTATTCTGAGCCAGAATAGCATCAGTAGTACTCAAATCAAGCACTCCTCTCCTTTGCACTGTACCCCTTTCACGTTGAGCTTGCTGATCAGCAGATGCTAAACCTTCAATGATTCTTGTGGCTTGTTCAGCATCTACTGATAACATAGTTCCTCCAGCTGCTGCATCCAAAATCATTTTTGTATCAGGCAAGAGACCATTGCAAAATGTATTCAGCTGAGTTATGTCTTCAAATCCATGGTTGGGACATCTCCTCAGCAAGGATTTGAATCTTTCCCATGCCTCAAATAAAGATTCATCTGGTCCCTGCTTGAATTGTGAAATGTCTGCCTTAGCCTTGATGTATCTAGAGGGCGGAAAGAATCTATTCAGAAATTTTGCCTCTACTACACTCCAGCTAGTCAAACTCTGATTAGGATGAGATTTAAGCCATTCCTTTGCTTTTCCTGCCAATGAGAAAGGGAAAAAACGTAAGTATACACTTTCTAAGTCCTCTTCCTCAAAACCCATTGTTGCAATTAATTCATTAAAAAGTAGAAAGGTGGGTATATGGATCTTCATGATCCATTCCATGAAACTGGTGGGCACTGATTAAGCTCAGGAATGCAGGCTTCATTTCAATTGCTTTTATTGCAGCTGGGTACTACAATGCTTGAAAAATGTCTGGGGACCCTGTTGTAAGGCATAATCTCCCAGTGTTCTTCTTGGTCTTTCTCCAGCCATGTTTTCTATCCTTTGATTTTCAGGACTTGGTGTGTTGGGAGTATTAGAAGACTCTCCTGTGACTTGTCCTTGTTTCTTTTTCTTTCTGTGCTTACTTCTGTTCTTACGAGCTGTCTTCTCAATTTCTGGGTCAAATTCTAATTGGTCTTCAGGTACCTGACCTCTCAATAACATAAAATCAACACAGCTCAAACCAGGATTAGCACAAGGATAAAGTATAAACTAAAACTAACTAAAAAGGTAAGATTATTCACAGTACTTAATGAACTAGATAAACTTTGAACTGACACCGCCTCCCCGGCAACGCGCCAAAAACTTGTTGGCTTCCTAGACAAGTATACCTATTAGTCAACTGTAGTAATATGAAAATGAATTCAGAGTGTCGATCCCACGAGGAGTTGGTAGTTCAAAATTTCACTAATTCAAAAAGTGAATATATACAAAAGAGAATATTTTGTTTCATGATTGATATGATAACTAAACACAATTCTAGTAAGCAATAATAAAGAGTAAAGTTGGTTTGAATATCAGTGGGAAAAACTGGGATTGAATTTCATCTATCTCCCTCATCTATATTCTGGTTGTATATCAATATATAGCCTTTGTAACTATCGATATTAGATGCATACACAAAGTCATTTATATTGATTCCTCAATTATAAAATTCATAAGATTAATCTCTTGAATATTGATTCCTCATATATTCAATAGATTATCCAGCATTAAGTTCAAGTATCAAAGCATTCAATATATCAAAATCTATTCCTAGTATAACGATATATCGACTATTTTCGTTCAGATCGGATTTTCAGAAATACTTTCCAGTTAAATCCAAAAATCTAAATCTAGAATCTATTGATCAGATAGAATCAAGAACATATAAATAGAACGAAAATAACAATATCGATAGAAACGAAATCACTATATAAAAATATAATCAGAATATATCCGAGTTCGAGTCGATTTACATTCAATCCCAAAGGAGGAGATTAGCCACTCATGGTGACTTTACAATCCATAAAGATGAATAAGAAGATGAAGAAATCAAGTTTCACAGCCTCCGTTCTTCTTTCGAACCTTCGTTCTAAGTTAGAAATTGCGAACTGACGAAAATTGCGTTCAAATTCTGTTTTGTCCAATTGGGTAATGAAAATTCGCTTAAGCTAAAAATTTAGCTTAAGCTAATTGCTTTCTTCATGTTGAAGGAATTCTATTTCGCTTAAGCCATTTGAAATGGCTTAAGCGAATTTTTGGCAGAAACATCACCCCTTCTCTGGACAAAATTCGCTTAAGCCATTCTAAAGGGCTTAAGCGAATTTTCCAACACTTATTCTTTTTTTCTTGTTGTTCTCCTTGCTTCTTTACTTCTTGGTTCCTGATTTCTCTTCTTTAATTTCTCCTGCAATTAACATCAAAATTAAGGATCAGAATGCCTCAGTTGACTCAGTACTCAGATATTATCATTTAAACTCCAAAGTTCTATAAATTAGAGGAAATTGATTGAAGTATAACTATATTTAATCCATAAGTGCCAATTTTTAATATTCAATAATCCAATTTATGGCACTTATCACCAGGAAAATTACCATAGGCCGGAAAATCGTTAATCGTTCCAAACAACATTGCCCTCAACAGAAAAGTCTTCTTTGTAGCCATCATAGACCTCTACTCCAGTATCCCACAAAAGCTTCAAGTCTTCAATCAATGGTGCCAAGTACACATCTATATCATTACCCGGTTGTCTAGGCCCAGATATCAACATGGACAACATCATGTATTTGCGCTTCATACAAAGCCATGGAGGTAGATTATATATCATCAATAACACCGGCCATGTGCTGTGGGTACTAGATTGGACACCATGCGGATTCATTCCATCTGTTGATAAGGCAAGTTGAAGATTTCTTGCTTCCTCCCCAAAAGGGGGTACTCATCATCTATCTTCCTCCATTATGGAGAATCAACGGGATGCCTCAACATGCCATCCTTGACTCGTTCATTTGCATGCCATGTTAAGTTCTTTGCATCGATGACACTACGGTACATCCTTCGAAACCTTGGAATTATGGGGAAATACCAAACCACCTTTGCTGGTGAAGTCTCTTTCTTATAACGAGACTCATTGCATTTAGGACACACACTTAATGATGCATGCTCATTTCTGAACAAAATGCAATCATTGGGACAAGCATGAATCTTCTCATAAGTCATCCCAATAGAACGTAACATCTTCTTTGCCTCATAAGTTCTGTTAGGCAGCACATTGTCCTCCGGCAACATCTCCTTTAGCAATGTCAGTAAATCTGTGAAACTCTTGTCAGACCATCCATTTGATGCTTTTAAATTATACAACTTCAACACCACGGACAACCTTGTGTACTTGGTGCACCCGTTGTACAGTGGTTTTTCTGCATCACTAACCAGGGTATCAAACATATTTGGGCAATCTTTAAGGTCCTCTTCAACGAAGTTTCGAATATCGTCAATTCTGTCACAATCATCCCATCCGGTCCCAAACTCATCATCACTAGGTTCCACATTGACATTATTCTCTCCCTCAGCACTATGTTCAATTGCAGTCTCACCATGATATGTCCAACATGTGTAACTCTTATCAATTCCGAAACAGAAAAGATGGTTTCTCAACTCCGCTACACTTAGTTGCTTAGAACAAAAACACTTCGTACAAGGACACACAATCTTTCTAGGATTTGTTGCATGGTCAACGACAAACTTAATGAACATTTCCACTCCTTCCTCATACTCACTTGTCAAACGGTTTGCAAACATCCAAGAACGATCCATATCCTACTACCAAAACATTTCCAATCTTAATATCATGCATAAGTAACTAATTAGTTCTAAAAATTTCATCAGCATTTCAGTTTATTTTTTTAAGTATCACAATTTTATGCAACACATTTCCAATCTTACTATCATCAATTACATCAATATGAATGACAACAATGTTAACATAATTATTTTACTAAAAACAATTAAAATAAAAAAGGGTGCAACTAACAGAAAAAGCAGTGCACTTAGCAAAAAAATGATACATTAGAATGAGTGGTGCAGCTAGTAAAAAATAGTGGTGTAACTAGCAAAATAAATTATGTAGTTGAAGCAAGGGGTGCAAATAGTAAAAAATTAGGTGCAGAAAGAAAATATGTTGCAGAAACCCTAAACCCACATTATGGGACTTACCCCTTCTTCCTAGCTTCTTTGTTGCGGCCACGGAGAAGATGGAGGAGGCGGAGGAGAGACTGGAACTGTTGCGGCAGCTGGAGAAGATGGAGCTCACGACGGCGAAGACGAAGCTCCCACCCAGAGAAAATGAAGTCGTCGCGGAGAAGCTCGCACGGAGAAGCTCGCGGCGGAGAGAGAGGGGTTGTTCGCGGAGGAGAAGACGGCGACGACGAGAAGCTTTCGCGCGGAGAGAGAGGGAACGAACGATAAGTTGTTGAGAGAGAGAGAGGTTCGGGCGATAAAAATGGGTTTAGAGAGAGGGGTTCGTGCCAGGGGTTGCTATTGTGTGTGAATAGTGTGAGAGAAAAAATACAGATTTAAGGTCTGTCACTAACTAGGGAGGGCGCTTCATGGAGCGCCCTAAATGGAGGGCGCTTCCAGAAGCGCCCTGAAAGTTAATTTTAAAAAAAAAGTGTTCTGCCAAAGAAGGCGCTTCATTGAAGTGCCCTGGACATCAAATAAAAAAATTAAAAACAACAATCACGTGCAGGGCGCTTCCATGAAGCGCCCTTAATGACCAAATAAGAGGGCGCTTCATTGAAGCGCCCTGGACATCAAATAAAAAAAATTAAAAACAACAGTCACGTGCAGGGCGCTTCCATGAAGCGCCCTTAATTACCAAATACGAGGGCGCTTCCGTGAAGCGCCTGGACGTTAATTTATATATAAAAAAATTAGTGCCCTGCTAAGAGGGCGCTTCAGTGAAGTGCCCTGCACTTTTTAATTTCAGGGCGCTTCCGCCCAAATTTGAAGCGCCCTGAAGGTAAAACGTTATTTTGAAACACTTAAAAACACGGAAGCGCCCTTACGTAAGTGCTCTTATATCCCAAATTTGGCATAGTGAGATTCCTTCCAGATTTAAAATAGCTTTCCTTGGTCTATAAATAGGATATTTTGTAAAGATCAAAAAGAGCAGTTCCAGAGAGTGGAGAGTTAGAGTTTAGGGCTTAAGTTCTAGAGGAGACCCCGAAGGGCTGCCGAGATAGCAACGCTAGGATTGAAGAATAGTGTGACAGTTTCTTCATTGGTCTGTATGGCTACCATGCGTAGCTAAACTCTCCAATAGGGTTGAATGTAGTTGATTCAATCCCCACATGTATGTGAATTCTCTTTATTGTTTATGAATCTATATTCCATGATATCGGTACTTTTATACTTTGCTTAATGCGTAGCTTCCGCCTGTGTGCCGGAGTTATAGGTTGTTTTATAAATAAATTGGAAAATGGTTTTGTTAATTCAACGGCGAGTTTGGGGAACCGATACTTAGGAAACTTAAATTCTTATTGGTAAAAGTACTCATAGTAGTTACTATAGGAATATAGTGAGAATCGATGATTGAAGAAGAAGTGTGACAATCTCTTCATAGCAGTCACTATAGGAATATAGGGCGAATTGATAGTGTTAATGAACGGAAAAGTAGAGCAATCAAGCCGGGGTAATTTGTCGCCTGGGAGAACCTGCATGGATTATCTTCGAGTGTTTTACTGCTGGTGACTCGGGGTAAAACAATATAGTTTGGCTAAGGTATCATAGAAATATATTCTTAATTAATATTGGAATTCACATATGTAAGGGGTGCGATGATACGAAATTCAATCCTGATCCAAGTAACGCTATCTAACCCTATCTCTACTATCTCATTTATTTTATGCAATTTACTTTCTGCACAACAATCATAAAAAATAGTTTCTTACTTGATAGTCTGATCACTAATAAATACGAAGTGAACCGTTCCCTGTGGATACGATACTCTTTACTTACTATTATACTGCTGGAATTTTGGTACGCTTGCCAAAATCTCATCAAGTATTTTTGGCGCCGTTTCCGGGGAAAGATGTATCAATTCGTATAGACTTGGGAGGTCTAACTATCAAGTTGTATATACTCTATCTTAGGAATTTAGATTTTTATTTTTAGGAATTTTAGGAATTTTTCTTTTCTTTTCTTTTTATTCTTTTTATTAAAATTCTATTCCACACTTACCACCCTTTTCAAGTTTTCTTATTTATGCTTTTGAGATGCCAGATGTTCCCAAATCAGTTACAATTTGATCCAGAAATAGAAAGGACATCAAGGAAGAACAGAAGTAGAAACATGAGAAGGAGAAGTGGAGACTTGAGGAAGAACCCAGAAATATGGCAGAAGAACAACCACCAAGAGAAGAACCTTGGGAGAATATGTTATGCATCAAGGGCCTCGCCATATTCAAGCATTGTCTTACCCGTACAACGAAGTCCTTGGAGTTGAAGACTGCTCACCTCAATCTTATCATGCTCATCATCTCGCAGGATTGGATCATGAGGAGCCAAATACACATCTCTCAAACTTTATGAATGAATTTGAACTATGTGTTTTGAGGAAGGTGATTTAGAGTCTGTATACTTATGCTTATTTCCTTTTTCATTGATAGTAAAGCTAAGGATGGCTAAAGTCGCATCCAAATCAAAGTCTAAACAACTGGGGTGTGGTTGAAGACAAGTTCTTAAAAGATTTTTCCCACCAGTAGAACACATACAAGCCAAGACATACATCTCCACATTCAGGCAAGGAATAGATGAACCATTATGTGAAGCCTGGGAGAGATACAAATCTTGTTGCGCAAATGTCCTAATCATGGCTATGATGATATTGCTCAACTCAACATTTTCTACAACGGACTCAAGTCCTGATTCCAAATCTTTCATAGATGTTGCAGCAGGAGGAACTATCTATCCGTGGATGCAGAGCGAGCGATCTCAATCATTGACAACTTTGCTCAAAATGATCAGCAAGCTCAATGTGGATGACAGCCACCCCCAATTACAGAAGAAGGAGTGTTTGAACTCAACAGTAGTGATGCTTTTCTGAGCGGAAAAAAAAGCTTATCAAAGACAGATAGAGCACTCACTAAACAATTGGAGAGCACCTTCCCTCAACAGTTAAAGGGCTATCCAAGCCCAACCTTTGATTGTGACTTTTGCGGAGGCGACCATCCTAAGGTCATTGCTCTTACCAAGAAAATCAAGCCGAACAGTCAACTTCATGGGTAATCAGGGGAGACAGAAAAATTTCTCGCAACAATAACAATCAGTACTCACAAGGGTGGAGAAATAACCACAACACTCTGGATGGGGGGCAGAATGAAGGAAACAGACAGACACCATAACCGCAGCAACAACCAGCAAAACGCATGACAGATTCAACAGGTTTGGAAGAGAAGATTGATGCATTCTTACAAAGGATTTGACGGATTTAGGAAGAACACAAAAGCAATCAATCAAAGCATTAGAAAGTCAAGTTGGCCAATTAGCAACAGAGATGGTAGAACACAGAAATGGCCACTTTACAGTAACACTCAGACCAACCCAAAGGAGCACTGCAACTGATTGCTACTGATGGCAACAAGTCAGAGGAAGTGACATAGAAGAAAACATCACATTTGAAGAGCAAGTGCCCACTGAGAGGTTGCACAGAAGAGTGTTCAACAAGAGGAAAAAGCCAGAAGCAGTTTGAAGAAGAACCAAAAGAGGTCCACACCACAGGTAAATCACTTGACCCAGGTAAGTTCACTGTACCATTTTCTATTGGTAATCAATCAGTTACACATGCTTATTGGATCTTGGGCCGAGCATCAATTTGATGTCGCTATCATATTTTAACAAGTTGGGAATTTTGAAGGTCCAAGCCTGCCAACGGAAGTTACAACTTGCAATAAGTCACCCCAAACCCATTAGGAAAATTGAAGACTTACCCATCAAAGTGGGCAATTTGTATATGATGTTGACTTTTACATTACAGAGACAGGAGGATGATACTGATGTCCCCTTAATTTAGGAAGACCCTTCATGAAAGCTGAAAAGGGCAATAGTGGATGTTGATCGGGAAATACCAAATCAGCTCTAAAGATGAGAGCATTGTGTTTCATATTGATAGAGGAATTCCCCAAATGCAGAAAACCACAACAAAATTAAAAATAGATCCTATTGATGGGATCTACCAATTCAATCTAAATCACAACGGCCAAAGGTAAGAAAGAAAGAAGCTCCTCCAGACATTGTGGAGCAAAAGAAGAAAAAGGAGATGAAGGAGAAAACCAAAGATTCAGCTTCCGCAGCTTTCGTTCTTCTTCGGAGACTTCGTTCTACTTTTAGAAATGTCGAACTGACGAAAACTAACTTTGAAATTGGTTTTGTGGTGCTGGTAAATGAAAATTCGCCCATGAGCTAAAAATTTAGCTCGAGCCAAAGAATTCTTCACCATGAACAAAGGTAAATTCGCTCATGAGCTAAATAAATTAGCTTGAGCGAATTTAGCACCCAAAAACACTCTTCTCTGGTCCATTTTCGCTCATGAGCTAAATATTTAGCTCATGAGCTAAAAATTTTTACTTGTATTGGAATCTCTCTTTTCTCCTTGCTGTTCAATTTCCCTTGCTTTTAGTTAATCCTTTTCAACTTTACCTGCAATTGAACACCAAAAATGGGGATCAAAATGTCTCAATTAAGTCAGTACTCAGATATTACTGCTTAACTCAAATGTTCTAGAATTTGGAGGAAATCAATTAAAGAATTAATACAATTAACCCAAAAAGTGTCATTCTTCCATACAAAACATCCTAATATTTGACACTTATCAAAAGGTTTTTGGATTCCTGAGGAAACCAAGAATGAGAGTAAAAGCAACCAGAAAGCATGCTGGAATTTAGATTCAAAAAGAGAAAAAGAGCAGCATCAGAGGAAGAAATCAGTGAAGACAGTGATGATGAGAAACTGAGAAATTGGCATGGAGGATGGAACTAAAAGGAAGGACAGGAACAGAGTCAACCATCATCCTCCAATTGAGGCCACCATAAGTTTCTAAGTGACCAGGAATTGAGCTATCATACGTTAAGCAAGCGCTTCCTAGGAGGCAACCCGACATTTTTTGTTTTAATTTTTCTTTTCTTTGATTTTTATTTTTTTATTTTTTGTGTTAGAGGTCAATGCCTATGTAGAATAAGAAATTATTAGGAATTGGATTGATTTTAATAAGAAAAGGATGAGAAACAGTTAAAATTAGGAAGTAGCAGAAAACAGAAAATAGAATTTCAATTCTGTTTTCTGCGCTAAGCGCAGGTGAAGCGCAGAATTATAAATTTCGTCTCTGTTTTATGCGCTTCAACGCTAAGCTCAGGTGAAGCGAAGCGGGGTCACTTCAGATTCTATGAAACATGCGCTCCAGTTTCGCTGAGCAAACTTGGAGCACAAACGCGCACTTCAGAATTTATTTGAAATTCTGGAGCGAGGGAAGGTCATTCCAACCTTTCCTCCACTCCTGACTCTCATTTTCTCTGAGAATCCATCCTTTCCTTCAACCTTTTTACTTCCAAATCCTCTTCTTTTCAATATTTGAAGCTACAACCAGGTATTTTTTTATAGTTTTAGTTATTTTGCACCGATTAATATTTCCAATTTTTTCATTATTTGAGCAAAACCTTAGGATAGAGAACTTAGGCTCTTAGGATCCTTTAAATTAGGAAAATTTGTCAATAGAGTCTTAGTTTAGTCTGCTTGTTACTATGGTATGCATGATGGTGTGTTTTGATATTTTTAGGTGGTGGTTTTTGAAATGCTCAATGAATTGATGCAAGTTATTCTTTTTGGTGCATGTATGCTCAGTTTGTTTCCATATTTTTGCATGACCATATTTGAATAATTATGCCCTATTGCATGTTGCTGATAACATGATATTTTTTAGCTTAAATTTTGTTACCAATTTATGCCTTGTTTAAAATTAATTAGGACTTGCTCTAATTGATCACTTTAGCATGCTCTTAATAAATTACGTAATTGGCATTAGGTACCTTAAAAATCAAGATTTTGTGCACCAGTGCTTGATTGAATGACTACTCTGATTTCTGATTTAAATTGGCCACTTATTTCATTAATTATGAGTCAGTCTATTTTTAGCATATAAATGATCTTGGTTTGATTTTGGTTTACAGATGGCCCGTACTAAGGTAGTCAAGGGAACTGGCACTTCTAGCAGAGGCAGGGGGATGCCAAGAGATCTAGAGAGGCACCCTAGAAGGACCCTGAGTTTGATGCCCACCGCTTCAAGGACGCCAGGTCCTTTGAAGTTTACAGTTCACTGATGAACTGTAACTTCATCAAGGAGAGGCCAGTGTCATTGCAACCTGGCGAATTTGAGGAGTTCAGAGGAGAGATACACAGGAGGAATTGGGTCCGCCTCAGCCGCCAAGACACACACTTTGACCCTGATATTGTCAGGGAATTCTATGCCAATGCCCTTGGAGACCATGGCATTGATACGAGGGCGACAGTCTTATGTCCGAGGGCGGGTGATTCCTTATGATCGCGATGCGATCAACAGACTTCGATTATTCCCAGGGCCTGAGGATAGAAGACTCGTGGTGTGTCAGCACCGTGAGAGGATGAGGGTTGTGGGGTCAATGGGAATGACCCCCTAGATATTCAGACTGCAGAGAGATTTGCTTGCAGGGACATTCCTTTGAGAGGAATGTCTATGGTCAAGCTGCTCGCATCCTTAGGCGTGACATGAAGGACATTACGCGGATGTGGACAGTGTTGGTGTTGGCCAACATCCACCCCACCGGTCACGTGTCAGATATTACTGTAACGTCCTAATTCATTATTCAAGAGTAATGCCCATTGGAGACATATTCCCGAATTTCTGAAATTATCCCGCTTCATTTTTAAATATTGTCATACAAATCGCACACCTTGCTTAGGCAATCCAACGTTTTCTTAAGCTTCCAAGGAATTCATACATCAATGCTTTCAATATAATTTCTTAATTAGACTCAGGGAACGAACCTACACTTTGAGGTGTTATTGTTCATAAAACTCCTACCGGAAAGCCAGCAGAGTTTCTCCTAAAAACTGGACGTTTTCCCGATTTTTAACTTAACCTGAAATCCAGAAAAACCACCATTACAGTTTATAATAACACAATACAATCTGAACCACGAATAAGCCTTCATGGCCATTGTACAATTTCTACATTAATACATCACGAACTAATAACTATATATAATTCTTCACTAAAGAATTCCTTCGGATCACCGGGAGTGTATGAGTGCACTCCAAGAGCTTCGTCGTCCATCTAAACCTAAAACTGGAACCACCTGCATAACTAAAATGTATCCCCGAAACGTGGGGTGAGACTACGGTCTCAATGAGCAAAGCATGCAGCAAGCAGTGTGGGGAAAGCAAGCAAATGAGGTGCAACACAGAACACAAGTCGACATAACACTCATAAAGCATTCTAATCTGCTTTCATAATCAAATCTTTCTTAACTCAATAAGGAACATATAAATGCAACTAAAATTAGTTATGCAACAATCATAAAACATGTATTACAGTCTAAATGCACACGCATGCTCATGATGCAATTCTCACTGTTGTGCCCAGCAGGAATGTTCTCACAGCTGTTCCCAGTCGGCAGGGTCTTTTCACTGATTCTGGAGTTAGAACTGAGCTCAGACTACATGGAACGTATTCCCCGGGGACGTATCCCACCCTTATTTTGGACCGAAGCCAAGTTTTCAGGAAATTTCTCACGGCCGAAGCCGGCTTAATTATTCTCACGGCCGAAGCTAGCTTAGTTATTAATTATTATGGGCTGAAGCCAAAAATCTGATTTTCTGGGCCGAAGCCAAATCTGAGTTGATTTTGAGAAATGTTTTGCATAATGCATAAAGGATGCTTTTTGAGAAATCGTAACAGGTAACTAATGTCATGGAAGTCTACTCTTAAACGGAATATGCTCATATAACTCATGCCATGCCAAAATTACCCATAAATTTACATAAGCATCATGGAAATACTTCTAACAAAACCTAATCAAGTAAATTTAATAATTCAACTTCATACAATAATTCTAGTTAAGGTTCTAAAGCAATCCCTCCACATACACCCTATCCTCATGTTTCTATACACATTCATGTCAAAACTACATATAAAATTTACAAGATCAACAAGGAATATATAGTATCAAGAAATACAATCAATAGCAACCAATCTCAAGAAAACCCAAAACCCCCCCAAATCCTATCAACCTAGGGTTTCTAACCCACTAATAATCATTCCCAACAAGCAATCCAAAGCAATACACCCATAAATCCCATTTTTTAACTTCCATTAATCATATAGTCAACTTTCCATCATCAATCATACACGAAATTCCTCAAATCCTCAAAATCCACTAACGTAGGGTTTCAAATTTAATCTCATACACAACTCAAATCATACATATTCTCTAATCCAACAATAACCCAACATACATACACTAAAAGGAAGGGGAATAGAAGGATGAGGTTCATAATAGAGGCATACACAAGATGAGGTGAAAGTGTGTAAGCTCTACTCACCTTAAATGGAGCTCTAATGGAGGAGAATGTTGGAGAAGATGGAAGAAGATGATAGAGAGACAAGCCTTAAGGGTGTTGGAGCACCTCCTCTCAAGCCTTTCTTCTTCCACCAGCCTCTTCTCTCTCTAGCCCTCTCTGCACTCTCTTTAACCTTAGCCCGAAGAAGAAAAGAAAATGAGGTAGGAGGTGGACGCGCGAGGCTAAAAGCCAATCTTTCACATGCGCGCTGGAGCTTACTAATAGCGCGCTGGAGCGCGCGGCTCCAGGGGCTATAGCGCACTGGTGCGCTGAGTCAGGGAAAAGGTGTTGTAGCGCCCAAGACAAAGAATACATTTATTTAAGTGGAGGCGTGCGCTGAAGCCCCCAGAGTGTGCTGCAGCCCCCAAAGTCAGCTGCAGCCTCCAAGGTGTGCTGAAGCGCGCATTGCCAAGCACCCTAATCAAGTGCGCTGAAGCGCCCTCTGAGTGTGTTGCAGCCCCCAGAGCGTGTTGAAGCCTCCGGAGCGTGCTGAAGCCTCTGGAGCGTGCTGAAGCCTCCGGAGCGTGCTGAGGCCTCCAGAGCGTGCTAAAGCGCACTCACTCACAACCAAAACTCCTATCTTTCTCCACTTAGTTCTCCTTCTAAATTTACCTTCTAACTTAGTCCTTCTTCTCCTGATCGAATCCATAACTTAAGACTTCACTATGCCCTTTTAGGTTATAATCTCGGGATGTTACAATTACCATGCCAGTATCCCACCTCCTCTACAGCATCATCACTGGCGCAAACGTAGATATCTCCAGTATTATCACACAGAAGATATCAGACTTTGTATCTTCTGTAGGACGCCGCAATGCCACCTCCAGGATCAGTTTGGGCTTCCCAGCACTTATTACGGCTCTTTGCAATTCCAGGGGAGTTAAGGTATTCCCTTCGATTCGCATCTTGGGCCCCATGCATATAGGGTATATAGAAGCCAACTTCATCCATGAGGAGGATGTGGATGATGAGAAGGATGAGCAGCAGCAGCAGCCACAGGCACCACCATCACCACCACCACCAGCAACAGTTCCTTTTTGGGCTCAGCACTTGAAGGCTCAGATGTCTCCTCTTCATAGACAGTCACTCCATCTTCAGGAGTATCACTATTTGACTCGCCCAGACCCGTACGCAGGCATGACACCAGATCAGTTCAGAGATTATGCACAGTGGACTGGGGACAGGCCTATTCCTCCGGGAGAGGGTGGAGCAGCTGCAGATGGAGCTGAGGATGCTGAGCCTGACCGTAGAGACTGGTATTTTTTTATTTGGTGCTTTTCTTTTCTTTTTCTTTTCATTTTTCTTTATTTTATTTTCTTTTATTTTTTCTTTTTATTTGATCATTCTGGATAAGTATTGTATACATACCCCATTGATACATCATTTTGCTATGCAGTGCATTTTCAACATTTTCTTTCTTTTTTAGGATTTTTAAATTTTAGGATTTTAGGAATTAGGGATTTAAAGGTAAATGTTTCACAAATTCTCTGAAAATAGGCAGTTTAATTAACCAGATTAGGAAAGAAGAAAGGATTTTGTGATTAATTCCATAATAAGTTAGGATTAGGATATTTCTCAGGAGAATCTATCAAGGTAGTTAATTAAAACCAGTGAGTGCTTTATCAAGGAATTTAGCCAAAAAGCCGGTGAGTTGTGAGCCCAAACACTTGAATTGAGAGTTTTTCACCGCTGCTTGCCAATTGTTATTGATTGAGTTTTTGGATTTTACTCTGTTCATGGAAAATATGGAAGTGTTAAAGGCAATTTTTGTTTTTACATTATTTGCTCAGTGCCAAAAAGCCAACCCTTGAAAAGATTTTTCCAATTTTTTGGTAACCCATTTGTGCCTGAATGTTTCTTTTTATGCACCCCAGCCATAATTGATTTCTATATCCTGTCCCTGACACATTTGGGATAGAGAGCAAGGTGCAACTTGAAATAATGGGAAGAAAAGGTTGGTAATTTGAAAGTCAAGGAATACAAAGAGCAGGCACAAGAAAGCAAAGAAGATCACTCCCTCAAAAATCAAAAAGAAAAAGCGCATCAATTGAATAAGTTGGGGGGAGTGCATCTTCAAATAAAGAAAGAGGCCAGCTAAAATGAGACAAATCAAGAATGAGATAGAGAATGGAGAGAAGTTCCAAGTTCAAGAAAATCAAAAGATGCTCTTTATTCTAAGTGTTTTCTTGCTTATCCAGTAAAATCATGATTTCTTGATAACTCAGCCTCATTACAACCAAGAAAAGACATTTTGAACCATATTAACCATGTGCATGTTTAGAAACTAGAAACGACTATCAATTCTAGTTGTTCAACTGTGGTGGAAAAATTGAGGGAAACTCTTACCCGTAAGCATGAGAGAATTCCTTGGTTTATCATTTATTGCTTTAATTGCTATTTCTGAGAAAGTTTGACTGAATTGTTGTATCTTATTCTGATTGAGCATTGGTAACATTTCTTAATTCTGATTTTTTCTTATATTTGGAAAGTGACTTTTGCCTAATAAAGAGATGATGAAAATTTTTTCTTATTTTTGAGAATTGTACAGGGGATTGAATCCATTTTTTATTGCAGAAAGGTCTTTTGCTTGAGGACAAGTAAGAAGTTAAGTTGGGGGGGTATTTGATAAGTGCAAATTATATTATTTATTCTTGTATTTTTACTACACTTATCAAGGGTAAAATAATAATTTATGCCCCAAAATAATCCCTTTTTATTAATAATTGTAATAATTGTGTTTATTTAATTTGAATTTGAATTTGAATCTGATGCTATTTTAATAGAAAATCTGTTGATTTTGCAGATTTATGAGAGAACTTTAAATGAGAAGAGAAGATAGCATCATTTGAGGATAAGATCTGCAGATTTGAAGTTTAAATGAGAACAAATAAAGATAAGATCAGCAGGCATTTAAACAAGGATTCTGCGGATAACTTTCCCAATTTGAATTCAAAGACAAGATAAACACAGAATCAAAACAAAAAGGGGGAATCGAGGAAAGCCAAGCAAACAAGGATAAGATCAGGAAGAGATCAAGCTGTTAAAAGAGGAAACGGAATAATCTGTTACGCGCTCCACGCTCCACCTACGGTGAGCGCAGATTGGAGCGCATCATTCTGTAACCTGCACTTCACTTGCGCTGAGAGCAGGTGAAGCGCAGCTGCGCAGATTTGTTTTTAGATCTGTTTTCAAAATAGATTCCTTCCAGATTTAAAATAGTTTTCCTTGATCTATAAATAGGACCTTTTGTAAAGATCAAAAAGAGAAGTTCCAGAGAGTGGAGAGTTAGAGTTTAGGGCTCAAGTTCCAGAGGAGACCCCGAAGGGTTGCCGAGATAGCAATGCTAGGATTGAAGAAAAGTGTGACAGTTTCTTCATTGGTCTGTATGGCTACCATGCGTAGCTAAACTCTCCAATAGGGTTGAATGTAGTTGATTCAATCCCACATGTATGTGAATTCTCTTAATTGTTTATGAATCCATATTCTATGATATCGGTACTTTTATACTTTGTTTAGTGCGTAGCTTTCGCATGTGTGCCGGAGTTATAGGTTGTTTTTATAAAATACATTGGAAAATGGTTTTGTTAATTCAACAGCGAGTTTGGGGGAACCGATACTTAGGAAACTTAAATTCTGATTGGTAAAAGTACTCATAGTAGTTACTATAGGAATATAGTGAGAATCGATGATTGAAGAAGAAGTGTGACAATCTCTTCATAGTAGTCACTATAGGAATATAGGACGAATTGATAGTGTTAACGAACGGAAAAGTAGAGCAATCAAGCCGGGGTAATTTGTCGCCTGGGAGAACCCGCATGGATTATCTTCGAGTGTTTTACTGCTGGTGACTCGGGGTAAAACAATATAGTTTGGCTAAGGTATCATAGAAATATATTCTTAATTAATATTGGAATTCACATATGTAAGGGGTGAGATGATACGAAATTCAATCCTGATCCAAGTAACGTTATTTAACTCTATCTCTACTATCTCATTTATTTTATGCAATTTACTTTATGCACAACAATCATCAAAATTAGTTTCTTACTTGATAGTTTGATCACTAATAAATACGAAGTGAACCGTTCCCTGTGGATACTTGACGTAGATTAGGGTGAAACTTGACGCTAACACAATTTATGTTGTGGTGTTGTCGAGGTTGATATGTGATAAATCCACAACTTTAGTGGATTTATAGGTTAATTTTAGATAATTTTTGTCATTTAGGTCATTAAGTAGGTGAAAATTTAGTTTAAAATGTTTAAGAATAAATATTTGTGTTATTTTAGGTGGTAGTGGATAAAGTCTAGTAAATATGTTTTGATTAATTGTTAATTTGGTGTTTTGTATGTATATTATTAATTAAAAGCAATAGGATGAAGGGACGATAATTTGGATGAGCTTTGGGAACAAGAAAATATGTTTGGAAACCTTTGTGCCACCGTAAAATCGTTGGAAAATCAGTGTAGCCACATTGTGCTACTGGAAGGTTCCGAGTTCCATCGTAAAATTGGTGGAAAATGAGTGTAGCTACATTGTGCTACTGGAAGTCCCTGGCAGAGACCATAAAATCAGTGGAAATCGAGCGTAGCTACATTGCGCTACTAAAAGCCCCTGACAGAAAATGCGAAATCACAGTGAAAAGGGAGCATGGTGACGTTGAGATACGGGAAGCCTCTGCGTGCTGACGTAAAATCATTAGGAATTCACCGTAATTACGCACGACAAACTTTTGCAAGATTGATTCACATGCACTGATAGTATTTAAATAGGTGTTTTTACCCTTTCAAGGGGGACTTTTATCATTCTTTCTCGTACATTAGAGTTGGAAAACATAGAATTCTCTCCATTAGAGATAGAGGTTTCAAATCTAATGGATTCCACTTTAGAGTTTCCTTCTCTTTACTCTATTTTCTTTTCCATTCTCATGAATTTCTAAATCTCTTAGGTTAGGGATTGGGGAATCCTAATTCAAACCTTATGTGAATTTTTTTGTTATTTCAATTTAGTGAATTTTGATTTAATTCCATTGTTTTCTTCTAATCGTAATGCTTCAATTGATTTGGCTACTCAATTGCATGAACTTAGAGTAATTGTCATAATTGGGAAATTGTGTAGGAACTTGGATTTGAAGTAAGCCACATAATTGACTAATTACATAAGGATAGGAGTTAGAGACTGTGTGATCTCTATCAATTCTTGATCTTAATGCAATTCTTTCTTGGATTCACCTAAGAAATTAGGGCTTTTAAATTAGGATTAGGGTTAAACCACCAAGGAATTATAATTTAACTATATTTATGAATTGGATCATAACCACCAAGGAATTAGGATATGTGATCTCTATCAATTCTTGATCTTAATGCAATGTTATTGATTTTCACAAAATTTGTCTTTTACCTTGCATTCTAAACATGTTAATTTAAAGTTCCTGGTTTTATTTTTTGCATTATTTTCTTATTACATTGGTATATTTTTTATTCTTTTATTCAACTAGCTAAATTCTCGATCCCTATGGAGATGATACTCTACTTATCACTTGTCTACTTGATACAATTGGTACACTTGCCAAATCCTCATCAAGTTTTCTGGCATCGTTGCCAATTGAAAAATTCAATATCATTAGTAACAATGAGGGAAAATAAAGGAAAAATAAGGAAAATGAGGAAAAAAAAAGGACCAGACACTTCAGTAGGGAAACCAAACACTCTTTTTTCTGCTACAAACTTTTCTCGGCCAAATAGGGATAATCAAGGATCACCAATCATGGCAAATAATTGAGATGGTGAAAGGAGGACATTTGAGGATCACCAATCAAGCCAAAAATTTTGAAGTCAAGACAATTCTTCTACAACTAGTGCGGCAAGATCAATTTGTTAAGACAAACCCACTCCTAAGAGTTTTAATGAAAACAAACCATCAAAAGTGGAAATATAAAAGATGAATATCTAAGATGTCTTGTTTCTACTAACTGTGCGCTCAAGTGTTTGCAAAATTTTGCTTCATATATTGCAGGATAATTTTCACTTGTGTAAAGATAAGTTGAGATGCTACGGAGATGGGCAAATCCAAATTAACACTTGAGATGCATGAAGCTAAAGTGCAAAAGCAATCAGAAATAAAATTTGTCACATTCAGGAACAATATCAAGAGTTACAAGATCCAAGAAGATGAGAAAGACTCAGACTCGGATGCACAAGTCATGACAGAACTCAAATGAAGAACAAGAGACTGAACTGCACATAAAAGACTGAGACCCAGACGTAAGCCTAAGACAGAGACTGAGACTCAGATGCAAGATAAGCTTGAGACAAAAGCCAAATACTCAGACTCAGTCTCAGACACATGCTCAACAGAAACATCAAAAAGTCAAGGCAAGTACACTGCAAATGCTGCAACGGACAGAGTAGACTAGAGCGCAGCAGAGTAGGCCTGAACAGTGTCAGAAAAAGGCATTCTCTCTCTTGCAACAGATGGAAACGACTAGTTTCTGTTTGAAATAAAAGGCAGAAATCAGTTAAGGCGTTGTGAGAGACTACATTGAATATTTCTTGATATACACGTCTCAACTGAATCTCAAGTCAATCTCAAGTCAGTCTCAGCTACATTTGAGAGCATCTTAAGTCTGTCTCACATATTCTCTTTCACACTATTGTTATTACTTGCTTGTAACTCTTAGAAAGAGCAACACCTAGCTGATCTCATTGTATATCTGTACCTTGTACGTTGTCTAAGTTAGTTCATCATCACTTTCACTCCATCCTTTAAGAAATCTCAACTGAGCTAGGAGAAAGCCTAGACTCAGTGTGAGCTGTGTAGGAGCCTGAAGAGGCAAGGTGAAGAATACTTGGATCTCAGCCAGGTTAGGAAACCCTAAGCTTGGTGTGAGGGTGAGCCTGAAGAGGCAGGAAGAATACTTGTATGTCACAGTGAAAATCTCACAAGTTTGTGAGGACTGGACGTAGCCCAAGGACTTGGTGAACCAGGATAAATTTGTGTGCATCTCTTCTCTTAATCTTGCTTATTTTATGTTCCTTTTAAAAGCACAAAATATCAAGCTTGTATACTTGAGATGCTGAATTAAACGCTAACTATATTACAACTAAACAATTGAATCTCAACTATAAGAATTAGAGTTATATTCATTCCTTATCTGAATACCACTAACCTTTTATTATCTAAGTCAGGTTGAGATTCCAAGTTGTTGAGCTTGAGAACTAAGGTCAGTTTGAACTTAAAGTTTTTCAGGAGAAAGTTATTTTTTTAAAAATTCTCTATTCATCCCCCCTTCTGGAGACATCCAGCCAACTTCACAATTCATGGGGCTTTCCTTCAGAGGATCTAAATTATTATATTCAAAACTTCCTATTAGCTTGTGATATGATCAAGATAAATGGTGTAAGTGATAGAGCTATCAAGTTTAAACTCTTTCCATTTTCACTGAGAGACAAGGCTAAGAGTTGGATACAATCTTTACCACAAGGGAGTATCACCACTTAGGATGATCTCGAAGCCAAACTCTTGGCTAATTATTTCCCTCTCCTCAAAGACAACCAAGTTGAGACAAGAAGTTCTCTCGTTCACTCAAAGGGAGAATGAATCCTTACATAAGGCACGAGAGAGATTCAAAAATTTGCAAAGAAGATGCTCTCGCAATGAGATACGTGCAGATTAGAATGTTTTGTGATGGTCTCAATGAAAGCACAAGAGCAACAATAGATGCAGCAGCTGTAGGTGCAATAGGGAAGAAAACTCCGGAAGAGACTATTGAACTAATTGAGACTACGACAGACAACATTTACAATGTGGCCAAGGAAAAAGAGACTTTTAAGAGAGTAATCATGGAGCTTAACTATTTGGATGCAATGTTAGCCTAATGGAAGATACTCACTCAGGGGATAAACTCTCTTCATGCAAAGTTTGAAGGAATGCAAAAGGAAACAAGCAAGCAAGTGCAATTTATTTGTGATTTTTGTCAACGTGACCATCCAAATGGAGCATGTGATGTGCAAGAGGAATTCTTCCAACAGCAAAATATAGAACAAGTGAATTTCATGGGGAATTTTCAAAGACACCAGAGTTTTTCTCCTAGGCAGCCTTATCAGCAGAACAACACATTCGATTAGAATTATGCACAAAGGCCGTCAATTCCTTAACCAAAGAATGCACAATTTCAACAAGGAGGAGCATATGTGCAGCAAAATTCTCAACATGCACAACAATCTCAATTATCAGATAGAGCGTCTAGTTTAGAAAATGCATTTTTTCAACTAACACAACAAATTTCTTCTTTCATGCAAGAATCAAGGAAAATTTTCAAGAATCAAAGAGTTTTCAATAAGGAATCTGGAGAATCAAATTGGCCAACTTTCAAAACACATGGCTGAGTTAGCTCAAGGAGGTTTTTCAGGAAACATTGTAGTCAAACCAAAGGAGCATTGCAATGTCATAACTATGAGATGTGGTACAGTGATAAAGCGAAAAATCAAGGAGACTCAAGCAAGAAACCATTGAAAGGCAAAAACAATAATATCGGTCAATTATTTATTTGTAAAAATAATTCAAATTGTAAACCAAACGAAAATAATAATAAAAGGTAATCTAAATTTAAATGTCAAATATCCAAGAAATCATTTGTCGCAACGAAGTATAAAGCTACTTATGTCCAAGTCACAAGATGGCCACTTCATATCATTGAAATAATCCATTGAACACAATAGCATACTCTTGAAAAGTTAGGAACTAATGATAATTAAAATAACCAAACAGAACAACATACTACTCAATGGTCTATAAGAAGAAAAAATGCCCATAGCATTGCACCTATTGGAAACAGAAGAACACATGTTCAATATACATGCAGATAAGGAAGCCATAATTCTTTCAAGTTTTTCAAGGTGCATTAAAATTGTAAATGGAGGAAATGGGAAGCCATGATCAAGGATGTGGGACCTTCCGACCATAATTCAGGACCATGACACAATCCTTTCCCAAGGACCCACATGTTATTAGAATTTTTGGTCCTGAGGTATACATATCTGCGCACAACTGATACACATCTTGTGCCTGCAATGTTGGGGGCAATGGTTGTCCAAAACTTCTAATCTCAACCTAAAAAAGAGTAACTTAGAGTGAGCATTGAGGAGCACATACATTATCATAATCTATTTTGAAATTATTAGGACCAACAAGATGCAAGTGTTTCCATCCTCAGCGGCACCAAAAGTCATGAAGAGTGATGCGATTCTAAGTTGCTACAATAAATCATGTACAATAAAGAAGTTTTGTGCTGTTAGAACTAGAGTATTATACAAGATGTCAATTTCTTTTTCATTATCATACGTTGAGCACATATACTTAAATTCTAATAGCAAATGGGACAATATAGAAAGATCAATACCAAAATGTGACTACATAATAAGTAAACTGAAAATGAATAAGAAAAATACATACATAAGTTGCATATCATATGGTTGTGATTTTGGAAATGAGTATTGACTATCAACTGCAAGTGCATGTCTTAGAATAATGCAACATTTTAGACAAGGACTCCATTTTTTCCTCTTTTCGGATGGTAAATATTTCTCAGAACATGGAGTGTGAATCAAACCCATGTTTGAATTGAAATTGAGATACTGATGCAAGTTCTTCCCTTCTGAATCGGGTAGATTCATATCGGAAAGAGGTTGACAATAAGTTCTTTCAAAATTGACTATTTGTCCCTCTGTTAGAGGTGTTCCAGAAATGTCTGCGATCGAGTAAATAGCTCTACGAACGAATGGATCGGATCCAATTCGAAAATGGAAAGATTTTTAGCGCTTAAAAGACAAGCAGAAAAACTTTAATGATAATCAAATTGCGAATACTATAACACAACATTGACTTGGCTTATGCATACCAGAGGTTTAACGAAAATTAGACAAATGAAGAACCAAACAAGCAGCATCATCACCACAGGTACCGATTTTTGGTGAAGGGCGGGGAAAATCAATAATGACTTAGCCTTCTAAATTGTTGGCATTAAGCAGATGAGATATCTATTTGTACCAGGTGGGTAATTATTGGCATTAAGTTTCATAGGGAAGTTTGAAGCTATGTTGAATTCAACAAGGGTTGAGTTGGAGTTTGAGGTGTTGGTGAAAGTAGTTGAAGGCATGGAGGATCTTATGGCAGCTTTTCAACAAGGAGAGGATGATACCATATAAGAGAATGATTTTGAATTGTATATTAATCACAGATTATAGAATACAATAGTTTATATAAAGTACATGATAAGAGCTCTTATAACAGACTAAGAGATACACATATATAAGAGTTTATTACATATGATAAGATTTAATTAACAACTTGATGAGTTATGCATGGTGATTATGCCTACAAAGTCTTTGGTGCCCAAATATTCCATATTTACATCAATGTATTTTAGATATAAAACCAAAAACAAAATTTACCTCAGCTTCACTTTTCAGGTCTAGTTTCTGCATTATACGTTGTTGGATACATGATATAGGCATGCTTTCATCCCTATGATAATAAAATGAAGATACAAACATGAGAAATCAACATGATATCATATTCTAGTTCAATTATATCTATATTTTAATGAGCATTAGGAGTAGAAAATATTGAGTGAAATCAATTTCTCAAGTATATTTCCATATTCTAATAGTTTTCTGAATGCCTGAAAGTTTGAAACTAATTAGTTTACTGCTGATTTTATAACTTACTGAGCATGTTTACGTTTGTACATACTTATAAACATGCAGTATATAATCAATATCCAATCATAGATCCTTACCAAAAGCATGGGCTTCAAAAAATATTCTTTAAATGCCTCTTGTATTTACAATTAATACAGTAGATGTCTAATGCAAAAATCACATGAGCTTAATCACATATCGCGTTTCTTCATTTGGTAATCTTGGATAAATGTAATTGTCTTAATCAAAATGGGAAAGAAAAGGTCATTGTCATTATACTAGCACAACCAATGAAAGGTCAAACTAATTGCTTCCTCTTATGTGACTCACTAAGTTGCAAGAAATTTACTCTGCGGAGATAGGCTTAACATAAATATAAATATTCATGAATAATAACTAAGTATAGAATCACGTAATAATTTTACAAAAAAAGGTAGACAATAACATCCTACATTACTTTGAGCATAATATTTTCTCTTAGGGAGTGAGAGGATCCTAAAACACCAGGAGACATTCAACATTGGTCTAAGGAACAAACCACACAAGTGAACTAGACACCACATCCAACCCAAAACTTAAGGGTATGTTTGTGAGTTTGAAGGGAAGAGAAATGGAAGTTTTAGGTGTGAAATGAAGGGGAAGAAAGGAGAGAAAAGACTTTGTAAATTATAAAACAAGAGAGAAACACTCACAAATAAAATGAGGAAGGGTTTCAAGGACTTCCATCCATTCCCCTTCATTTTTTTCAACTTAGAGACATACCCTAAAGTGTTAGGTTTATAGGTCTTGTCACTTATGTATTACTCTTCTTGCCCATCCCTATCCAATGTGGGAATATTTTCTACATAGGTGCAACAAATGTGAAGGAACTTACTTTACTTTTATATAATGTGGTTGAATCTGGGCCAGTGGTGGCTCTCCGTCCTTGAAACATTAGTCTGAAATCAGTATACATAGAAATAGAAAATTCTAAAAAATCATGTAGGGAATATATATAATATTGATAGTATTTCAAGATATAAGTTGACAAATTGGAAAGGTATGTTTTCTCACTGAGTTTCAGATGATATTAGGGAGAACCAGAATGGATTGATTTTTTCCCTGCCCTTAATTTCCTTATCTTTGGCTTTTTGCACTTGAGAACCACTTGACAAAGATTTACTGCTACCAGCATCATGCTCTATTCCCGCATTTTCAAGCAATGCCTTGGAAACCCAATTAGGGAAAACAAATCACCAGCCAAGATAACAAAAAAAATAAAAGAAACAAAGTAAACAGAACAATGCATATATGAGCTTCATGACAAGATCATGGTTGCATTTACTACCTCTTTCTTATTGATTGGATTTGTGATGGAGTGACGATAAATCCGCCTTCCCCTAATCTTTCTAATGATGTGTCTTGTTCTTCTTCCTCTTCTCATTGCTACCAGTATAGACACCCATGGAGCGATGGCAATCAACGAGGATATTGACCTCTTCTTTCTAGCTGCAGGTAACACTACAAGCGCCTTATTTTTTGTCACCGGAGGAAAGATCTTGTCCCTTAGGCATTACAGCATATGATCAGGCCTAGAAATTAGAAGAAAAAAAAGATCTGCAACTTAGCTGTGTGCTTCAATTCCAAGCAAGAATGATAAAATCAAGAAGCAACCAACTTAACTATCAAGAAGTTATACAGTTAGTTAGTTACTAGTTAATTGTTCAGTTGTAACAATTCTGTATGAGTAGCTCATCATATCTCTCATCAGTTAATGTGAACAACTCCCATTCTTCCATGGTAATGCAACACATTTCAGTCGTAAATAGACAACTTTATAATGCATGCATGTTTAACATAATATTTTGTTTGCACACCAATCATGCATATTTAACAACGTACAACCATGTCAAAGTAGACGAGAGTTTTTAATCAATTTCTCCTTCTTTTTGAAGAAAAAGTACGAGAATAGAGGAATGACTCTGTAATTTGTGTGGAGAAAACTAACCTCATTTTCTCGAGCGGATTCATGCCCAGATCAACTTTGCAGATGAGACAACATTTCAAATCTTCTACCCTGACTTTTTTATAGATACATTCCTTGCAAACTAAACAAGGTCCATCGAAAAATTCTATTAAAAAATTTAGGACCAACTTGTCTAATAATTTGTGAGGTATTCACAACAAATGCAAATTTCACATCATCAAAATATGGCAATGACTACAAGAAAAACCATCAAGCATAGTTACTTATAGTCTATGAAGCATGGATACTTAATAGGACACATGGATACGATGATACAGGAAATTCTTAAAAGCTAAAGATACGGAGTAAACTATACATAGTAACACGAATTTATAATTTATATATATGATTTGTAAAGAGACTTTGATATTTTTTATTGATATATAACTATATATGTAATGATTATCACAAATTACAAAAAGATATTTGTGATTGTGATGAAAAGGCATATTTCCCTTATCAAAATCAAAATATATTATTTTCTCTATAAACACGTTACAAAAATTGTATATTCTTTTGCTAACCAATGTTAGATTGTCACAAAAGTATCATAAGTTATGTTACAAAAATTGTATATTCTTTTGCTAACCAATGTTAGATTGTCACAAAAGTATCATAAGTTATATTTAAAATAAATCTGGGCTTTATTCAATTTCATGTTATGAGAGAAATTGAAGCATGTGCCTATTTATATATTCTTTAAAAAAAATAGTTCAAAAAAGGGGTAGTGGAGATGGTTTATATATGCCTCCTAACCTTTGGCATTTGTCTGGGAAATGTAAAGGATATACTAAAGGTGAAAAAATATATTTTGAGACTATTAGTAGAGATCACATCATCTAATTAATGACGATTCCTTGAATTGGTTAATTATAATTATAGTTTTGTATAGGTCTGACAACTGTTGCACATTCCTTAAAAAGATATCTCTGCATCTGAATTGTATCCTACATATGCTGGGGTGTTTCATAGCATACCATATAAACTCATAATAACGTGGAAATGAAGCAAAGTAAATTGAGAATTCATCATTGACGTATAAAGAGAGTGGTTTGCAGAGCAAATACAATTTCATGTATATTTTAGATACTAAAATGCACGGATTAAATTCCATAGGTGAAAATTATCTACAAAAACCACTCTAAAGAAGTGCAATTGAAAAAAAAATTGACGATATAAGATCATTCACACGGCTCACAACTGAAAATTGCAGAGTTTAAATTTGAATAAAAAATAAATCCAATTGAGGTGAAAGAACAAATGGGTATGAAAGGGATATAGAGGATTAAGATCAAAGTACTCACACCTATGAAGAAACATAATTATGGCGGTCACCTCCTTCACTAACTGATTGCAAAGCAAGCAAGTCAGGGGGTTTGCTATAGTGTCTTTCTTCACTCTCGCCAATTGATTATCCATATTCTTCGGCATCAAAACCTAACTCAGAGCTTCGTCTCTCACACACGTATCAATATCACTACAAGAAATTTTACATCCACTAGGTTATAATCACCTAGATTAACTCCAACGACACAGAACAACATAGATAACACTCGAAAAATAAACAATTAAACACTAAACATTAATACATCAAGGGAAAAAGTATGTGTAGGATAGACGGAAAAAAAACTTACCTAACTTGTTATGTCTTGACCAGAAAAGATGGTCGAAAACTAGAGAAAAATCGAGAAGCAAGTTGGACATATGAGACTTGTGAAAATTTAATGTATATTAGGCTGAAAGTTAGACGCGAACACGGTTTACGTTGTGGTGTGGTTGAGGCTGGTCTGTAAAGAGAGAAAAAAACATAAACCAAGACATGTGACTCTCTATCTTATGTTGTTTTCTTTTAACTTTATATTTATATATTTCAATTAAATAACTTTTTGTATTAAAAACTCAAGTAATAAAAATTGAGATAATAATTTTAAAAATAATAATATGAACTTTGATTTTTTTATTATTATTTCAATGATGTTAAACTTTTTCATAGATGTATTTATCAACATGGTATTTATTATTTACCATTTTTATTTATTATTTTGTAACATTTATGAACAAATGGTGAGTATGCAATTATAAGTATACTATGAGTTTGTTTTACAATGCCTTTATTTTTATTTTTATTTATTATTATTTTACTACAAGTAAATTTACTTCCACTTGGATATATTCACCGGCGTTAACTCCAACGACATATAACCACATAGATAACACTAAAAAATTTAACAATTAAACATTGAATATTAATAAATAAAGATAAAAAAAGCATGAGTGGAATGGAAGAAAGAATAAAACTCACCTAACTTGTTATGTCTCGATTAATAAAGATGGACAAATACCAAAGAAAATGTGAGAAACAGGTCAGACAGGTGATACTTGTGAAGATTTAACAAAGATTAGGGTGGAGCTTTGATGCGCACACGGTTTATGTCGTGGCGTAGTCGAGGAAAATCTGTATATAAAGAGGAAAAAAACATGAACCAAGACACCCAACATTCTCTTTCTTATGTCTTTTTCTTTTAACTTTGAATTCATATATTTAAATTAAATCACTCCTGTGTTAAAATTTTAATTGATAAAAAATATGAACTTTGTTTTTTTTTAATTTTCAATGTTTGTTAAAATTTTCCTTAGATGTATCTATCAATATATTATTCATTGTTTATTATTTTTATTTATTATTATATAACATTTATGAACAAATGGATAGTATGCATTTATAAGCATATAGGGAGTTTGTTATAACATATATTTATTTTTACTCAATTATTCTAACATGTGTAATATTGTACAAGATAATAAATAAAAAATGGAAAGTTTTTATTGAAAACGTAACATTCAATATCACCAATGCATTGAATGTTGTGATAGTTATAATTTCCAATAAAAACTTTTCACTTTTGATTTATTATCTTTTGAAATATTGCACATGTTAGAAAAAAACAAATTTTTTTATTATTTGATGGAATTCTGGCAAGCGTACCAAAATTTCAGCAGTATAATAGTAAGTATGAGTTATCGTATCCACAGGGAACGGTTCGCTTCGTATTTACTCGTGATCGAATTATTAAGTAGAAAACGGTATTTGAGAGTTTGTTGTGAGGAAAGTAATTTTGCATAAAAGAAAGAGACGATTGAGAGAGGATAAAATACTTTACTTGGATTAGGATTGAACTTCGTATCATCGCACCCCTTCATGTATGTGAATCCCAATATTATTTATGAATATATTTTTATAATATCCTAGCCAAACTATGTTACCATGTAGTAAAAACACTCAAAGATAATTCATGCGGGTTCTCCCAGGCGACAAATTACCCCGGCTTGATTGCTCTACCTTTCCGTTTGTTTAATATTATCAATTCGCCCTATAGAACCATAGTGTCAGCTATGAAGAGATTGCCTACTTCTTCTTCAATGGTCACTTTCTCCTACAATCCTATAGTAACTACTATGAGTACTTTTACCAATCAGAACTTGAGTTTCCTATGTCTAGGCTCCCCCAAACTCAGCTATTAATTTTGGAGAAACATTTGTCACCTGAATCCTAAAATTAAACTATAACTCCGGCACACGGGCGGAAGCTATGCATTAAGTAAAGATAAAAATATCGATATTATAAAACAGGGATTCATAAATAAATACGAGAATTCACATACACTTTGGGGATTGAATCAATTACATTCAATCCTATCGAGACGCTTAGCTACGCATGGTAGCCATTACAACCCAATGGAGAAGCTGTCACCTTGCTCCAATCCTAGCTCTGCCTTTGTCGTCTCTCTAATCTCCTCCTAAATGCTCCTTTGCTAACCTCTTTTACTTCTTTAGAAAGGGTCCTATTTATAGACTAAGGAAAGCTATCTTAAATTTGGAAGAAATCTAATTTGAAAATAGATCTGAAAATAGATCTAAAACTGATCCGCGCAGCTGCGCTTCATCTGCGCTCAGCACATTTGCAGTGCAGGAAACAATAAGCAATTCTGGAAGTTGCGCTTCACTTGCTCTAAGCGCAGTTGAAGCGCAAAACGCGTAACTGATTGCTCTATTTCTTTTTTTAACCACTTGATCTCTTCCTGATCTTATCCTTGTTTGCTTGGTTTTCCTTGTTTCCCTCTTTTTGATCTGATTCTGTGTTTATTCTGCTTTTGAATTTAAACTCGGAAGTTATCTGCAGAATCCTTGTTTAGATGACAGCTAATCTTGTCTTTATTTGCTCTGATTTAAACTTCAAATTCGCATATCCTCTCCTCAAATAATGCTATCTTCTTTCCTCATTCAAATCTTCTCATAAATTTGTAAATTTAACAGATTTTCTATTAACATACCATAAAATTCAAATTCAAATCAAATAATCATAATTATTACAATTATTACTAAAAAGGGATTATTTTGGGGCATAAATTACTATTTTAACCTTGATAAGTGCAGTAAAAAATACAAGAATTTATTATATAATTTGCACTTATCATTATTGTTTTACTACGAGCAAATTTACGTCAACTTAATTGGTCATATTCACTCGCATTAACTCCAGTGACACAGAACCACGTAGATAACACTCAAAAAGTGATAACATGGAAATGAAGAAAAGTAAATTGAGAATTCATCATTGACGTATAAAGAGAGTGGTTTGCAGAGCAAATACAATTTCATGTATATTTTAGATACTAAAATGCACGGATTAAATTTCATAGGTGAAACTTATCTGCAAAAACCACTCTAAAGAAGTGCAGTTGAAAAAAAATTGACGATATTAGATCACTCAAACGGCTCACAACTTCAAATTATAGAGTTTAAATTTGAATAAAAAATAAATCCAATTTAGGGGAAAGAACAAATGGGTATGAAAGGGATATAGAGGATTAAGATCGAAGTACTCACACCTATGAAGACACACAATTATGGCGGTCGACTCCTTCACTAACTAATTGCAGAGCAAGAAAGTTAGGGGGTTTGTTATAGTGTCTTTCTTCACTCTCGCCAATTGATTATCCATATTCTTCGGCATCAAAACCTAACTCAGAGCTTCGTCTCTCACACACGTATCAATCTCATTACAAGAAATTTTACATCCACTTGGTTATAATCGCCTAGATTAACTCCAACGACACAGAACCGCATACATAACACTCAAAAAATAAACAATTAAACACTAAACATTAATACATCAAGGGGAAAAAGTATGTGTAGGATAGATGAAGAAACAAAACTTACCTAACTTGTTATGTCTTGACCAGAAAAGATGGTCGAAAACTAGAGAAAAATCGAGAAGCAAGTTGGACAAATGAGACTTGTCAAAATTTAACGTAAATTAGGCTGAAAGTTAGACGCGGACAGGGTTTATGTTGTGGTGTGGTTGAGGCTGGTCTGTAAATAGAGAAAAAAGCATGAACCAAGACACGCGACTCTCTTTCTTATGTTGTTTTCTATTAACTTTATATTTATATATTTCAATTAAATAACTTTTGTATTAAAAACTCAAGTAATAAAAATTGAGATAATAATTTTAAAAATATTAATATGAACTTTGATTTTTTTTATTATTATTTCAATGATGTTAAACTTTTTCATAGATGAATCTATTAACATAGTATTTATTATTTACCATTTTCATTTATTATTTTTTTACATTTATGAATAAATGGTGAGTATGCAATTATAAGTATACTGGGACTTTGTTTTACCGTGCCTTTATTTTATTTATTATTGTTTTACTACAAGTAAATTTACGTCCACTTGGATATATTCTTCGCCGTTAACTCCAACGACATATAACAACATAGATAACAATAATAGAATTAACAATTAAACATTGAATATTAATAAATAAAGATAAAAAAAGCATGAGTGGAATGGAAGAAAGAATAAAACTCACCTAACTTGTTATGTCTCGATCAATAAAGATGGACAAATACCAAAGAAAATGTGAGAAACAGGTCAGACAGGTGATACTTGTGAAGATTTAACAAAGATTAGGGTGAAATTTTAATGTGCACACGGTTTATGTCCTGGCGTAGTCGAGGAAAATCTGTATAAAGAGAAAAAAAAAAACATGAACCAAGACAGCCAACATTCTCTTTCTTGTGTCTTTTTCTTTTAACTTTAAATTAATATATTTAAATTAAATAACTCCTGTGTTAAAATTTTAATTAATAAAAAACATGAACTTTGAATTTTTTTATTTTCAATGTTTGTTAAAATTTTCCTTAGATGTATCTATCAATATATTATTCATTGTTTATTATTTTTATTTATTATTATATAACATTTATGAATAGATGGATAGTATGCATTTATAAGCATATAGGGAGTTTGTTTTAACATATCTTTATTTTTACTCAATTATTCTAACATGTGTAATATTGTACAAGATAATAAATCAAAAATGGAAAGTTTTTAATGAAAACGTAACATTTAATATCACCAATGCATTGAATGCTGTGATAGTTGTAATTTTCAATAAAAAAATTTCACTTTTGATTTATTATCTTTTGAAATATTGCACATGTTAGAAAAAATAATTTTTATTTATTATTGTTTTACTGCGAGCAAATTTACGTCAACTTGGTCATATTCACTAACATTAACTCCAGTGACACAGAACCACGTAGATAACACTCAAAAAATGATAACATGGAAATGAAGCAAAGTAAATTGAGAATTCATCATTGACGTATAGAGAGAGTGGTTTGCAGTGCAAATACAATTTCAAGTATATTTTAGATACTAAAATGCACGAATTAATTTCCATCGGTGAAACTTATCTGCAAAAACCACTATAAAGAAGTGCAGTTGAAAAAAAAATTGACGATATAAGATCACTCACACGGCTCACAACTACAAATTGCAGAGTTTAAATTTGAATAAAAAATAAATCCAATTGAGGGGAAAGAACAAAAGGGTATGAAAGGGATATAGAGGATTAAGATCGAAGTACTCACACCTATGAAGACGAAAAATTATGGTGGTCGCCTCCTTCACTAACTAATTGTAAAGCAAGCAAGTTTGGGGGTTTGTTATAGTGACTTTCTTCACTCTCGCCAATTGATTATCCATATTCTTCGGCATCAAAACCTAACTCAGAGCTTCGTCTCTCACACACGTATCAATCTCACTACAAGAAATTTTACATCCACTTGGTTATAATCGCCTATATTAACTCCAACGACACAAAATCGCATACATAACACTCGAAAAATAAACAATTAAACACTAAACATTAATACATCAAGGGAAAAAAGTATGTGTAGCATAGACGAAGGAACAAAACTTACCTAACTAGTTATGCCTTGACCAAAAAAGATGGTCGAAAACTAAAGAAAAAACGAGAAGCAAGTTGGACAGATGAAATTTGTTAAAATTTAAGGTAAATTAGGCTGAAAGTTAGACGCGGACACTGTTTATGTTGTGCTGTGGTTGAGGATGGTCTGTAAAGATAGAAAAAAGCATGAACTAAGACATGCGACTCTCTTTCTTATGTTATTTCTTTTAACTTTATATTTATTGAAAACCTAACATTTAATATCACCAATGCATTGAATGTTGTGATTGTTGTAATTTCTAATAAAACTTCTCACTTTTGATTTATTATCTTTTGAAATATTGCACATGTTAGGAAAAACAATTTTTATTTATTATTGTTTTACTGCGAGCAAATTTAAGTCAACTTGGTCATATTCACTCGCATTAACTCCATTGACACAAAATCACGTAGATAACACTCAAAAAATGATAACAAGGAAATGAAGCAAAGTAAATTAAGAATTTATCATTGACGTATAAAGCGAGTGGTTTGCAGAGATAATACAATTTCATGTATATTTTAGATACTAAAATGCACGGATTAAATTCCATAAGTGAAACTTATCTGCAAAAACCACTCTAAAGAAGTGTAGTTGAAAAAAAATGACGATATAAGATCACTCACACGGCTCACAAATGCAAATTACAGAGTTTAAATTTGAATAAAAAAATCCAATTGAGGGGAAAGAACAAATGGGTATGAAAGGGATATAGAGGATCAAGATCGAAGTATTCACACCTATGAAGACACACAATTATGATGTTCGCCTCATTCACTAACCGTTTGCAAAGCAAGCAAGTCAGGGGGTTTGCTATAGTGTATTTCTTCACTCTCGCCAATTGATTATCCATATTCTTCGGCATCAAAACCTAACTCAGAGCTTCGTCTCTCACACACGTATCAATCTCACTATAATAAATTTTACATCCACTTGGTTATAATCACCTAGATTAACTCCAATGACACAGAACTGCATAGATAACACTCAAAACTTACCTAACTTGTTATGTGTTGACCAGAAAAGATGGTCGAAAAGTAGAGAAAAATCGAGAAGCAAGTTGGACAAATGAGACGTGCAAATTTAACGTAAATTAGGCAGAAAGTTAGACGCGGACAAGGTTTATGTTGTGGTGTGGTTGAGGTTGGTCCGTAAAGATACAAAAAGGCATGAACCAAGACACGCGACTCTCTTTCTTATGTTGTTTTCTTTTAACTTTATATTTATATATTTCAATTAAATAACTTTTGTATTAAAAACTCAAGTAATAAATATTGAGATAATAATTTTAAAAATAACAATATAAACTTTGATTTTTTTATTATTATTTCAATGATGTTAAACATTTTCATAGATGTATCTATCAACGTAGTATTCATTATTTAACATTTTCATTTATTATTTTGTAACATTTATGAACAAATGGTGAGTATACAATTATAAGTATATTGGGAGTTTGTTTTACTATGCCTTTATTTTTATTTATTATTCTTCTACTACAAGTAAATTTATGTCCACTTGGATATATTCACCGGTGTTAACTCCAACACATATAACCACATAGATAAAACAAAAAAATTAACAATTAAACACTGAATATTAATAAATAAAGATAAAAAAGCATGAGTGGAATGGAAGAAGGAATAAAACTCACCTAACTTGTTATGTCTCGATCAATAAAGATGGACAAGATCCAAAGAAAAATGTGAGAAACAGGTAAGACATGTGATACTTGTGAAGATTTAACGAAGATTAGGGTGAAACTCGGATGCGCACATGGTTTAAGTTGTGGCATAGTCGAGGAAAATCTGTATAAAGAGAGAAAAACATGAACCAAGACACCCAACTTTCTCTTTCTTATGTCTTTTTGTTTTAACTTTGAATTCATATAATTAAATTAAATGACTCCTGTGTTAAAATTTTAATTAATAAAAAAATATTAACTTTGAATTTTTTTTTTTTCAATGTTTGTTAAAATTTTCCTTAGATGTATCTATCAATATATTATTCATTGTTTATTATTTTTATTTATTATATAACATTTATGAACATATGGATAGTATGCATTTATAAGCATATAGCGAGTTTGTTTTAACATATCTTTATGTTTACTCAATTATTAACATGTGTAATATTGTACAAGATAATAAATCAAAAAAGGAAATTTTTTATTGAAAACCTAACATTTAATATCACCAATGCATTGAATGTTGTGATAGTCGTAATTTCTAATAAAACTTTTCACTTTTGATTTATTATCTTTTGAAATATTGCACATGTTAGGAAAAATAATTTTTATTTATTATTGTTTTAATGCGAGCAAATTTAAGTCAACTTCGTCATATTCACTCGCATTAACTCCATTGACACAGAACCACGTAGATAACACTCAAAAAATGATAACAAGGAAATGAAGCAAAGTAAATTGAGAATTCATCATTGACGTATAAAGAGAGTGGTTTGCAGAGAAAATACAATTTCATGTATATTTTAGATACTAAAATGCACGGATTAAATTCCATAAGTGAAACTTATCTGCAAAAACCACTCTAAAGAAGTGTAGTTGAAAAAAAAAATGACGATATAAGATCACTCACACGGCTCACAACTGCAAATTGCAGAGTTTAAATTTGAATTAAAAAATCCAATTGAGGGGAAAGAACAAAGGGGTATGAAAGGGATATAGAGGATCAAGATCGAAGTACTCACATCTATGAAGACACACACTTATGACGGTCGCCTCCTTCACTAACTGTTTGCAAAGCAAGCAAGTCAGGGGGTTTGCTATAGTGTATTTCTTCACTCTCGCCAATTGATTATCCATATTCTTCGACATCAAAACCTAACTCATAGCTTTGTCTCTCTCACACGTATCAATCTCACTACAATAAATTTTACATCCACTTGGTTATAATCACCTAGATTAACTCCAATGACACAGAACAGCATAGATAACACTCAAAACTTACCTAACTTGTTATGTCTTGACCATAAAAGATGGTAGAAAACTAGAGAAAAATCGAGAAGCAAGTTGGACAAATGAGACATGTGAAAATTTAACGTAAATTAGGCAGAAAGTTAGACGCGGACACAGTTTATGTTGTGGTGTGGTTGAGGTTGGTCTGTAAAGATAGAAAAAAGCATGAACCAAGACACGCGACTCTCTTTCTTA
This sequence comes from Sesbania bispinosa, assembly GCA_026901365.1. Lineage (NCBI taxonomy): Eukaryota > Viridiplantae > Streptophyta > Magnoliopsida > Fabales > Fabaceae > Sesbania > Sesbania bispinosa. The sequence goes on from QLOH01000596.1 coordinate 135,150, forward strand.
TGTTGTTTTCTTTTAACTTTATATTTATATATTTCAATTAAATAACTTTTGTATTAAAAACTCAAGTAATAAAAATTGAGATAATAATTTTAAAATAACAATATAAACTTTGATTTTTTTATTATTATTTCAATGATGTTAAACTTTTTCATAGATGTATCTATTAACATAGTATTTATTATTTACCATTTTCATTTATTATTTTGTAACATTTATGAACAAATGGTGAGTATGCAATTATAAGTATACTGGGAGTTTGTTTTACCATGCCTTTATTTTTATTTATTATTGTTTTACTATAAGTAAATTTACGTCCACTTGGATATATTCTTCGCCGTTAACTCCAACGACATATAACAACATAGATAACAATAAAAGAATTAACAATTAAACATTGAATATTAACAAATAAAGATAAAAAAAGCATGAGTGGAATGGAAGAAAGAATAAAACTCACCTAACTTGTTATGTCTCGATCAATAAAGATGGACAAATACCAAAGAAAATGTGAGAAGCGGGTCAGACATGTGATACTTGTGAAGATTTAACAAATATTAGGGTGAAATTTTAATGCGCACACAGTTTATGTCCTGGCGTAGTCGAGGAAAATCTGTATAAAGAGAAAAAAAAAACATGAACCAAGACACCCAAATTTCTCTTTCTTATGTCTTTTTCTTTTAACTTTGAATTCATATATTTAAATTAAATAACTCTTGTGTTAAAATTTTAATTAATAAAAAATAATTAACTTTGAATTTTTTTATTTTCAATGTTTGTTAAAATTTTCCTTAGATGTATCTATCAATATATTATTCATTTTTTATTATTTTTATTTATTATTATATAACATTTATGAACAGATGGATCGATAGTATGCATTTATAAGCATATAACGAGTTTGTTTTAACATATCTTTATTTTTACTCAATTATTTTAATATGTGTAATATTGTACAAGATAAGAAATCAAAAAAGGAAAGTTTTTATTGAAAACGTAACATTTAATATCACCAATGCATTGAATGTTGTGATAGTTGTAATTTACAATAAAAACTTTTCACTTTTGATTTTTTATCTTTTGAAATACCGTAGATGTTAGAAAAAAAATTATTTATTATTGTTTTACTGTGAGCAAATTTACGTCAACTTGGTCATATTCACTCGCATTAACTCTAGTGACACAGAACTACGTAGATAACACTCAAAAAATGATAACATGGAAAGGAAGCAAAGTAAATTGAGAATTCATCATTGACGTATAAAGAGAGTGGTTTGCAGAGCAAATACAATTTCATGTATATTTTAGATACTAAAATGCACGGATTAAATTCCATAGGTGAATCTTATCTGCAAAAACCACTCTAAAGAAGTGCAGTTGGAAAAAAAATGATGATATAAGATCACTCACACGGCTCATAACTGCAAATTGCAGAGTTTAAAGTTGAATAAAAAAATCCAATTGAGGGGAAAGTGTGACACCCTTCTACCCCCAACACTTATATAATAACGTAGCAGAAGACTTTCGAAAATATAACAAGTTCACATTGGGTAAAAATGTTCACATAACTCTTTATTCGAAAACCTCATTATTTCGAAAGAATAAAAGAATAAAAATAGAATTCAAATGTACTCAAATACTCAAGCAGCGGAATCTCTAAAATAAAATAATTAAACTTCCTACTTGCCGTACAAGGCATCCAAAAGGGTTTATAAAAATATTCCTAACAAAAAAACATAAAGAACACCCCAACAATATGCCCTGATGTCACATGTACCAGAGCAACACTCCCTTTAATTAAACTCGACACCAAAGGTGTCATCATCATCACCTGAAACAACAACAGTAACAGTGAGGAAAGAGCTCTAACTCATATATACACATAGGAGCCCACCCCATCCTCACACACATATAATTAATATCATCATTAACCACACCACATACCCAAACAACAAGTAATCCATCAAATAACAATCATCTATGAACTCGCTTAACAGCTCATCAATATCATCATATAAATCTCACAACGTCATTCACCAAAGAAAGCACATACTCTATTCTCAACACAATATACTCATTTCATCATTATACTCATAACATCATCATATAACTCAATTACATCATCATATATAACACAGATTCATCCATCATCATATAACTCATTTCATCATCATTTATAACACATATTCATCCATCATCACATACACCAAAACTCATCAATATCGTCAATCTCATCATCCTCATCAATACTCTCTCGAGTTGCACTCGCCCCTCTCTAGGCTTATGCTCCTCGGTACCAACTCTCCCAAGTCGCACTCGCCCCTCTCTAGGCTTATGCTCCTTGGTACAAACTCTCCCAAGTCGCACTCACCTCTCTCTAGGCTCATGCTCCTTGGTACAAACTCTCCCGAGTTACACTCGCCTCTCACTAGGCTCATGCATCCCGAGTACAAACTCTCCCCGAGTTACACTCGCCTCTCTCTAGGCTCATGCATCCCGAGTACAAACTCTCCCCGAGTTACACTCGCCTCTCCCTAGGCTCATGTAACCGAGTACAACAACAAATTCACCACAATTATATGCAACATGTAATTATTCATCATTAGCAACTCCCCGAATTACACTCGCCTCTCTCTATGCTCATGCAATCTGAGTACAACAACTCACATGCTCAATGCATGATCAATCAACATAAGATTAAATGCATCATCCTCAACAACATAACATTATCATCAACAACATTAATCATCACACATCTCATACATCATCATCATAAACTTCAATACATCAATACATCACCATCAATCCACATATATCTCATACAATCACTATACTCAATACATCATCATCAATTCACATATATCTCATACAATCTCTATTATATTAATCACACCACATCACATAACAATTATTATAAACATGGGATATCACATAAGATATTCACATCACAATACTCATACCACAATTAATACACACTATGCATCCAATTTAATTTCATCAATAAAAACCCCAAATATACAGCTACAGTGCAAACTAATATCTCCCAACTCAGACTTCGTATCCACGATCCAACCGTTCAAAATAAAGAACTAGGTGTTCCGACCTAGCTGTTAAAATTTCAGCCCGATCCAACGGTTAACGAATCTGCAGACTCTATTTTACATTCGCAGCTCTGTGTAAAAACGGGAAGGATTTTCCTCTAGTGCGAACTAAATATATCCTAACTTAGATCTCGTATCGACGATCCAACCGTATCGAAAGTAGAACCAGGTGTCCCGAACCCTCTGTTAAAATTTCAGTCCGATCCAACGGTTAACGAATTCGCAGTTGCTATTTTATATTCGCAGCTCTGTGTAAAAACGGGAATGACTTTCCTCTACCCTCTCCTTCAATCCCTACTTAATTCCTCAAGTTCCTAACTCAATTAAACTCGTTTTTACTGATTAAATTCACTAGAATCAACAATCATTCCTATGATTTCCAATAAATTTAACATCTAATCAATTATGGTTCCTCATCTTTAAACCCCTATTTAACCCCTTTGCACGGTTCTCATTATTCTCATTCAATCCACTCAAGATTCATTAAGAATCATACAACAATCAACAATCCATAGTTTTCATCATCATTAATCAACATCTACACAAATTCCATCAAATTTAAATCCTCATATGGGTCTTATGGTCGCCCACCACTACCCAACAACCCCCTACATGCACGTACAAGGAACACCCTTTTCCACCTGTTACCTTGTAGTGGAGATCGATCAGGAAGATTCTTTCTTGGTTCTTGATGATCACTCTCCAGCAATCTCCTCTTGAGACTTGGTTTCTCCCCTCCTTAGCGTTTCGCTCTCTGACAATTTGACGAATAAGGATTAGGGTGAACTGAGAACCCCTCCTTAAATAAATACTTAATTGGGCTAGGCTCACTCTCAACCCACTTATTTTATTTATTATTCTTATTAATTATTAAATATCCTTGTTCATAAAATATGATAATCTTACTAATATTATTATTTATTTATTTCTCTTATTTTATTAATTATTTCCTCTACTTATTTATTTAATTTAATTAATAATTATCCTAATAAAATTTAGGATGTTACAGAAAGAACAAATGGGTATGAAAGGGATATAGAGGATCAAGATCGAAGTACTCACACCCATGAAGACACACAATTATGATGGTCGCCTCATTCACTAACCGATTGCGAAGCAAGCAAGTCAGGGGGTTTGTTATAGTGTATTTCTTCACTCTCGCCAACTGATTATCCATATTCTTCGGCATCAAAACATAACCCAGAGCTTCGTCTCTCACACACGTATCAATCTCACCACAATAAATTTTACATCCACTTGGTTATAATCACCTAGATTCACTCCAACGACACAGAACCGCATAGATAACTCTCAAAAAATAAACAATTAAACATTAAACATTAATACATCAAGGGAAAAAAGTATGTGTAGGATAGACGAAGGAACAAAACTTACCTAACTTGTTATGTCTTGACCAGAAAAGATGGTAGAAAACTAGAGAAAAATCGAGAAGCAAGTTGGACAAATGAGACTTGTGAAATTTAACGTAAATTAGGCTGAAAGTTAGACGCGGACACGGTTTATGTTGTGGTGTGGTTGAGGGTGGTCTGTAAAGAGAGAAAAAAGCATGAACCAAGACACGCGACTCCCTTTCTTATGTTGTTTTCTTTTAACTTTATATTTATATATTTCAACTAAATAACTTTTGTATTAAAAACTCAAGTAATAAAAATTGAGATAATAATTTTAAAAATAACAATATGAACTTTGATTTTTTTATTATTTCAATGATGTTAAACTTTTGCATAGATGTATCTATCAACATAGTATTTATTATTTACCATTTTCATTTATAATTTTGTAATATTTATGAACAAGTGGTGAGTATGCAATTATAAGTATACTAGGAGTTTGTTTTACCATGCCATTATTTTTATTTATTATTGTTTTACTTCAAGTAAATTTACGTCCACTTGGATATATTCATCGGCGTTAACTCCAACGGTCGACATATAACCACATAGATAACACTAAAAAAATTAACAATTAAACATTTAATATTAATAAATAAAGATAAAAAAAGCATGAGTGGAATGGATGAAGGAATAAAACTCACCTAACTTGTTATGTCTTGATCAATAAAGATGGACAAAAACCAAAGAAAATATGAGAAACGGGTCAGACAGGTGATACTTGTGAAGATTTAACGAAGATTAGGGTGAAGCTTGAGTGCGCACACGATTTATGTCGTGGCGTAGTCGAGGAAAATCTGTATAAAGAGAAAAAAAACATGAACCGAGACACCCAACTTTCTCTTTTTATGTCTTTTTTTTAAACTTTGAATTCATATATTTAAATTAAATGACTCTTGTGTTAAAATTTTAATTAATAAAAAAAATATGAACTTTTGATTTTTTTTATTTTCAATGCTTGTTAAAAAGTTCTTTAGATGAATCTATCAATATATTATTCATTGTTTATTATTTTATTTATTATTATATAACATTTATGAACAGATGGATAGTATGCATTTATAAGCACACAGGGAGTTTGTTTTAACATATCTTTATTTTACTCAATTATTCTAACATGTGTGATATTGTACAAGATAATAAATCAAAAATGGAAAGTTTTTATTGAAAACGTAATATTTAGTATCACCAATGCATTGAATGTTGTGATAGTTGTAATTTCGAATAAAAACTTTTCACTTTTGACTTAGTATCTTTCTAAATATTGCATATGTTAGAAAAAATATTTTTTTATTTATTATTGTTTTGCTGCGAGAAATTTACGTCAACTTGGGTCATATTCACTAGCATTAACTCCAGTGACACAGAACCACGTAGATAACACTCAAAAAATGATAACATGGAAATGAAGCAAAGTAAATTGAGAATTCATCATTGACGTATAAAGAGAGTTTTTGCAGAGCAAATACAATTTCATGTATATTTTAGATACTAAAATGCACGGATTAAATTCCATAGGTGAAACTTATCTGCAAAAACCACTCTAAAGAAGTGCATTTGGAAAAAAATTGACGATATAAGATCACTCACTCAGCTCACAACTGCAAATTACAGAGTTTAAATTTGAATAAAAAATAAATCCAATTGAAGGGAAAGAGCAAATGGGTATGAAAGGGATATAGAGGATTAAGATCAAAGTACTCACACCTATGAAAACACACGATTATGACGGTCGCCTCCCTCACTAACTGATTGCAAAGCAAGCAAGTCAGGGGGTTTTCTATGGTGTCTTTCTTCACTCTCGCCAACTGATTATCCATATTCTTCGGCATCAAAACCTAACTCAGAGCTTCGTCTCTCACACACGTATCAATCTCACTACAAGAAATTTTACATCCACTTGGTTATAATCACCTAGATTAACTCCAACGACACAGAACCGCAAAGATAACTCTCAAAAAATAAACAATTAAACACTAAACATTAATACATCAAGGGAAAAAAGTATGTGTAGGATAGACGAAGGAACAAAACTTACCTAACTTGTTATGTCTTGACCAGAAAAGATGGTAGAAAACTAGAGAAAAATCGAGAAGCAAGTTGGACAAATGAGACTTGTGAAATTTAACGTAAATTAGGCTGAAAGTTAGACGCGGACAGGGTTTATGTTGTGGTGTGGTTGAGGCTGGTCTGTAAAGAGACAAAAAGCATGAACCAAGACACGCGACTCCCTTTCTTATGTTGTTTTCTTTTAACTTTATATTTATATATTTCAACTAAATAACTTTTGTATTAAAAACTCAAGTAATAAAAATTGAGATAATAATTTTAAAAATAACAATATGAACTTTGATTTTTTTTTATTATTTCAATGATGTTAAACTTTTTCATAGATGTATCTATAAACGTAGTATTTATTATTTACCATTTCCATTTATAATTTTGTAACATTTATGAACAAGTGGTGAGTATGCAATTATAGGTATACTAGGAGTTTGTTTTACCATGCCATTATTTTTATTTATTATTGTTTTACTTCAAGTAAATTTACATCCACTTGGATATATTCACCGGCGTTAACTCCAACGATGGACATATAACCACATAGATAACACTAAAAAATTAACAATTAAACATTTAATATTAATAAATAAAGATAAATAAAAGCATGAGTGGAATGGATGAAGGAATAAAACTCACCTAACTTGTTATGTCTTGATCAATAAAGATGGACAAAAACCAAAGAAAATATGAGAAACGGGTCAGACAGGTGATACTTGTGAAGATTTAACGAAGATTAGGATGAAGCTTGAATGCGCACACGGTTTATGTCATGGCGTAGTCGAGGAAAATCTGTATAAAAAGAAAAAAAAATGAACCGAGACACCCAACTTTCTCTTTTTTATGTCTTTTTCTTTTAACTTTGAATTCATATATTTAAATTAAATGACTCTTGTGTTAAAATTTTAATTAATAAAAAGAATATGAACTTTGAATTTTTTTTATTTTCAATGCTTGTTGAAAAGTTCCTTAGATGAATCTATCAATATATTATTCATTGTTTATTATTTTTATTTATTATTATATAACATTTATGAACAGATGGATAGTATGTATTTATAAGCACATAGGGAGTTTGTTTTAACATATCTTTATTTTTACTCAATTATTCTAATATGTGTGATATTGTACAAGATAATAAATCAAAAATGGAAAGTTTTTATTGAAAACGTAATATTTAATATCACCAATGCATTGAATGTTGTGATAGTTGTAATTTCAAATAATAACGTTTCACTTTTGATTTAGTATCTTTTTAAATATTGCACATGTTAGAAAAAACATTTTTTTATTATTGTTTTGCTGCGAGAAATTTACGTCAACTTGGGTCTGTAAGGTTCAAATATCCCCTCAAAGTGGTTTTAATTATGACAACTAAATCAAATGGAACTTAGCACAATTCTGATTTCAGAGGAGACTAATCATTTCATTGAGTGTGTATTCAGAAGCAACAGGTCTTACTTTGAAGAAGCAGGAACCATCATATAAAGAAAAGGTTGAGAAGCATGATTCATTACTTCTGGACTAATAAGGAGTAATACAATTTAAAGGAGTGATGAATCATAAAAATCAGAAGCTGTCAAGCACTTCTCTGAATCTCCGGAAACATGAAAGAAGCTTCTAAGAAGAACTTCAAATGAATGTATATTAGAAGGGAGATTCACTTAAAAGAAGAGAAATCATTAGCTGCAAGTACAACTCAAAAAAAGGCTTCAAATATATCACAGAAGCATAGCATTACAGCTGCAGCCCATCAGAAGCATTCACAGCTCATCAGAAGCAGAATTCTGCAGAAGCAACAGTTACAGCAGAATTCTGCAGAAGCATAGATCAATGGCAGGATCTGTAATTATTTCATCTGATGAATCAGCTAAGTTAAACAAGTCTATTTACACTTGAATTCATCCAGAGATCCTCCTCAACATTGATCAGAAGCATAGGTGAAGAGAAGAACCAGTATGCTGTCTGCAGAAGCATGGTTCTGCAGAAGCATGAAGCTGGTCAAACAGCCAGCTGCACTTGGCATCTTTAACAGCTGTACCTGAAAGGGACTTGTCAAAAGGCACAGCTGGACCATTTGGACTGATCCCCAACGGCTACAAGGCTCCTCACCTATAAAAGGAGGTGTTCTCTTCACAATGAGACACACCTCTCCCTCCAGAAGCACAATAGAATTCTGACTCAATACTTCCTGCTTCTGGAACACATTTTCTCTCTCCTCAGATTTTCTTTCTTCAGCTTGAATATCTCATTGAGGGGGAGTTCTGCTCACTAGAAGCTGCTAATACTGTTCTGATTGTAATCTAGTGAGCTTTGTTCATTTTTACACTTTACCTTTGCTGTACTGAGCTTCTGCAAGGTCCAAGTGATTACTGAGTTGTAAAATCACTCGGGACAGGTTCTGTAAAGTGTTTGAGAGGTTGTCAAGACTCTGTAGTGAGTCTGTGTGAGTTTGTAAAGGCTTGAGTGCAAGCCTTTGTTAGTGTGAAGTCTGCAGAAGCAAGTTCTGCCGATTTCTGATCCTGTGCTTCTGCAGAAGGTTCTGCAGTAAGACAGGAACTGTTATTGCAGTGTGTGTTGTGTTTGTGTGAAGCCTGAAGAGGCTGTGGGAAAAGAATACTAGTGGTAGTGTGTACCCAAGGTTGTAATTGAGATTGTTAGTGAGAAAATCCTACTGGAGGTAGGGACTGGAGGTGGCCTTTGGTTGGAAAAGGTGAACCAGTATAAATCCTTTGTGTCATCTTCTTTCTCTCAACTCTTAATTACTGCATGAGCATACAAAGTTTTTAAAACTACCTAATACCTAAGTAAGTATTAACTAACTTGGTTCCATCAAAGGAATCCTACTTTCTGCATAATAAGCATTATTCTAACAAGTATAGTTTTGAAGATACATCTTCTAATAAAGAGCCAAGAACTAATCTTGAGCAGACTTTTATTAAAAGATAAACTTGCAGAAATTTAAAGAGATCACAATTCAACCCCCCTTCTTGTGATCAAACCACTTTGAGGGGATATTTGAACCTTACAATCTCCCCCTTTTTGATGATGACAACCTTATCAAATTTTGCTTAGATAATTCTGATTTTTATACCAAACTCCCCCTGAATTTTAGCACTTCATTACAGATAGCATATCAGAGTTACAGTTTGAAATAATTTGCAGCAGAAACAAAGATAATTAGTATTCAGCAAGCATAAAATTAACAGATGGCATAAATATGCAGCAAAAGACATCTCATTGTCATTAATCATTCATCAAAATTACATCAAAGGGATAATGATCATTAACAGAAGTCAGTCTAAACAAAATAGAAATAACTCCCAAAAATATAATTCAGCCACAACTGATTAAGCCTTAACTTCCTAACTTTTTTTAATTAAGCCTTAACTTTCCTAACTCTTTCTCCCCCTTTGTCATCAATCAAAAAATCCTTATGGAAATGCAAGGAGAGAAACAGAATCATCATCTATCACTTAGAAGGGGATGAGTGATCTGATGATGATGAGGTAGAAGGCTGGAGCAGGTTCTGGGGAGGATGAAATTGAGTGAAAGGCATGGGAGGCACTTGTGGTGCAATGGCAGGAAGAAGAAAGTTATTCACCCAGAATTGATGTTGAGTAAACCTCTCAATCATTTCGTTTACTGTGTTTTGCAGGGTGTTGACATTTAAGAACAGCTTCTTCATGTCAGATTTGACTTTCTGAATGTTTCTTTCCACAGATCTTGAAGAAGAAGCAGCATGTGGAACTTCTGTAGAAGCAGCAGCAATATCTGGCATAGCAGACTCTTTAGCAGGTGCTTCTGGGGGCTTCTCACTGCTTAGTTGTTGCATGAAAGTATCCATGGATGACAAATGAGAGGTTATAACAGGAATACTTTCCAATATTGGTGCAAGCAGCAGGTATCCCCGAATCCAGTATTGGAGAAGCAAGGAACTGATTCACCATGTCAGTTCCAAAGGTGCCCACTGAAGGAGTGGATTGCTTTGCTTCTTCAGATGCGGGCTTCTTTTCTGTGGGTGCTTCTTCAGGAGGGGACGTCTGCATGGGAGAGGGAATCGGTTTTTGGAGAAGCACACTGTGGAGAATGAGAGGAGTAAGGAGAACCTTGAGCAAGCTGAGCCAATGTATCAATAGCCATGCCTTCTGCAGAAGCAATGCTCACTCCTTGTGATTCTGCTTCCTTCTCAGCTTCTGCAGAAATCGTTTTAGGCTGAGAAACAGCTTCTTCATCCATCAAAGGATCTAAGGAGAGGGAGGTTGAGGATGAAGATTTATCAGATGATTGTGGCTCAGGGGATTGTGCTGGTTCAGGAGAAAGAGAGGATCCCTTCAAGGATTTAGTTGATGGTTCTCCAGAAGCATCAACAGGAATATCTTTTCTCTTTCTGGAGAAAGTCAGGAGCTTCTTCTTCTTAGTTCTAGGCGCTGTACTCTCCTCTTCCTCACTTGGACTGGAATAGTCAAGAGAAGGCTCATGCTTCTTAATCAGCATTCTTTGCACATTGATCTTTCCAAAGAAGCTACAATTATCACTAGAAGCTTCATCTTCTAGGGGGATGTTGTTTAGCCTAAAAATTCTTGTAAGAAGTATCCCATAGGGCAGACTTGCGTATGCCCTCTGAGGATTTGCTGATGAGATCATGCTTCTGAGGATGAGATATGGCAGGGATAGAGGTTTTCCAATGAAGAGATGGTAGATCACCATTAGGTCTTGATCAGTGACTCTTTCTAGAGTCCCAGCTCTAGGTAAGAGTGAATAGCAGCAGAGTTTATGAAACAATCTGCATATAGGGATGAGCTTGCTGGACTGAAGTTGGGAGGAGGATTGGTTAGAGACTCTTCTCTTAACTTCTTCTTTGGTCACTCCAACTGCAGAAAACCAATCATCATAGAGATGAGGATGATTATCTTCACATCCCAAAGCTTCTGCTATGGTGTCAACAGTGACCACCATGGTTGATCCTTTCATATCTACAACAAGTGAGTTCCCATCACTGTTGTATTTGCTTGCAGAAGCATAAAAGGCCTTTACAAGCCTGTCATAAACAGGTTCCTTCATCAGTAAGTAATCCCCCCAATCCTGCTTCTGGACAAAGTGTCCAAGATCCCATCCACACTTTTTAATTTCTTTCAGCAGGAAACATCTTTCCTGGAATGACAGCCTTCCATTCCCACTTTTCATTAAAGATCTTCAGCAGCTCCTCATCTCCAAAGAGGTCATGGTTGGAGTCTTGAGTGGTTTTCAGAAGGATCATTTTCTTCTTCTGAAAATATTCTCTTCCCTTTATCTTGTGAAGAAGCAGTTGTTTGAGAAGGAGAGGCAGCTGTAGGAGAAGGAGGGGCAGGTGTTTCAGAAGGAGGTTCAGCTATAGGAGGGTCAATTTCTATGGGTTTATTGGGGTCATTTCCTATAGTTTTGAAGTTTGCCTTGTTTCTCTCAGACCTACGAACATATACTACAGAGGGGGTAGGCTTAGATTTTGGTGTAGAAGAAGGTTTTTGAAGATGAAGGCTTAGGTTTGGGTTCATCAGCCATGGTTGAGGTTCAGCTTCTTGGGGTTCTGCTAGGGGTAGAGGTTCACAGGGAACAGCAACATGTTTTATTTGGTGGCTTGAAGCTGAGGGTTCATCAGAGACAGGGGGTTGCTCTGTTTCTGGATTTTGGGGCTCGGAAGAAGGGGGGTCCTTCATAAAGTACAATCTCATTGCCTAAGACAATGAAATCTTCTTCTCCTTGATCGAATGGAGATCCAGGGTTCTTCACAGCTGCATGCTTGATTCTCATTTTCAGGTTTTGATATAAAAACAGAGACAAGGATGAGGCAAGGAATAGAGATCGTGAGGGAGAGTGAAGGAGCAGAGAGTAAGCTGAAAATGGTTCTTTCAGCTGAGAGATTGCTTAAGTATCAAAGCCCCTAACTAGCCGTTGCTATGAGAGAGAGGACGGGGAAGAAAGAGGAAAGCATGCGCAGCTTTCTAGGGGTTGGTTAGTGACCAACGGTCACTAGTTTTAAATTCCCTAAATGATCATTAAATGATCTATTTTCTCTCAGCTAGGGACAAAAGGTCATTTTCCCTTATTCCTTTTGTAGCTCTTAAAAAAAGATATGAGCTTTGCCTTTGACTTTGCCTAGGAGAACAATAAGCTGAGCATTGACAGGGACTTTTCCTAGTATCAGTGATGTGACTAAGCTAGGTTTGTTAGTCAACAGTCACTGTTGTATTGTTTCTCTATCAGGCAAGTGCGCAGAAGCATCTTTGCCATTTTCCTTGAAGAAGGAAATTTGCAGAAGCTAGACTAATGTCTTCTGCAGAAGCACATTACTTAATTTTATGCAGTAGGGTGGTTTTTTTCAGAAGCTACTTGATGCTTCTGCAACTAATTTATTTCTGCAGAAGGATTCATTTTCTGATAAGCTTCTGCAGAAGCAAACATACTAGTTTCTCTATGCCATTATGTAGATTGGTGCTTCTGCAACTGATGGTGCTTCTAAGGCATATACAACAATCAATATATTCACAGAATTAATACACACCTTAAGAATTAATACACACCTTAATTATCAAGACATTTCATATTAATTTTGTTTCTTAGAAACACAAATCTCTCTTCCACAAGAGGTTTTGTGAATATATCAGCAATTTGGAGTTCAGTTTCAATGAATTTGAATTCAATGTCATGCTTCTGGACATGATCTCTAATGAAGTGATGTTTAATGTCAATGTGCTTAGATCTAGAATGCTGAATAGGATTTTTAGACAGGTTGATTGCACTTGTATTATCACAGAAAATGGGGATATTTGTGTACCTTAGACTGTAGTCCTCCATCTGGTGCTTAATCCACAGCATTTGAGAGCAGCAGCTTACAGCTGATATGTATTCTGCTTCTGTAGTGGATAAAGCTATTGTGGGATGCTTCTTGCAAGACCAAGAGATCAATGATTTTCCAAGAAATTGGCAGCTTCCACTAGTACTTTTTCTGTCCAATTTGTCTTCAGCATAATCAGCATCACAATAACCTGTGAGCTCAAAATCTGTGCCTTTCTTGTACCATAATCCAAGACTTGTAGTTCCAGCAAGATATCTAAGAATTCTTTTCACAGCTGCAACATGTGATTCTCTGGGACAAGATTGAAATCTTGCACATAGACTTACAGAGTAAAGAATGTCAGGTCTACTAGCAGTTAAGTATAGCAGGGATCCTATCATCCCTCTGTATTCTTTTTCAGAAACATGTTTCTCATTTTCATCTAAGTTTAATACAGCAGAAGGATGCATAGGTGTTCCCATGGGTTTTGAACCTTCCATTTTATATCTCTTAAGGAGATCTCTAGTATATTTTTCTTGATTTATGAAAATGCCATGCTTCTCTTGTTTGATTTGAAGTCCTAGAAAGAACTTCAATTCACCCATGAGGCTCATTTCAAATTCACCTTTCATAAGATCAGAAAATTCTTCACACATTTTTAAATTTGTAGATCCAAATATAATATCATCTACATAGATTTGAACTATTAGAAGGTCCTTCTTGAAAGTTTTTCTAAAAAGAGTGGTGTCAATTTGTCCTCTTGAAAACTGATTTTGCAATAGAAAAGTGCTTAGTCTTTCATACCATGCTCTAGGAGCTTGCTTCAAACCATATAGTGCTTTAGTTAGTTTGAAAACATGGTTAGGATATTTTTTGCTTTCAAAACCAGGAGGTTGATGTACATATACCTCCTCATTTATATAACCATTTAGAAAGGCACTTTTCACATCCATTTGGTAAAGATTGAAATTTTTGAATGCAGCAAAAGCAAGAAGGATTCTAATAGCTTCTAATCTGGCTACTGGTGCAAAAGTTTCATCAAAATCAATACCTTCTTGTTGATTGTAGCCTTGAGCTACTAATCTTGCTTTGTTTCTAATTACTTTACCTTCTTCATTCAGTTTGTTTCTGAATACCCATTTAGTGCCAATTAAGGTATGATTCTTTGGCATAGGTACCAGTGTCCAGACCTTGTTTTTCTCAAACTGGTCTAGTTCCTCCTTCATGGCTTCAACCCATGATTCTTCATCAAGTGCTTCTTGAACATTTTTTGGTTCAACTTGAGAAAGAAATGCAGTGTCATTTGATCCTGACAGTTGTCTTCTTGTTCTAACCCCTTCCTCAACATTTCCAATTACTTGGTCATGAGGATGATAGGTCACAGATCTCCAGCTTCTGGGCAGATTCTGTTTCTGACTATCAGGATCTCTTCCAGAAGCATCAACTGCTTCTGCAGGATCTGCAGCTTCTGCAGATTCTGCATTCTTTTCTGTAGAACTGTGATTCTCAGAAGAAATTTTCTTTGGCTGATGTTCATCATCAGAATCTTGCTTATCACATGCTTGAGAAGGAGAGTTAGCATCATTAAAAACAATGTGCATGCTTTCTTCTATTGTTTGATTTTTATATTGTAGATTCTGTATGCTTTGGAAGAAGTGGAATATCCAAGAAATATTCCCTTTTCAGATTTAGCATCAAACTTCTCTAGGTTATCCTTGATGTTTAATATATAACATTCACTTCCAAAGATATGAAAATAAGCAATATTAGGTTTTCTACCTTTCCAAAGTTCATATGGTGTTTTATTTAGGATGCTTCTGATAGAGACCCTGTTAAGTATATAGCATGCAGTAGATACAGCTTCTCCCCAGAAGTATTTTTGAATGCCACTATCACTTAACATGGTTCTTGCCATTTCTTGGAGGGTTCTATTCTTCCTTTCTACAACTCCATTTTGTTGTGGAGTTCTAGGACAGGAGAAGTTATGGGAAATTCCATTTTCATCAAAGTAGTTTTTGAAAAGATAGTTCTCAATTCCCCTCCATGGTCACTTCTTACAGAAGCAACCTTTTGATTTCTTTCATTTTGAACTTTCTTTAGAAAGATCTTGAAAGATTCAAAAGATTCATCCTTGGTTACTAAAAATAATACCCATGTGAATCTAGAGTAATCATCTACAATTACAAGTCCATATTTCTTTCCCCCCAGGCTAGGTGTTTTGGTAGGACCAAAAAGATCAATGTGCAGCAATTCTAAGGTTCTTTGAGTAGTTACTATGTTTTTTGGGTGAAAACTAGATTTGGTATGTTTCCTTTCACACATGCTTCACACATTTTATCTTTGTCAAATTTCAGTTTTGGTAGTCCTCTTACTAGTTCTAGCTTAGATAGCTTAGAGATGGACTTCATATTTAAATGTCCTACTTTTATATGCCAAATCCATTTATCATTTTCAAAAGAAGCAAGGCATGTTTGCTGTGGAAGCTCTTCTAGACTTATGCTATATAGGTTCTTGCTTCTGATGCCTGAGAATAATACCCTTTTTGTAGATGATTCTCTAATTTCACAGAATGTAGGTTGAAACATAACTTCATAGCCACTGTCACATAACTGACTAATGCTAAGAAGATTATGTTTTAACCCTTTCACATAATATACATTATTAATTTGGGTAGAACCTTGCATACCTATCTTTCCAATACCTTTGATTTGAGCTTTGTTGTTGTCTCCAAAAGTTATTGTTCCTCCTTCCATCATGTGGAGTTGAGTGAATTTGCTTTTGTTTCCAGTCATGTGTCTGGAGCAGCCACTGTCCAAGAACCATAGCTCTTTCTTCTTGGATACTTTTGCTTGTACCTACATCAGAAGATAGTAAGGATTTAGGTACCCAAATTTTCTTGGGTCCTTTATGTTAGATACCTTTCTTCTGGTACTCCTTTTTCTTTTGTAACAGATTTGGTCATAATGTCCAAATTTGTTACACCAAGAGCAATAAGGAGGTTTCCTTTTGGCTGGAACAAAAACTGTTTTATGTGTGTTTTATTTTTATCAAACTTGAATCCTAATCCTCTTTTATCAGTGGTTTCCCTACCGTTTCCTATTAATTGATTCAAGTTATGAGTGCTATTAACAAACTTGCATAAATCATTTTGAAGTTCATCAATTTTCTTCTGCAGAAGCATGTTTTCTTTCTGCAAACTTGCAGATTTTTCTGCTTCTGCAGAGTTGATTCTTACTTTCTTTACTTGTTCAGATAATTCAAAATGAGATTGTTGCAGAAACTGATTAGTTCTATTTAACCTATTATTGTCTTCTCTGAGAGCTTCATTTTCTTCTTTGGTTTTAACTAATTGTTCTTTAAGAACAGCACATTTTTGTGCAAGTGTGTGTGAGTCTGACAGCAAATTTTCAAATGCATCTTCAAGTTCTTTATATGCAGAAGGAGTATAAGTGATTACCTCTTCTTCTTCTGCTTCTCCAGCCATAAAACATAGCTGTGCAGTTTCAGCTTCATCATCTTCTTCTGTGAAGCTTTCAGAATCATCCCATGTAGCCATCATGGCCTTTTTCTTCTGAAATGGCCTTGACTCCTTCAGCTGTGGACATTCTGCTTTGATATGTCCTGGTTTGTTGCATTCATAGAAAATTATAGGACTCTTGCTGCTTTCTCCTCTAGGTCCTTCTTTCTTGAAGTTGAAGAACTTTTTGCCTTTCCCTTTTTCTTCTAATTAACCTTTGTATCCTCTTTGATATAAAGGCTAATTCATCATCATTTTCAGAAGATGATGATTCTGCTTCTGAGGGTTTTTCTTCTGCAGAAGCACTCCTTCTGGATGTGCTTGCTTTTAGAGCTATTGTTTTATCCTTTCTCGGTAGCTCATCCATTAGTTCCTGTTCATGAACTTTCAAAGATCCAAGAAGCTCATCTAGCTTTAGAACAGCTAGATCTTTTGCTTCCTGGATAGCTGTAACTTTTGGTCTCCATATTCTTGGGAGACTTCTTAATATCTTTCTCACCTGTTCTTGGTTAGAATAGCTTTTTTCTAAGAGATTTTAAATCATTTATAATAATAGTAAATCTACTGAACATTTCATCTATAGATTCATGTTCTATCATGTTAAACATTTCATATTGGTGAATTAAAATATTTATTTTGGATTCTTTAACTTGATCTGTTCCTTCATGAGCAATTCTCAAAGTATCCCATATTTCTTTTGCTGTGTTACAGCCAGCAACCTTATCATATTCACCCCTGCTTAATGCACAAAGAAGAAAGAATTTAGCTTTAGAGTTTAGAAGATACCTTTGTTTGTCATCTTGTGTCCATTCTTCTCTAGGCTTTGGTTTTGATGCTTCTTCTACAACATCAATAGTAAAATGGTTTGATCACAAGAAGGGGGGTTGAATTGTGATCTCTTTAAAATTCTGCAAGTTTATCTTTTAATAAAAGTCTGCTCAAGATTAGTTCTTGGCTCTTTATTAGAAGATGTATCTTCAAAACTATACTTGTTAGAATAATGCTTATTATGCAGAAAGTAGGATTCCTTTGATGGAACCAAGTTAGTTAATACTTACTTAGGTATTAGGTAGTTTTAAAAACTTTGTATGCTCATGCAGTAATTAAGAGTTGAGAGAAAGAAGATGACACAAAGGATTTATACTGGTTCACCTTTTCCAACCAAAGGCTACCTCCAGTCCCTACCTCCAGTAGGATTTTCTCACTAACAATCTCAATTACAACCTTGGGTACACACTACCACTAGTATTCTTTTCCCACAGCCTCTTCAGGCTTCACACAAACACAACACACACTGCAATAACAGTTCCTGTCTTACTGCAGAACCTTCTGCAGAAGCACGGGATCAGAAATCGGCAGAACTTGCTTCTGCAGACTTCACACTAACAAAGGCTTGCACTCAAGCCTTTACAAACTCACACAGACTCACTACAGAGTCTTGACAACCTCTCAAACACTTTACAGAACCTGTCCCGAGTGATTTTACAACTCAGTAATCACTTGGACCTTGCAGAAGCTCAGTACAGCAAATGTAAAGTGTAAAAATGAACAAAGCTCACTAGATTACAATCAGAACAGTATTAGCAGCTTCTAGTGAGCAGAACTCCCCCTCAATGAGATATATTCACTAGCATTAACTCCAGTGTCACATAACCACGTAGATAACACTCAAAATATGATAACATGGAAATGAAGCAAAGTAAATTGAGAATTCATCATTGACGTATAAAGAGAGTTTTTGCAGAGCAAATACAATTTCATGTATATTTTAGATACTAAATGCACGGATTAAATTCCATAGGTGAAACTTATCTGCAAAAACCACTCTAAAGAAGTGCATTTGGAAATAAATTGACGATATAAGATCACTCACACGGCTCACAACTGCAAATTGTAGAGTTTAAATTTGAATAAGAAATAAATCCAATTGAAGGGAAAGAACAAATGGGTATGAAAGGGATATAGAGGATTAAGATCAAAGTACTCACACCTATGAAGACACACGATTATGACGGTCGCTTCCCTCACTAACTGATTGCAAAGCAAGCAAGTCAGGGGTTTTCTATAGTGTCTTTCTTCACTCTCGCCAATTGATTATCCATATTCTTCGGCATCAAAACCTAACTTAGAGCTTCGTCTCTCACACACGTATCAATCTCACTACAAGAAATTTTACATCCACTTGGTTATAATCACCTAGATTAACTCCAACGACACAGAACCACATAGATAACACTCGAAAAATAAACAATTAAACACTAAACATTAATACATCAAGGGAAAAAAGTATGTGTAGGATAGACGAAGGAACAAAACTTACCTAACTTGTTATGTCTTGACCAGAAAAGATGGTCGAAAACTAGAGAAAAATCGAGAAGCAAGTTGGACAAATGAGACTTGTGAAAATTTAACGTAAATTAGGCTGAAAGTTAGACGCGGACAGGGTTTATGTTGTGGTGTGGTTGACGCTGGTCTGTAAATAGAGAAAAAAGCATGAACCAAGACATGCGACTCTCTTTCTTATGTTGTTTTCTATTAACTTTATATTTATTTATATATTTCAATTAAATAACTTTTGTATTAAAAACTCAAGTAATAAAAATTGAGATAATAATTTTAAAAATAACAATATGAACTTTGATTTTTTATTATTATTTCAATGATTTTAAACTTTTTCATAGATGTATCTATCAACGTAGTATTTATTATTTACCATTTTCATTTATTATTTTGTAACATTTATGAACAAATGGTGAGTATGCAGTTATAAGTATAGTGGGAGTTTGTTTTACCATGCCATTATTTTTATTTATTATTATTTACTTCAAGTAAATTTACGTCCACTTGGATATATTCACCGGCGTTAACTCCAACGATCGACATATAACCACATAGATAACACTAAAAAAATTAACAATTAAACATTTAATATTAATAAATAAAGATAAAAAAAAGCATGAGTGGAATGGTTGAAGGAGTAAAACTCACCTAACTTGTTATGTCTTGATCAATAAAGATGAACAAAAACCAAAGAAAATGTGAGAAACGAGTCAGACAGGTGATACTTGTGAAGATTTAACAAAGATTAGGGTGAAACTTGAATGCGCACACGGTTTATGTTGTGGCGTAGTCGAGGAAAATCTGTATAAAGAGAGAAAAACATGAACCAAGACACCCAACTTTCTCTTTCTTATGCCTTTTTCTTTTAACGTTGAATTCAATGAAATGACTCCAGTGTTAAAATTTTAATTAATAAAAAATATGAACTTTGAATTTTTTTATTTTCAATGTTTGTTAAAATTTTCCTTAGATGAATCTATCAATATATTATTCATTATTTATTATTTTTATTTATTATTATATAACATTTATGAACAGGCGGATAATATGCATTTATAAGCATATAGGGAGTTTGTTTTAACATATCTTTATTTTAACTCAATTATTCTAACATGTGTAATATTGTACAAAATAATAAATAAAAAATGGAAAATTTTTATTGAAAACGTAACATTTAATATCACCAATGCATTGAATGTTGTGATGATTGTAATTTTCAATAAAAACTTTTCACTTTTGGTTTCTTATCTTTTGAAATATTGCACATGTTAGAAAAAACATTTTTATTTATTATTGTTTTACTGCGAGCAAATTTACGTCAACTTGGTCATATTCACTCGCATTAACTCCAATGACACATAACCACGTAGATAACACTAAAAAAATGAACAATTAAACAATGAATATTAATAAATAAATGTAAAAAAAACCATTTGTAGAATGAAAGAAGGAACAAAATTCACCTAACTTTCTATTTTCCAATCAGTAAAAATGGCCGAAAATCAGAGAAAATGTGAGTATTTATTGCATATCAATTTTATTAATTATTATATAACATTTTATGAACAAATTAAGAGTATGTATTTATGAGCATATAGTGAGTGTGTTTTACCATGTCTTTATTTTTATTTATTATTATTTAACTACAAGTAAATTTACGTCCACTTGGTTATTCAGTTGTATTAATTCCAGCGACATAGAACCACATAGATAACACTAAAAAAAGAACAATCAAATATTAATAAATAATGATAAAAAAAATATGTGTAGAATGGAAGATGGGACCAAACTCACCTGATTTGCTATGTCTCGATACATAAATTTGGCCAAAAACCATAGCAAAATGTGTGAAACAAGTTAGACTTGTGATACTTGTGAAGAATTAACGTAGATTAGGGTGAAAATTGGACGTTGATACAATTTATGTTATGGTTTTGTCGAGCTTGATTTGTATAGAGAGGGGGGAAACACGAACCAAGACATGCAACTTTCTCTTTCTTAGGTCCTTTACTTTCAACTTTGTATTTATATATTTAAATTAAATAACTCTCGTATTAAAAATTCAATTAATAAAAGTTAGAGATATTATTTAAGAAAATACTATGAACTTTGATTTTCTATTATATATTGTTTTAATTTGTTACTAATTAATAACATTTATGAACAGATGAAGAGTATGCATACTTATAAGCTTATAAGGAGTGTGTTATACGATGCCCTTTATCTAAATCTATATTAAATCTGAATACTAAAACTAGCACGTGTCAATATTTTAGCAACCAATTTCTCATCTCACGCCATTTCTTCTTTTTAATTCCCCTCTCCCTTCTTACTTTTAATCTAGAATTTTATTTTTTAAATTTCAAAAAATTTATCCTAAGTAACTGCAAAAACCAACCCACCCACTTTATTTTAACTGAAATGCCCCACCTAAATCAATTATTTTGGTTAACTGAACATGGTAAACTTCTCTCATTTTTAGTATGATCTTCTTTTTCTCTCTAACACACCCATTTTCCTTTGCGTGTCTCTCTCCCCCTCTCGCTATTTCTCCCCTGACAAGCATCGACTGACATATTTCAAGGGACAAAAAACAGTAAAATGGAGACCCGTGTAGGGAATGATCCAGATTTAAATAGATGACAAAGGTACGACGATCTTAAGTCTTCGCTACTCACTCTTTGATTGATTCTTGAGCCCTTTTTATTTTTATTTCTTTCTATCTTTCTTCTCTCACACACATTATTATATATAGTAACCCCATACATTCCATCGAATCCTTCCTCTGTTGCTACTACATCAATTTCCCAGTGTCTTCTGCAATCAAAATGAGATTTCAGTAAGAGAATACTATCACTCAACCCTCACATCAGGGCCGACTCGAGGGCAGGCCAGTAAACCAATCGCTTTATGTGTAAATTTTATTTTGATTCTCATAACTTAAAATCGGTGTTACGTCAACTTTCTTTTTCTTATACCTTTTTCTTTCAACTTTGTATTTATATATTAAAATTAAATAAGTCTTGTATTAAAAATTCAATGAATAAAAGTTGGAGATAATATTTTAAAAAATAATAAGAACTTTGAAGTTTTTATTATTGTTTTAATGTATGTTAAACTTTTACTTAGATATATCTATAGTATCTAAATTCCATTCACCATTATTATATAAGATATTAATATTAAAAGCATGTGTGTTGATATTAAAAAGATAATGACAAAATTTTCCAATAAGACTATATTAAGAAATTTAAAAAATGACATGAAAATATTAAAAAATATTTTGTCTTATAATTATTAAAATAAAATGCATCATAAGAAAAAAATACAATGAAAGATTATGTGCTAGGAATGAAAAAAATTATTCTGTTATATAAGAATAAAAATATTTTCATTCATTAATGTACACATTTTTTATTTGTTAAATAAATCCAACTAATAATATACACGAGTTTAGTAACTATATAAATTGGATTACCTATTTGGTATGCATTATAATTAGCGTGTTATATTTCTATTATTTAATTGTTTTTTTTTTAATTTTGGCTTTGTTTAAAAGAGCTAATTGATATTTTTGAATTAAAAACTAGTTGATTTTTTTAAAAAAAATACTTTTTTTTCTTATTTTGGTGGGCTAGACGGGCCAACCTGCAACTCACGGTAAAATGGGGTGGGTTCAACATTACAAACTCACTTTTTCTGACGGCATGGTCCATCCCATCTCGGTTTTTATAGGCTACCGGCGAGGCGACGACTAGGTGAGTGGGGCGAGCTGACCCACTTTGACAACCCTACTATACTGATAATGTAAATAAATTTTACATAAATATTTAATCATATTTCAATATTTCACTATATTATAATATTTTTTTTGTGTAAGATAAAAGTATTTAGGATTTGAAGTTAGGATCTCATATATAAATTATCTAACCACCATTGTCAGGGTGGCCTTAATGGGTTAAAAAGTAATATTATAATATGAAAAGATGATAATATATTTATATGTATATTGTAACGTCCCAATTTCTAAACTTAGAAATAATGCCTGTTGGGAGAGTCATTTCTAAGTTCGTGAAATTATTTCGCGCATTTTGATATCGAATACAACACGTCAATGCTTATGCAAGCCCAACCTTTACATAAGCACAATCATAATCAATAAATCCATCAAATAGTCATAAACATCTCTAAGATTTAATACAAAAATAATTATGGTAGTAGAAGACGTTTGTACATATATCCTGAATAAGAAAATCCAAACAGAAAGCTTACATGTACTACTAAGTCCTAACACAATGAACTAATCCATGTCTAGAGAAGAGTACTGAACACACACACACACATATCAAAACATCCCAAAATAAGATGTCAACGTCAAGCCTGAATCAACTTCTACTGGCCTCCATGGCCATGCTGAGAATCCTGCACATATGAAAGTAATTTCCCACGGAGTGGGGTGAGACCAACGTCCCAATGAACGTGACAAGTGTGTGTAGTGTGGGAAACAACCAAGAACCATAATAGAGATACATATTTATTCAGAGCATCACATATAGAGATAATTAAACATGATTCATCAACATTAAAACAATGCTTATGATGCAATGCAATGCAACGTGACTGGGAGGTGTTATCACCCGACACCCGGGGTCTTTTCACTGTTACATGACTGTGACTGAGCACTCGGCCATGAATCCAAGGACCATCATCCAGGGAAACCTAAGATTAATTCTTAATTAAACATGATTAGTACTTTTCTTGATTCATCTTCATGGTTGAGGATTCCCCATCTTCCCCTTGGACGAGGGGTCGATGAGATCACCTCATCTTCTTAATCATGATTATAGCCGGCAAAATAGGCTAGCCCGATCGGGCCGACCCGCAAAAATATAGGGCTCGAGCACTTATTTTAGAAGCCCGAATAACTCCCGGGATTTTTAGCCCAACCAGACAAAGCCTGCTGCCCGGAAAAAAAAAAAGCCAAAAAAGGTCACCCGTAAAAAAGCTCGCGAAAGTGTTGGACTCGGGCACCTATTTTAGAAGCCCGAATAACTTCTGGGCTTTTTAGCCCAGCTCGATAAAAGCCCGTTACCCGCATCAAGGCGGGCCGGGCCGTATAGCCCGAATTGCCACCTCTATTCATGATTGCTCGAAGGCCTAAGATGGTTCAAAGACCCCCTTGAAATTCTTTCCATGATGGCCAAAGGCCCATGATTATTCTTTATGTGAAATTGTAACTCAATAATACAAATATTCCCAAATTCGTTACCCTAGGGTTTACCATTCAACTCATGGAATTACTATAATGCATTAACACATTCTACAATCATCAAATCATGGTTATAATCAACAATCATAGCAAGGGAACTTAGAAGGAGGATCATACTTAGGATAGCAATCAATAACAAACAAGTGGGAATCACACTCACCTCAATAGAAGATCTAAGAGAAGGGAAAGAAGGTTGGGGAGGGTTAGGGTTGGAGATCCTCGGCCTTGATCCTCTTCCTCCAAGCTCCCAAGGAGTTCCTCTCTCTAGAAATCTCTCTCCCTCTCTCTAAAACTGAAAAGGAAGAGGAAGGAATTAGGGAAAACGTTCCCTAAACGTGTTTTAAAGGACCAGACGCGTTCCTGCGCTCGGGCTGCACTCAGCGCAGCTGGAGCGCATATTTCCTCAATTCCTATCTGTTTCTTGCGCTCAACGTAGCTGGAGCGCAGAAAACATATTGGAATTCCTTAGTTTCTCGACAGCTTTCTCGCCTGAACAAGAATGCGTCTGTTTGGGGTGCAAACGAGCTCGGAATACTATCGTATAGCATATCAAACTAAATTCCCGAATCTTAGCTTTCTAATCCAAGTAGAATCACTTCAATTGTACATCTACAACTCTATATATTTGTATTTTAGTGCACCAAGGTCATTAGGCTTAAAGTCCGAAATTAAGCAACAACCTTGGTTTTTGCCCCTCCTTGACTCCAATTCAAATCTCTCCTTTTCAAACATAATTCCTCTCCTCCAAAACCTTCTTCAAACTTAGTTTTTCTCATCCAAACCCTTCCCCACTCTAATTCTTGATAAATCAATTCCCTTGACCTTAAGGCTTATTTTTTCCACACTTAACGGCTAAGATATAGGGTGTTGCTCTTCTCCTTAACTCTTTCTCCTGACCCTTCCTTTATACTTATTTCTTCTTTAACCAAACTCATTTCTTTACCATTAACCACCATATTCTCTCTGACTCGGGTGTGATTCCTTCTAGGTTCGACCTACAGTTGATTGGCTTAACTCTTGGTCCCTCTTCTAAGCTATTTTAAAACACATGGTTCCAAATGAATTTTTCCCTAATTTCTTGTCTGAAATCACACTTAACCTCCGAATTCTCATCCTACTTTTAACTTCCCTCTCTTGGCTAGGTTCACCACCTAAGGTTTCTCTTAGGTTTCCTAGGTTCCAGTTTCCGGGATGTTTCACACACACACACACATATATATATCCACATACATTTTGTAAATTTATTTATCCAATCAATATATAATTATTAAATTTTAAATATATTCATTTTTCTATTTTATTGTTTTGTGCTCCATTTGTTTTCACTTTATCATGATTTAGGATCGGTTTTGTTTGTATGGAAAAAAAGGGTTAAATATATTTTTAGTCTATGAAATATAGTCAAGATTTGGTTTTAGTTCCCGTAATTTAAAATCAGTGGTTTTGGTCTTTTAAAAATTGAAAATACACCAAATCAGTCCTTATGGATAAAAATCTGTAACTAATTAGTATAAAATCTGTAGCAAAACTTTGGAATAAGAACTAAATTGGTGTATTTTCAATTTGTGAAGGACCGAAATCACTTATTTTAAAGGATCCTGTTAACGAGTGCCCTTAGGACACCAGTTAAGGATCCATAAGGAGAATGTTTTTATTGGAAATCATAGTATTGATGGCATCTATGACATTGCATATCACACACTCCAATAAAAGTTTTCTACTTTTGGTTCCTTAACAGGTTCCCTAAGGGCACTCGTTAGCATTTTCCTATTTTAAATTACAAGGGCTAAAACCAAATCTTAACTATATTTCATAGAGTAAAAACATATTTAACCAAAAAAAATTCACTACACGTACCAACTTGTCTTGTCTCCCAATGTTCATACAATCAAGCACTTTATTGAAAAAACCCCCAAGGGGTGTTAGAACCACAGGCAACACTAGAAGGGGGGGTTGAATAGTGTTGTAGACATTTTAAGACAATTTTGGAAATCTTTAAAATAAAAAGTCACGTAAGTGATCATTGTACAAAACCAATCTTAAGATCAGAGTTATTTTAAATACATGCGGAATATATGAAAGATTTAGATTAAAAACTTTCTCTTACACTTAAGATTGTTTTGATTTTAAACCAACTTCTCTTAGTGTCTTCTGAAGAATATTACTAAGAGTACCTTCAGAACTGTTTCTGAAATACTTTAGATGATCAGAGACCATCTATATCATGTGTCTGAACTGAGTTCCTGTTGGGCTCACTTCAGACAGATATTTCAGACATCCCTCTGAATATATTCTTCTATAATACTTCAACCTACACTAGAGACGTTTTAATGTTATTTTGTATGAAAACTTGTTTTATTGAAATCGTTGAGTTAAGCTTGTTATGAAAAATACTTTTCAATCCCCATCGTAAATGTAAAGACTGTAAATAAAAGAGATTAAGGGAAAGAAAAATTAGACACAGAATTTATCCTGGTTCACCCACAAACCCCGTGAGCTACATCCAGTCCTAGTGGCAAACCACCACTAGCCTTTAATCACAACAACAATAACAACAACACATATGTGCCACTCCGAATCCCCCAGACCCTTGCAGCCACATATATGTTCCACTATCTGAAACCACAGATACATATGTTAACCTCTACAGGCCAACACAACAAGTATTCTTTTCTATCAAGCCTCTCCAGGCTCTACCACAAGTATTCTTTCTTCCACCAAGCCTCTCCAGGCTCTTAGACACTTAACTAAGTGTTGAGTATTACTACTCAATCTAAGCTAGATGTTCGCTAGAACCTCTCAACTCAGATTCTTCTTGTACATAGAGATTACTGAGTACATACTCAGGATACAGTCATTACAAACTAAATACAAGGATAGACAGTGATACAAGTGTTTGAATTTAAGTACAATCCCTGTCTTTTCTATGAGGAATACATCCTCTGAGAGTAGGCTAACTAAGATATGAAATTAAGCTCCAGCCTTATTCTCCAACCATTGGTTTCCATGGGCTACATTCTCACCCATATCATTGGAATACCAAGGTATCTTCAAAGCTTCAAACCGTACCCGGTTTGATAGTCATTTGTACAGCATGATTGCCTTCCCGACAACCAACTCACTTGATCAACAGACCAACTGTACAATCTAACTAACTGACCAGCTGATCAGTAGCCCGATTGAGAATTAACTCTCTGATCAATTGTTGTTGACTTTTTCATGATGTATTTAAGCTCGAGTCAACTCTTGTTAACTGTAAGACACTCAGCCTAGTTAACACTTTTCATCCTGATTGATTTCAAGAACCTTCTTGAAAAACAATCCCAATTGATCTAACTTGGTTGCAACAGCAGCTGCATGGTTGTTTCCAACAACCTGATTGATCTTCCAACCAACTAGCTTGGTTGTGCACTGCAACAGCAGTAACAGGTTGGCCCGACCAACTTGGTTGTGCACCACAACAACATCTTCAACTTCTTTCTTGAGGCTATTTATATGTTCTTCTTGAATATAGCCGTTGAAGATAATTCATAATACCGTTGAGCTTCTGATGATGTGGCTCATATAGCCGTTGTGTAATAGCTTCTCAAACGGTTGCTTCTCCTTAAGCATATTGGGTGTTCAGAATACTCTCGTTCTGACACTTCTGTTGATGAGCTCTGTTTTGAGAGATGTGATGATTATGTGTATTCTCTCTCTTGAATTCTTCTGCTTTCTTGCATCTGTTTTATCCATCTTGCATCTGCTTGCTCCAGCTTGCATTATCTTGCATCTGCTTGCATCTGCTTTATCCAGCTTGCATTATCTTGCATCTGCTTGCATCTGCCTTATCTGTTTTGTCCGGCTTGCATCTGCTTTCTTCAGATTTCCTCTGATTTTCTTGAGAGTGTGTATCCGTTGAATTTGCCCTTTTTTGCTTATCCTGCATGTTCTCCTTTTTCATTTGCTCCTGACACCATTACTTCTTTGAATGAGATGTCTTGACCAATAGTCGTTGTTTGCAGATTCCTCTTTTGAGATTTAGATAAAGATGTTGAATTGAATTTATTTTATTCAAACATCTTCCTTGTAGCTTTTGCTTAGTCTCCTGAGCTTTTCTTCTGCTTTGTTCCAGATTGCACAAATGAAGAAATGTCTCGTTGAAATACTATCGTTTAGAGATAGCGAATAGTCTTCTTTTAATCCGTTGTGAGACACGCTTCTTGAAAGTTCTGACATAGTACAACGTCGGTGCTACAGTAAAGCTGCTACTGTTGTTGCTGCGAATGTTGCGTTGCAGAGATTTCCTCAATGGTGTATGAACTTTAAATGCACCAGGAAAGGTCTCTGTGTTTGTTGCCACAAATGTGTTTCAAAACGTACGAGCAGCAGAGACTTAGAAAAGTCTTCACGCAAGGTTTCAGCAAAGATGCCACGTCATTACTAAGCTTCAGACTGCTTCCAAACTTCAGACGGGTTCCAGTCTTCAGACAGGTTCGAGTCTTCAGACGGTCTTGGCTCTTCAGACAGCTTCATCACTTAAGACAGGTTGACCACTTCAGACAGCTTAAGTCTTTCAGACAGCTTCGTTGCTTTAGACAGCTTCAATACTTCAGACGGGTTGCGTCCTTCAGACAACTTCAATTCTTCATACTGGTTGAAACTTCAGAAGGCTTCTTCCTTATGATAATAGAATTGTAGCTTCATTCTTCTTTGTATCTTCTTCTTCTTCTTCTTCTTTTTCTTCTTGTATTCATTTCTTCAATTCATTGTTGTTCTTCAGACAGATGTATATTTGAATTTGTACTTCTTCATATATCTTCTGCCTTCAGTTCTTCAGATAGTCTTCTTGGTCTTCAGTTCTTCAGATAGTCTTCTTAGTCTTCAGTTCTTCAGATAGTCTTCTTAGTCTTCAATTCTTCAGATAGTCTTCTAAGTCTTTACTTGTTCAGACAATCTTCAAGTCTTCACTTCTATTCTTCAGTTGCTTCAACTCTGTTAAGGATTATTCTTCTTCAGATTCTTCACTCTTGTTCTTCTGATTCTGATCTTCTGATTCTGATCCTGTTTACAAAATCTTCTTCTTCTTCTAAAGAGTATTCCATCCTGAAACATAATTAACAAACAAATACCTTTCTCAGTAGAACCTGTTTATATAATCTAATTGGTTCTTTATATAATCTTATTTATATATAATCTTATTTGTTCTTTATATAATCTTATTTGTTAATCATTAAAACTAAAGGATGTCATGTCATATAATCATGTTTAATTACTTAAACAGATTTATAGACTTCACAAGGGGTTGGTCAAGTGGAGCAAGATAGGGTCTCGCATCTGACCGGTCGTAGGTTTGAACCCCCACTTGTCCTCTTGGAGAGAGGTAAATGTAAGTACCTCTGTAAGTGCTTTTTGAGTCGAAGGTTTCCCCTACCTTAGACTGGAGCGTCATCCCCTTAGTCTAATTTTTTTCTCCTTATTCTACAAAAAAAGTTGTGAAAAAAAAATAGCATTGGAACAAAAGAAAAATGAATGCCTACGAATCAATATCAATAGATTCTTCTACAAGCCAATAAGACTTGGGTGCTTCTAGGGTATGACACCGTATGAGTGACATACCGGTATGACACCTCTTTTTACTAGTAACTAAATTATTTAGAATAAAATAATCAACCAATCAGGACCATTAATTCAAAAATGAAAGTGATCCAACGACTTTTAATAGGTGTCATACCGGTTTGTCACCTATGCGGTGACATATTCTAGACGCAACCATAAGACTTTAGTCACATCTGTCTATTTATCTATAATTTTACAATTGAATAGGCATTTTAATATTATAATCACTATTCATTCGATAATCGTGCCATTAAATTAATTTTTTATTTCATATTGTTCAAACTAATTATAATAAATTTATATATATAATTGTAAAGATAATTAAATCTACACATTGGGATTATAAAAATTAAATTTATCATTGGGATTATAAAATTATACTACCTCCATTCATATTCCTTCTGTTTCTTTTTATCTGTCGTTTAAGGTTTTTGCACATGGATTAAATAATGCTATAACTATGTCATTTTTACCCATTTTCCCCAAATGTGTCTTTTCTCTTTCTCTTATTAATACATTTAATATATCTTTTTTTTCAATGAAATGAATTTTTTTTTCTCAAATTTATTTGACCTCTTACCATAAATGTTTTGTTGGAAACATAAAGAATGCATTTATCAAGACTTTTGAATTTATAGAAAATTTATGATATAGCTTTATAATAAATGTTTAAAATAAAACATAATTAGATTAAGAAATTGGTAAAATTGGAAAAATAACATTTATAATTGCCTTGGTATCTGAAAATGACACTTATTTAAAAACAAATTTGAGATCGTAAAATGATAGATAAAAAAACGGAGGGAGTCTTTATCTATCTCATTTGAAGATTTTTTTTTTGTTTCTATTTATCCGTGTCATATTGAAAATCAAGAGTGTTAATTACGTTTTTCTACTTAAGAAATATAATAAGTGAAAAAATTAATGGATAAAATAGAGAGATAAATGACATATTAGAAAAAAATACAATAATTTTAATATAAATTTATGCATTTATTATACTTCTTCATATGTGTGTTTTGATGTAATGAGACATATAAACAGGAACAAGGGTAGTTAAATAGGAAAAGAGGTAGTAATTTTTTTACGGAAAAAATATGTTTTTTGTCCCTATAGTTTCTGTCAACTTTAGTCTTCGTCATGTACTTTAAATCATGTGTTTTTTGTCCCTATATTTTCTAAACCCTCAAACCGTGGTCACTGTCCGTCGGTGAAATCTGTTAACTTGATGAGGTGGTTAATAAAAGTTTCATGTAAGCCTCAATAGTGAGTCCTAAATAATTGACTTATCATCTAATTAACTTTTTATTAATTTTTAATTATTAAAATAATCCTAATTGCTAAATTAGAGTTTTCACCTAAGCAATTTTACCCGATAAAAATTCTTATTTCATTATTATGGTTATTTTAAGAATTAAAAAATTAATAAAAAAAAGATTAATTAGACGAGTCAGCTATTTGGTGCCCACTATTGAGGCTAACATGTAACTTTTGTTACCTAGCTTATAGGTTAACAAATCTCAATAACAGTTAGGGACCATAGTTTGAGGGTTTAGAAGTTTAAAAACAAAAAACAAAGGATTTAAAGTACAGGGACGAAAATCAAAGTTGATCAAACTATAGGGACGAAAAAAATATTTTTCCCTTTTTTTAACTTTCTTTAATGGATATTTTCAAAAAATAAATATAATTTTTTGTTTCTATTTATCTATGTCGTATAGAAAATCAAGAGGGTATCTATCTATATATAATTACACAATTTAATAGATAATTAATTAATTTAATTACTATTCATTCAATTAAAACCTATTTTTTAATTGGGTTTTCAAATTCAGCTGCATCATTAGTTTGACATCCTATAATTTTTTTAACATTAATAGAGCACTATTCATCGATAATTGTGCTTTCACTATGCTTGTATATTTTTAAAAACATTTCTAAATTGAATTTATGTACTTTTGGCGGGATTATTTTAACTTCAATATCAATATATAAAACTCTGATTGATTGGGATTAGATATGCTTGACAGGTTGATTGATTTAGCCTATTTTATTTTTCAAAAAATATGTGTCAATAATTTTTATTTAGTTATTAAATATTAAATATATTTATTTAAAACAGAAAGATTTCAATTTTGAAATTTGAATATGAAACATGGTTTTCGGATGTTTCTATTTTTTTTTTTCTTTCTCTTCCCAGTGCTTCCTTCTTCCTGTGATAGTGAATAGAATCCCTCAATTCTCTCTTCTATCATCATTCTCCTTTACCAATTTGTGAAACCCTCTCCATTTCTTTTTCAGAAACCCTCTTCTCCACATCACGTGTTCAATGGATAGCCCCTTCATCTTCTTTTTTCCATTTCTTTCGCACTCCCCAAAATGTCCTTTTTTTTACCACCGTCAGAGACTCAAAGTTTTCTTTTGATTTGAATTTTGAATCTAATTATGAATCTGAGACTTGCTCCTACCTGTTCCTAACCTGAGTCCAGAGTGATTGGTGCGACTTCAAAGTAAAGGCTTCTTTCCTTTCATTCTACAATATTCTTCCTTTCTCTCCTGCGATTCTTTACTTTGTATTTCAAAAAGTTCATCATGCTTTCCCTTCCATTCTTTAGTTATTAGTTCTCGCTCCTAAACTCTGCCTCATACTTCCTAAAGATCCCAATGTCCCCCTATTTCGAAGAATGTACATGTTGAATATGAGCAGCTAGAGCAACTTTTGGAGAAGTTCTACAAGGATAAGTCCGTAAAGGAAGATGGGAAGACGTT
Organism: Sesbania bispinosa; assembly: GCA_026901365.1. Classification (NCBI taxonomy): domain Eukaryota; kingdom Viridiplantae; phylum Streptophyta; class Magnoliopsida; order Fabales; family Fabaceae; genus Sesbania; species Sesbania bispinosa. The sequence goes on from QLOH01000596.1 coordinate 168,028, forward strand.
AGAGCATCCTCTGGTGCGTTGCCTATACTCCCCTCCCCTCTTGCCAAGATCTGCCTCCGTTTCCAATCCTCCACTTTTTGCAATCCCTAATTTTCCTCATTTTTGGTGTCCTAACCCTAATCATCTTCTTTCTTCTATGTTTAGGTGATTCCTTTGCTTATTCTTTCACTGTCTGTATGGTAGAGAAGCATATTACAAATGTATCTCGGATCTGGATCCTCTGCAGTCGCCGCAGCCTCTGCAGCAAACATTAGCTACGGAACAGCTACGGAATAACTACGGAATTAAAATCCATAGCTAATACGTAGCTATTCGGTAGCTAATGCCTGCTGCAGAGGATCCTTACGGATGTATCTCGCGCACACTCTCCTTCGACTTGTGCTACTCAAACCCCTAGGTTTATTATTTTATTTGAAACTATCTTTTTTATTTTATATTTTCTAATCTGTTAAATATGATTGGTAATATTTAAACATAATTAAATTGTTTTTTAGTTATTATATATACTTTTTTTGGTAAAGAGTTATTATATATACGAATAGGACTATTTTTCATTAATTGTTCAGTACATTCTATCAATTTTCTTTTAGGGTTTAGACTAGATGATATATTTTATTTCTGCTACTTCTTATTAAAGTATAGTTATTTTATCTATGCCTAGCTTATGGGTACTTATTCAACGTTAAAGGCAGGGGATTGCTAAGGCCTTAAGAGCCAAGCATGATCCTTCCTTCCAGAGGTGTCTCTAATTTCTAATATATTAATATTGTTGGATGGGCTGCATCCAACTGTCCATTGATTTAAAATAATTCTGACGGGGCTACTGAGTTAGAGCTTATGGTTTTAGGCTTATTGGTTTAGGGTAGTATTGGTTTTAGGCGTGATGGTGTGTCAAGGGATATTATTGGTTTTGGGTTAGTAAGAAAGTAAGATACATTGATATGGTTCAGGATCTGTGTTTTCATACTACTTATCCTGGTGGTGTGTGTTCTATTTTATGAGTGTTTTGTAGTCATGTCTCTACCCTATCAGAGTCACTAAAGCAATGCAGAAAGGCAAAAAGAAAGGGAAAAGGGTAAATTATTTAATGCAAATATTATACTATTATTGTTAATATTACCACTGTTACTTTTGGACGTTATATATATGTGATTCTATGTATTATGTATACTTCTAAATGAATTCATCAACATAGCTTTGTACTCATTTTATAGACATAACCTATTTCTGCTCTCCACCACAACATTGTGAACAACGAGTCATTGAGCAGTAATGATTAAAGAAGCATAGGCTTTACTATATGTTGGCAATGGTGCAGTGCAAGGACGTCATTCTTATTTTGATCTTATTGCTCCTCCACCGTTTAAGATTGGAGAAATTTGAGCAGCCATTCCCAAGCATTGTTGGGACAAGAACACAAGGAGGTCTCTGACTTATGTTCTCAAGGATGTCTTAGAGTCACTGCATTGTTATCTGCAGCAGCTAACTTCAATAACTGGCTCTGCTTGCCACTTTACTGGTCTGCTCAGGGCACAATGTTGTGTGCTCTATTTGTCCTTGGACATGATTGGTGAGTGGTAACTAATTATTAATTTCAGCACTATGCTTCCTCATTTTTATGTCATGTCTTCTCAATGATAGTAGTATAATTTCAATTGGCAAAGATTTATGTGTTCTATTGTAAGTTTTAAACATTCTGCATTGAACAGTGGCCATTGAATCTTTTCAAACAATTCCAAGCTAAATATCCCAGTGGGGCACATCTTGCACTCCTCAAATCTTCTACCATACCATGGATGGTTGGTTCTCTTTAGTAGCTTTCTTCTATTTTTCCCCAAATATTTAATTTGATCTCACAACCAAACCATGTAACTAACTCATGAATATGGCAGAAGAAATAGTATAGAACTCAATGGACATGTTCAGAAGGATCAAGCATGGGTTCTGGTATGTGTTTGCTTACTACGTTGTTCTTTCATCTTCATTTTACTAAATTCCTAAAAAAAGTGTAGAAATTCTATTTACTCCATAGTAACATGTTTCTTATATTTGAAATTTGAAAGGAATGGGATTATCTGAGTGGTGGTCTTACAACCATTGGTCTGTGACTACGGTTAGGTTAACAACATTCACCCTGACATTGGCATCCATGTTATCCATCATCTTTTCCCTCAACATCCTCATTACCATTTTGTGGAAGTGGTATTCTCTATTCTCTATTATATTATTTTTTTCTCAATAAAAGAAAAGTATGATGAATAACTGATTTACAATTAAAATTGATGTAAGACGTGATACAAACACTTTTTAATCATAGACTATCTTGACTTGGACAGTGTTTTCTATACAAGATTAGTTGTTGTATTTAAAATAACATTTGTGTAAGTGACTTACATTTTCTATGAAAATCCACTTTTGATGCATAAGTTGACTCAATATTTTATTTTATCTTTTTCCCTTAGCTGGCAAGTCAAGGTAGTTGGGGGATAAGAATGTTTTGATGAAGTGAAATTCAATCAAATCATTAAGTCAATTTATCATGAGTCTCTCTCATCGTGACTTGCCTCATCGAAATCACTTCAGAAGTTAAAAAAAGATGCCATGCCTAAGAATTCCGGTAACTATATTGCTCATTTTTTTTATTTCAAGAGTGTTTTGTTTCACTTGCTTGGCAATTTTGTCTAACTAGGCCATTTATAAATACATATGTGTCTATGTGTATCTACTTCTAATTGGACCGTTGATGACAGTCTAGAGATAATGAGTTATTTTTTCTTTAAAAAAAATTCGAAAGCCATGAACATCATAGTTTGGTGCTAATGAAAGTGTTAGGCCTATTAGGACCAAAGATATCGTTCAAATTTGGTTTTATGCTATTGTTTGTTGGACTAATCCTATTTTATAGGTTAAGTTAAGAATGTTACCTGAAAAATTTGTTCTGTAAAATGATATTGTCCCCTACATAACAGATAAATAACTAATTCATATAGGCAGACATTTGCTGGTCACATTATCTTGAGTATCAATTAAATGCCATTTTAGCTATAATTTTTAGATTTAGAGTGGTAGATACAGGTTTTTTATAATTTTGTTTGACACAATTTAAATTTTAAACTGAGGTCTTTGTTTGACACAATTCATTGATAAATTCCTCAATTACATGGTGTTACTACCATCAGATGTTTTTGAAATATCCTTTTAGACATTGAATGATAAAAATGTTATAGGAGTTATGATATCTAAAAATACAAATTTATCGAATATGGTCCAAATTAGTGCTTCATCAGTTTTGGAATTCTGATGTGAAAAACATATATAAGGGGGATTAGGTATAAAGCTTCCTCTTTTGTCAAGATGTAGGCAAGATAACTTTAAATATGTGTTTTTCTTTTCTAATCCTCTTTGATTTTTACCATGTTTTGCTGCCAAATTTTTGTTTGTGTAGCTTTCTATCCTATAAACAATTAAATTCAACTAGAAAAGGATTTGGGGCGGTTTAACTTGAAAGATCTGAGAGTTTTTGCTTCTCTCTTTTGATATCTCAAAATCATGACAATCATCAACTTAATGTTGGATTTCTATTTTATTTTGTTTGGACCTATGGTTTCTACTCATACAAGTAATCAACCTATTGTTTTTTTGCTTGCAAATTTGTTCTATAACACAGGTTTATATTTTTACAGCAAATTAGTTGAAGAATTTGGCAATTTCTTTTTCTTTTTACTTTGGATAATTTTCTTAGTCAATTTCAATTTGAATAAATGATGTAATAGTTCTATATATGTAGTCATTTCATTGTATATAAACTTTTCAACGGTTTTTTACAACTTATGTAAATCTTGTTCTTTATTCTCTACTGTTATTTTAAGTAATTCTGTAATTTATGTATTCTCTTTTTTCCTACTTGTATATCATATTAAAGATTATACTCTTACTTCTTCTTTGGTTTAATTTATTTTTTTTCTTTTCCATGAAACATATTCTCCTTAGTTGGCTAATAAGTAGTTCGATGCTCAATCAATTCACATTGATTATTTTCAGCAAAAATGTGATTAAGGTGGTGTTTGCTGCCTAATTTGGTAAAATGTAAAATGGTAGGCGTTCCTTTGATTCTCGATAATTTTGTTTTATTGTCCTATGTTTTTTATCAAGCATTTCTTGGTAGGGATTAGAAATAAGTTGCGTATGAGAATACTCTTATCCAATTAAGAAAATGGTTTGTTGATTTCATACTATATATAATTTGATTCAATGTATTTTAAATGACCTTTTGCCATCTATAAGTATTCGAAGCTTTTTTGTGTGACCTTTCTTGCATGATCAAACCTCCAATTTTGCCATTGAAACTGAGATTACGTGCTTATAAGGTTGTAGCTTCCTGAATGAAGGTTTGTACTTCTATTTCTTTAAGGAATGTAATTTCCATATTGATTACCACAAATTGTTAACATGTTTTTTCTCATACACAATCTCCATTTGTTAGTCTTTCTAAAAAAATTAATACCAAACCTGAAAAGCCTCCGCTCCTCATAGAAATGTTATTATCGTTAGTTCTCATACGCATTGCACTATACAATTTATTTCAAACAAATTCTTTTTTTCATGTTTTATTGTTCTATCTAAATTGCTATTTTTTATGCTATAACAGATACAATGTATCCTCTCAACAAAGGTCTCCTGGAGTTTCCAAGTATAAGTTCCTTCCCCTATTTCGTCTTTCTCAGGTGTGGCTTAGTTTCTGACTTTTGCTATTAACAAAACCATGCTTTCAAAATCTATATTCTATAATAGTATAGACTTCCTTAATACAGTTTATTTTACATATATATTTTGTAAAACTTTCATATTCCTATTCCAAACTGGTTTTTTTGGAAGGTGGAGGCCTAACATGGAACAACTTGCAATCCTTGAAGATCTAATTCCCAACCGATTTCCAATATACATGTTTCAGGAATGATCATGGTAGCATTTTCTTTTGTTAACTTTTGCAACTTTAGGATTCAAGTTTATGGTCCAAACTCGCAGGAGATAACTTATTCTGTCTTTGTAGACTGACTTAATTTTTCATTTACTAATATCCACTGTTATTTTAAACCATTACTATAGTCTTTGTGTTCTGCCCCAGAATCCTGCATATCATCATATTCGAATGCATATGTTATTAAATTTAAGGTATAAAGACGAATATGTTTTGGTCCTTCAGTGGATCATTGTAATTTACTTTTACTTATAGTCGGTTACACCGATGTAAAATTTCAAATAATTGTTCAACAACACAGTACACACTCATTTTCAGGTTTCTTTCTATTTTGTTAATTTCCTGTACGATTTATTGTGAACCTAGTGCGTTGTGTGGGTGTTACAATAGTAATTATACAATCCAATAGGTATTTTAATAATTTCTTTCACTATTTATTCAATTTTTTTATTCTTGGTTGGGATTCTAATTGTCACATTTTCCTGTTTACGTTGCCGGTGCCGAATATGTCAATAGTGTTGAGTTCACATTTTCCAAGCATTCCAAGCGTTGTTTCGAGCACGTTCCAAATATGTCAATAGTGTTGAGTTCACGCATTTGGGTTGCATAATTTTTTTTTTTTGGATCATAGCCCCTTTAGTAAACAACTTTTATCTAACTCTTTGTATCCATCGACAACAACCATGTTTAATATTATGGCTCTGGAATTAATTATATCATACATGATAGGATTATAGTACTTCCATTTTTGGAATATTGAGCCCGTGCATTGCACGGGCTCCTTACCAGTTATTATACAATCCTCTTAGTTTTTTATTAATTTTTTACTATTCACTTAATTTATTATAATATTTTATTAGTTATTTTTTTATTATTATTATTACTTTTTCTCAAAAGTCGTGTCATCTCTCTAACTCAAAGAAAAATTGTTTGATTTGTAGATATTAATACACATGAGTACAAATATATTTGTTCTTAATGATACTAAAGTTTGGATGTGGTAATTTAATAAAATGTGTTGATTTACATCAAATTTATTGTGTATTTTTCTAATATATTATTTACATTAAAATTGTTTAATTTATAGATATTGATACACATAAATACAGATATATTTGTTGAGATTGATACTAAAACTTTGGATGTGATAATATAATAAAATGTGTTGGTTCACATCAAATTTATTGTGTATTTTTCTAATGTATTATTTGCATTAAAATTGTTTAATTTTTTGATATTGATACACATGAATACAAATATATTTGTTGAGATTGATACTAAAGGGTTTGGTTTATTATTCTTTTTTTACGTGTTATCTATTTTTTGAGTTAGACTGTTATTTGAATTGTTATGTTAGGAGCAACATATTTTTTAGGGGAAATAGTTCAACTATCAATATCGATGTTGTTTTCTTAAGGTTATTCTTTGTAAAAACTTCCCAATATAGAAATGGGTTTTTTTCTCTTACTAATCTTTGTAAAACTTCGGTATGATTCACTTCTTTTTCATTAATGTTTTTTAAAAAATATATCTTATATATTATGAATGATATTGCATTATTATTATTATTTACTTCCTGTATATATGTTAATTTTTTTTCGGATTAATGTCACAATCACATGTTATTATCTTGTTCATTTGTTTGCTTTTAAAAAATAACGTCTTTTTATAATTAATAAAATGATATTTTTAATAAATGAATTAATTTTAAGTAATATGTCATTCAATTTACTGATTTAACACACAATTTAACCACCAGTTCAGGTAAATAGAATTTAATGGATATATGTTTGGAGTGTGAAAATATTTTACACTGTTATCTAATAATGAGTTGTGACATCATTTGTTAAATTTAATTACAAATAAGATGTTATATTTATTAAATAATGGAACATTACACTAACAATGTAAAACTTCATTTTCTTCTATAAGATTTTCTTTTACTTTTATATTTGGTGTAATATAAATACAGTCATAATTAAACATCATTAAGTTAAATTAAATTAATATATCATATTCTTAGTAAATATTTTAAAAACAATTAAACTAATTAATAGTAAGAACATATTAAATTTTTTATATAATTTAATATAATCTTTTTTAAAAATTAATAAAAAATTAAATTAAACCCGTGTTTAGCACGGGTGTAAATACTAGTTTATACTATTTATTTGGATAAAAAATATTTTAATATATTTGATTGATTTAAAATAATATTTAATGTGATCATTTTTTACTATTTATCAAAAAAATATTTAATGTGTTACTTTTATTTAAAATAATAATTTAATGTGATAGCTAGAAAATGAAAAGATATGATTGTTTTCTTACTATTTGTTGGAAAAAAATTATTTTTACATGTTGACTTTATCTAAAATAATATATTGATGTGATGAGAAATTAAGAAAGATGGAAAAAAGTGCAAAAGAAAATGTAAAATAAAGGAGTGCAGAAAATTATTTTTTTTTCCAAGAGTAATAAAACTTTAATAGTCTAGTTTTGGGTATGAAATGTAGGGAAGTGATATATAAAGAAATAAATGAACAGAAATGGTGAAAAATGTGATAATTGATGTGCTAAGTTGATTTACAATAGTATTTTGATGTAATAGGTCATAAATAGATGTGATTGTTTTTTTATTATTCATTCAAAAAATAACAATTTAATGTATTGACTTTATTTAAAATAGTATTTTGATGTAATAGAAAATGAAAAGGAACGGGAAAAATAGTGTGAAATGAAGTGTGAAAATATCATTACTCTTTTTTAGAGTATCAAAACATTGACAATCCATTTTCTGGGTGTTGAAAATGTGAGAAAGAGAGATATGAAAAAAAATGAAAATATAAGATGAAAGATGTGATAAATGATGTTATAGAAAAAGAAGAGAGGCGTGGAAAGAAAAATGAGATGTGAAATAATCTTATTTATTTTTTAACTAAATTAGCATATATCTTGTATAATGAATAAACATTCATGTGAAATTAAAAAATAAATTTTAAAATATAACAAATAAAATTATTTCAAAAACTTATATTTTAAAATACTTAATAAATTGATACCTAATAAAAAATAATTTATTCTCAAGTATATATTGAATATTCATTTATATTTTCTATTCAAATTTTAAAATTAAATTATTTTCATTAAGTATAAAAATTAAATTAAAAGACGTCTTAAAAATTAATTTGATCTATCTATCTATACTTTTATAATATAGACTTTTACCTTTTTACTATTGTACTTTTTCTTTGTGTTTAGTTTTATTGGTGGGCTAATTTGTGTTGATTGACCCTGTAAGTATTAGGTAATAGTATAAACCTACATTTTTTTTTGACGAATATAAACCTACATATTAAAATCACATGAATTACAATTTATATTATGATAACTTACTTTGTTTTTAATATTAATTTTTAGTTTAGCTTAATATGAAATTACTGATAGTAACTATTATATAAAATATAAATAAATATATGTAATTAATGTAATTTCTTTACATTTTTTATAAAAATAATGTTTATTATTAAAGACTTTTTTACTTGCATGTACCCTTATTATTTATTATAATTATAATAATATATATTTTTTCTAAATACATGTTAATCTATGAACATGTTTAATAAAATAAGAACTAATATAAAAAAGTTTTAGTACCATTACTTCAAAGATTGTGTATTTATTATTTGATAACATATTCACATGCTTAATTAGTAAAAAATTATATATTATTTTAATATGTCACCAAATTGAATTTGACTCTCCATCATCTAAATTATTTTTATCGGTTAAAATAATTAAAAAAACATTGATTAATTGCATCATGAAAAGGAGAAATTTTAAGAAATGTAAAAAATACCTTTTGATTTGAATTCATATTTATGCCATTGGGAGGTCATGCTTCTTCAAGCACTTGGATTAAGCTATTTATTTATGGTTGGTTGAAATTTGAGGGTTTAACATGTTGGTTACCTCACTTTTCATAAGCCATGACTTATGTTCAATCTCTTGTCTTTAAAATTATTTATTGGTTTATAGCCCAATAAAAAATTTGTGAATTATTGATTGTTTGCATCCTTAATATCTATCTAATTTATGTTGATGTTGCGGAACAAACAAAGAATAACACGAGAATGAGGGCAACCACGGTTTGGGAGGAAAGGGTTTAACGAGGCCATGTGAAGTTTTCTAATTTTAAACTCTAATCACAACTTTTCATTAAATCTATACAGGAAGTATATCAAGTGAGAGGAGTGTTTATTGAGAGAGACGAGAGGGTTAAAATATAGCCCTTGGATTAAATTAAATTAAATTAAATGGTTGAGATTAAATTAAGTAATAATGATTTGTTATCTCTGTTCCATAAAATTCTTTGATCTAGGATCCATTGTTATCTATGATTAATTCTTCAAATCCAGCCAGTGCTTGATCTTCGAAGAAGTTGTCATCAACATTAATTTAGCGCTTTATCATATAATTGTAAAGTGTTTTTTATTTAGCGCTTTATCATATTTTAATTTGATATTATATTTTCATTCTTATTATATATTTCATACAATTTAATAAAATATATTTTTAAATAAACACTATAAAATATTTTTTTAATTTTTAAGTGTTAATATTTGTAATTTATTGAGTAAATTAAATTTTTTATTTTTATAAGATAAAGAGTAACAAAAGTGGTAGACTTCTTTTTTTTCTAGAGATATTTAACATTGAAAATATAAAAAGGGTTGTAATGTTGATATAATAACTATAACTAAATAATTACAATATGTAAATTGTTTTTTTAGTACTTAAGAATATTCTAAATTTCATATTATATTTTTATTCTTCTTATATATTTCATAAAATATTTTTAAAAAATTGAACTATACACTTTAAAATATTTATTTGTTTTTTGGTATTAATATCTATAATTACATGTTATATTTTTAAACACATAGCCTCCTTTTTTTAGGATATATTTAATATTAATTTTTTTAAATAATCTAATATTGACATAATAACTATAAATAAATTAGTATAATCACTATTAGTCTATTACTGTACTTACAAAGTGTTTTTTATTAAGTGTTTTTTCATTATTTAAATTTCATATTTTATTATTAATTTTCTTATTTATTTCATAAAATATAAATGATTTAAAATATTTACTTGTTTTTTTAAGATAGAATATTTATTTAATTTTAAGTATTAATATTTTTAATTTCTTAAAAAAATTATTAATTTTTATGAGATAAATATAAGAAAAAGTTGTAGGTTTTTCAGGTAAATTAGAGGACATATTTTTTTATATTTCAGAATAGAAATAAAAATGGAAATTGATAAGTTCAAATCAAATAAAGAATTTTGGTTATTTGACTATAATTTATAAAAAAATTATATGCTTTTTTTACTTGATAAATTTAATATTTAAAATGTTAAAAAAAGCTTTAATATTGATATAATAACTATAATTTTTTTTTACGGCAAAGCAAGTATGCATTAGACTGGTGAGGCATTTTTGACGGCACGAGGAATCTAACTATAATTACTATTACTGTAATTGTAAAGTATTTTTTTGTTAAGTTAGTACTTAAGCATATTTAAAATTTCATATTATATTAAATGGTTGAGATTAAATTAAGTAATAATGATTGAATGTCAATGGCAACTTCTTCAAAGATTAAGGACTGACTGGATTTGGAGGATTAATCAGAGATAACAATGAATCATAGATCAAAGGATTCTATGGATCAGATATAACAAATCATTATTACTTAATTTAATCATTATTTTAATTTAATTCAGAGATAACAAATCATTATTACTTAATTTAATCTCAACTATTTAATTTAATTTAATTTAATCCAAGGGCTATATTTAACCCTCTCATCTTTCACAATAAAACACTCCTCTAATTTGATACGCTCCCTATATATATTAGTTTATTTTGTGGAAAATATTTTAAGAATATTAAAAATGAATTACAATATAAAAAAGTAAGTATTTAATTTTTTATTTTAGAAATTTTAAAAATTCACTTTATTCATAAGAAAAATATTTTATTGATAATTATCATTTATCACTTTTCAATTCATATACATTTTTATTCAAATTTAAGGGCCTGTTTGGTTTGCGAAAACATTTCCTGTTTTCATTTCCTCTTTTCACTCTATTTCCTGTTTTCTGAAATTTTACAAAGGAAAAACTGGAAATGCTGAAAACAACAAATTTTTGTTTCCAGCATTTCCAGATTTTCCTTTGTAAAATTTCAGGAAACAGGAAATAGAAAATGAAAACAGGAAACGAGAATGCAAACCAAACATGCCCTAAAAGCTCCCCTTTTCAAATAACAGCGCATGTTGAAGAAATCAAGCGAGGGTCACTCTTACTTTATAGGCAGTGAGATAAATTTGGATTCATAATTTGAAACATTGGGAAAATAAGGGAAGGAAATCAATATTTGGGAAAAGAATGAGGGAGAGGGATTGAAGGAAGTTGAGATAATATTGGGTTATCTTGAAGCTTCAGCTTATTCGGGAAGGCAAATTTAGTTTTCTGTAAAGATTATTGTGTTGAATACAGAGCAGAGAGGATTTCGATAAGGGAGGGGGAATTTGAAGATAAGTGAGGCAGAAGAAACTGAACATGGTAAAAAGATAAGGGAAAGGAGATTTAAAAAAAAAAGAAAAAAAAAGTGGCCACAAGCCCAGAACAATGAAATGCACAAACTAAAAAGGCGAGAAAAAATGAGTTATTTTAGGATGTACCACTATATTTTAAATGTACCGTAGACTTTTATTATAAATATTATAATTTAATATTAAAAATTTAATGATATATTTTATTAATTTAAAATTATTTTTATTGTAATAAAATGTGGGGCCTTCAGTAAACTCAAATTTAAAGGGTCTATATTAAAATTATCCAGAAAAAATAGAGGTTGGATGACTTGGTTTACTGAGAGAGGGTAGACACAACCTATCTCAATCTAAAGAATTAGGTCTAAAAAATATAGATAAAAGTTGATTTAAAGATACTAATAGCAAATTTGATTTAGTGTTGAAACGTGGTAAACTTACGTTTTCAATGTAGAATAGAAACAGTTGTTTTGGAAAATCTATACTTGAATCTAGTCGATTTCAATCTTAAACCAAACACACACTAAAAAGTAGGGGTGTAATCGGGTTGAGTTGGATCGGGTTTGGGGTGACCTCAAGTCTGAACAGATCATAGAATGATGACGGGTTGGGTTGGTTCGGGTTTTGTATTTGTTGGGTGAGTAACCCGACCCAAATCGACCCAAACGTGTTCGGGTCGGGTTTGGTCATCGAGGTATGAGCATTTTTCCTTTTTTAAAAAAAAATGTGGAAGATGAAATGAAAATAAAATAAAAAATGAAAAAAAGAAAAGAAATAGGGAAAAATAAAATGAGAGGAACAAATGAAATAGGGTTTGGGGAACCACCACCCTTGTGCTACAGTTGCACCTATTTTTGTTCTCTCTAGGTAGGAAAATGAAATAAGATTAAGGTTTCTTTTTTTTGTTTGGTTCGGGTTGGGCATATCGGGTTCAAGATAAGCAAACCCAAGACCTGAAGCGAATAAGATCGGGTTTGAAAGAAAATGTCTGAACCGAACTGTTATCCTTCGGGTTGGGTTAGGTCCATCGAATTCACGGGTTGGGTCTGGCCGCTTACACCCCTACTAAAAAGTTGTGGTTTAATTGGCAACACACGCTCAAATTATAGGAAGAACTCTCGGATCCGATCTCTACATAACACACTCTTAAGGAGGGGTGATGAACGTGCCATTAAGTCATATGTGGTTAAAAAAAATGTTGATTTAATGATTTTAAAAAATATATATATAATAAATTGACATTTAAAGAATAAATGATGAACGTTCTGGTTGCCTTTCTGTCATGTTATTAAACAGTGTGTTTCTTCTTGCTCTATGCAGATTTTGATTAATGGTGAGAAGACTACGTCTTTTCATCCTAGTCGTGGGCTTTGTCAAGGGGACCCGCTCTCGCCTTATCTGTTTGTTCTGTGTATGGAGAGGTTGGGGCATATGATTCAGATGGAGGTGGAAAACGGAAATTGGAAGGCTCTAAAGCTGTGTAGGAATGGGCCTGCTATATCTCACCTCTTTTTCGCGGATGACTTATTTTTATTCGGGGAAGCATCGGAACACCAGATGGAAGTTATGATGAACTGTTTGGATGTGTTTTGTAGAGCTTCTGGTCAAAAAGTCAATGCAGAGAAGACGAAGATGTATGTATCTAGAAATGTGAACTCTGTTCGTGCAAATCACCTGAGCAACATGTGTGGTTTCTCTTTAACGAATGACCTTGGGCGTTATTTAGGGGTGCCAAGTATGCACTCTATGCAACGAAGGAGCTCATATTTTAAATAACGCTCAACAGTGGCTTAACACCTGGAGAAGTAAAACTTTGTCTTTCGAGGTCGCCTTACTTTAACTAAGTCTGTTCTGGAGGCGCTTCCAACGTACGTGATATAAACGACCATTCTCCCGAAGTCTATTTGTTACGTTCTTGAGAAACTGATGCGTGATTTTATCTGGGGCTCTACTCCGGACCATCATGGTTGACACACAATTGCTTGGGATAATATTTGCAAGCCAAAACACTTAGGTGGGTTGGGCATCAAGCGCGTACATGAGTTTAATAAAGCGCTGACCAAGAAGCTTGGATGGGCTTTACTGGCGGAGCCTCAAGCTTTCTGGGTGCAAGTGATTCGTGTCATGTATAAGTGTGGGGAGGATGCCACTACAATCATAAAGCCGTGTCAGAATGCGTCTATTACGTGGCGTGCCATCTGTTCCACTTGGCAGGAGGTCAACAACGGATGTAGGTGGATTCTGGGAGATGGTAAGAAGGCACACTTCTGGACGAATATCTGGCTTCTTTCGGGTATAAAGCTAAAGGATGTCATGGTGAATTTAGTTCCATCATCTCATATGGGTTACAAAATGGCTCATTATCTGGATGAATATTGTAACACCCCAGCCTTGACTCGCGACCCATTACCTTTATCACCCGAGAATTCACTGGGCGTGTTAATATACTTAGCTTCTCCACCCCCCCTCAGGTGGACTATTCCCTAAAGGGAACCTCCGTGGGTTCGAACCTAAGACCAAGGGGACTTATAGTCTTAGATTTCTTAAACCCACTACCAATTGAGCTAGTAGCTAAGTATGTTAACACGCCCAGTGAATTCCCGGGTGATACAAGCAATGGGCCGCTGGTCAAGGCTGGGGTGTTACAAATATGGTAATTGGAAGCTCCATGAATTTAGCAGCTTCTTATCTCTGGAAATAGTTAACCAGATTTTGTCCCACCCGAAGCCTTCCATGCACCTGGGGGAAGACAGGCCTTGTTGGAGGTTCTCATCAACAAGGGGAATTTACCTCTCGGTTTGCCTATGATCATATTGTTGGCTTTGGTCCATGTGATGTTTCTCAGTGGTGGAACTTGGTTTGGAAATGGGAGGGTCCTAAAAAAATTAGAACTTTCTTTGGACAACTTTAAGGGGTGGGTTGAAGACAAACAGTCTTAGAGTCCAGTGTCATATAGCTTAGGATGTGGGGTGCCCAGTTTGTGGGGAGAGTGTAGAGACCACAATCCACTGCCTCAGGGATTGTACACATGCAACTAAAGTTTGGCGTCACCTAATCACTCCTTCTATGGGTCGTAACTTTTGGGATAATGCTCTTCCTACTAATGCTTGGATTTTTAATAATCTTCGGCCGCACAGGAACAGGTGGCACATCACTTTTGGTATCACACTTTGGAGCATTTGGACTGCGAGAAATGGTCTGATTTTTTACTCACTCCAGTTTTAACCCTTTGGAAATAGCTCGGAAGACACGTTGGTGGGTGGATGATGTAGGCACTAACATGGGAGTTCCATCGCAGATGCAACCCACTTTTATGCAGAAGAAGGTGTGGTGAAAGTTTCCAAGTGAGAGTTGGATTAAATGTAATGTGGATGGTTCTATTAGAGGAGGGGGTCATCAACAGGCTGCTTGTGGCGGGGTTTTTCGAGACTCTCGGGGAGCTTGGGTAGGAGGTTTTACTCGAAACATAGGAGGGGGCACTGTTATGGGGCATTTACACTGCTCTTATTATTGCTTGGGATAAGGGGTTCCGTAAAGTTTGGATTGAGAGTGATTATCTTTCAGCCGTCCATCTCATTTGCCAGGGGCATTCTACTACCCATCCATATGCTTCTTTGCTTAATGCTATTGCTGAGTTTAAAGAACGTCAATAAACTATGACTTTCTCTCACAGTCTTTGTGAGGGTAATTATGTTGCGGACTGGTTAGCTAATTATGTACATCAACTTCCAGTAGGGCTTCATGTTCTCCGGGAGCCTCCAACCGGTTGCTTACCTTTGCTTACCTTTCTTATGACAGGATTTCTTAGGAGTTAGTCATTATGGTGTAGTTATGATGTAATTTTTTTTTCTCTTGGCCTTTTGGCCTCTTTTCAATCGAAAAAATAATAATTTTTTTTTTTTATATACACGGGTAGAAGAACACTTCTATACTACAATGCGGTGCGGATAAAAGAAAAACAAATGGATAAACAAAAAAGGAAGTTCACTTTGGTCCTTTTCACTGACCCTGACACAGCCTCACAGCGGAGGCGATTGAACATGGACGCAGCTAAGCTTCTCCTTCTTTCTTCTTTCTCTCTCTAACAGCGCGAGGAATAACTAAAACCCCAGGGTGCTCTGCTCCGCGTGCTTGTTCCTTGTGGTCGAAGCATCAAGTCCTCTTTGGGATCTGAATCTACGAAATGTGCTTCTCGAGAAGGATCTGGAACAGCAACACTTGCATTGTCTACCTATGAAGCAGATTCGTCAGCGCCAGAGGATTCTCATCCTCTCTCTGCTCTCTCTCTCCGTTGTTGCTCCTCTCATTTTCGTCTCTCACAGGCTTAAGCTCCTCACTCCCCTCGGTAATTTCTCCTTCTCTCTCTCTCATCACGCGCCCATTCCAGTGTTGCTCTGCACTTGTTTTGACTCATGACTGCTTCGATTGATTTTGTGCATTTCTGTAACCATCGTTTCAGGGAGAAGAGAGTTTCTTGAAGATTTGTATCGTGTTGTAAGATTCCTGATTCTCAAGCCTTAGCAGTTCCTTTGTTTGTTTATTGAAATGCGATTCCCGTTCACCCTGAAAGTGTCTGGGCAAGAGGAATTATAGTTAAGCTTTTTTTTTTTGTTAAATATAAATTTTGGTTTCTAGTGTTCTAGTGTCGGTGAGTAGACGGGTCAATGGGATTTCTTTGCTTTCTCGGGTTTTAATCCTGAATAATCTTAATATTTGCGATTTATTTTATTTATGTTAACTGGAAGAAATTTTATTCTGCTTCCTCAGTAGCCGATTGAACTATAACTTCTCATGTTCTAATGTGGAAATTGAATTTGTTTATTTGTTGGTTGCAGACATACAGGACAGATACTTTAAAGTTAAATGCTGTAGAACAGGTAGTGGAAGGTTTGATAAAAAAATTCTCATCGTGATAAGTTTTTGTTTTCTTTCCCCGGTGAGTTGAAAGATAAATATGTTAAATTTATGATTGTGATTTTGGGTCTTTTGTTTTTTATGAGATTCAGGAAGGTGCTGAAGAATTAGAAGAGCCAAATCAAGTTGTTTATAAAGAAAAAGATGCTGTTTCAACAATTAGCTACAATTCAGAAAATAATAATGATTCTGAGGAATCTGGAATTGCAGGATACAGAAGTACCCCTTTGGAAAGAAATGGTTGGTATATGTAGGTTTGTTGTGTACTGTTTAATTTTGAGCTTTACATAATGCCACTCAAGTAAACAACTGTTTGGGACTGTGAAATTTGCTCCATTTTCAAGTTTCAGGATTCAACCATGATGAAAGACAACACCAGGGGGTTCTGCAAAAAGATTTATCCTCCATGGCTGAAGATACAAATATACATGCTTATTCACATAGATTGTCAAAGGACAATATTGAAGTGCCAAATAAGCAATCTGGTCGAAAAGCAGCCCATCATCGTATTTTAAACCCCCAATCTCATAAAGTAAAAAATCAGAAGGTTCAAGAGATTAAGGATCAAATTGTTTTGGCTAAAGTATACTTGAATTTTGCACCACCAAGCAACAACGCACGCTTGAAGGAGCTGGAGCTGCAAATGAAAGAGATGGAACAAGCAATTGGAGAAGCCACCCTGGATTCAGATTTGTCAAGGAGGTAAAGTTTCCTATGTAATTCTATGCTTGCATTTTAGTTTAGAAAAATAGTGTGTTTAACATAAACAATCTGGATATTTCAAGAGAAATCCGATGCTTTGGTTTGTGAAAGATGTATATAAGACACCTTTTTTCATTTGGTCTCACGAATACTAATTTTCTCAATTGAATCCATTTTCCCCCTAATTTGCTTTAGTTTGGTCCTTATACAGAAGGCTTAGTAGAAGCAAATTAAACGTGCAAAAGTAAACTTTGTATTTCTCAGGGAACAAAACACAAGTTTTTCTTAAAAGTTCAGATTATAATCAATGAGAAACTAGTGAGTAGTGTTGGCTTGTCTTCCAATGCAAAAGTAATGAAGTAGAAAGAATTCATTTAGAAATTTGATGTATGAATTGTTAACAAAAATTGACAATATTTTTCAATCTGAAAACAAGTGAAGTTCACAGTGTTTTGCAGAAAATGAGACACATGGAGGCTTCACTGTCTAAAATCAGCCGTGCTTTCCCAGACTGCTCTGCTATGGCTGCTAAGCTTCAGGCGATGAAGCGTAACACTGAAGAGCAAGTCCGTTCTCTGCGAAATGAAGCAACATATCTTGTTCATCTTGCTGGAAGTACTGCCCCAAAAGGCCTTCACTGTCTTTCTATGCGGCTGACTGCAGATTACTTCGCCCTGAGGCCTGAGGAGAGAAAGCTTCCAAATGAAAATAAGATTAATAGTCCAGAACTTTATCATTATGCTGTCTTCTCTGACAATGTTCTCGCGTGTGCAGTGGTTGTGAACTCTACCATATCTACTGCCAAGGTAAATACTTTTTTTTTTCATATGCATTTAACTTCCTTTTATTTTTTTTTTTCTCTTTTCACATCATCATTTTTTACTTTTACTTACGAGCTGATGTTTTAGCTGTGACTCCTAATTCAACTACTGAGAAAGAAAAAGATACTAACAAATACTAATAAGTTTCGCTATCAAGTTATTTCGTGTAGAGAAGCTTTTAGACTGAGTCCCTTAGTAGTTTCTTTGGATGGTTGATGTCTCTCAAGTCTCCTCCATATTGGCCAAAAGTGCTTGTTTTCTTCACTATTTTCTTTACATTTGAGATAGTGAACAAAGGAGCAAGTATGCTGGCTCTCTTGCATCAAATCCACTCTCTATTTCCTGATTTTATTAATCTTCCTCGTTTCTTTCCTTTATTAATTAGGTTATTAGTCTTATTGTTAATGGGCTGGGACTTGTACTGGCAATACTAACAAGTGACCTAATTATTCATTAGTGTAAATAGGAGTATTAGATTAAGGCATTGTAACAAATTATGTTCTATGATTCTATCAATAATGTACTCAGTGTTGTTGTTTGGTGTCTCTCTCTCTCTTTTCATTATTCCCTAAACCTTAAATACTTAACTGTACTTGTTTGAATATATGAAAAATATCCCATACTGTTTTGATTGTATCTTAGAGTAATTTAAAGTTAACTTAGATTACCTCTTAGGACTAGTTTCCATATTTCCTTATACATCGTGATTTTTTTCCTTATTTAATTAGGATTAAGAGTGTAGGTATAAATAATGATTTGTGCTTTGTCTTCTATAATAACATCCAACACATATCATTCATCACATAATATCAATATAATTTCATTATTCTGAGCAACCCTATAACTCCCAAGTCCCAACAGTTCTCATTATTGACTTGATGCAAATGATTAAGTTTGTATTACATGGCAAGAAAGCTTGACAATGACTTCTAAAGTGCAGGAACAGGAGAAACTTGTTTTCCATATAGTGACCAATTCACTCAACTTACCAGCGATCTCAATGTGGTTCTTAATAAACCCTCCTGGCAAAGCCACAGTCCACATACATAGCATAGACAACTTCAAATGGTTGTCCAAATACAATACCTTCAGTAAAAATAATTCCAGTTATCCAAGATACATTTCTGAATTAAACTCCCTGCTTTTCTACCTGCCAGACATTTTCCCTGCCCTAAATAAGATTGTGCTCTTTGATCATGATGTGGTGGTGCAACAAGATCTCAGTGGACTATGGAATGCCAATATGAAGGGAAACATAATTGGAGCAGTTGGAACTTGTCAGGAAGGCAAAATCCCATTTCATAGGATTGATATGTTCATTAACTTCTCTGATCCATTTATTGGAGAGAGTTTTGATACCAATGCTTGCACGTGGGCGTTTGGGATGAACATATTTGATTTGCAACAGTGGAGGAGACATAATTTAACTGCTGTCTATCACAAATATTTGCAAATGGTATGGTTAAAAGAATGTCCTTATGTGTAGTAGTTTAGTATGCTTCTATTTTTTACAGCCCAATCAAATTTCTTCCATGTAAATCTCATTAAATCTTAAGTTAGGCTCTTAGCATTAATGTGGTAATGAAGAGTTAAAGAGCAATTGTGGTTTAAAGAATTTAGATTTGTTGTTTCAAATTGGCGTTTTCATATTTCTAATTTTGGTGGTTGAATCACATTAGGGAATATGTCTTATTCTTATCATTCCAAATTTCCAATTGCTGTTTGAGATGAAGCAGAAATGTTAATTTGTTTGAGCTGCTTATCTTTTCTTTCCCCCAGTAACTTATTTTTAATATAAATTAGAATTATAATCCAATGGTGTCCTAATGTATCTGTCCCGGTGAATGGTTGCAGGGTTTTGAGAAGCCATTGTGGAATTGGAATGTGGGACGTCTGCCTTTAGGCTGGCTCACTTTCTATAACAAGACGGAGGTGTTGGACAATCGATGGCACGTTCTTGGCCTTGGTCAATACTCGGGTGTTGATCCAGATGAGATTGAGCGGGCTGCTGTTATACACTATGATGGGATTAGGAAGCCATGGTTGGATATTGCAATGGGCAGATATAAAAGTTATTGGACCAAATTTTTGAATTTTGACCTTCCTTTTTTGCAACAATGCAATCTCGAGGCATAGTTCAAAATCCAAAATTTGTGTCTACCTGGACCTGGCTTTTGTATACAAGTTCGATTGCACATTCATCGCTTGATTCTTTATGCAATTCTTGTAAAGTCCATCCTCCCTAAAATGTTGTATCTAATTAACAGTTACAATTAAGTAAGAGTCAGTGACGCGTATTTTAGTTGCTTGCTGATGCTATTGATTCTTGCCTATGCAATCTTTGGTGCTCTCGTAAGTTATCCCAACTATTTTTGCTGTTTAGTTCCACGCACTGACTGGGAGTTGAACCTATACTTTACACTATATGTGTGTTTGATTTGGCGTTGAAACTGGCTAAAATCAAGTTAAGAATTCCTAACACAACTATTTTTAGCGTTGTGATCGTGAGTTTATCATATTTCAACACTAAATCAAACATCTTCTATATATAGAAGAGCAAATTTACAAATTACAGATCACGGTTGAGCCTAGCTGTTTTTCATTCTCTGGTGGTTATGGATCAAGTGGTATTGGACAGCAACTAATGGTTAGAAATTTATAGAAGTTGAATTAATTTTACATTCTTTATTTAATTTAAATTTTTTTCTCCTATAAATCCTTTTAGAACTGTTTATCCAACAGATCCTTATTTATTTTCTAAGGTTAAAATATATAAATTAAGAGATGTAGTTAATGTTTTTTATTTTCTGAAAATTATTTTTTAATAATTTGTTATATTTTTACTATTTCTCATATTTTTTCTTATTAATTATTCTCTCATTTATTTCTTTAAAATTCCCTTCACAATTAGCTGAACATAAAAATATAATTGAAGCAAGGAGAAATATTTTTTAAAAGAAAGAAATAAATAAAAACGGAGGGAATAATATAAAAAAGTCTTGTTCTATTTGTTTTATATATATATATATGGTGAAGTTTACGACCGGTACACAAGTTTTTGTAGTTGTTGATTTAGTGTTATTCTTTATCATCCGTTGAACATAACACTAAATCATCAGTCACAAAAACGTGTGTACGGTACCCAAGTTTAACGTAAACTTCACCTCTATATATATATATATATTGTTGTTGTTGGTCTGATTATTTCTGTTGAGCTTGACGGAAGGGGAGAAAGTGAGATTATGTGAGAGATACATTGGCCATCAAAAGGATTATTTGACACGTGGATGAAAATTATTGGACTGCTGCAGATAAGGATATCTAACGAGAGGCTTCGAACCTATCCACGTTTTGTGGTGCATACACTGTCTTTGCTCCGATAATATTAATTTTGACAACTTCGGTTTTGCTTCTGAAATAAACTGGTACCCTTACGCCCCTTTCTGGAACACAGAAGTAGCCTAGTCATTCTCTGAGCCATTTTGTTTTCCACTCCATAATCATCCACCGTTTCTGAAAAAGAAAAAGAAAAATGGCAACTATCTCTGCTACTACCACAACCCCATCAATCACCCGTGCAGGTCTTGTGCAAAAGCGATCTCTTTTGGTTTCATCATCTCCCATTCTTGGTAAGTTTTTGCTAAAATTTTATCGTGAATATATATATAGGATAATATAATATCTTCATATAACACAAGTCTGAGCTCTTTCAATGTCTGATTTCTTTAATTGATGGTTGTACTTTTATACATATATAGTTTAATTGATGTGGTTCAGTTTTGGATAATTAATATTGGTTGGTGAATCAACCTTTTTCTTTAAATTAAATTACAGTATTGAATGAATTGTTTTATTCAGGTTTGCCGGCAATGGCTAAGAAGGGAAGAGTGAGGTGCTCCATGGAGGGAAAGCCATCTGTGCAGGAAAGCAAATCATCAAACATGGGAATGGGGGCATCTTTGGTAGCAGCTGCCTGCGCTGCAGCCATGTCAAGCCCAGCCATGGCGTTGGTGGATGAGAGAATGAGCACTGAAGGAACAGGGCTTCCCTTTGGGCTCAGCAACAACGTTCTTGGTTGGATCCTTTTTGGTGTTTTTGGTCTTATTTGGACTCTCTATATTGTCTATGTTTCGGGTCTTGATGAGGATGAAGAGTCAGGATTGTCCCTTTAGAGACTACTGGGTGATGGATTGTAGAAACTCCAGTCTTTTTATGTTGCATTAAAGCAACTTGTGTGATTAATTTCCCTTTCTTTCTTTGAACTCTCAATCTTCACTCGTTTCGGTTGTTTGTTTATTTTGTTACACTAACACACAATGTGCCGCTATTATCCTGGAAGTAGACGAGTTGAGGTAGCATTTTTGGTGCTTAAAGCATCCACACATACGAATTAGATGGGGAAGCAAAATCAGGATCCTACTATTAATATGCATTAATAATTAACAATTCTCCGCGAAACCCAATTAGCCAAAAGGAGAGAAAAACGTACTACAGTACAGAGGAAGTATTGTGTGTTTTTCCTCCAAATCATAATAAATAGACCTGTCACATTTTTATGGACAAGCTGCAATTGCAGCTCTATGATCTTAGGCGACTCGTGTTTTAAAAATATTGCCAGACCGGGACTATATTAGTATTAATTTTACTTAAAACCAATTTTAATCATGTATTGTTGTACGATCAATTTCTTTCTTTCTTTTTTAATGGACAAGCTGCAATTGCTTCCAGCTTCCTGCCTTGTTTACCTTCAGCCTACTCTTCCAGCTTCCAGCTTCCTGCCTTGTTTACATTAAATGTAATATAATAATCACAAAAAAAAGAAAATTAATATGTGAGAAAAAATAAAATGGTAGGAACAGGACTGTCTCCCAGGGAGAATACCCGCAGTTTATAAAAAAAATATTTTATAATGAAATATATTAATAAAAATGAATTATAATGAGAGAAAATCTTGTAATATCATAATAAAAAAAGAAAATGAATATGAGATAAAAAATAAAGGCTTAAATATGATTTTAGTCCCTATAAATATAGGTCATTTTATTTTTAGTCCCTGTAAAATATTTTTTGGTTTTTCATCCCTACAAAATTTTCTGTTAGCCTTTTTGGTCCCTGCAGTTAACTTTTAGCTGATGTGGCAAACAGAGTGCCACATCAGCATGCCACGTGTGATTTTTCTTCCAACTTAATTTTGTTTTTAGTCCCTATAAATATGGTCCTTTTGTTTTTAGTCCCTATAATTTTTTTTTATTTTTCCCGTCATTCATAAAAAAACACTACAATAGAAGCTAAATAAATGGAGATACAATTTTGATAAAAAAATAAAAAGAAAGTAAAAAGGATAATAAAAAAGAAAAATAATGTGTGAGAAAAAAATAAAATGGTAGGAACAGTACTGTCTTCCGTGGAGAATATCCGCAGCTCATAAAAAATTTGTTTTATAATGAAACATATTAATAAAAATGAATAATGAGAGAAAATATTTTAATATCATAATAAAAAAAGAAAATGAAAGTGAGATAAAAAAAATAAAGGAAAAAAGAAAACGACAGGATTAAGACTGCCTCCCGTGGAGGATTCCCGTGATTCATTAAAAAAACACTACAATAGAAGGTAAATAAATGGAGAAATAATTTTGATAAAAAAAAAAGAAACTGAAAAAGGATAATAAAAAAAGAAATTTAATGTGTGAGAAAAAATAAAATGGTAGGAACATGATTGTCTCCCGTGGAGAATACCTGCAACTCATAAAAAAAATTCTTTTATAATGAAACATATTAATAAAAACGAATAATGGGAGAAATTTTTTCAATATCATAATAAAAAAAGAAAATGAAAGTGAGATAAAAAAATAACGGAAAAAAATAAAACGATGAGATTAATACTACCTCCCGTGGAGGATACCCGCGATTCATAAAAAAACTACAATAAAAGGTAAATAAATGGAGATATAATTTTGATAAAAAAAAAGAAAGTAAAAAAGGATAATAAAAAAGAAAATTAATGTGTGAGAAAAATAAAATGGTAGGAATAGGACTGTCTGCCATGAAGAATACCCGCAACTCATAAAAGAAATTCTTTTATAATGAAACATATTAATAAAGCGAATAATGAGAGAAAATTTTTAATAGGCTTAAATATGTTTTTAGTCCCTATAAATATAGGTCATTTTGTTTTTAGTCCTTGTAAAAAATGTTTTTGGTTTTTCATCCCTATAAAATTTTCCGTTTGCCATTTTGGTCCCTGTCGTTAACTAAGCTTATGTGGCTAACGGACTGCCACGTCATCCTGCCACATGTGATTTTTCTTCCAACTTAATTTTGTTTTTAGTCCCTATAAATATGGTCCTTTTGTTTTTAGTCCCTATAATTTTTTTTTGTTTTCACCTCTATCTCATCCTCATCCAATATCACAGTGTCCTTTTGCTTCTTCTACTGCATTGTTACACTTGAAATTCTTGAACTCTTCATGGTGGGTTTAAGGAAATAAATTCTTTATATATTCAATTATTTGAAATTTCAATACACTTGAATTCACTGTATAAAGTGAAAAAAACTTCTAACGACTTTTTTTTCTGTCTATTGACTAACAAAACTCTCATTTGATTAATCTCTATTGATGACATATAACTTGATGTAATTTGTCCTGAGTAATAAAAAAAGCTTATAATTGTAAACCAAGTAAAAATTTTGTCAGTCAATGGATAAGAAAAGAATTGTAGAGAAAAAAAGGTCATTGCAAGTTTTTCTCACTTTATACAGTGAATTCAATTGTATTGAAACTAGTATTGATCCCGTGCGATGCACGGACTTGGTATTCAAATTAATTAAATCATGTGAAAATTAATTAACCTATAATATAGGTAGTTAAAATATTATTCAATTTATATATTGAAAAGAAAAAAATAGTGTACATTTTAATGAGTATTGTGTTAATAAGAAAATATATTAAAATGTATAAATGAAAATTTTAATACATAATGCATAAATAAATTTATATCACAGTGTCCTTTTGCTTCCACTGCATTGTTACACTTGAATTTTGAAACTTTCCGTAGGTTTAAAAAAATAAAGTCTTTATATATTCAATTATTTGAAAATTCATAATACTTGGATTCACTGTATACAGGGGAAAAACCTGTAACGATCTTTTTTTCTCTGCAATTCTTTTCTTCTATTTATTGACTGACAAAATTTTTATTTGATTTACAATTACAAGCCTTTTTGTTAGTTAACACAAATCTCATTAAGTTACAAATTAATAGACATAAATCAAATGAAAATTTTGTTAGTGAGTAATAGACAGGAAAAAAAAGAATTAGTAGAAAAAAAAATGTCGTTACAAGATACCTGTGGATGAGGATGAGATAGAGGTGAAAAAGGACACTGATGTTGGATGAGGATGAGATAGAGGTGAAAAAAAAAATAGTGATGGAAAAATAAAAAAAAATATAGGGACTAAAACCAAAAGAATCATATTTATAGGGACTAAAAATAAATTTAAGTTGGGCGGAAATAACACACGTGGCATGCTGATGTGGCACTCTGTTTGCCACATCAGTTAAAAGTTAACGGCAGGGACCAAATAAGCTAACAGAAAATTTTGTAGGGATGAAAAACCAAAAAAATATTTTACAGGGACTAAAAACAAAATGACCTATATTTATAGGGACTAAAATCATATTTAAGCCTTTTTAATATCATAATAAAAAGAGCAAATGAAAGTGAGATAAAAAAAAGGAAAAAATAAAACGATGGGATTAAGACAGCCTCCTGTGGAGGATACCGGCTATTCATAAAAAAACACTACAATAAAAGGTAAATAAATGGAGATATAATTTTGATAAAAAAAAGAAAGTAAAAATGGATAATAAAAAAGAAAATTAATGTGTGAGAAAAAATAAAATGGTAGGAACAAGACTGTCTTCCGTGGAGAATGCCCACAGCTCTAAAAAAATTCTTTTATAATGAAACATATTAATAAAAACGAATAATGAGAGAACTTTTTAATATCATAATAAAAAAATGAAAGTGAGATAAAAAAAATAAAGGAAAAAAATAAAACGACGGGATTAAAACCGCCTCCCGTGGAGGATACCCGTGATTTATAAAAAAACACTACAATAAAAGGTAAATAAGTAGAGATATAATTTTGATAAAAAAATAAAAAGAAAGTAAAAAGGATGATGTGAAGCTTTTAGAGGGAAAGAAATTGAGTGAGAATGTGACATGTGATAAGATTAGAAGAGGAAGAGAAATTGTAGTTGAGGATCAAAGTGATAGTGATATTTTTAAAGTGATAGTGATATTTTTTAACGGGAAAAATTTAATGAGAACTTGACATAATATAATATAGTAAATAGATAACAGGGACTGTAGAAGAATAGAATAGAAAAAGACAAATTCAAAACCTGGGCGAGAATCTGAGTTTAAGGAGAGAAAAACACGTGTGTAAGACAATTGACAATTGTTTTCTTTTCTTTTTGTTTTTCAAGGAATTAGGAACTTTTGGGTGAGGCTTATTCAGTGAAGAAAAGAAAGAAATAGCAAAGGAGAAAAAATTGAGACTTTTAGGCGGGAAATACTTTTTATCAGGACAGGGCACGTGAAATAGATGTAAACAGGATTAATATTATGAAATAGAATAGATGAAATAGATGTGACACTTCATGGATTCACTTAGCCTATGTTTAGATTACCGCTCAAACACCTTTAGATCCATGTTTATAAGGAAGCAACAAGAAGTTGCTTTTGAAAAACCCACTGATGTGCTATTTTGATTTGGGAAATGCAAACGTGACATTTCTCTCTCACCCCAATTCATGGTAAATTACACATACAACTTGTAAAAATGGAATTCTGTCTCACTTGTTAATGTTAATTTCTTTCTCTTACCCTTTCACATTGTATATGAGTGTTAACTTCCTTAAACTCGAGTTAAATTTCATATCCAACTTGAACTGAAATTCTTTTTACGTGTCGTATATATCACAAATAATTTATGAATAAATTTAAAGATGCTAACATTGTTATATAATATGTTATGGTACTGTGCACATAAAATTGTTGACTGTAAAGGGTATTGGACACATTTGTATTTAATAGTAGAATTAACAATAGAGACTAAAAAGATAACTTAAATATTTTATAAGAATGAAATTAAAAAATCTCTAGGGATGAAATAGTTATTTTACCCTTTAGTTTTTAAATGTTACTCCCTCTGTTTTAATTTATTTATCCTTTAAGGTTTATACACGAGAATTAAGAAAATTTTAGTTTTTAAGAAAATTTATTTTAAGTACCTACTATTATCCCTCATTCTCTCTCCATCAATTACTCAACAAAGTTCATTATTCAATACACATTAGTTACAAAGGATAAAAATGAAATAGAACATTAATTATTCATTACAATCAAAAGCGAACAAGAAAAAAATCTAAAACGACTAATAATAAAAAAAAGAGGAAGTAATTTTAAACATTAATCCTTAATTTTGAAATTTATTGAGATTAAATATTTTATTCTAACATTTTTTTATTCCAGAATTTAATTTTAATATAAATATTTATTCTTATCATTTTGATTTTAATTTATTTAATTATAATTTTTTATTAAATAATAATGTAAATTAGATTTCAATAATAAAACATAATCCACTACTATAATTTAAAATTAAATAATTATAAAAAATTATTATAATTCTTAAATTTTTTAATTTTAAAGATATTAACTTAATATAAATTTAATTTTAATTATATAAAAATATATCTTTACTTGCATATTATGCATGTTAATGAACTAGTTTTAAATTATGTGCATATAACGTGTATTAATTGGTACTCGAAGTGTGAATATATTTTCTTTTACAAGACCACATATTTTTCACGTGCGATAATACTAATCGAGTTAGGTAAAACCTCTATGAGTGGTGAGACTCTCACTCTGAGTATTTAGTACAATTGTATATGAAAGCGTGAACACAAGACCAAAGCTTAAATAACCTTATGCTAGTCGGTCTAGGCGCTCGTGATAGAAGTATGAATATGTATCATAATTGCACTTTGTAAACTGAATTTTAATATTATACAAATATTAAAATTGCACTGTATATCTCAAAAATAATTTCCAAACTCATTATCAAGTGCCAAAAGTTCAATGTCTTCTTTGTGTCATTTTACATCTATAAATGGCTTATTAGTTACTTTTATCAAACACTTCTAATTCAATAGGCTAGCTTATCAGCTAGAAGCTAATTTATCAATTACCAGCTAGCTTATCAGTTAGTTTTACCAAACATAGTCATAAGCTACTCTAACTAGCCTCTAGCTCGTAGCTTATTTATTTTTCTTCTATTTTTATCCCTTATATTTTAATACATTTTCTTATTTGTCTTTAATTTAGTTTTGCGTCTTATGTAATTTTATATTTTTCAGCTAATTTAACCAAACACTTCTAATTTAATAAGTTAGTTTGGAGTGTGTTTGTTAAGACATTTCAAGCTAAATAAAAGTTAAAATTTGTATCCGAAACCATTTCATCAGTGTTTGGTAAAGTATCTTTTTTAGGTAACTACTAGCTTTTCTTGAGAAGACATTTGAGGTAGTTTTTTTAAAAAACTCTCATTTCCAGCTACTAGTTGAAAATTTATCACAAATTTATCCCTCAACAGCACTCACTCTTTATATATTACAAATTTAAGATATTATGAGTGTATTTGGTAAAACTAATTGAAAAGTTGGCTAAAAGTTGAAAATTTAGACGAAAATTGAAATACCAGCCGAAAGCTAAAAAACTAGCTGATTTGATTGAAAGTGTTTGGTAAAACTAGCTGAAAATGGTAAAATGACATATAAGGACATTATTAATTATTAAATAATAATGAGTGGGGGTTGTTGAGGGATATATTTGTAATTAACTTTTAGCTAGTAGCTAAAAAATAGAGTTTTTTTAAAAAAACTTACCTCAAGTAACTTTTTAGGAAAAACCAGTAGCTACTTCACCAAACAATAAATGAAATGGTTTCAGCTATTAATTTCAACTTTCATTTAGGTGAAATATCTTACCAAATACACTCTATATTGAAAAATGAGACATTCACTCATCTCACACTCTCTATGGCTTTTAATCTTCTCTATTTTCCCCCATTTTCAGGGCCGGACCAACGTTTCTTTGGGCCTAAAGCGAATTTTGTCACGAGACCTTTTTAAATGAATAAAATCAATTTAAATCAATAACAATATAACACATACAGAAGAAAAAAAAAGTCTCAAAAAAAGTAGATAATAAAAATAGTGTTTAGAATCAATCATTAATTATTATTATTTATGAGAAGAGAGAGTCCTAATAAAATGGGGTATTTTTTTAGAGTTTTTCTACTCTTAATAATTTAATATTGTTTACTAAATAATGTTTTTATTTTTTAAAATATTAATAATAAATAATTCTTTTGGAGCTTAAAATACGAATATTTTTGGAGGCCTAAAGCGATGACTTTACCAGTCTGGTGGTTGGGCAGGCCCTACCCATTTCACGATGAATTCCATACACAACTCATGAGTAGGCAATGGGGGTGGGCATGAATACGGCACCCGACCACCACCTGGACAATCCGAGAAGAAAAAGCAATCAACGGTCGGATTAAAACGGACTACGGGTTTTAACGGTAGAAAAAATAATTAATCACGGTTTAAAATGGATGGCATCAGATGGTGAAAAAAATATCGCCGGTAACCGAACCGACCGACACGTGACATAACCTGACTCGTTCTTTAGATAGCACACAGATTGTGCTTTTGTTTAAAGGCTCAGATCTCTCCTCATAATAATCAACGGTGCATATTTGGTCCAGATTTAACGAGAGATTCTCTTTTCTCTCTCTCTTTAATTCCCTTCCTCTTCCGTTTCAATTTCCCATTTCAATCTCTCAATCTTCCATTTCAGATCACCATTTTCTCTCTCAACCCTCTAGTCGTCTCCCACCCTCTGGCCGTCTCCCACCCCCCCCTCTTCCATCTCGTGCCCATCAACCACTCACCGCACCGCCACGGAGCATGGTGGCACCGCCGCTGCCTACATTTCACTGCCTCTCGTTCGCTTCGTTCTCTTCCTCCCGTTCACAGCTTCTCGATCGCGGCCTCCCCTTAACGACGTACAACACCGAACAGCGAGACTCCCCTTTCTCGGCGCACAGTGGCATGTCCTCTCTCTCTCCCTCTTCCTCGTACAGTGGCAACGGCGAGGGGTACAATGGCTGCTCACAGATAGCATACACAAATCTTCTGAAACTTCTCCTTCTTTTCTCTGTTTTCTTTTATATTCATTCTTCTGTTTCTATTGTTACTCTTTGACTGTTTCATTTTGGGTTATTTTGAAGAAATTTCCAAAAACTAAATTATGTCTCTGTTTTTTTTTTTTAAGAAATCTTGAACCTTGAAAATTGGCAAGGCTTACAAGAGCTAATTGCTGGTGGTGGTGGCTACTGACTTGCTGGCGGTGGTGGTGGTGGTGGTACGCTGACTTGCTGGCGGTGATGGCTAGGGTTTCTAGCATGTTCTGATTATTTTTTTAGGGTTGATTGAATGTAATTTTAATTTAACGTATTTAATTTTTTTAGTTAATTTAATTATTGTAATTTTTTTAAAGATACCTTATTGTGATTTTTCTGTGATTTTGTGAATTTAATGGCCCAATTCTGATTGAAGGCCCATTTGCTATTAAGACATTTTGCAAAAATAGAAAAAAAAACTGAAAAGGGAAAAAAACAAAATTTTGAATGGCCCATTGTTGGCCCATTATCCGAATTAACCCACCTGCTAAAACTGTAACCCGCCAAATCCGAGGCCCAATTTGGACGATATTAGGCCATCATATATGAATTTCGGTTTTGGTCGGATTGGACTTTTTAGGCCCGAATCCGACCATAACCGACCGCTGTCCACCCCTAGTAGGCAATGCAACGAGACTGATTTTGCTCCCCCACCCTCACCCTCATGATTTGAATAATGTAAAGTATACTTCAAAAGTAAAATACCACCTATTATTATAATTTAAAATTTAATGATAGTTGAAAATTATTCAATTTCTTTTTTTTATTTTAAAATTATCGTTTTATTATAAATTTAATTTTAATTATATAAATATATATTTTTGGGGTGTTATGTATTATGCAAGTTAGAGCGTGTTTGGTGAGATATTTCAGCCAATTGAAAGTTAAAATTCGTAGCTGAAATTCTTTTAATTGCGTTTGATAAAATAGTTTTTTAGGTATCTACTAGTTTTTTAGTAGCTTTTTTTTCTTGAGAAAATTTATTTTATAGGGACTAAAAGATAATAATGCGTATGAAAGTGATTTCGCATTTAAAAATTTTGATTCAAATTTATTATATATAATTATATATAAAAATATTTAAATATGGAATTGCTAATAAATACCCTAAACACATTGGTTAAGAAGTTTAATATACAATAATTTTTAACCTGACTCGAACGAGCATGATTATCTCTATTGAAGGTAGAGCCGATAAAATGGGCTAACCCGACCAAGCCGACCCATAAAAAGCCCAAAAAAAGTAGGGATTGAGCATTAATATTAGAAGCCCGGATAACTCATGGACTTTTTAATCCAGCCCGATAAAACTCACTACTCGCAAAAACAAAGTACAGGCTACCCATAAAAATTGTAAAAATATAGGGTTTGAACACTTATTTTAAAAGGTTAAATAACTCCTAATTTTTTATTTTAACGTGATAAAGTCTGATACTCACACCGGACTCGGCCGAGTAGCCTAAATTTTCCTCTCTAATTGAAGATCTTCAATAAAAATACAGAAATTTTTATTAGAAATAATGATATTTACTATATTTATAAGATTCAGTTCTACACTTTCCATTTTTTTAAAAAAAAATTAACTCGTTAAATAGTATCTTAACATTTTCCTATAAATTGTTTATTCTTTCAGCGATTGTTCAAAACAAAAATAAACAACTACTATAAGATATTCCGACGAGTTATTAAGGTAAACTCCGACGGCAGACAGCAAATACCGAAGCAAGCAATGGCTACTTCGCTTTCGCTCTCTTGTTCGCCAACTCTTACACGAAATTCCCTTTTCTTCACCAAAACCCTCCCATTTTATCCCCCTTCCTTTCTCTCTTTCCCCAAAACCCTTGTTTCTCTCTCCTCTCGCCGCCGCACCTTCACCGTCCGTGCCGAATCTCAAAACGGCGTCGACCCCGCCCGCCACTACGACTTCGACCTTTTCACCATCGGCGCCGGTAGCGGCGGAGTCCGAGCCTCTCGCCTCTCCGCCAATCACGGCGCTTCTGTGGCTATATGCGAGCTCCCTTTCTCCACCATCTCCTCCGATAACACCGGAGGTGTGGGCGGCACGTGAGTTTTTGTTCCCTAGACTAGGGTTTCTGATTGTATTTTTATTGCCACATATCTGCTTTGGCTCAACTTTACTAGTGATTTAGTTTGGGTGGTTGAGTTTCAATGACAAATATTATTCATGACATGATGGTTGTAAAATGTAAAAATCATTAAAGAGATATAACACGTGACTAGCTAATAATCTTAACATGATAATAACAAATATTCATAATGCAAATATCGAATTAATTCATAGATTTTAAACATTAAGTTATTCCCATTATAGTACCTCGGGAACTCGGAATTACCACGGTTCTTTGGTTTTTATGCAAGCAAGCATGAAACGAGCATAAAAACGAGTAAATTGAATTCAACTGATAATGGTCTTATTAATAAGAAGTTCACGATCACAACTTAGCTTTTCCACTTATTAATTTTTCCTCATGTGTTAGTTCCTTCTGATTGTAGTATCAATCATGCTACTGATATTTTTGCTATGCCTTTCAGAAACCATCCAAATGCTTCTATTTATCTTTTCTTCGCCTTCTCCATGCAGCTGTGTTATACGTGGATGTGTGCCAAAGAAGTTGCTTGTCTATTCATCGAAATTTTCTCATGAATTTGAAGAAAGTAATGGTTTTGGATGGAGATATGATAGTGAACCCAAGCATGATTGGAGTAGTTTGATTGCTAATAAAAATGCTGAGTTGCAGCGTCTTACTGGTATCTACAAGAATATTTTGAAAAATTCTGGTGTCAAGCTGATTGAAGGCCGTGGAAAGGTGGGATGATGCTTTGGACCCATTTCTAAGTACTAAATAGCTTTCTAATTAAACAAGGGAAAAAGTATTTATTTTTAACTTGTGGTGATAAAATTCTTTTGCGACCTGCAGATTGTAGGTCCTCACACAGTTGATGTTGATGGGAAGTTATATTCAGCCAAACACATTTTAGTTGCAGTTGGAGGTCGCCCCTTCATTCCTGATATTCCTGGAAAGGAATATGCAATAGATTCAGATGCTGCCCTTGATTTACCGTCAAAACCTGAGAAAATAGCTATTGTTGGTGGTGGTTACATTGCCTTGGAGTTTGCTGGTATCTTTAATGGTTTGAAAAGCGAGGTTCATGTATTTATTCGGCAAAAGCAGGTTTTACGGGGATTTGATGAAGAGGTAAGCAACCATGGGCAATACAAAGTATTGAATGGTTACCTAATGTTAATACTTTCTTCACATTCAAATTGTGAACTATGTCTGCAGATTAGAGATTTTGTTGCAGAACACATGTCTCTAAGAGGTATTGAATTTCATATCGAGGAGACTCCCCAAGCTATCACAAAGTCAGCTGATGGTTCATTGTCTTTAAAGACCAACAAAGGTACACTGGACGGTTTCTCACATATCATGTTTGCTACCGGACGCAGACCTAATACTAAGGTATAAAATTTCAATTTTGTAGTTTTTCTTTTCTGCAGTTGCCTATTTGAAAACTAAATTCAGTGCTGAAAACGGATATTTTTAGCACAGAAAGTTATTTTAAGGGGAGGTGTTTGTTTGTGCCTACCTATATTGATGTTCAATTGAAAACTCACTGAATCAAACCACATTTAACAGAAACAAATAACAATAGTTTAATCATAGCCTTGTTTATCCTTTAAAATGTCAATATTTTCCCTTAATACACTTTCGGGACTTAAAATATGTGACTATTCAAACATTACAAATTCAGTTCCATGCTTAAATTTTCCACGAATAATTATGTTCTGATGCTGAATGCTAATTTCCATATTTATCAAAGATCGGGAACTTTTGAACTCTAGTGTATTTGCACTGCACATGCTTTCTTAGTTGGCTCAGTTTCCTTAAGGGTTGCATGCTCTTGAAGTTTGGTAGTTAAATTTTGCCTTTACAATTGTCTTCTTATTTTATACATGGAACAGAAAGCAATAATAACATAGTGGATGCATTTATGAACTACAACTTTGCTGCAGAATATAGGGCTGGAGTCTGTTGGTGTGAAAATGGCTAAAGATGGAACAATAGAGGTAGTTTAAGCTTATCATTAATTTCCATGTAATGAATATTCATGTGACCACTTAGTCTTACTCTTGTTCTTCCTAATACTCATTTTCCACCCAGGTTGATGAATACTCTCGAACATCAGTTCCTTCAATTTGGGCAATTGGAGATGTTACAAACAGGATAAATCTCACTCCAGTTGCTTTGATGGAGGGAGTGGCATTAACAAAAACACTGTTCCAGAATGAGCCAACAAAACCTGATTATAGGTATTATGCATAATACATCATGCCAAACTACAAGTCCTAAGTTTTAAATGTAAAATAATTTTAGTTTACATTGTAAAATCAGTGTATGACTCTTTGTTCATTTAAGAGACTCCGTATTCTTTATCTACAATATTCACTGATATATTGTGACCCGGGTGACTAAAAGTCCTCAATGGTGACTTTATTGACCACTGTGAGAAAGTCATTTTCAAATATATATCATCAAATGGTTTCTTATAGAAAGCCCTTTTCATAAATCCAACTTTTTAAGCATTATGCTGATCTTGCTTGACAAACATTAAAAATTTGGATTATTTTGGTTTGTTTGAAAATCCTTTGTTCATTAATCTTTTATAATTAACAAATTGACAATGGATTTCTGACTTGCATTTATATGATGAGATTTATTAAACCACTGTTTCTTTGAAGGTCAAGACTACCTTGAATTTCTTAAATATATTTGTAAAGAGGAGTGCTAGCAACACACTCTTTTGAACATTCTCTCCAACACACTCCATGTGATTGGTTAAAATCCACATGGGTCCCACCAAATTCGTGGGCCCCACTCCCAAGTGGTGGGACCCATGTGAATTTTAACCAATCACATGGAGTGTGTTGGGGAGAGTGTTCAAAAGAGTGTGTTGCTAGCACTTCTCATTTGTAAATTATGGACAGAGCTGGGTAATTTAGAAGAGGTGGACAAAAGAAAAAAAAATTGTATTGCTAGCAAGGTTTGAAATTTTGGTTCTTGATTTAGCTCAATACTCAATAGCATGAATTGATCAATGTTGGATAATGCTTTATCATTGTTGTTGTTGTTGTTTTGTTCTACTGCTAAGTGGCAACAAAGCAAATGATGTGTATTTTGTCAGTCAATTGTGCATGTATTTATGATTTAGCTTTCTGTTTCCCTTTAGTCAATGTTAACTTGACCACTCATATTCTTGATCCTGCACATAATGTTGGATGGTAGCATATGGTCTGCTGTGTTTTAGTTATTTATAGCCTCCTAACTGATTGTGTTATTCATCCTTTTCTAGAGCTGTTCCTTCCGCTGTGTTTTCCCAACCACCAATTGGAGTAGTTGGTCTTACAGAGGAACAGGTGAAAGAACTATGACTTGTCTGAATCCATTGAGATCAATGATCTTCTTAATATTTTAATATATTATGCAGATTAATGTTTTGCTAATATTTATATTATTTACACAGGCTGTACAACAGTATGGTGATATTGACATCTTCACAGCAAATTTTAGGCCGTTGAAGGCTACCATCTCCGGGCTTCCAGACAGGGTTTTTATGAAATTAATAGTCTCTGCAAAAACAAATGAAGTTGTGGGTTTGCACATGTGTGGAGATGATGCTCCTGAAATTGTGCAGGTTTTTATTGTTGCTACAGCTATTTTCAATTCTGGGTTTGTGTTGTTGCTATATTGCTCTGTTAACGGTACAGCATACATGAGTTTTCATATCACTTCGTTATACTTGATACCCAGGGGTTTGCAGTTGCTATTAAAGCTGGCTTGACCAAGGCAGACTTTGATGCCACTGTAGGCATTCACCCAACTGCAGCTGAGGAATTTGTCACCATGAGGACTCCCACTAGGAAGATCCGAAAGAGCCAACCTTCTGAAGTAAATCAAAAATTCTCAGCTTGTGGCTTCCATTGATATCTTGTGCAGAAAAATTCTGCTTCTGCTCAGTAAACTAAATATTTTGATGATTTTTTAACCAGTGATGCATGCATTGAGTGTTCTTATTTGAACATGGGAATTTAAAGACAATAGAATTATTAAAAGGAAAATAAAAAAACACATCTGCCCGGTGCAGGCCATGAATGTGCACTCTAAATCACAAACTGCCTGCTCACCCCCACCCCTTAACAACGTGGAAGTCTAGCAATCTGAAACTTAATTCATTTGGGTTGAAAAACCATATTATTCAGTATTTATGATTCTGGCACTTATTCTTGCTGCTATTTTTGTGAATCTGTATAATAAATTTGCATTTTGTAATGGTTGTTCTGTCTAATATACTCCAGGGGAAGTCAGGTTCTGAAGTAAAAGCTGCAGCAGGGGTTTAACAATATTACTTTCTATTGTTTTACTTAAAGAAATCATCTGGTGCCTTAAGGTAATCTTCAAATTCCATGTTCTTTTAAAATACAATTTTTACTTAGGCACATGCTGCATTTAATTTTTTATGGTGACTAAGGACATCAAATATAGCAGATGTTAGGTTTAAGTGCACTTTAGTTCCTCTATTATGATCAATGTGCAATTTTGGTCCTATAATAATTTTAGTCCCCCATTTATTTAATTGTTACAATCAAGTCCTTCTATTAATATCCCTTTACCTAGAAGACCCTCAATCTACTTAAATGATTGAGGGTACATTATAGATTTGGGATAGAAATTGATTTAAAAGATTCAGAACCCAGGAATTTGGTGGAAACTTAATGAAATTTGAAGGATTTTATAGGAAGTTCGGATAGGGTTTTAAAGGGAGAGAAATTTGAGATTTTCTAAAAAGGATAGAAATAAAAACAGTTCTAGACTTCTAGTCCTTTGGTCCAGATGACATTAATGTTTAAAGGTTATATATTGCAAATCTAGAACAACACCTGCCACCATTTGCATGACCAGTAGTTGCTGTTGAGTGTTTCATTTGTTCTGATTTAGCATAGATAATGGTGTTCATTCTTGGAGACTTTTACTATAATTTTTGCGTTACATAACACTTTACTTTGTTATTGTGCTTGCTTGTGTCGAAGAAACCCTCAGCTCAATGTGGCATAAAAAAATGGTTCAGGGGCTAGGACATCTCTTGTATTTACCATGCAACATGTTTGTGTTCTGCTCCATATATGCTTGTTCTGTTCTAATATTAGTAGTGTCAATCGGACAAAGTTACGAGATGATATATAATTTTACTAAGTGACGGGTTAATTGCCTTTTCTCCAATGTTTAACTGGGCAGATTATCGCTACGTGAAATTGGCATAGTTGTCGAATTTCGAATGATTTCCAGCAACTGAGCTTTCAGGACAATACATGAAATATCTCATCGAGGTCGTTTGCACAGATTCTCTAGTGTTGCATCGAAATTATGTTTTACAGTTCAGAACCTGGAAAAGAGGCGAATGGAATTTCGGGAGCGGTTATACGCCATTTGTAATTTATTTTTTCCTTCCCCCAACTCTTCTATGTACAAAGTCTAAAGGAAATTTCGTGAGTAAATTGATGTCGAATAATCTCTATCTAATCGAATTTGAAGTAGATGGAATTGAGACAGGTAACATGCCAGTTTGAATAAATTTTACTTTCTAAAAGATATATGATTAATTGATATTAGGTGTCATTATTCCTCTATCTACTATCTGTTATATCTATATAAAAGATCTGTGGAGCTGCCATGTGAGCACCTCGTTTCTTATCATCAACTCATATCAGCAAAAGCTAACCATTTTTAACTTTGATCAATTCCTTTCAGTATCTCAACATGTCAAATGAATAAAAAGTCATTTTCAATTGACGGTTAAAGACCAATCTCAGGTGTAGAGATCACTAAAATGAATAGTTTCATAAAAGGATTGAATTTGTTAGTATCCATAAAAGATTGAGCTATCTACCATTTGTGTTGGGGTTTGTTAGTTATAATTGATCCAATCCTAGTAATAAATCAATAAATGTCAAGTGAAATTAATTGTGAAAAAAGTAATATCTATTTTTCAAGCAAATGCCAAATGAATGAATATCAAAAGATTAAAAACGCTTCACAATTAGAATTGGAAAAACAATGAATTGCTATTGTCTAGAAGAATTAAAATAAAATGCAATTTCATATATTACACTAGTTAAAATATAATTGGAAAAACAATAGAATGCTATTATCTCTTAGAAGAATTAGAATAAAATGTTATTTCATATATTACATGAGTTAAAATATTAGTTTTAAAATAGTTAACACAGCTCTCCCTCTCTCTTTAGGCAAACCCAGGGAAAGTCCGATTATTTCATTCTATTCTTGGTAGATATATTTGCCATGTTTAGTTAAAAATTTAATTGATTCTTGGTAGATATATTTGTCATGTTTAGTTAAAAATTTAATTGTGTTGTGTGTGTCTACGTGACTATGTGACAGAAGTGAGTGTGAAATCATATTGAATTGTTATATTGATATGGACATTATTGTGAAATTGTAAAGTCCACCATCATCGATGGCCCTTTCCCTCCAGAGTCTATTAAATGATCTCTAAGTATTAAGTGATTTGGATTTAACTAGGGTTTGTTTTATAGAATAAAATATAAAATTATAACCACTCATTGAAAAAAAAAGTTGAAGACTTTGGCAACTTCATGATTTATTATATATGTACACGTATTCTATGACACTCTTAGTAAAAATTGCTCTAGTAATAAGCGGTAGATTGAAACCTACTGGCCAAATAAATTGTATAAATAAGGGTTCTATTATTCACACAATAAATTTATACAATATATATTTTTTATTTATTTTTCTTCATATCACATCAATCGTTATATTTCACTTTTTTTTTTCTATTTCCATTTCATTCTTTTTTTTTTCCTTCTATTTCCATTCCCCTCTATGTTGTATAAAACAACTATAATTTCTCACACATTAATCAGTTATGACCCAGCCACAAAGTTTCACTTTATTAAATCCAGGCCTCACCATATATTTCTCTCCACAATAACTAACGAAGGCTTTCCTCCAATATTCAAATATCAGATGAAGCCAGGCCTAGTTGGCTGAGATGGTGATGCATATCTTCAGGGTGATCGTCAAGTTTTGGTCGCTCAGGCTGTATCCAGCGTCCATCTTTGCCCCTGATCATGCCCTTATTCTCATCTTGCCTCCAGTTTGGTGGAACCAAGTAATGGTCTTTCAGGAAATCACAGGCCTTGTTCACTAGAGCTGGGTCCCTACCACTCGCTAGCACGAATCTTTGACCTTTTCCATGGTATCTGCATACCCAACCCAAAAATTCAATTAACCTAGCTACTTGGGTATATAGATTAACGTACGTACCTATTTCGCAATTGAAAACTCCACTTATTAATAAGTTATTCAGCAAAAAGTGAAAAAGACTTAAAAGGTCATTACTCATTGGCAGACAATATCATCAGCAGATATTAATTAAGCTTGGTTTAATTAACCAATCATCACTTTCTGATATGTTACTACTATATGTATCAGAACGTCATTATTAATTAATAATTAAGCTACACCGTTTTGTTTTCATCCCTTGACTAAGTGCCCGTTTGTTTTAAATTTTGTAACAGTCAGAATCAATTCTGCAGAATTGATTTTAAATCACTTCCGTCCAATATACTTTGTAAAGCGTGCATCATCCATCTCAACCATTCATTTCTAGAATTAATTCTACTCAACTGCAAACCAAACGGACCCTAACTCGATGGGAAGGAACACGTCATTTCTTAGGTATGACCAGTCAAAAAATTAGTATTAATAATATGAAACCAATGTAAATAATTATTTTGACCTCCCTAGAAAAATAACAAGCGTACGTAATCCATAAGTTTCAAGGCAAATGCTATAGTCATCATTTTTTTCTATCTCTCTTCTAATTGCATCTCACTATCTATTACATTTATTATTCATTTCTCTTCTATAAATAAATAGTATACATGATGATGACCACCAAAGGGAGATTTCTTAATAAATACACATAAATAAATTCAAAATATCAACACATTGGTTAAGATTTAAGAACCAGCTAGCTAGTATCTCAACCTTTTTAATTTATTGTATGAACGCCTTGGTAAAGAACTTGAATTATGAAATCCAACTAGTTGATAATTTACATTGCATTTCCTCGTTCTAATCTTATCACTATGTCTACATGCCCCAATAAAAGGTTATCATTATTCAAATTCGAAGATCATGGGAAACTGATTAATTAAAATACTGATTGATCTCTTATTATAATAATGTCGACCATCTATCCCTTTCTATCCACGAATTGAGCATCATTTTGTATGTGTAATTAGCCTAGCTTATAAGTAATATATAAATAGTCATTAGCTTATCTCATGGAGTTCCATGATTAAAATAATCAATTAATGCATATCATAATCTATCCCTATCTTACCTAACAGTGATGGAGGTTACTTACAGTCAATACTTTATTTATTATTTATTCTCCCTAAAAAATGTGAGCTGCTTATTGAGTTGGATTGATATATATATGCATGGGAAACGTGATGCCAAGTGCCAACTATACTCAGTGCCCTTCCCAGAGAGACAATTCCTTGCAACATTGCATATGTGGACCATGTATTTTTTTCTCTGAAACCTATCATACATGATTCACATGATCCCCTTATATATTTAGAAAATAGAAACATCGATCTTCCACCCAATAATTCAGATCAAACTCACCCCAAATGTTTTTATATATCCTGGACTACAATAATTTTCCGAACACCATGCCCAAAAGCAATCCACAACATAATTGGGAAATCTTCTGACAAATTCATTGCATCTTTAAAATAGGAAAAAAAATTAACGAGATTGAGTTGCATGATATTTTTTTACTTTAACTTATAATGAAAGAGTTGAAGGCGCGGGTGAGTTAATTAAGAATATCAATTAATTGTAAGCGTAATTATTCAGTTGTTAAATTTCAAAGTTTTCCAACACAGTAAACCAAGCAGAGTAATTCATATGCATAGCTATGGCAATTGGACCTAGACCCTGTGGATACCCGTGAAAATTACACATAATGGGTAGGGTAATTACCATCAAATGGGTATGAGTATGGATATGGGTAATTACCTGCACTTTTTAATGGGTACGGGT
Organism: Sesbania bispinosa; assembly: GCA_026901365.1. Taxonomy (NCBI): domain Eukaryota; kingdom Viridiplantae; phylum Streptophyta; class Magnoliopsida; order Fabales; family Fabaceae; genus Sesbania; species Sesbania bispinosa. The sequence goes on from QLOH01000596.1 coordinate 209,573, forward strand.
GCGGGTACTAAGGTACCCTACCCTACTCATACCCGCACTTATATATATATAATTAATGTAATTTATATACATATAATTAATTTAATATATATATATGTTTATATTATTAATTAATATTTTTTTAAAAAAATAACTAATTATTGTTAATATATATTATAGTAAAAAAATATTAATATATATTACTAATTTAATTAATTTAAATGTTATAATTTTGTCCTACACACTAGGAATAGCAAAACATGAATTAATTTTCATTTTCGGTCTTATTGTTTTAATCTCTCATCCACTTCCACATATGATAATTGTTTTATAGGTTAAACTTTGGATGATCTATGGATTATTTTTCATTTACTTTTAATTATTTTTTATTTTCTAATCAAAATTTTTTTATAGTTAGCAAAAATGCGGGTACGGGTACTTGAGTACCCCACGAGTAAGGATACGCATACTATCACTACCCACTCGAATGTAAAAGATAGTTGTTGAGAAAAACACTAACCCATCAAGCAAATGCAAAAGAGCCTCCAAGTTATGGGCACAGACTGCATCCGCATTGGGATTCAGAAACGGCGAGTTCTTGTGATCCAACGCGAGTTCCACTCCAACATGCGAATAACTCCACGGCAAAGCCTCCGCGAGCTTCATCACCGACGGCGGCGACTGTTCATTGAACAGAAACCCCGGCGACTTGGGTACCACGTCATGCACGTTCACCACCCTCAACACCTTCACTCCAAGCGTTTCCAACCTCTCCTTAAACCTCACATTCCCAACCCTCGGACCCGAAAACGACAGCACACAAACCGGAACGGCACGGCTATCTCCCATCACATTCAGCCCCGTTTCAACAATATCATAAGCGCTCAAAATAGCCAAAGCACTCCCCAAACTGTGCCCCGTTATGGTAATGCTCAATTCCTCATTAGAGTACATGTCCAACAGCCTCTTCACCTCCGACAGAATTTGTTCCCTCGCTGAGTACTTGCAGTAACCACAGTTTTGTTCCTTGTCAGTGTAAAGCTCCAAGAACCCAGACTCAACCTGCAGAATAATTTTATATTTTAATTTAATTTATACTTAGAAGAATGAAGATAACTAATTATTTCAAAAACTGAAATATATAACAAACCTTAACGGTTTGATCAGGGCATGGGATGCTGTTAGAGGAGATTGGTTTGAGGAAATCCATGAGATCAGCCACCCACTCGAGGTGCGTCACCGTGCCACGCCACGCGATGGTGATGTCCCTTCGGCCGAGACGGTGGGTGGTGGTGTCGTCTGAAACGGCGACGTATCCGGCCCAATTGGCGTGTTTGCTCCACATCTTGGACCAGCGTGACTGCTTGAAGAAGTTAGGGAGGTTGATGTTGGCGGTAGCGTAGAGGTAGCGCGTGACGTTGTAGCCATGGTGGGACATGCCGAGGGAGGAAAAGAAGTTGCGGCGCGTGAAGCGGCAGCTCCCGCAGTACTTGGAGAAAGGATCGAAGTCGAAGGCGTCGTAGCAGGCCTGGGCCATCTCGCCGTAGCGGATCAGCTCCTGACGTAAGGTAGGGTCCATTGGGTCCAGAAGCCCGGCCCAGTCGTTCTCGCCGTGGATTTCGCGCCACACGTCGGGTAGTCGCTCTGAGTTGGCTTTTCTGGATATGTGATGCATTGCTTCATGTTGTTGTTGTTGTTCTCTCTCGAGCTCGCCGATTGATGAGAAGGAGGAGTTGTTGCGTGCGATGAGTTTTATTGTTGACTTTTGGTTTTGGGTGAGAGAGGATGGTGGTGTTGAGAATAATCTGGTTTGGGTTGATGATCGGAAGGTAGCTTCGTGTGTTTTGGACAAGGAGATGAGCGTGTTTGAGATTGAAGCAGCCATTGGATTGACGATATTGACTTTGGGGAAGGGAAGCTAGCTAACTCCACAAGCTTCAAATTAGTAGACGCATGAATTTGCGTGTGTATATAATATTATGAATCTGGGGGGTTAACATCTTCTGCAGTTTGCTTTTGAACTGCAGCGATCTCAAACTTTGAAATTTATTTTCAACATAGCAAAATGATAATGACTATAACAGACAAATAACTTTTAATTGTGATATCTTAAGCTGCACGTTCTTCAGTAATAAAAAAAATTACTGCAGGATCCTCATCCGAATCCGGGTCGGGGTCGGGGTTTCCTAGTGCAATTAGGAGGATGAAAAGTATCAAGTGGGATATATAAAATTACTTTCACACTCAAAATTGTTAGAGATGTCTCTAATACCATTAGGAATATTTGGTGTTTTTTTTTTTTCAAAAAATTCACTTGTAACAAGATTAATTTATGGAAATAACTACTTAATCATGGATAATAATCGTTTCATGTTAGAAATTTCATGTGACTCACGTTGAACTATAAACGCTATGATCTCATATATATGGGGAATGTCGATGTGCACTATTCCCCATATATATCATTTTCTTACCATGTGAAATATAGGACAAGCTTGACATTGAGCTGGATTTTTTCATAATTGAAGCAAGCGGATGTTCTTCATGGACGTGATTTTGGTTGATAACTTTCATTTTTTTCACATTTTTTACACTTTTATCTACTTTTATTTTTTCGTTCTATTTTTTTTTAACCATCACAACAATTATCACAACTCTTATTTTTTTTCTCCCCATTTTATTTTTTTTTTCTACACTTCCTACACTTAAAATATAAGTGTACAAATTCTTTTTACCTTCGTTGATTTAGCTTAAGGCTGAAAATGTAGTTGCATACTTGCACATATATCTTATTGGGATATATAATTTCTTAAGTCAAATAGAAAATTTTCATTACTCAATAAAGGAAGTTGTGTCAGAGTTAAGTGTGGTGACACATACATGTATCCATTACGCTCGCGACTGAGTCTATATGCAACGTTAATACTTCTATTGCTAAATTGAATACAGTGATATTGTGGTCTTTCTCAACCAAATCTCTTGAATTTCCAAAATTGGGACTAAAGTGCCAAGAATCATGCTGAAAAGGAGTATGGAGGCGGTGGATGATTTGGAGTCTTAGAGACCAACACCTCTAAAGGAGCTTATTTAAGTAACCTAATAGGGTTCTTACTATGTCGAAATAGGTCAAACTCAGTGCCCACTCATACATGCCCACATCAATGCATGCGGTAGTCTAAATGGGTTCACCTAATACAAATCACTAACAATCAACTCGGTTGAAGTGAATAACTAATGTAAATGTTTTAGTATTTAATATGTAGCCCACAAAAATAATCATTAGAAATTAAAAATTTCTCACGACATATACTTTTATTTAGTTTATACGTTTAGAATATATATCCCTTGTAATGTAATAATTTTTCTTTACCTATGAAGACAAAAAATTCCCACAATCATACATGGTCGGAGTGAGTCATATATATTTATATAATTAATTTGATAATATTTTTATTTTTAACTTTCACATATTCTTTCTCTTACATAATTTTTCACATCTTTTTTAATTTGTTTGTCTCTACTTTTTTCATTATCATGAACCAAATTTCTTACGTTTTTATCTATCTTCTCTACACATCTTCACGAGAAATAAGAGTATAATTATTATTAAATAAAACATAATTTTGATCCTTATAAAATAAGTAAATATTAATTTTGATCTTTATAATTTTTTTCATTCAAAATTTTGAAAAATATTATTGGTAAGGCCAAAAAATTGTCACATAATAAAGACTAAGACTACTTAATTATTTTTTTGGCTAACCACATCATTAGAAGTTTTTTTAAAAAATAATTAGATTTTGAGAATTTGTGTGGATAAAAAAATTATAACACAAACAATAAAATTCGATAGTTTGTTTTATAACGATAAAAAATATATATATCAACAGGTAGTTGGTTTCAAGTGATACATGCTTAATTCTCTTAAATAAGATTTACGGTTTAAATATTGTGTGTGAATAAAAAAATCCACCGGAATGGGCTAACCCCACTATAATATGGGTGTTCGCGATATGAAGAATACCTATGATAGACAAAAATAAAATGATATATTTTATCCACCAATGTTATTTTACATATGATCTATTTTGGTGTCGTAAGAGAGGATGATTTAAGCATATGTGAGCAATTTGAACATTAAAATTAGTTTAATCAAAGCAAAACTTTCTACCACCGAGCACGTGGATCAACTGATAAGGGGTTGTTCCGGCTTAATCAGTGGTCTCGAGTTCGAGCCTTGGAAATGCAATTATGTTAAATACTCGGAGGGAGAGCTTTGCCGCCCATAGAGGTCCTACCCGGCTAGACAGGATTGCCTCCCATGGGGATACTTGTGGTATTGCACAAAACAAAAAAGCAAAACTTCCTTAATTAGCTCTTCATATATATGGACGCAGAAAAAAAACAAACCAATTGTCAATTGAATACAAAAACACATTTTCATTGCAAATGCACGCATGAGACCCGTCATGTCCCTATCTAGGGATGGAAATTAAACTGGCCAGACCAAGTTTTGGCAGGCCTGAGCCTGTCTTGATTCTTAATTCTTAATCCTGAGTCTGGGTTTATTACTTGTTTTAGGCATTTTTTAAGGTCTGGCCTTGTCTATGTAAAATCCTGACTTGCCTGTAAGTCTATTAAAAAGTCTATTTTTATAACAAGGCTTACAAATAGGCCAACAGGCCTATAAGCCTATACAAGCCAGCAAATCTATAAAAAGACTTTTTTATATGATTAATATAATATTTTTTATTATATTTTAGTTTTTTAATTATATATATAGTTATTTATACAATTAATTTAATATATTATATATTATTATATTAAACAGGTCTGGCTGTCAGGCCTAGCATACTTTTTCATGGGCCTAAAGGCTAAAGTCTGACCTCTTTAACTTAACAGACTTCTTGAAAAGTCTCAGCCTGACTTTTCTAATAAACGAGTCAAGCCAACCCACGTCATAAACAGACCAGGCCGTAGGCCCACCCCTATCCTTGTCCCTCAATGTAAAATATTATATACTTGTTAGAATTTGGTTCTTGATGGTAGCAACGTTGTGAATTTAGAGTTTTTTCTTTGTATTCCTTTAAATGACAAAGTAATAAAAAAATAAACAAAGAAAGCTGACTGGTATTTTATATATCCTCATATATGCATGGTTCATTGCACACACGTGATTGAGAAAAATGCCTATTTTGGGGTAACGATATTCACTGGCAAGGGCGACCCAGCCTGTGAAAGTCTTATTTTTAATTGCATGTTGCAATGGGAATCACTAATTAGTTTTTGTCGTGAAAGTCTTGGGTCGTTTTCCAACTGTTGGTGATTTCGTAATAATTGTTGACTTGTACAAAATTAACATATTAATTTGTTTATGTAAAAAATATATATTATTTTTTTGTTATGTAGATTATGTTAATGTTTTATTGATGGGTGAAGGCTAAATTAGTAAATGATCAGCTTATAATAGGAAAAAAATGGTGTTTGTGGTGGTAATAAGAGCACATCGCTATTGCCTATTGAAAGCAAAGGATTGGCCTAATGTTGGATTATATACGACAGTCCGTGACATCCCTTAGCTATGTCAAGAAAATAATTTTGACATCACAAGAAGGCACTGCGATTGCCTCCTCAACTCTGCATAGTGTGTTTATTAGTGTACTAAAAACGGATCAGCACATGTCCTCCTCTATAAAAGCGGTTCGTGTTCTCTAACAAAAGAGATTGTCATGAAAGCCACCATATAGCAACTATGTATTGCACGATCATATATATAAATGATGTAGCTGGAGCCATCAAATGGATGGAATTGTATATTGTTCAATAAATAAATGACTATTAATTAAAATTTAGGCTTAATTTCACTTTTATCCATTTACTATAATGTAAGTAATGTGTACGTGCGTGTTAGTCTTTCAATAAAGTTTTGTTCAAATTTAGTTGCTTAATTTGTTCTAATTGCTATCATCAATCTTGCTGACAAACAAAAATGCCTCAAATATTTGGAAAAATTATGATAAATTTGGAATGTAAAATGATTTTAAAGATTCAGAACTCAGAAGTGTGAATGATGTGGTAGAAAAAAATTAATGAAATTTGTTTGTATAGTTAGGGAATGATTTTAATATGAGAGAAATAATTTGAAAATTTATATGAAAATTGATGTTTTGAATAATTGTTAAGTTTACTATGGCTTTGAAAGGCGGATCGGACCGGCCAGTTCGACCAATCTTATTGGGAATTGATCCATTAACCCCTAAAATCGATGCTCTTCAGAACTTGTAATCAGAATCGGTCAAAAATATACTTTGTATACAACATATTATGATGACATTATAAAACATTACTTCCTTTTATCCTTTCGATAAGAGACCATCTTAAAGATTTTTAGTGGTCTTTTCTAAAAGGGTGACGATATATAGAGACCAAAATTTTTCATATATGCACCCATATTGAGCATTCATCATCCCTCTATTTCATGGTGTCTATGTCAACAAAGTATTTCCTATTTTTATAAAACACTTTACAATTTCAATAAAATATCAATTATTATTTTTCTTATTTACTCCTATTGAAAAAGTAATGCCTTTTCTCAGCTATTAAATAAAATAGAGTTAAACGATTAGTTAATAATATTAAATACATATAAAATAAAAATATTATATTATTTTTTAAAACCCCCAATAAAATTAATTAATTTAAACTAATTTTATTGACATTTATAATTCGATTTAATATGTCATATAAAAATAACTAGCTAGAGCCAATTGTTGATATAAACTATATCGTAAACATTCAACGAACTTCAAAACTTAGGTTTATATCTTCAAAAAGAAACTATTGTCAGTTGCATTAGAAGCCTGTTACGGTTAATTCGATAAAAGTAGCTACTAAATTAATTTAAAATTTATAAGTTAGCTAAAAATTTAAAAGACAGTTAAAAGTTGTAAAACTGTTCATAAATCGATCGAAACTTGTTAAGTTAATTTATTGATTTTGACCCGTTTGTTTAAGTTAAAAAAAATTCTTAAATTATGTAAATAAAATGATTTGTTTTTTAAAGATTTAAATGGAAAGCAAAAACTAGTTTGTGTTTGATTTAATCTTAAACGTGCTTTTAATGCACTCTCTACTATTACATTTAATACATTTAATTTTTCTAAAAATCAAGTAAGAATAATTTCTGATCATAACCGGAGTTATGTTTAACTTTTTTAGATTTAGTTTAATTCTAAAATCTCAAATAAACATGTTGAAAATTCTAAAAGTGATTATGCTGAAAATGTAAGTATTTATCAAAAAATAATTTCAAACAAACGCATCAATAAAAAATATTTGATAGAATTAGTTGTTGAATTAGATTAGATAATAAATACAAAAGAATATATTTATTTGATTTTATTATATAAATTATATTTTATTTCAAAGGTAATATTATGCTTTTAAATAATTACAAATTTTAGGCATGTTAGCTAATTTTATATTCTTATCAATTTTTAAAGAAAATATTTTACTGAAATAAAAATAAATAATGCAGCGTGAAAAAATATTCCAAGCAATAATAAAAGTAGAATAATTATCAAGAGTAAAATAGAATTAGTAAGTTATAAGTTCAGAGTTACTCAAACTAATTGATAAGAAAACTCTATTATGAAATAGTAAAATAAGTTTATTTATCAAATATCAACATTTAGGTTATAAGCTATGTACATTATAGCTAGCCAAATTCACTCTAATCGTGCATTCTTTTCTACTAACATATTGAAAATAAGAGAACAAAAACTTTTACTAACTTCTTGAATATTACTCCACCCACCTTAAGCTAAATTATGTTATTTTTTATTTGTTGCATATGTAAATAACAAGTATCTTATATATTGTATGATTATTCATAAAAAAGTATAATGAAAATAAAATAATAATTAAAGAAAAAATGTTCAAATTGATTAAGAATATTTTATTGAAGTAAAAAAATTAAGATATAAATATAGATGTTTAAAAATCTTAAAAATCATTTTAAAGTGATTTATTAAATCATGTTTTGTTCAATGTTGATTGATAAAATTTAAATATTAGTTAAATAAATTAAAGAAACTAACAAATTTATAATTAATAAGAGACAAAATTAATATTGATTTAATTTTATTTAATATTAAAACTCAAAACATGTATTAAAATATGATAAAAATATGTGTCATGAGAAATCAAATTTACTATATAGAAATGTTCTTTAATATTTTTAGAATTTCTCTTAACTAATTTATTTTAATTACCCCAAGTGTGTGATTCAATTGATACGAAATTGTCTCAACTTAACTATGATCTTGTCAAAAAAATCTTAGTTATGTAAAATAATAAATATTAAAGAAAAATAGTACACTAAAGTGTCTTCTATTGAGCAAAACTTAAATTATGTCATTCTCACTCCCAAATTTATTTTAAAAATCACACTCATTTCCTCTAAGAAATTAATACATTTGTACTTTAATTCATTTTAATATAAACAAATTTATCCGTTTCCCTCTCTTTATGATTTTCAATATCATATCATTAGCATCTAATTTTAAACCCCTACTTCAAGTGCTATGAATACTTGAGATTCTATTTTATCTTCTGAAATCTCAGATATTGGCAATTCTGGAATCAAATTCCTTCTTTTTTTTTGTTGTCAATAAATTCCTTTAATTATGAAAGACTGATGGTAAGTTAAAAAAAAAAGAAAAATGAAAAAGACTGAAACAAGTCCGAAAGGACCCTATTTCCACAACCTTCGATCCACAAGGCAAATAGTTGTTTACAGATGATGTACTAAGCCTAAGCCCAAACAGGAACGGATAAATGAAGTCTGAGCCTACAGGCTAAAAGTTCAATGTTCATAGTGGGTGGTAGCTGGCCCGTGTTAATTTGTATCAATCTTTGGGTTCTCTACTTTGACAAAAAAAAAGGGTTCTCTACATATCTAAATGTTTTTCCAAATTCATTGAACAAATGATACAGGAAAAAAAAAAAGCAACCAAAACTATACATTAACAAGTAATATTTAACTTTTATAAACAAAATAATATATTATTTGATTTTTAATTAAATCGATTATTTAATTTTACCAGAATATTAAAAGATTAATAATTATTTATCATTGAGAAGAATCATGACCATCTGTGCGGTAAAAAAAAGGAAAAAAAAAGTATAAAATCAGTCAAAACTTTTGTATTTTTTAGAGGGGCATAGTGAGTTTTCAGTTTGTCTGAAATCAATCAATCTTTAAACTCTTATTATTATTGCAATAACTTCTTTTATTAATATGAAGTTAAATAATTAATATGGCTAATCTTAATCTTTAATTTTGCCAAAATATTTAATTTTACCAGAATATTAAAAGATTAATAATTATTTATCATTGAGAAGAATCATGATCATATGTGCGGTAAAAAAAGGAAAAAAAGTATAAAATCAGTTAAAACTTGTGTCTTTTTTTAGAGGGGCACAATGGACTTTTAGTTTGTCTGAAATCAATCAATCTTTAAACTCCTATTATTATTACAATAAATCCTTTCATTAATACGAAGTTAGATAATTAATATAATTAATCTTAATCTTTCAAGATTTTGAGTTTCAAATATTAAAAAAAACGTATAAAAGTAAAATTTACATATTTTTATTCTTGAATTATGCCAAATTTTAAACCTATTTAAAATTTTAAAAGCAAAACATAGCGTGTGTTATTTTAATTTGGATTTAATTAATATACATTGTTAGTGTAAAGAAGTTTTACACAAACATCCAATGGTGTGCTGCCACATCATTTAATGAATATTACACCTCATGTGTTATTAAATTCAATAAATGGTGTGACAGCACATTATTGAATGTTTGTGTAAAATTTCTTTGCACTGACAGTGTATATATATTAAACTCGATTTAATTTATGGAATTTTCTATTTTTAAATTTTTGTAAGTTTGTTTTATATGATTTTAGTATTTTAAACATAAAATTTTGAAGGGTTTAGATTTGTTTCGTTAATCATTTAATTTTATGTTAATGAAATTACCTTTTGCAACAATGATAAAAATTTAAGGATTAATTGAAACAAAATAAAAGTTTATGGTGCCTATTCACAAAATGGTGAAAGTTAATGATAGTTATATAACTTTTATTCAAAAAAAAAAAGATAATTTGCGCGATAACTATTTTACTATTGTTATTAAGCAATAAAAATGACTAAATGAGTGGCACTCTTCTAAACCATAAATTATTGATTACTTGATGGTCACCGTTAATTACTACAAAATAAGTAACAACGGAGATTTAGCATGACAAGCAAATTCGATCTCGCAGATATCCTCCCGCTCTCTCTCTGATTTTGACGGGAAAAACTCATTTTGACTAGATTTAAGTAGAACCTAACCTCGAACCTGCATCACCTTTAATCGGGATGAGGTGAGTTTGGGGGCGCAAGAACCCGCCCCCGAACCCGGTATACTAATTAAATAATTTTAATTATACCGGTAGTTAAATAATCAATGCAAACTTATATATTTTCTTAAAAATATAATATAGTTCTTAATTTTCTTATTTTTTATGACTATTAATGTTTATATTTACATATTAATTGAATTAAATATGTTAGATATATATGTGTGTGAGTGACTTATTTTAAAACATGTATTTGAGTTATACAAAATAGATAATGAAATGAAAAATCAATGTTTTAAAAACCGAACCGGTAATTGAACCGGTGAAGGCACTGGTTCACGGTTTAAAGGTTCAACCGGGGTTGAACCGTGGTCGAACCGGTATTAATTAAATATATATTTTAAATATTATATAATATTTTAATTAATAAAATAACACAAAATTATTAGAAATTAAGATATGTGAAGTTATAAACTTATTTAAACAACCTTATTATAAGGTTTTTAAAACAAAAAAATAAAAATAATTGATAAAGTAAGTATTAAATAAAAAGCAAATGCATTTAATATCTCAAAAAAAAGAAAAAGCATTTAATACTTACTTTATATAGTATCAGGAGGATTTGTAGGAGAATATAGAATTATTCATAAGGTAACAATGAAGGTGGCACCTCAAAAGAAGATGCTTAATATTTTCCAAATAACCACATGTTAAATAGACTTGGTTTATAAGGTCCATGCAGAACAGAAACTTCATGACCAATCTGTGTAAGCAAGTATATATGTATAACCAAGTACCGAAAAAAAATGTGTGTAAACAAACCTTTTGTATAAGGGGCAAAATTTACGGTACATGGAAAAAAAAAAAGATGTACCGGTACAAGAGTCACGTGGGTCGTTGATTTAATATATATTTATTCTCACCGTTAGGATTGAAGACCGTGAACCGGGTGTTAGGAAATTTGTCTGAAATTGTTGCGTTGATCCTCCATATGCCTTGCATTTACAAGTAAATCCAAAAAGTGGTGAGGCCTGAGCAACTGCTTTGTTTGTGTCGTGTTCACCTAGATATGGTGGACTGTGTTGCCAAAATGGGTTTGCACAAATATTATAGTTGTATCCCATACCTTAGGTTTGGCCATGGATAATAAGTAGTTTCGTTGCGGGTGGAGGGGGATTTTTTGAAATCTGGAAAAATGAAGTGATAGTTGGATTGAAAGGGTGTTTCGATTGTTGAGAAATTTCAACCATTGTTTCAATTAAAATTAGAGTGATTGTTTTTTGCTATGTTGGATGGTGTTAATAATGACGGTGTCCATCAAATTTTTGTATTTTTTTGTCAATCGCGTCCATGGTCGTTTGAAGAACCGGATTCAATTGCAGGAGGGATATGAAGGAAGGAGATGGTTTTTTTTTGTTTGGAAAAAGTAAAATGATAGTTCTGGGCTATGACAGTGTAGGCCTAATGTGTGTCACACATTCATTTTCCAAATGTCATTGGCAACCCCATATAGACTTATTGTCCAAACCGTGCAGGACCATTGTGTTAATGATATTAAAGTAAACTTATTTTTGTAATTTGTTAATTGATAATTGTACTAATTAGTACACTTTTTTATTTTAGTTGCACGTTTAGTTTTTTATGTTTGGTAAAATTTTGTATGTTACATTTTTACGAAAGAACATCTTATGGTATTATGAACCCTGTGATGAACTTTGGTGATTTTTTTAAAAAGTATTTAATTATTGTGATTTAAATTGTATTTAATTAATGAAAATTGATAATAATTGTCCTAAATTGCCTAAAATTATGGAAAAATCATTTTAGTGTCCTCAAGCAAGGGGATTTCATGATTGTGGGTTTTTAGGGTGTTGTCGAGTTGCTTGGTATGTGGGTGGTAAGGCCAACCTCATGCAAGCAATGAGACCCTAACCCTAAGTCATGAGTTTCAAGTACATAGAAGTGGAGGCAAGGAATGCGTTCGAATTTTGGCATGATACTTCAGGGGGATGTTGGGCACGGTGTTATGAACCCCGTGATGAATTTTGGTGATTTTTTGAGAAAGTATTTAATTATTGTGAATTAAATTGTATTTAATTAATGGAAATTGATAATAATTATCCTAAATTGCCCAAAAATATGGAAAATTCATTTTAGTGTCCTCATGTAGGGGGCTTTCATGATTGTGGGTTTTTAGGGTGTTGTCAAGTTGCCTGCTATATGGGTGGTAAGGCCAACCTCATGCAAGCAATGAGACCCTAACCCTAAGTCATGAGTTTCAAGTACGTAGAAGTAGAGGCAAAGAAGGAGTTCGAATTTTGGTATGATACTTCGGGGGGATGTTGGGCATGGTGTTATGAACCCCGTGATGAATTTTGGTGATTTTTGTGAGAAAGTATTTAATTATTGTGAATTAAATTGTATTTAATTAATGGAAATTGATAATAATTATCCTAAATTGCCCAAAAATATGAAAAATTCATTTTAGTGTCCTCATGCAGGGGGCTTTCATGATTGTGGATTTTTAGGGTGTTGCCGAGTTGCCTGGTATGTGGGTGGTAAGGCCAACCTCATGCAAGCAATGAGACCCCAACCCTAAGTCATGGGTTTCAAGTACGTAGAAGTGGAGGCAAAGAAGGAGTTCAAATTTTGGCATGATACTTCGGGATGTTGGGCACGGTATTATGAACCCCGTGATGAATTTTGGTTATTTTTTGAGAAAGTATTTAATTATTGTGAATTAAATTATATTTAATTAATGGAAATTGATAATCACTATCCTAAATTGCCCAAAAATATGGAAAATTCATTTTAGTGTCCTCATGTAGGGGGCTTTCATGATTGTGGGTTTTTAGGGTGTTGCCGAGTTTCCTGGTATGTGGGTGGTAAGGCCAACCTCGTGCAAGCAATGAGACCCTAACCCTAAGTCATGAGTTTCAAGTACGTAGAAGTGGAGGCAAAGAAGGAGTTCGAATTTTGGCATGATACTTCGGGGGATGTTGGGCACGGTGTTATGAACCCCGTGATGAATTTTGGTGATTTTTTGAGAAAGTATTTAATTATTGTGAATTAAATTGTATTTAATTAATGGAAATTGATTATAATTAACCTAAATTTCCCAAAAATATGGAAAATTCATTTTAGTGTCCTCATACAGGGAGTTTTCATGATTGTGGGTTTTTAGGGTGTTCTCGAGTTGCCTGGTATGTGGGTGGTAAGGCCAACCTCATGCAAGCAATGAGAGCCCAACCCTAAGTCATGAGTTTCAAGTACGTAGAAGTGGAGGCAAAGAAGGAGTTCGAATTTTGGCATGATACTTCGGGGGAATGTTGGGCACGGTGTTATGAACCCCGTGATGAATTTTGGTGATTTTTTTAGAAAGTATTTAATTATTGTGAATTAAATTGTATTTAATTAATGGAAATTGATAATAATTATTCTAAATTTCCCAAAAATGTGGAAATAGTGATTTAAATTGTAATAAATAGAATAAAAATCATATGATAGTAGTGCCAAATGATATTAAAAAATGGAGATTAATTTTTAATTAAAATAACATATTGTTTATATTTGTTTGTTTGTCATTGTATTTAATGGCATTGATAATTATGAAGGTGAAATTGATAAAAGGTAGTCATATAAAAATAATGACATAATTGAGGTATGTTTAAACTAATTGCTACAATTATAAGATTCTAGTGATTAAATAAGATGGGGCAAAATTTCAAAGTGTCTATTGGAAAAAATATAAAAATTTTAGGATGATTTTAGGCTCATTTCTCTTTTTTTTTTTATTCACAATACTTAAATATAAATCTTGTAATCCTTTTTAAGTTGTGTCGTATATTTTGTGGACGGTAATTTTTTTTCTCCAAATATTTAACATATATTTAAGATCTGAATCCAAAATCACTATTCACTAATTATCACTAATTAAGCTATAAAACCCATGATCAATGGTGCTTAATAAAGCTCTTACCGTTTTTTTTAATAAAAGGCATGGTAGAGGCCCAATAAAAGCTCTTGTCTATAAAAAAATATGTAATTCACTCCAAAAAGAAAAAAAACAAAGAAGACATAGTTTTTAATATCAATAAAAGAGCATTGAAATATTAGAAAAAATGTCAATTGTCCTAAGGGAATTTTTGTGGTACCCTAAAAAATGGAAAGGTTTTTGATACCATTCCATTCTAATCGAGTAAAAGTAAAATAATGAGTCTTATTTGATGAATTTTATGCCATTATTTTCTGATCGAGTAAAAGTAAAATAATGAGTCACTCCTTAACAAAAATCAATATTCTCTCCAAGTTAGCAACGATGTTAGCCATATCCAGATTTTCCTTTCCCTCCAAGTTCACCCAATAGGTGGGTTAATGGAGATTGTAATATTCAGTTCTAAACTGCCTTTGCTTATAAAAAAGTTCTAAACTCTAATAATTATTATTAATTATGGTATGAATAGTGAAGATGTACCCGTGTGAACGACGCCTATAATTCACTCGTAAGTAGAGTTGTAAATGAGCCGAGCCGAGTACCTGAAACTCTGGCTTGACTTGTAAAAAAATGGGTGACTCAAGTTTGGCTCGTTTATTTAAACGAGTCAAACTTAAAGCTTGACCTTGGCTTGTTAAAGAAAAACAAAGCTTGGGCTTGACTTGTTTAGGTCATTTATAACTTCATTGTTTTTGCTCTTATGAAATTTTTCTTCGAATCATTTTTAAAGTTTATGAATGTAGTATATAATAAGTCGTATATTTTGTGGATGGTAAAATTTTTCCTTCAAATATTTAACATATATTTAAGATCTGAATCCAAAATCACTATTTACTAATTATCACTAATTAAGCTAGAAAACCCATGCTCAATGGTGGTTAATAAAGCTCTTGCCGTTTTTTTTAATAAAAGGCAGGGTAGCGGCCCAATAAAAGCTCCTGTCTATAAAAAAAATGTAATTCACTCCAAAAAGAAAAAAAATCAACAAGACATAGTTTTTAATATCAATAAAAGAGCATTTAAATATTAGAAAAAATGTCAATTGTCCTAAGGGAATTTTTGTGGTACCCTAAAAAATGGAAAGGTTTTTGATACCCTTCCATTCTAATTGAGTAAAAGTAAAATAATGAGTCTTATTTGATGAATCTTATGCCATTATTTTCTAATCGAGTAAAAGTAAAATAATGAGTCACTCCTTAACAAGAATCAATATTCTCTCCAAGTTAGCAACGATGTTAGCCATATCCAGATTTTCCTTTCCCTCCAAGTTCACCCAATAGGTGGGTTAATGGAGATTGTACTATTCAATTCTAAACTGTCTTTGCTTATAAAAAAAGTTCTAAACTCTAATAATTATTATTAATTATGGTATGAATAGTGAAGATGTACCCGTGTGAACGACGTCTATAATTCACTGGTAAGTAGAGTTGTAAATGAGCCGAGCCGAGTACCTGAAACTCTGGCTTGATTTGTAAAAAAATGGGTGACTCAAGCTTGGCTTGTTTATTTAAACGAGCTAAACGTAAAGCTTGAGCTTGGCTTGTTAAAGAAAAACAAAGCTTGAGCTTGACTTGTTTAGGTCATTTATAACTTCATTGTTTTTGCTCTTATGAAAATTTTCTTTGAATTATTTTTAAAGTTCATGAATGTAGTATATAATAAGTCGTATATTTTGTGGATGGTAAATTTTTTCCTCCAAATATTTAACATATATTTAAGATCTGAATCCAAAATCACTATTCACTAATTATCACTAATTAAGCTAGAAAACCCATGCTCAATGGTGGTTAATAAAGCTCTTGCCGTTTTTTTAATAAAAGGCAGGGTAGAGGCCCAATTAAAGCTCTTGTCTATAAAAAAAATGTAATTCACTCCAAAAAGAAAAAAAACCAAGAAGACATAGTTTTTAATATCAATAAAAGAGCATTTAAATATTAGAAAAAATGTCAATTGTCCTAAGGGAATTTTCGTGGCACCCTAAAAAATGGAAAGATTTTTGATACCCTTCCATTCTAATCGAGTAAAAGTAAAATAATGAGTCTTATTTGATGAATCTTATGCCATTATTTTCTGATCGAGTAAAAGTAAAATAATGAGTCACTCCTTAACAAAAATCAACATTCTCTCCAAGTTAGCAACGATGTTAGTCATATCCAGATTTTCCTTTCCCTCTAAGTTCACCCAATAGGTGGGTTAATGGAGATTGTACTATTCAGTTCTAAACTGTCTTTGCTTATAAAAAAGTTCTAAACTCTAATAATTATTATTAATTATGGTATGAATAGTGAAGATGTACTCGTGTGAACGACGCCTATAATTCACTGGTAAGTAGATTTGTAAATGAGCCGAGCCGAGTACCTGAAACTCTGGCTTGACTTGTAAAAAAATGGGTGGCTCAAGCTTGGCTCGTTTATTTAAACGAGCCAAACTTAAAGCTTGGGCTTGGCTTGTTAAAGAAAAACAAAGCTTGGGCTTGACTTGTTTAGGTCATTTATAACTTTATTGTTTTTGCTCTTATGAAAATTTTCTTTGAATCATTTTTAAAGTTTATGAATGTAGTATATAATAAGTCGTATATTTTGTGGATGGTAAAATTTTTCCTCCAAATATTTAACATATATTTAAGATCTGAATCCAAAATCACTATTCACTAATTATCACTAATTAAGCTAGAAAACCCATGCTCAATGGTGGATTGGTGGTTAATAAAGCTCTTGCCATTTTTTTTAATAAAAGGCAGGGTAGAGGCCGAATAAAAGCTCTTGTTTATAAAAAAAAATGTAATTCACTCCAAAAAGAAAAAAAACAAGAAGACATAGTTTTTAATATCACTAAAAGAGCATTTAAATATTAGAAAAAATGTCAATTGTCTTAAGGGAATTTTTGTGGTACCCTAAAAAATGGAAAGGTTTTTGATACTCTTCCATTCTAGTCGAGTAAAAGTAAAATAATGAGTCTTATTTGATGAATCTTATGCCATTATTTGCTGATCGAGTAAAAGTAAAATAATGAGTCAATCCTTAACAAAAATCAATATTCTCTCCAAGTTAGCAACAATGTTAGTTATATCCAGATTTTCCTTTCCCTCCAAGTTCACCCAATAGGTGGGTTAATGGAGATTGTACTATTCAGTTCTAAACTGTCTTTGCTTATAAAAAAAAGTTCTAACCTGTAATAATTATTATTAGTTGTGGTATGAATAGTAAAGATGTACCCGTGTGAACGACGCTTATAATTCACTGGTAAGTAGAGTTGAAAATGAGCCGAGCCGAGTACTTGAAACTCTGGCTTGACTTGTAAAAAAATGGGTGGCTCAAGCTTGGATCGTTTATTTAAACGAGCCAAACTTAAAGCTTGGGCTTGGCTTGTTAAAGAAAAACAAAGCTTGAGCTTGACTTGTTTAGGTCATTTATAACTTCATTATTTTTGCTCTTATGAATTTTTTTTGAATCATTTTTAAAGTTTTTGAATGTAGTATATAATAAATATTTTATTATTAAATGGTAATATAAAAAACAAAATACATTTTTAATATATGATATATATAGTTAAAAAAATTCTAAAATATTATATTTTTCGAAATTTAATACATAACTTCTTGACTAATATAAGAAATATTTTAATACTTATTTTTATATATATAGAAAGTAATTATTTTACTTTACTATTTATTTTAAAAATAAACTTATAACTGTATGTTTTATTTTTCTAATTTTTATTAGTCTTACTTTACTTTAATTGTTTATATTAATTAATTATTATATATATAATAAACGAGCTATTCACGAGCTGTTAATGTCAATCTTATAAAGCTTGAGCTTGACTCATTTAAATAATCGAGCTCAACTTTAAACTTGGACTTATTTGTTTAATTAAACAAACGAGTTTGGTCGAGCATTTAACAAGCCAAACTCAAATAGTTTATGAATAGCTCAATTCATTTACAACCCTACTGGTAAGTATAAAATCAAGAGTCTAGCTAGGAGCGGAAGATTATTGATTAAGACATTATAAATTTTAAAATATGCAAAGCACTGAAAATATTGTACTTAACATTTTTAAATTTTTAATACTTTATGAAACTAATTGGTAATTGGAGGATATTTTAGTGTTTATGGCCTATTAGGAAACTATATATATTTTAACTATTTTTATTCAATAAATATAAATTCTTAATATTTTAAATTATTTTTTAACAAATAGTTATTATATTTAAAAAAATCTCAATGAATATTATGATATTGTTGTTCAATTATACTTGTATAAATTATGTTAATAATAAAAAGTATATTAATATTTATATGTTTTTTCACATTACAATTTATTTAAAAAATATGATGATATTTATAAGTTCGTAACGTATCTATTAATCTCTAATTTAACAAAGTTTTTATGACAGTAAATTACACATTAGCAATGCCCTTGTCCTAAAAAAATAAAGCATTTTAATCACATTTACTGTCATCATATTTCCTTGTTTAATATGATGATAAATGGGTTGGATTACATGATTTAATGCCCTTGCTTTATTTTTTTAATATGTAATTCACTCCAAAAAGAAAATATGATGATATTTGTAAGTTCGTAACGTATGAGGAATGATTTGGATTACATAATTTAATATATAGCAAGTAGTATTTGAAAATAATTGGGAAATAAGGATATAGTGGGAGGGAGTAAATTCTAATAAAAGCTGGGGAAAGAATGGGGGAATAGTATTAAATCAGATAATATGGAAAGAAAAGATATAGGACTTCAATAAAATCATCAAAATATTCATAATCAATAGAAAATAAAAATCGAGATAAATGACATAAGATTCATCAAATAAGACTCATTATTTTACTTTTACTCGATTAAAGTGGAAGGGTATCAAAGCCCTTCTATTTTTAGGGTACCACAAAAATTCCCAATATTTTATTCCATGTAAAACATGGGCAAAACTTAACATCAATTTACCCAGGGTAAGACACACTAGTTCTTAATAATGGTTAATTACAAAATCTCAAATGATTCTTCTCATTCTTAAAGAACGCCGAGTGGTTGTGTGCATATATAAATTCGGCACGAAAGACATATTTTAAAAAATGGTTAAATATGTTTTTGATCCCTCAAAATATGATGAAATTTAGTTTTGGTCTTTTATTTATTTTTTCATTAGTTTTGGTCCTCCATTTTTTAAAATCACAGTTCTCCTTATTAATTGTACTCTTTTATATCACTTTCGTAGTTCCACTATGACGCTCCTGGGTAAAAATTTACAGAAAATTTCTTGCGATTTTTTCTCTAGAAAATTCATGCGTAGTAAATTTTCAAAAATAACTCAATTTTGTTCATAAAAAAGTTGCTATAAATTTTTTTTGCTTTATTGCAAAAAATTTACGGTAAATTTCCTGCAAATTTTAGAATCTAAACAAAATTTTCTTTGAATTTTGAAATCTGCCGAAAAATTCGAATGTAAATCCATAAAAAGATCTACAAAAAATATTACTACATTATCACTTAGCGGAATATAACTAACGATAAAGACTAAAATAGTGTGATTTTGAAAAATGAAGGATCAAAATCAATAAAAAAATAAATGAGAGAGTAAAATTAAATTTAACTATATATTTTGATTTTTGAAGACATACCTATCCGGCTAACCCTTTAAAAAATTAAAAATAAGAAACGTTAAAAACAATACGAAAGCGCGCGAACTCTCCCGCCGCGCTGCCTCTTATATTTTACTCTTACACTTTCCTCCATTCCCTCCCACACATTTAACAAAACAATGCAACACTCCCACATGCCTGACGCGCCACCACCCACTCCTGGCGGAGACACCGCAACGAGCTCCGATCTAAAGCGCGGTAAAAAGCGCGGCAGTTACAACTGTGGCCGCTGCGGCCTCCCCAAGAAGGGCCACGTCTGCAACGTGAAAACCCCCGTCTCCGCCACCGCTACCCCCACCGATTCGTCTCTATCCGCCATTTCCGCCCCCTCCTCTGCCGCGTCAGCTCTCCGTCAGCCGTCATCGCACCTCTGCCGCGCCCTCTCGTTCGACGATCTTGTCGATCGTGCCAGCGGGCTCGATCCATTAGAGCCGGACGATGGAGATTCGTTTGCTGAGGCGGATCCAGATCTGGATCTGGACGTTGATTCGAGCGGGTTGCCGGCGAGCCTTCTGTGGGAAGTGCTGAGGAGGCTGCCGCCCGCGGGGCTGTTGTCGGCGGCGAAGGTGTGCAAGGGGTGGAGGGAGACAGCTAGGAGGGTGTGGAGAGCGGCGGAGGAGCTTAAGCTTAGGGTTCCGGCGAGAGTTCAGGTCGGGTTTGTTGCGTCGATGTTGCAGAAATGCCCTGGGATCGTGAGGCTCTCTCTTAGAATGGAAAGGTGTGTTGGGATTTTTGTTTTAATTCGATGGAAGCTTCCAGATCTGCGGTTATGCTTTGAGTTTGATTGAACGATTAAGATTAAGCAATGAAATCTAAAAACTCGAAGCCCTAATCGGAAATTTGTGTTTAAATATTGAACAAAGATGTAATGTTCGCATAGATTGCAAAATGCGGGTTGATTCGTGAACATCCATGCAGAAAGAACAAATACCTACCATCTGAATCACGATTTTTTCGAATATTGTTTTGATGCTTTTAAAAATGACGACAAAAAACCCGCCTACTATAAACGCTGGGGAAAAATTGGATTTTGAAAACGAGATTGTGATCACATTGCTAAATTATTAAGCTGCAGTGGGTTTTTCTGTTTGTGTTCATGTTTATATTATAAATCTAACTTATTTGATGTTGCAGTGATTTTGATTCAACGATGCTGGCTTGCATTGCGTTCTCATGCCCTAATCTCGAGTCTATGGAGATCTGGATATTCGATACTGCAACCAATCGGATCAATGGGTATTACTCATGCTCTTGTCTTTTTAATTCTTGAACCCCATTCTTGAACCCCATATTTCTCGTACGATTCCAGAGTTCCTGAATTTTATGCATTATAATTTGTAACTCTGCTTTTACAGCAGGGGTGTAACTTTAGTTTTGTCCCATCGCGGCTTTATATTTCAGAAGTTTTGTTTTCTGATTTCTGTTCAATCTAGTACTTTCATCGTTCTAGACTTCTAGTTGCCAGAGCCCTTGGCATGCAGCAGGAGCTAACATTAGGTTAACCCAAGAATGCTGCTTTTTGCTGATTAACATTATTGGTTTCTCAACTGTGAATATGCAGGGATGAATTAGGCCGATTTGTTGCTGATAAGAGAAGCCTCAAAAGCCTCAAGATGGAAGGTTGTTCTAATCTTGGAGGTTTTGTCCTCTGTTCGTCTAGTCTTTCTACCCTTTGGCTATCAGATCTGAACTCTCTTTCTAAGATGGTATTGCATACCTTTTCCTTTTATCTAATATGGTGTGATCAAATTTTTAAACTGATAATCCCCCTGAGCTTGGATACTGAGTGAACCCTAGTCACTTATAGATGCTTTCAAATGGTAGGTATTTAACTGTCCCCAGTTGAGAGAGATTTCCTTGGAGTTTGCTTGCCAAGAAAATGATGGTACTGATCTCACAGCTATGATTGAAGGTTTGGGAAGAAGTTGCCTGAGATTGCAAAATATACATATAGCATCAACACGGCTTTCTCATGCTGCCGTGCTTGCTCTTACAGCTGCCCAGTTGAGGTTTGTCAATTTTTGGCATCTTGATCTCTATTTTACAGTTATTGCCTGATTGGTATTATCCATTCATGTTGAAATTCCATCCCTTTAAATAAAAGTTTGTAAATAGATAATATACTTTGAACTTCCTATTTGTATTGAGTTCACACTATGTCACTATCTGATGTATAAACCAAACATTTTTAAGACTAAATAGGATCATGTTAATTTATACTGCATGCCAAACATGGCACATGCGAATTAAAATAAAACCAAATCACATAACTACAATGCTTAGTAAGTATACACATACACAAATAATAATTTTAATTAGGCAATGACTGAATCTTAAATCTATTCCATACGTTAAAATGTATTATGAAATCCCAATCCTGTAACTGATAGACAGGTTATATGCCTGTTATATAATCAGTGAAAATGTCACTCTTATTTTTTTTCTTCTATTTTTCATTTTATATAATGAGTTAATAATTGTTACAAACATTCAATTGATTGATGAGCCTAATGAAGTTTTGTTTAAATATACAATTGATCAGAGGGTTGCGGAGGCTTTCTCTTGTTCTTGGATATGAAATTACTGATGCATCTGTTGCTGCAATTACCTCAAGCTATCCAAATCTAGAATTGCTTGATCTCAGTGGGTATGTATCTTTACCCATTCTAATTGCAGTCAAATTCTGAGTTTTTAAAATGTATTTACCATGGAGACAAAAATTCTGCTGGAACTCAATACTGTACTCAGATATGATGGAAAATTCAGTATAAGAATTAATATTTCAGTTATGCATTTTTTTCTTAATTTCCTTTTGTATCTCTTTTAGAAATTATGTTTAATATATATAACTTTCATCACAGATCTGGCATAAGTGACAGTGGCATTGGAATTATTTGCAATGTGTTCCCTGAAACACTGTCAAGACTCCTTCTTGCTCTTTGCCCTAACGTGACTTCAAGTAAATGCCTTTTACACACTTATTACTTCACAATGCTTTCATATTTGCTTAAGTTTCAGCCTACTAATCTGTTCTCACATGTTTCAGGTGGTATTCAATTTGCTACTGCTCAGTTGCCGCTTCTTGAACTTATGGACTGTGGCATGACCATATGTGATCCTAATTCCCTAAATCCAGCTGCTGATGGAAACAACAGCAAATTGCAGAAAACATCTGGTGCTAATCTACCCCTTATAAACCAAAAGCTAATCATCAAACATAGCCGTTTAAAGAAACTCAGTTTGTGGGGTTGCACTGGCTTGGATGTGAGTTTCATTAGACTAAAGATGTTTGATGCATATTCTTTCTTAAGCTTCTAATCTTTATATTTCTTCTTTGCAATTAATATGCAGGCCCTATACTTAAACTGCCCACAACTCAATGATCTGAATCTAAATTCTTGTAAAAATTTGCATCCAGGTAATCATTTCATGTCTGTGTTTAGTAATTATCAGCTGAAAATTTGATGCAACTTATTGGGATTTAATTTAAAATAGTAAGGCTGATTATTTTCATTAAATTAATTGGTTCAGAGAGGCTGTTACTTCAGTGCCCCACTTTAGAAAATGTGCATGCATCAGATTGTCAGGAAATGCTGGTTGAGGCTATCCAAAGTCAGGTAACAAAGAATTTCAGACATTTTCTTCCATGATTAATAAATTAGTGTGCTCTTTGAGATGTGAGTTTCTTTAGTTATTCTTTGATCTGAAGAACTATATACCTTGAAGAAATTTGCAGTTCATGAATAAGCATATTTGCTCTACCCTAATTGGTTTGATATGCCTTCCCGGTTCTAATATAAAATATGCTTTACAATTTGTTTGCAGGTCTACAATGCTTTTGCTGCTATGGAAAACCATTCACCTTCTAAACGTCTACCTGATGGCTCTAAAAGGGTTCAGGTTCCCTATTTACTCAGTGGCGAGGTAAAGCTAAAAGAAATAACAATAACATAGAACATGCTTTATTGTACCTCTTTTTTGGGGCTTGAGTGGAAAAGTTGCAAGCATATTTACCAAGAAGCTATTTTCATATCAGGCATTCAGTAAGTTTGTGCATCAATGGTACCAAAGGATCATGTATTTCTTAAGTGAATAGCCTTTTGTATCAGTCCCCCACACTGGAAAGAAAAATTGGATTTAGAGCTAGCATAGTTTCCTTAACTCGTGCTATGGTTTGCATTATTATACATGATGATTTTATTTGAATTTGAAATTTAATTACAATCTCATTTCATTTTTTGCAGTCCCCTGAACATGAGAAAAAGCGGAGGAGGATCGAGAGACGGCTTTGTAATGTGCTTGTGGACTGATCCCCCTTGAGACCGATTCTAATGTATACATGTGCAATATCTTGTATGTTACTTAAATTGATACATTGTCCACTAGCGCTACCAAACAGGTCATAGTTTCTCAAGTTAGGCTCTCAAATTGGTGCCCTAGATCAAACTGTTTATCTTATCACCAACAGATGTTCATGTTTAGCATTATTATTGTACGGACTTGGGTGGCTGCCTCATTTTTCAATAAAATTTAGTATATTAAGTTCTCCAAGTCATTCATTGGGTAATGACATGGGGCCATACAGATGTGTTCAGTACCTGCCCTAATTCATAATTTGGTTGTATTATATTTGGCTTTCTTAGGGTATTCAATCAGTAGAAATAATATGGTCTGCTACAGGAAATTTACATTTTTAGTTGACTCGTAACAATTTATATATCAAATGATATAATTAGTACTTGACTGCTTTGGAAGGCTTGGATAAGCAGATCGAATATACTACTTGGAAATAAACTTGTTAAGTATTGGCAACTTTTCATTATATGATGGGATTACAGCTTGAAGTTAATTTTGATGGAGATGTGATAACTGTCTGTACCTATATGGTATATTGGTATTGTGCTTGTATAGATTTATTCATTTGATTGTTAGGATAAGGATGAACAGCAAACTGTTGTGAGGACAGAAGGCCGTTTTGGCAAATTAGTCTGGTAATCCATGTATAAATATATGATTCCAGTATAATGAAATACATGGTAGCGTAGTATTTAGAGCCGAAAGGTTGGTGCTATTTTAGTAATATTTCACCATTATCATGTCAACATCCGAAGAGGCGACAGAGGAAGAAACCAGCTATGGGAACAGAAAGCTCGCTGCTGAAAATGTGTTGCCCTCATACTATATATTCATGCACCAGACATTCCAAGACAAATTTGTCAATGAACTTCATGATGGACACTCTAGAGAATGGGTTGCTAACATGATCTATGCTTTATATGCCAAGGATTAAATAGGATTTGTTGATGCCATTATTTCAATGCCACACAATGGTTATGCAAACTTGGTTCACTAGATGCGTTGCAATGCCAAGGTCAAGGGATGCCCCAAAAATGCCATGAACAAAGAAGTTAGGAGCAGTGTTCGATATGTGAGTACCGCTTGAGAGATTTGGATGGAACTTGGAAAGAGTTTCCAAAGGGAGTGCACAAAGGGCGTATGAGCAGAGATGTGATAAACACCCTCATAGTATGCGTGGTTAACTCATGTTTATAATGCTACAAATAATTGTACTGAAAGGTCTAAACTTGAGTTTGGTTTTATTTTTAAACGCCAAACCAAAGAAGTTTTTCGTATCTTCTACACAAAGCTGAGGGGGCTATGGGATGCGATACAATCAATTGTACCGTGGCCGAAGTGCACATGTGGAGGGTGCAAATGCGAGAAAGAGATCAATTAGACAGTTTTCTCATGGGGACTAGATGATGTCTTTGCAATAGTTAAGACACAAATCCTAAGCATGAACCCCACTGTTAGCCTTGGTCATGCTTATTACCTGGTAGCCGAGGATGAGCAACAAAGATTCATTTCTGCCATGCACAAACCAAACCACAGCGGTAGCAGCATTTTAGTTACAAAGCAGCTGCTATGGCAGAGATGGGAAGAAAGAAAAACCCAAATGTGGCCAGTGGTCACTGCCAGAAGATAGGTCACGCAAAGGACAAGTGCTATGAGGTGATACAGTATCCACCAGATTGGAAAAAATTGGATGAAAGAAGAAAGACAGATCTAGTTCGTGGAATGAAAAGAAAAGTGGACCAAAAGCAGCACAAGTAACCATCAATGGAAGCCTAATTCCAGGATTGTCAATGTAAAAGTGTGAGTGATTGCTATACAACAACTAAACATGGGTACAGGACTTGTGATGTTACCTCAACAGTCACAACCAAGTGTGAATGTGGCAGGTAAAATCATGATTGGTAAACCTTAGGTGATAGATTAACGAGTAACGGATTACATTACATGAGATAGGGGATTGTTAACAACAGCCTGTGAGAATTCCTAATGGCCAAAGTGTAGCAGTCAGAGGCACTGGAAAAGTAAAATTACCAAATGGAATAAATATGGACAATTGTCTTAAATATTCCATATTTCATGTGCAATTTACTTTCAGTGAATGGATTAATTAAGGAGCATAACTATGCATGCACTAATATTCAGTGCTGATGTTTGTGTGATGCAGCACTAATATTATATTTGGAAGTGCTGAATCCGATTTGGTGCAATTTCGGGTTTCTTAATCCCGTGAAGAAAAGGATAGTGGTTAGCCTCCCAAACGGTATGGCCAGCAGTTTCTGCACGTTATTGTCAGTCCCCACAAAGAAAAAGAAAAAAAAATGAATTTAATTGAAATAAGGAAATTCAAAATTCATAAAGTTTCCTTCCTTAAATTAAATAGCTTGTCAAGTTATACTATGGAGATGAGCAAGCTTCCGCAAATGGAGGAGCAACAACAGCGAGGGTATTTCCCCACATAAACAAACATTGCAAATAATTTTTAAGATAATTTCTGAAATACTAGGAAATAATTTGCGTTTAGTGAATCATATGAAAATGAACGCAACACTTTGATGTTATTGTAAGCATTTTTTCTCGTAAAGCAATTGTCAAAATTAAAGAGTAATTAACTCGGTGATATTGACTCAATAGTTGTGAAGGTCAGAAGATTCGTGTTCGGTTTAAATTTTCAAGTGCATAATCAATTGCACATAATCAATTTTAAATCTCTTTTATCTAATATGTTTTGTAAAGATATTCATTTTTAATAATTGATTCTGAATCAATCACAATAAACCACACACACTCACTCTCTCTACCATAATAAAAGTAAGAAAAACATTAATTATACAACATGAACTCACATTCATATAGCTCGTTTTTATCTGAGGTATATAATGAAAATGAAACACTATAAATAAACAGTTTTGATAACATCAACCACTAATGATAAAACTTTTTTTTAAAAAAATATTTTTAGTAAAATAAAAAGTATTAATTACATTAAAAATAAAAAATAAACAATAAATATTTCATTTTTGGATAAAGTGGTATATATATGTATAAAAGTAAATTGATATTATATTTTGAGCGTCTATCTTATGGATTTATGCATATTTTTAATAGACATGTGTCGATTAAATTCAATATGACATCTCATGTGTTATTAAACTCAATAAATGATGTGATAACACATAATTAGATGATAATGTAAAATTGTTTTATACTGATAGTATGTATATATAAAATCCTTAATATATTTTGTATTTTGACTAAATTTTTCTAAATTATTTGGCTCAAAGTCAAAATTGTTATCAACTTCACCACATATTATATGTAAAAATAAATATAGATACAATTATACAAATCTGTAGTACTTTCAAATCGATCTTTTTTCCTTTTTGTAATATAGATATAATGACAAAAACGTTTTTTAATATTTTCTCTTTTATTTCATTTTATTATTTTGAAAAACAAATAAGAATAATTTTTTATTATAATCAGATTTGTGATTTTTTTTATTCTGACTATTTTTAAAATCTGAAACAAAGTAAACACACTAAAAATAATTTAAATTGATTATTTTTCTAAAAAAGTGGTTATCACAAACAAACACACTCTAAGTCTTTAGCTTGTTATTACTTTAACTGATTGTGGAGACTAAGAGAAATGAACATGACATAAGAAATATCAAAATCACTCTACTTCTATCCACTAGCTATCACCAAATTCCATTCATAAATGAAACCAAATTAAAATGAGGGATCATTTACACTTATAAAAATGATGAATAATATACAAAATTTTCTTAAAATAACTTAGCAATGAAAAATAAGTAAGTAAGTTTTGCAGCTTTCGCACAAAAGATTTCCTGCCAAAAAACATTACTCTTAAGCTTTTAAATGCTTTTGAATACTAATATGTCGGTTCACACTTCATACGCTTGCCCTCAATCTATGAAATTAAGTTCAACACAAATATACATATATATATGCTTATAAATTTTGACTAGCTAACATTGAGTATAAAATTTTTACACTATCATCTAATCACATGTTGCTAAATTATTAAAAAAGTTTGACTTTCACAAACATGAGTGTAAAAAATTCGCAATGGAATTCAAACTATATATATATATTTCATGAATAAAATAATAAAATAAATTAAACTTATATATCAATGGGCACGCATAAATGCTCTTTGAGAATGCACATGGTCTTGTCTCCTCCCCCTCTCCCAACCCATCATGTTTAGGGAACATTTCAAGTACCAGCTAGCTAGCTACTCGGTTCTTGACCTAAAATAAAAACTCACGTCCATGCAAATACATTTTTAATTATTATCATACAAATAAAAAAAGTTGATTAATACAAAGGAATCGCATAATGATAACGGAGGAAAAAGAGGAGAAAAGGAAAAATATATAGTTACAACAGACAAACACATTATTGAACTTATTATTATGCAAGCACACATGGAGTAAAGAAATTAATGAAGTGTTGCAACATAATTTAGAGTGACTATCGTTTCTGTTGATAATTTATACTTAAAACATCTCTCACAGTTTTGTTTGATATAACAAACCACATTTAATGATACACAGATTAATTAATTAATTAACTATATTTTGAACAGCCTGCTCTGTCCATCTGTGTCTGCTAGCTGCACCTTAACCTTGCTTCTTCAGTTAATTACTAAGTCAACAAGCTAGGCACCACTAATTAAGCATGGAGCAGGTTATAGACTGCAGGTAACAACTAGCTAGTCTGTCTAGCTCCTGTTCTTGCATTTCTCCACGGCTCTAGGTGCTGAAATATATATATATATAATTAATAAACGAGTTTATTATTAGAAGACTAATAGTATTGAAGTAAAACTAATTAAGGAAATTAAGTGGAGATATATATATATATACTGACCCAGTCCAATAGCTTCCTTTCCTTTCATGATACGTAAACGCTTGCAAGATTCAACAAACATCCTGGTTGGCATAATAATAATAATGATTATATTGGGTCAGTTAATGTGGTCCTCATTTGGATATTCTAATTAGAAATTAATTTCAATAAGGACGCAAGGGAGCCTATATATCAACGCTATATATGTATATGTGTGTGTTCATTGTCATAAGGGAAAAATGACTTCTCTGCAGTTTGGGTGCATCAATAATATTTATGGTTAAATGGTAGCATAATAAAAGGATATGGCACATGGATGGACATGATGAAGGGTTAAATGAATGCATGCAGTTATTTGATCCTTTTTCTGTTTTTTATTTTATAATTTTACCCGCTCTTTTTCTTTTTGTTTGAAATTAGATTAATTATTGGAGGGAAAACAGTAATATTGGGTGGTGATGAAGTGGAGAAATGAAAATACTACTACTTACTCCCACGGGACATCACCGACAAGCATCCAGTCGCCATCCTTGTCTTCATAGGTTGGGACATAATCGGAGCTGTTCAACAGATCCATCAACTTACTCTCATTCATGAAATCCTTAATGCCTTGGGATTCGCAATTCCCTTCACATACATACATGCACCAATTAATAATTGATATGTTTATGATTTGAATTTGAATAAATTAAATAGGAGGAGTATATAATTAATTACCAATGGTAAAAGAGCTAAACATTTTGCCTAAGGCATCAGAGAGCTGAGGGTAACTGTTGTACATCTTCAAGTCCACTTTGCGGAGGTAAGGTGCTCCATCCATGCTCACTTTCACAAAACTTCCCGATCCATTAGGGCTGTTCTCCTGATCTCCTGATCCGCTGCTGCTCTTTTGGGCTGCTGCAGCAAACATGTTCTTCCGGTGCGACCGAACCGGTGGCCAACCCACCACTTGCGCCCTAATTATATATTATTTCATTTTAATTTCACTTACATATATATGGCTGATGGTATAATTAATGAAAGAACTATATAAGAAAAGAAAATTCATCAGATCAGAGAAAAGTTTCAAGTTTAATTTCCCTTCTAGTTGAATAAATTTATATTCAACTTCGCTACACATATATATACTGTGATTATAGATTTAGTAAGACAATTTCTATAGTAACCCATACGGCATTCTAGCTAGCAATAAATGGTTTAGATATTGTACTAGAGGTGAATTAAGGCATGTAGAATTTTAATATTGTTAATCAATTGGTCTCCAATTAATATATGTTTTAGTCATTTCTTGTGGCTTCTCATGCGGCGGCCACCCTAAATTAACCATAGCATTAAGCACTATTATATATCCTTATGCTTAATTATTAATTATTATTATAAAAGTACTGACTTACTTAGCAGGAGGCTTGGCGGAATCGGAAAGCAGGAGGGTCTTGTCCTTAGGAGGTGGATCTGCCACCGCAGCAGAAGAAGCTGCTTCCTTTGGGGAGAGGTTAAGCTTCAAATCCACAGTGGTTATGGTTTCATTCTCAGAGTCAGACTCAGTTTCAGAGAATCCTCTCTTCCTTGCTGCTGCTGCTTCAGTAGTGGCTTTGGCTGATCCATTCCCAGGCAGTCCTAGCCTGAGCTCAGTTTCCTCAAACACCATCTTCTTCTCCTTGAGGCCAATTACTTCCATGAATTTTCAGTACTACTCTTTCTCTCTGTCTCTCTCTATCTCTAAGCATATATTCAGGGATATTTGGTTGCTTTGTGACAATAATAGTGGGGAGGGGAGGGGGGGCAGGAGCACGTTCAAGTGGGGGAAGGAAAGGAAGTGTTTGCGTTTGGGCATTAATACAAGAATGGGATGGGGCGTTTTGTCTTTTTCATCTAGCTTTACCAGCAATAGGATTGTGACACGTGGAGGAATGTGTGAACAAGACTTTCCCGACCTTGCTGGGATAGCTGACGACAACGTCATGTTATCCTTCCTATGATTGTTGAGTGGAAGTGGACACCCACTGCTCCCTGCTCGCACCTTAATTATTAGTAATTATATATATATATATATATCCTCTCCTTTTCTTAATTTCTTTTATTACCACCCCTACCTAGCCTAGGGTTTCCTCATTTCACCCCAAAGGTAATTAATAAATTCACTATGATCAATTTCTTCCCTTTAATTTATCACTGAAAGCTATATATCATATATATGTATCCTCTTTTTACACTCTCAAAACACTGATGGATATCTATCATGGATTAGTTTTTTTATCCTTTACTGCATATTTGCATACATGCACTCATGTAGAAACACACACATATATAAAAAAAAATTAGCAACTGTAAATTAATGAATGTTGTTCCTATCTTTCAGGACAATTAAAATGGGAGGTACTTTATATATGTATATCTTTGTGCTGACAAATTTATAGGATTAAATTAAATGTACATTGCTCAGTGGTAGTTTTCATCAAGCAAATTAAAGTTCACCGTTGCAGGTGAACTCATTCACCTCTTGGATCCAGCCATGATAATCCTAGGATCGATCAATATGATTCTAAACTCAAGGTGTTTCATTTCCCGAGTGGACTCGTACGTGAATATATATACTTGTCAACAAATTATTCAGAAATAGATAGTTGTGAACTATTTCTGCATCAGTTTTCTATGTAGTTAACTCCTTCTTCTCTCTAGCTAGTAACTAATAAATTTAATAATAACATATTTTCTTCTAGTAGCTTTAATTGCCAATGAGATCGATCGAGTAGCCATGTACTATATATCACACAGCATACATATTAATTAAATCGGTATAAATTACTGAAAATGACGAATATTTATCTCGATGACAAGAGATTTTTTGGTCTCCCGATTTGTTACATTTATGTATATATAATATATATGCCTATCAACCATAGATTATATAATTCAAGGGTATAAATGAGTAATTTTCAAAATTAATGCGTTAGTTAATAGTTATTTCTGAAGTAGGATATGTCGCCTATTAAGAACCATGGAGTTCAGATTCATGTTCTGTGGCACAAAAACAAACTGCACAACGAGGTTGGCGTACGTGTAGCCTATATAATATTTTAATTTTGTAATTATTACAGCCTTTCGATACTAGCTACTAATTAATTATGCTTATGACATTTGTTAATTACCTTGTTAACTATAATTGACTACATATCAGACCTAGAAATGGATTATTGCTGTATATATACCGATTTCTGATTTGAGATATGGTTCACCAACAGAGAAATTGTGGGAGCAAAATATATATGCAATAATTTGAGAGACACGTTTTACGGTTTGTTGTTATACAGTATACAAGATTTGTGGTATATTGATACCTTGAACTGTTGCTTCAGAATTGCAAGAACACATGTTGACCCCCAAATGCCCTCCCTTTCAATATTGGGGCAAACCGAATTGGACAGCCAAAAAAATAAAAAGAAACTCAAGAATATATATTGTGTCTAAGATTTTCCTAGCCTAGCTAATTAGTTAGTTACACCCCACCCCGTGTTTAGACACCAAAATCTTCTTTAGCTATAGCTTTTAATTTATTTGTGGGATCGATCCTCATTAATGCTAATTCAAAGACATCTTGTCAAGGAAAATCATTTAGTAGCCGAGTCCAATAGTATAAAATAAAGCACAAAATCGTTTTTGGATTTCGAAGATTATAGCTTCTTCTGGAAACATCTTTTATATTAGATACACATATCTAACATGTGTTTTTTTTTAACAAATTATAGTACATCTACTTAAATATATATATGGATTATTTTCTACCAAATCCCTTGTGTCCATATCCCAATATCACTTGGCTGGTACCTAGCTACCAGTTATGTTTTTACACGAATTGCAGTTACAATTGTGGCTATAATTATGGAAGTCTTACATTCCTTGAAATTGTGGGGAAAATATGTAAATAAATACAGCCATCATTAATATAGTCACGATATAGTTACAGAGAGCACAAAATAATTTGATGTTATTGCAATTGCATGTTTCAATTAACTTTAAGTGTGCACTATATTTTTATGGAGTAGTATATAATATGCATCTTTTTCATGTACCAAAAAAATATACATATAGAAAAGTTAAACTTCATAAAAAGAAATTAAAGAGTTGAAAAACTTAATGGTTTAGTGTATATATTCTTAAAGTACATAAAATAAAGTTGACATAGATTAATTAAATTGTCATCTGACTGAAACATGAAATTTGATGAGAAGGAGGGAGTGGAGTAAGGATTAAGCATAGAGATATATAATTTATACAATAAAAAATATACAACAACTCATACAACACATTTTTCTTCCTATCTCTTTCCATCATATCACACATTTCTCTCTCTCTTTACTCTCTTTTTTCTCTTCATCTCTCTATGTTGTATATCTACAACATGTACAAATACCATTGCTCTTAATCATATATGCCGGAAGAGGATGGGTACCAAAAATGGTGTGGCAGCTGATTTGGGTGTTGCCCTTTTCCCCCATTCCCACCCTAATGAGGAATTGAAATTGAGAGAGTGAAGTAAGAAGTGGGTCCCAAGTGTAACAGAGTCATGTGGTAAGATTCATTGGGTAGAGGCGGAACAAGTGTGAGGGCCCACAAAAGAGCCCATGTGAGTTTGCTGCCCGTATGTACCCTTAAGGGTCAAACCCTATCCCATGTGCGCCGTTGCAGGGCACCCCATTCACCTCAACCCACTAACCACCCCTCATCTAATAATCCTTTTTATATCAATATAATAAATAAATTTTACATTACAATATATATCACAAACGCCCAATGACTCAACAATGATTCCTACAAATGAGGCAAAAGTAAAATCTCACTTTTCTGAAAGAAAGCCTTTCCCTCTAGTCTTGACTTAGTCTGAAAATTGTGTCCTTGAAATCTTCACCTAAACACGAGGGGCACCAACAGCACCATATGTGTTTGTGTACATACTTGTATTAATTTGTATGTATGTGTCTATATTTATAAATATATTAATGGTCAGTGATCAGTATATAGACCAAAAATATGATTCATTTTACCTTTTGTGGTGGTTGAAAATAATTGATCTTAGATATTGCTAGTTTATTCACCAGGCGGTGGTTTAAACACTTGACAAACAAGTTATCTATATAAAAAAAAATCAGAGGTCAGAGTACTCTTGGATAGGTCTCAACTCAGGGGCTAATTAAACAGCACAGAGCAGAGAAAAACCCAAAAGCAGAGAAAGTGGTGTTAACAAGTTACATTATTACAGATTATTGGTGGTGCCAAAAGAAACCTAGCTAGTAGATGGAGCCTAAGCCAACATATATATATATATAATCTGTTTAATTATATATAAATTAAATTAATTATGGTTTTCCAAAGTGTAAAAAATTGTTCCTTTTTCTTGGATCCTGTCCTTAATGTTGTGCTTAATTAATTTCATTGAGCTAACTCTGCTCCATGACAAAGTTCAAATTCGGTTCCTTTGGTTACCAAAAGTGAGCACACAGCGATAAAGGTTCCCTCTCTTCATTATTATACTATCCACGAACGAAATCGAAATGCACCCTTGGTAGTTGATACTGAGATTTCCATGGTATTGTTTTTGTCAATGCATGTTTGGGATTCAATTTGTGTCAGGACTGCACATGCCACTAGCTATGTATCTAGCCAGGGTCGACTTTAATTTGCGAAGCAGAATACAGAATATATATATATATATATATATATAGCTAGGTACTGCTATGAGAAATTAATTGAGTTATGCTGTTGTATTGTATACCAGCTAGCTAGGCTCATTATTTCACATGCATAACTCACATCTTTGGCGACGCAGACTATAGATCCAGCTTGTTACATATTCTTTTTTTCATCAACATATATAGGCTTCACTCCCTAACCTTACCAATGTACATGCATGTTCTTTTATTTTTACAACATATTATATGAAGGGTAACAAAATAACTTTTTAATTTAGGAACAAATGCACTTCTTTATTCCACATGTTCTCTCTCTATTTATATATCTTTTATTCCCCAATATAATTGGGAAAGAAAACAAAGAAAAAGGATTGAAATCAACCCCCCACATTGCATTTACAATGAGAGTTATACTACTAAGCTCTCTTCTCATCGCAACTCTCTAGCCATATTGCTTACTCTGAGGGTGTGAAAGTGAATTAAATGAACCTCCCAAGTCAAACCGAAAAATATGCTTAATCTACGTGTCATTTGACTTGCAATACAAATAATAGGATAAGAGATGCAACATTATAACAATTATTGTACAAGGAGCAATAAAAAGAGAGAAAAGAACCAAAAAGTTGTGGCTCAAGTTAGGCTTGAGATTAGAGTTTCCACAAGTTTGATCCATACTAAACACATTCTTGGATAGGGACGAGGACCGAGGAGCCTTGATCGTGGCAAAGTGTTTGTTTGGTTTAACCCAAATTGCTCTTTTGTACCTAAGTTTTGATCACATGTAATTTTGGTCCCTCTTTCTTTTTCTCTGAGCAAATTAGGTCCTTCTACTTTTAAAATTAATTAAATTTGATCTCTCAATCAATTGTCTTATACTTAAGACTTTGAAATTCTCACTTTTTATATAACATATTCACGAATTAAATTGATTAAATCATTTAAAATCTAAACCGCATGAAAACTCATCAATCAAAATATCTAGGTTTCACATAAAATTGAAAAATCCCAAACTTTTATTATATTTAAATTCCAATTCCACAACCTAATTTTTTTTCCAATTATATCAAATTTCTATTAACTTCAAATACTATACTTTTGAACCTTGAATAATTAACCCCAAAAAATTGGATTGAAAAATAAGATTATGAGGGTTTTAAATAAAAGATAATTGATGGAGAAACTAATATTTAATTTTAAAAATAAAAAGACTTAATTTGTTCGAAAAACTTAAAGGATTGAAATTGTCCATTATCTAAACTAAATGGATCAAAAGTGTAATCAAGCTTAAAGTAATTGACACTTAAATTTTTTTTTTACAAATTTCTTGTTCTTGTAAAGTTTTTTTAAAAAACTATTTTTATTTTGATGTCTACATTAAGTGGATTAAAAAACATAATAATGTGGTGGGTAAAATATTCACATAAATTTATATTATTCCTTGAAATAAAAAGTAATTTATTTTTTTCTTATTTATTGTGCAAAATCTTAAACAAAAATAATTTCAAAACGGAGAGAGACTGGAATTTTAAAATTTGAACCAATTGAACTTGAATCAATAATGGTTGGTACACCAATCCACTGCTTTTACCAATACATTATTGATAATAATTAATATATAATTTTAATATTATATAATATATTAAATAATAAATTAATATAAAAATATACAAATTAAGTTAGATGAAAATTTATAATAATATAAAATAATTATATTATATATCTTATAAAATACTAAAGAGTTGTGACTCAGTTGGCAACGCGGGCTGAGATTGTGGGAAGAGCTCCCGGGTTCGATCCCCACTAAACACATTCTTCGGGATAGATGAAGAACCTTAACTGTGACTAAATCTCGAATAGGATTGTCCCTGGTAATAAGGGTACCTATGGTTTACACAAAAAAAAAAAATCTTGTAAAATAAAAGGTCAATATATATAATACGAGGAAAAAAAACATTTTATATGTATACCTTGTATTTGGGTCTTAATAACCTTGCGTTGTCTTTTAGTTAAATTAAAATAAAAAAACATATGATTGATTCAGGGGCTGAACTACTTCATATTGACAATGTAGTCATGGCTACCCCAATCTTTTTTTTTTCAAATTTAACACACATATTTATATAATTATTAAAAAATCTATATTTTTTTGTTGTTAATAATGAGATTTCTTTTAATATATCAATTAATTTTTAAAGTTATTCTACAGCATTAATTTAAATAGTGATAATTTTATTTATTCAAATACTATTTTAATGATTAATTTTATTTTAATATTATCCTATCAATGGTTAATTGCAGTTTTGACAACTTAATTAGTTTGAACTATGCGTATTTTTTTGTATCTTAAGTATTTTAAATAAATAAGTCTCTCTACTTTTAAAATTAAGTAAATTTGATATCCCTTGACAATTGTATTTTATCTAAACCCCTGAAATTATCACCTTGATCCCTTGACAATTGTATTTTATCTAAATCCATGAAATTATCACCTTCTACTCAATATCGGTATAAATTGAATTGATTAAATAATTATAAATATTATTAATTTCAAATCTCACTAGTCAATATATCAAATTGATCATCTATAATTAAAAATTCCCAAATTTTTACCTCTTTAAACCTTAATTTTACCTCTTATTACAAAATCCTTTAAATGCAATTAAATTTCTATTAAAAGTTTTCTTTGTGGATCTTTAAAATTATTTTATATCTTGAATCTATCATGAATTATAAAATATTTTGATTGAAAATGAGAACTTAAAATTTTTAGATAAAAGGAAATTGATGAGGGACCATATTTGGTTAATTTTAAAAATTAGTGGACTTGCCCAAATAAAACTTAAAGAAACAAAATTACACATAGTAAAAACTAGAGGGATAAAAAGTATATAATCCATCCTATAATATTATATAATATTTATTTATGCATTAAAATCTTATTTCAACTCCCTGATATTTGGTTCAAGTTCCGCCACTTAATCAATTCAACACCAATTTTGTTATTAGCGCCAACTATTTGGATTGAGCGGACTTATATTTGTTTTACAGTTTTCTACCAGCAGAATCGATTCCCTTAAAAAATCGATGCCATTCAAAATGATTTTTTGCAATCCGTGTAAAATTGATTTCAAAATTCCAGTCTAATTTTTTATTGGATCAATGGCATAGATTATAGACTACTTAAAGTAGAAAGTATCAGTATTCGTTTGATTTACAGTTGAGTATAATTGATTCAAAAAGTCAATGATTAAAATGAGTGATACATATTTTACGAAACACATATTTGATGAAAGTGATTTAACATCAATTCCATAAAATCATAATTTAATTTACACGGTTGAACGTCAAAACAAACGGAGGCTTAATCGATTTTTTTCATATATATTTTACCTTTTAAAATTAATCTGTCCTGATTAGAAAATCCCTTAAAACATGTCCAAATATTTAAATGAGTTACGGTTACTAATAGAAATTATAAAAAATCGATTCGACCCATCTTCACTCCTTGAGTGAACTCTCACTAAAAGATAGAGTAAGAAATCTCAATTAATAAGAAACTTAATGATTGATATTGCATTTACATGTGTAATGAATCAATAATTGAGAATTTATTAAAATATACTTCATTGCCTTTTTATTTGTTGATGGTTAGGATATTTTACCTTTGTTTCTAAAATGAACTAGTTATTTTAAAGGTGAAATATTTAAAAAAGAAAAGAATCTATATAACTGGGTGAAATATATGAGAGTAAAAATGAAAGGGTGAAGCAGGAGGCATCAAGGCATCCCTATAATTTTGAATTCTACATGCCTGTGTGTCACCCATTAACCAAGGCAATGCTCCGTATAGTAAGGTACGTATTGGGGGACAACACATGGACTGAGATATGATTCATTCTTTAGAAGTGGATAGTGCAATTTAGAATATTGGAGTATACGTAATATGTATAAATGACTTATTAAATTACAAAATATCAATAATCATTATTTTTTTTATCAATCAATGATTATATATATAATATGTAGTCTTTTTTTGGTTAAAACATAATATGTACTCTAATTAAGCAAAAGTCATGAATTTAACCCCGTTAATTCGGTGCATAAAAGAGCCATACAGGAAATGGGTTGGGACTAGTATACTGCTTTCTAAGCTAACGGCTCACAAGTTTCATTTTTCATTTTAGAAGAAATTAATATATACTTGTGTCAATTAATGATCAAGTATCATCACAATATTACATAACATAAACTTGTGATTATTTTTTTGTACATATAAAGTAGTAAAGTGTAAGATGGGTTTTGTCACCCCTTATACTTATTAATTAATAAAATTTCTTTATTTGCGGATAAAAAATGAAATTACTAATTAATTAGATTTACCAATTTATGAAATAGAGTGTACAAATGTTTCACAAGAAATAAAGATTTCTTGTTATGACACAAAATCCGACCTTCAACCCCCAAACAAACACATGATGGTGGGGAGTCAAAGGCAACGTTGAATCAAAGACAATACCCTAAGCCATGTTACAAATTATTGTACACATTAAAGTCCCTATTGAATGTAAAGACGGTTTTCTTTCCCTTTTTATTGGGAGAGGGGGTGTGACTTTGTTTTTCTTTGGTTGTGGAGAGCTAAAAGTCTATTTGAGTTGCATTTTCATGTCCTGTTTCTATTTTCTGTTTATTATTTTTTGAAATTTTACAAAAGAAAATCTGGAAATGTTGAAAACAATAATTTGTTGTTTCCAGCATTTCCAGTTTTTTCCTTTGTAAAATTTCAGAAATCAAGAAACAAAATGAAAAACAGGAAATGAAAATGTAAACCAAACGAGCCCTAAATTTTGGACTCTCTTGTTCTTTATCAAGTACAACACATGTTTGCTGAATATAATTATATAACTGCTGTAATTAAAAGAAAAGGGAGAACAATGACTTTACAATATTGTATGTTGAAGTGTGAGTAATGAAGTTACACGTTGGTTCGTAATAAATAAAGATAAAAATATGTTTTAATCCCTATAGTTTTGGTCAATTTTAGTCTTCGTCCCTATACTTTAAATCATGTGTTTTTTGTCCATAAACTTTCTAAACCCCCAAACTATGGTTTCTGTCCGTCAGTGCGATCTGCTAACCTGATGAGTTGGCTAACAAAAGTTACATGTCAGCCACAAAAGCGAGTCCCAAATAACTGACTGGTCATCTAATTAACTTTTTTATTAATTTTTAATTATTAAAATACCCTAATTACTAAATTAGGGTTTTCACCTAAGTAATTTTTACATGATAAAAAGTCAAATTTCATAATTATGGCTATTTTAATAATTAAAAATTAATAAAAAACATTAATTAAATGAGTCAGCTATTCAGGGCTCACTGTTGAGGCTAACATATAACTTTTGTTACCCAACTCATCAGGTTAATGGATCTTACTAACGGTCAGGGACCATGGATTGGGAGTTTAGAAAGTTCAGGGACAAAAAAATAAAAGATTTAAAGTATAGGGACGAAGACCAAAGTTGATCGAAACTATAGGAACGAAAAACATATTTTTTTTCTAAAAACAATATAAGTAGGGATAGATAGGCTAGGCTAAGCTGCCTCTTTTTAAGATTTAAATATAAATATGATCTAACTCCTAAATCCAAAATTCTAGTCAACTTAATTATTTGACAATAGATTATATTTTATAATAAAGTATATTGTCAAATAAGCAGGCTAGACTTTTGGATTTAGGAATTAAATCATGTTTAAATCTTTTATATGTAAAAGACGAAATGTTTAAGTATATATTTAAATAAGTCAGTCGATATATAATTTTAAAATATTATAATAAAAAAATATATAATAAAAATTTTATATTTACTTAAATAGAATATGTTGATAGATTTAAAAGACTTTTTAGATGGTTTGAAACCTAGTATTTTTAGCTAATTAAGGAGTCGTTCGGGGGTGGTTGCGAGTTTTCAGTTTTTGGTTTTTAAAAATTTTAAATCAAGTTTATACAACTCAAAATCGAACACTGAAAACTTGTTTTGTGATTTTCAAAACAAACATTTTGAAAACCACAAAAAGTGGTTTTCAGGTTTTGGATTTGAGTTGTAAAAACTTGATTGAAAATTTTTAAAAACCAAAACTGAAAAACTCGCAACCACCCCGAACGGCCCCTAAGAGACCGTTTAGGTGGTTGCGAGTTTTCAGTTTTTGGGTTTAAAACAATTTCAATCAAGTTTTTACAACTCAAAACTAAAAGTTAAAAATTACTTTTTGTGGTTTTTAAAATGGGCGTTTAAAAAACCACAAAAAATGATTTTTAATTTTCAATTTTGAGTTATAATTTTTTTTAAAAAATCAAAAATTAAAAATTCACAACGCAAAGCTTTTAAAAAGGCCTTAGTTTGATTTATTTAGTCTTAGGCCCGACTAAATAGGCTTAGGCTTAATTAGTCTTCCAATATAATAAACCGGACATATACTTGATCTAAGACTTAATGTAATATATATAGGTCTTCATTAGGCGGTTTGGCCTATTTTCATCTTAAACATAAGAAAATAATTCATGCTTGTACTTAATGCCTTAAACCTTATGGTGAAAATGTGATATTTTTGTTCATTATTCTGTTATTTCTGTTCCAAAATTCTTGTTGTTTTGGCATGCTTTTAGGCTTCAAAACTTTTGTTATTTTAAATGTCCAAGAAAAAATAATTATTTTTTTCAATTATACCGTTATTTAATTACTTGCGTCAAAGTGTTTACTATTATACTAACACTTTCTTTTGTCATAAAAAAAATACTAACACTTTCTTTATATTTTCAAGGCATTTTAATGACTTAATGAGCTTGGAACCATATCCACTAACTAATCATCTCTTTAGCATTTTACATTCACTATTAAATGAAGGTATTTTAGTAAAGATATTATTAAATCAAGACACAATAATCATTTTCTTTATCTCTGCGCATAAGCTTAATCAAACAACAAGAGTTTTAATGTAGTAATTTGTAACCACTGCATTAATGATCCGTTTAATTGTAGTTTTGGGTCAATATGCTCAATTATAAATACAAATTTGTGGAGATTTTATGTGGATCTTAGGAGTTGCAAAGCAAAGCATGGAGGTTTTTTAATAATGTAATTGTTGAATTGGACTCCTTAATTGAGTGAAATTACATTTATATAGGTGGTTAGTGGGAAACACTCTATACTCCCATGGTTAAGTAGATTCTTTATCTTAATAGGAACCTTAATTTGTAATACTGAGCTATAATGAGCTAATGCAGTTACAAATGGTTACCAATGCTCTATCATCCTTTCTTTAAATTAAAGTATGTTGTCCTTCTTTTATGCGTTGTCCTTCTACTTCTCTTTTTGAATATTTTTGAATGTAATACTAATCTCTTTCAAGTTTGAGGCTGTATCTCTTAATATGTTTTGACTTAATCTTTTAAAAATCTCCCAATAACTACTTGATTCAAAGTTACGTTTTTCCTTAAGTTGAAACATATTGGTTAAATAATGGCTATTGAACTTTAGTTTGGTGGGGGACGTATATCTATTCTAGGGGTGTTCGCGGTTCGGTTTGGATCGGTTTTGAGGTAAAAAACCACCCGATCCGATCATTGCAGTTTTATCATTTCATCCGATCAGTTTTAATAATTTTTCAAATCTGATCCAATTCGATCCAATTTAAATTGGATTGGATTGGATCGGTTTTCTAAAGCGACAATAAATATTTGATAAAATTTATAAAATAATGAAGTAATGATAATTAAACATTTTCTTATTGGAACTTACATTAATATAAAAATATATAAAGAGAATTACATGAGACATGAAAACTAAACTAAAACTAGTTTTATATTGATATATTTATAGAAATATTAACATAATATTACATAATAAAATTATAAAAAATATATTAGCATAAGTATTTTTATAAATATATATGTATACAAGTATAAATATATAATTATTTTA
The DNA here is from genome assembly GCA_026901365.1 of Sesbania bispinosa. NCBI lineage: Eukaryota > Viridiplantae > Streptophyta > Magnoliopsida > Fabales > Fabaceae > Sesbania > Sesbania bispinosa. The sequence continues at coordinate 252,513 of QLOH01000596.1, forward strand.
TAAGTAATAATATATGTATATATAAGTTCGGTTTGGATTGGATTTGATTGGTTTTTAACATAGGATCCGAAAACCAATCCAATCCAATAAAATATTTCGATTTTTTGTGGTTTGCGATTTTTTGGATTTCGGTTTAATTCGATTTTCGGTTTTTCGGTTCGATTTTTGCGCTTTGCATTGGGTTGGATTTGATGTGAACACCCTAATCTATTCTGGCCTTACGAAATCAAAACAAGTTGAGAGAGACCAAAGCTCTATAGCTGTAACAGTTCATCGATCGGTTCCAGTAGTCAAAGTTGGACCTGTATTACAGCCTTGCTTTATAATATCTGCTTCATAACTATATCCTAAAGATGGCGCATTGATAGCTATAACACTTGATGGCCCATGCATGTATGCACAGAACAATCAATCACATGGAGTACTAAGGCATAAATTAAAGGGAAACATATGGAAGCAACTAGGGTGTGGGAGTGGGGACTAATTCCTTTAACCTACAGAATTAATTTTGATTCATACCCTACCAATTACTTTTATATCTAAAAGGTTCCAATTCTATCACCCACGTGTGGCTTAGACTCCACAATACTTCACCATCGACATTAAGCACCCCACACGTGTATGCTTTGATAATAAGATGTCAACAAGTCATATATGCTAGGTACCTGCCTAGCTATATATATATACTATGGTCTAAATTTATTACATTACCTAATGTTAATATCACATACTATTCGGATTCTCCTTATTTCTTTCTTATGCAGAAAGTTCTAAACCATATATATATAGCTTATAGCTAGCATTTTGACGAAGCATACTTTGTACTGCAGATATTTTCGAATCCTTTTGATAAAAAGGGGGGGAACAGAAAACAACAAAATCTTCTAATTTTGATTTGATTTAAAGTTAAATCAGACAAGAATGAAATTTTAGACCCGTGAATGACATTTCTTTCCCTTTTTTTGGATTTGCAATTTGCAAGGAAAACAATTAAGTTTTCTCAAGCCATTTTCTTAATTTCGACCCCTTTACGGTTTCTAATGTCTCACTTGATTTATCTAAATTTAATTTTAACCATTTATAGATAATTAAATAAGTAAGATTAATTAAATAATTAATTTCTCACCTTATATAATTAAAGTGGAGTGACAGATCGAGAGCTAGCTAGGGTACTCAGCAAACATCGCGCGAAACCAACATCATTGTTTTTGTTTTGATTCAACATGATTGGCTGGAAGAAAAGTTGATGGCCCTTTTTGTCTGCGGTGCAATTCCAAGAGGACGAGAAGTGAGTTGGGTACAGGAGAGGGACTGATTAAAAGTTTTTTTACCGTTCGACATTATGTTTACTCTCCTTTGGCCATTCATTATCCTTTTGAGTTAATATACCTAACATCCATCATAGATATATGAGTTGTTAATTATGGAGTCGTGTCCCAGTGGTTTTGTTATGTGGTCCAAGGACAATTCTACGGTGGATCAAATAAAATTTGGGTAGTCCATTTCTATTTTTTTCTTATAAAAGGTGAATGAAGAATTTTATTTTTTATTAAATAATCTTTATATGATTATTTGAGTTTAATTTAAGGGAAAATTAAATTTACAATACAACATGTGTAACCCTTGCACGAGATAAGAAAACAAAAAAAGAAATGTTTTATTGGAAATTGCAACTACCACAATATTCAATGCATTGGTAATATTAAAAGTTAATTACAATTTCCAATAAAACCTTTCCACTTTTATTTTCTTATCCTGTGCAAGGTTACACATGTTAGAAAAATCGATTTTTAACTCTTTTTAATTAACAAGGGAAAAACTCTCTTAAAAATTATAATGACATAAAATAAGCACCAGTACTTGAGAATTGAGAGATCAATGACCACCATATGCAAACCTCATAATTACTCCGCCCGCCCGCCAAACACACACACACAATTAAACAAGACTAACAAGACTCGAATAAGCTAGGTATTGTTTGGACCACGGGTTAATTTGTCTACCATGTGAACCATGGTCCATGGTAGACAAACCCGTGGTCCAAACAATATCTAGCTTATTCGAGTCTTGTTAGTCATGTTTAATTGTCTGTGTGTGTTTGGCGGGCGGGCGGAGTAATTATGAGGTTTGCATATGGTGGTCATTGATCTCTCAATTCTCAAGTATGGGTGCTTATTTTATGTCATTATAATTTTTAAGAGAGTTTTTCCCTTGTTAATTAAAAAGAGTTAAAAATTTAAATAGGCGTTTGGAAGCGGATTCCAAAATTTTTGAAAATCCATTTAATTCAAATTCAAAATCTTTTGCTTGAATGTGAAATTACGATAATAGAACATGTTTAGTTTATAATTAAAATGCGATAAATTTATGTTTACAACATTAGAAATTGTGCTGGAAAATTCAAATTTGAATTTGACCCGTTTATACGTCAAATCAAACACATAGTTGATTATGCATGGTTCCAATTCAACACACACGCCCACATATAAAGAGAGATATATCTATTATTGTAATTTCTCTCTTAACTTATTGATGGTGATCTCACATTTTGGAACCTAAGTCAATTCCATTTAACGGGCCCCAACTTAATATTTATAAAACATTAAGGTCTTAGTAGATATATTTAACCAATAATTAAATGATTAAATTTAATTAATTAGTTTTTTTGCTTTAATAAAAATATTTTCATATAACTTTTTTATTAGCAAAGAAAATATAATGTTATTATTGGTACAAAGAGTACCCAATCAAAATACACACTAATACAAGAATCCCTTGAAAATTATTGCAATTTGGAACAATTTTTTTCAAGATGAACTTTAATTGGTACAAATATTTAATAATGCGTGTCTATATACAATATTATTACACCATATATTTTTCTTTTTTCAAATCTTCTTTGCTTTTATTATGTTTAGGTAGTGATTGAATTAGGTTGCATGCATCTTTATTAATCATTGTCTCCAATTTAGTCGCAGAAATGTCATCCATTAATTTAACCTTTCTCTCTCACACACATGCATCTGTGCACATATGCAGTAGCATAAATATAGTATAATGGAAAAAAATGACATTTTATATAATTTAAATTAAAAATAAAAAAAAATGATTTTTTAAAAAGTAAATGAAACTTAATAGTTTTGAGTAAAGACGGTATCTTGTGACTCAACAATTAGTTACGAAATAACTAGAAATAGTTATCAATATTACATAATGAATTCATAGCTAGGAAATAGCTATTTTAGTTAATTTTGCTAGAGATTGCTACACAACTTGAATGTATATGAAAACCCTAAAGTTTCGACTTTTTAACCGATATAATATTTAAAAAATTACAAATTATCAAAATAATATAATAAAAAACATTTTACCTTCCTAGGTTTTCGCTACGTAGACGTCTTGGTGACATAGGAGATCTAAGGGCATCTCCAACGCCTGAACATATAATTGCTAGATTGACAAAAGAAACGCGAATGTGGTTCTTAACCGTCGGAGAGCAATTTAACATTTCAACTGGTTGCTCCCTGCAGCAATCCAAAAATTGGGTTGCTGCAGGTTTTTTTGTTTTAGTAAATGATAAAATATATAGGTATAGAGTAGATTGTGGGGTCCATTTAAGAAATTTGTGAGAGTTATTGGGTTGGAGATAAAAATGATTGAGTTGCTTAAAATAATAAAAATAATATAATAGTATAGAAAAGTGTGAAGAATTATAAAATATTGATTTAAAAAATTTGTGAGAGTTGTTGAAATGGAGATGATCTAATGGCGTTGTTTGAAGTAGCGCTTTATGAGTCACATGGCGTCAGATGACGTAGCGCCATAAAGTGATGCTTTTTGTTTTATTATGTGGCACTAAAGGAACTAGCGCCACATAATAAGACAAAAAAGTCACTTTATGACGCTAAATCAACCAGCGTTTCATATATTTGTGACGCTTTTTAAGTTAGCACAATAGACTCATATAAATTTCACATTTCCCCTCTGTTACGGATCAGAATTCACCTCATTTAATTTCTTTTCGAATTCACATAGTTTTTTATTTTTCTCACTTCTTCCCCATAATTTTCCTTTGCTTTTTCATCATTCATTCGCCGTGTTTTACTATTTGTGTTATTTATTTATTTATAAAAAATGAGTCAAATCATTACTTTTATTTATTGGAATGGTAGAAAAATTAAAAAAAATATGAGAACGGTATAACATTTAAATGTGACAAAAGATCTATTCGAATAAAACGTGACATGTGACGAGGCTCTAGAGCATTTCGTGCCACGTGTGCTGCTGCATTTTCCAACAAATTTCTCTCTCTCACGCCACCTCCACTCTCACCACTCAAGTACACTATTTCCCTACATTGCTAGGGATGTCAATGGGTAGGGTCTGGGTAGGGTACTATAGTACCCATTCCATAACCACGTTTTAAAAAATACCCACATCGACGTGGGTAGTGATTCTAATACCTTTACCCGCTGGGTACTTAAGTACTCATACTCGTACCCATTACCCGCATTTTTTGTTTACTATAAAAAGAATAAATTAATTAGAAAATGAAAATTAATTAAAAAAATAGGTCTAGAACAAATGAAAAATAATCCATAAGTCGATCGAACCATAAAACAACTCTGGTATGTGGAAGTGGATCAAAGAGGAGAATAGTGGGAGGAAAAATGAAAAATAGTTCAAGTTTTTCTATTTTAGTGCTCAGGGATACAAAATCATAACATTTTTAAAACTATAACATTTAAATTAATTAAATTAGTAATATATTTTAGTGTTTTTTTAAGACTATAACATATATTAACATTAAATAAATTTTTTGAAAAATATATTAATTAATAATATAAATACATATATTAAATTAATCATATGTATATAAATTAATTATATATAAGATATCGGTATGGGTAGGGTATGATACCATAATACCCGCACTCGTACTCATTAAAAAAATGTAGGTAATTACCTAGACCCAGACTCAAACGCATTCGAATAGATCTTTTGTCACCTTCAAATGTTATACCTTGTAAGCCCTCATATTTTCTACCATTCCAATAAATAAAAGTAATAATTTGACTCATTTTTTATAAATAAATAACACAGACAATAAAACACAGCGAATGAATGATTAAAAAGCAAAGGAAAATGACGGGAAGAAGTGAGAAAAAAACTACGTGAATTCAGGAAGAAATTAGGTGAATTGTGATCTGCAGCGGAGGGAAAAGGTGGAATTTATATGAACTTAAAAAGTGTCACAACATATGAAACGTCAGTTGATTTAACGCCATAAATTGATGTTTTTGTCTTATTATGTGGTGCGATGCTAGTTCCTTTAGCCTTTGTTTGGTTGCATAGAAGTAGGGGAGAAATAGGGAGGGGGGGAGAGAAGTGGGAGAGAAGTTGGCAACTTCTCTTGTTTGGTGGAGGAGAGAAGTAGGGGAGAAATGCCAAAAGCCGTGAGTCCCACTAACTTTGCATTTCTCTCCAAATTTGTAGAGAAATAGGAGAGAAATGCATTACTCTCTTAAATTTCACTTATTTCTCTTCCATTTCACACTTATTTATCTCACACCAAACAACTTAAAAATAAATTTCTCTTTCATTTCACACTTATTTCTCTCACACCAAACAACCTAAAATTCTCCTCCATCTCTTCCTTATTTCTCTCTTCCCTATTTATCTCTTCCCTATTTCTCTAATACTACCAAACAAAACATTAACAGCACATAATAAGACAAAAAAATTACTTTATGACGCTAATTCAACTAGCGTCACGTGACTCATAAAGCGTTATTTAAAACAACGTCATTAGATTCCCTCTATCGACTATCGCTAAAATGCCTATGTGACAAAAACCACACAAAAAGGTAAAAAGTTTTTTATTATATCTTTTTGATAATTTATTTTTTTTTAATATTATATTGGTTAAAATACCTAAAGTTTCCCATTGATTAAAATAGGAAAAATAAAAACAAAATTCTGAGTGGACTAGATTGGACAACGTTACAACTCCTAATTAAGTACAATTATATATTAGAAGAAATTAAACCATTGACCACACCTTCCCACAATGCAAGACTTGAAACAGGTGTGCTAAAAAATTTCAATATATATAGTATCAAAGTCCATAAAACCACACTTGACTCGTGTGTCTTTGACAATCACAACAAGAAGACCAACTGCCCTTCGCACATTGTAAGACTTAGATGGGCTGGTTGTTTAAAGTTCAATCATGTAAAAAAAAACTTTTTATCTGCTTAATTAAGTATACTAACTATTTAATTTACAATTTTTAAAAATCTTAATGTGTATTTGATTTACACCAAAATTACGTTTTAGACATGAATTCAGGATAATTCTATGTTATGTAGCTAACCCAAATCTATATTTAAAACGTGGTTATATCTAAAGTATTTAGATGTTCCAATCAATTTATCTCTCCAACAAAAATCACCACCGTTCAATCATATTTAATGGTTCAAATTAATTAATCTCATCAGATGGAGAGATCCAAGGGTGAAATTTAGAACAGCAAATAAAGGTGATAATATGATGCGATGATTATATTGTTACTTCCAAGTTAAGAAGAGGAAACAGAGAGATTAAGGAGGGGGTGAGTCACGCTCCAATTACCCACAGGATTTGCATTCCAAATAGAGTTTTTCTCACTGATAATAACATCCACCCACATGGTAGCGACTATCCAATCAACAACACCCACGTCCACGTGGGACCCTTTACCTATCACATGCCGCGTGATCCAACGCTCCAGGATTCGCTCCTCATATCTCATTGTCCCAATCAAAGCCGTCCACTCGTGGTCCCCGGTCTTCAGTACCATTGCCTGTGCTTGTTCCTCCTTTGTTCCCTCTCCCTCCTACAACTTGCTCTTTCCTGTCCCTAATGTCACCGGCAATCATATCTGTACTTTTGCGCAACGCGCTGCTTCGAACGTGTGGCGTAGGTCCCATATCTAAGACTAGAACTCTGCTCTGTCAATATTTGATAGGTCCGTGACGAAGCGCGTGTCACAGGCAGAGGTGGGTTTGCGCTGTTCAATTCATGCACCAAGAGAATAAGTCACCTAGATATTGTCCCACACTAGTGTTGCTATAAAATTGACCAGCGCCCAGTTAGTCTCAACAAACACCACATCTTCTTCCATCTCTATCGTCTTCCCACTCAGAAATTGGATTGAGAGCATAGTTTGGATTTGGAATTGATCAATTGAACCAAGAAATGGAGAATTCATTGGGGACCTATGAAACAGAGCTGAATCTCAAGGCAACAGAGTTGAGGTTGGGGCTGCCTGGGAGCGATGAGCCGGAGAAACATTCATGCATTGTTAGAAGCAACAAGAGATCTTCACCAGAAGCCAGTGAGGAAGAGTCCATAAGCAACAGCAACGTGAATAATTCAAATATTGATGACCAAGACAATGTCCCGTATGCAAAGTAAGTGATATGCATATTGAATTCTCGCTTGATTTGATTAAATTTATTGTGTTTTTGGTTTAACAAAAAAACCATGTTATAAATGTGTACTGGCCAATATTTCTCTCAGTAACGATAATTGTAGGTGAACATATTATCAATTAGATGTAAACAAATTAATTTCATAGTTTATTATATATGAAATGATAATTATAAATCCTCTAATTCATTTTTAGTTTTTATTTATTGTATGTTTGATTTACGTTTCAAGGATGCACGTTTGAAATATTATTTTACCGTAAATCAATCTAATACAGAAGATATACATAGAAATGAGTTGGATATGAAGGTTGATTAAAGCGGTTTTTAGTGTATTTGGGTTAATTGAAAATTAATGGAAAATATTGACATGCAGGGCACAAGTAGTGGGATGGCCACCAATTAGATCTTTTAGGAAGAATAGTTTGCAACAGAAGAAGGAGGAACAAGGTGAAGGTGCTGGGATGTACGTGAAAGTGAGCATGGCGGGTGCACCTTATTTGAGGAAGATAGATCTCAAGGTTTACAAGAGCTACCCTGAACTCCTCAAGGCCTTGGAAAAAATGTTCAAGTGCACATTTGGTAAGAACTGAGAACAATTTAAAAATTGACAAAATACTTTTCACACACACCAACACAATTATTATGGGTATTTACTGGTTAATTTTTGATCCAGGTGAATATTCAGAAAGGGAAGGATACAATGGATCTGAGTATGCTCCAACTTATGAAGACAAGGACGGTGACTGGATGTTGGTTGGAGACGTTCCATGGCAGTAAGTTTCTTAGACCTTTTGCTTTATTTTTCTTAATCCATTCTTTAAAGTAAATATTTGTTTTTGTATTTGTATATGTCCCCTCCATCTTATATATTTGTTAATTTTTCTTTGCTTATGTTAATTGCAGCATGTTCATGTCCTCCTGCAAGAGGCTTAGAATTATGAAAGGATCAGAAGCAAAGGGGTTGGGTTGTTTTTGACCTCATAAAAACAGAGCAGGACCATATACACACTTCCAGAGTATGGAGTTAAACGATTAGTGACGCCATCCAAGAGAATTTAGTTGATAAAAAAGATGGACGGACATACACACTTTTCTTTTCTTTTATTTGTTTATTTCAACAGCTAGGTGCCTCTCAGGGCTCCTTGATTTGAGTATATATACTCTTATTCTGTAAATGCTCAAAAGCCAAAACCGGAATGGAAAACAGAAATCAAAAGAGAATAAAAGAAAAGCAAATGCCATTTTAATTGTACAGAGGGTGTAATTGGTATATTATTTTGTGCTATATCTGTTTACGTACAGATTGTTATGTATGCTCTTCATTTGATATGGTTTTATGCTTATCTTTCGTTTTGAATTCAAGTGCTGAAATAAGGCAAATTTTATTTTTGGGTTTGTGTGTTTAGTAAATTTGATGATAATTAATTAGGGGGGTTTAAGACCTGTTTGTACATTTGGTCCATACCTGTTTCTGTCCTATAAAAAATTATAGAACCAAATCGGGTCTCTTTGTTCTTATTTATTGACGCGACATCGGGTTGAGGATGAGTCTGGGTTAACCTCCAGGTTATCCGGCCCGTTCTTTATATATAATTATAATATTTATTACTTATAATTTTTTATTATGTAAAGTCATAACCTTATTTTTTTCTTTTAAATAGGGTTTTTGAGTCTAAGAGTGTGTTTGGTAAAACTAGCTGAAAACTTAAAGCCGGCTGATTTGATTGAATGTGTTTGGTAAAACTAGCTGAAAATGGTAAAATGACATATAAAGACATCATTAATTATTAAATAATAATAAGTGAGGTGATTTAGAGATAAACTTGTAATTAATTTTCAGCTAGTAGCTGAAAATTGGAGCTTTTTTAAAAAAGTTACCTCAAGTACATTTTCAAAAAAAGCTGGTTGCTACCCAAAAAAGTTACATTACCAAACACAGCTGAAATGATTTCAGCTATTAATTTCAGCTTTCAGCTAGTTGAAATGGTTTACCAAACACACTCTAAGTTTCCTTTATATACCTTTACAAATACATTCTATATGTAAAATTATATAATAATAATGTTATTCTAATTTTAGTAATTTCCCAAACTTTTAAAAAAGTAAAAAATATTATATATTTAAGAGGAATTTTATTGTATGCAATATATTTACTAACTGTATGAACTATTTTTTTAGCATTATTATATGATCATTTTATGATTATATTTAGCTTATACATCGGGTTAATCTGATCCTGTCCTACTCAGACTCGGTCTGATTTGTACTCTTACATTATCTGGTCTCTTCAGGTCTATGAACGGGCTCAGGTCCATAAAATTGGCCCGATAAAAAATTAGGGTCAGGTTAGGAACAAACAAAACGCGTCCCATGAAATAGAGTAATGTACCCTTCTGAACAAGATTTGAACCTAATCTCATAGGAATGAGGATTACACCGCCGATTCGCCCCTAATGCTGATCCGGTATATATTGATTTCGCTACCATTTTAAGTCCTTGTAAAATTTGGGATTTCTTTGAATTGAATTTAGAAATTTTGAAGTTATTAATCAAATTATATGATATTTTCAGTATCATTTAACTTATATATAAGTTAACTTGAATTTAATTAATATACTATTGAGTTATTTACAATTATGTATTAGCAATTTGTTTGTGATATATTTATAATTTATTATAATTGGTAATGTTTTTATATGATTTTCAAGTTAATTTGAATTTAATTTATGTCAATAAATATTAATGTTTGACATGATAACAACTATTATTTACAAGTCATATATGATATATACAACTATATATTTTTTGATTTATTTGTAATATATTAAATGTTTTCATGTCAACAAAATTGATTTTAATTAAGGGTTAAATATGTTTTTAGTCCCTGAAATATAGTTGAGATTTGATTTTAGTCCCTACAATTTAAAATAGGTGGTTTTGGTCCTTCAAAAATTAAAAATACACCAATTTAATCCTTATTACATAGTTTTGCTACCGATTAGCTACGAATTTTTATCAATAAGAACTAAACTGATATATTTTCAATTTTTGAAGACTAAAACCACCGATTTTAAATTGCAGAGACTAAAACCAAACCTCGACTATATTTCAGGGACTAAAATCATATTTAACCCTATTTAAAATTATAATGTTAAAGTTTTGTAACATAAAAATTTGGTATAACTTTATACATTTGTCACATGCAATTTTTGTATTTATTTCTTTTCTAATAAATATTCACAAATTTTTATAGTTTACGAGATGGACACCAATACAGGCAATATTACTAAGTGTAGTACTTTTTTATGTTCAAGACTATATACTATAATAGTTACAAAGTACTCCTACCTAAGCTTGTTTTTATGGGGATTTCTATTTCCACCCCCCTTCTATTTATTATTATGTTTTAAAAAAATCCGACATGCATGTCCATGAGGAATGACAATTAAACAATGACTTAAAAAAATTGCCCCCCAAACTTTAAGAAAAAAAGTTAATATAGAAGCCATTTTTTTTTTTTAATTTTGCATGTCTAAAAATAAAAAATTTCAGAAGTCTACCCCATTTCTAGACACTCTTTGTTCTAATAGAATTCTTGAACCTCTCTCTCTCCACTCCTTTACATTTCTTTTTTTAAAAGACATTTCTCTAACTATCTCACTCCTCCCCTTTCACCATAAAAATACTTTATTAAGTTAATTGAAACTTACTCTCAATACAATGACATAAATGAAAGTATTAAGCGCTTAAACAATCTTCAAATAATTGGAAGCATACAGTGGTTCCGATATAGATTATTCATAGATATTAGAGACACGATAAAATGAACCTCAATATGTGGACATAATAATAATAGTAATACCAAAAACGATAATAAAAATAATAGTAATAGTAATAATAATAACAATAATAATAATAACAATAACAATTATAATAGTAACAATAATAATAATAATAAGGGTTAAATATGTTTTTAGTCCCTGAAATATAGTTGAGATTTGGTTTTAGTCCCTGCAATTTAAAACCGGTGATTTTGGTCCTTCAAAAATTGAAAATATATCAATTTACTCCTTATCGATAAAAAATCATAGCTAATTGGTAGCAAAATGTATAGCAAAACCATGCAATAAGGAAGTTTCGTCAATTTTGTCAATTTAGTCCTTAACAAAAGAAAGAAGACTTGGTCTCTTCTCAATTTCTTAATTGCAAATTGGACTCCTTCCCGTTTTCCTATTTAGGCCTGCCAATTAGGGCCAATCCTAGTAGAAAGAAGACTTTGGCTCCAATTATACAAAAGGTGAAGAAACAGTTGTCACAGTGGAAATGTAAGTCTTTGTCTTTCGGTGGTCGTATTGTCCTTTTGCGTTCGGTGCTTCTTTCCACTCTGATTTATTTCCTTTCTTTTTTTCAAGACTCCCAAAAGTATCATTTCTTATCTCAATTCTCTTTTTAAATCTTTCCTTTGGGGTGGGATTAGTAAGGCTAGGAAAACACCCTGGGTAGCATGAGAAGATGTGTGTATAGAGAAGTGTCATGGGGGATTGGGATTACGGGACCTAAAAGCTTTTAACTTAGCTCTCTTAGGAAAATGGAGATGGAGACTGTTAATGGAAAAAGGAAGGCTATGGCATAGGGTTATAACATCCATTTATGGGGAGAGGATTATAGATGTGAGAGGGGTGAAGACTGAGGGATCTAGTTGGTGGTCTGATTTATGGTCAATTGAGTCTAACTGTAATCTACATTTGGATTGGTTCTCGAGTTGTTGTGTCAAGATGGTGGGGAATGGGGTAGATACTCTTTTTTGGAAGGACTCGTGGTGTGGTGGTGAGCCTTTCTGTGATCGTTATGCTAGACTTTTCCTTATTACTGGTGATAAAAATGTTACCGTTGCAAATATGTTAGTTAGAAGTGAGAGGTGGGGGATGTGGAACTGGAAACGGTGTAGGAGATTATTTCAATGGGAGTGTGATTTGTTGGCGCAAATCTCACTTGAAGTCCAATCGGTGGTCTTATTTGAAGAGCAAATAGACCGTTGGCGTGTGGACCCGGAAGGCATTTATTCAGTTAAGTAAGCATACAAAATAATTATAAATGATGTTTTTTATGCAGAGTTTCCAATGCAAAAATTTCTCTTGTCTAAATTAGTTCCAACTAAGGTTTTGGGTTTTGTGTGGAAGGCGTCGTTGAATAGAATTCCTACAAAACAGAATTTAATAAGGAGGAGAGTACTTCAAGTTTCTTCTGGTGACCGTGCTTGGTGTGGACGGGCTATTAAGACCACTTCTCATTTGATGTTTTAGTGTGGTTTCTCTTACCGTGTTTGGATGCATTGTATGAACTGGTGTGGTTTTTCTTCTGTGATTAGTAATGATTGCCTACAGAATTTCATTCACTTTGTTGGGCTACCACAATGCAATGCCCAAAATAGATTACGGTGGTTCTTGATTTGGTTAGCGGTGATTTGGTCCTTATGGCTAGCTTGAAACGAACATAATTTCTCAAGCAAAGTTTTGGAGTCTGGTGATGTTCTAGATTTAATTAAAACTAGATCTTGCATGTGGTTAAGAGCTAAAGACCGTGCTTTCATGTTTCCTTTCTCGATGTGGTATACAGATCCAGGTTCTTGCCTGAATTATTTTAAGACTATGTAATGTTGTATATGGTAGACAGGGTGGGGTACGTCTGCTTTGGTGCTAGTTTCGTATTGCATTGCCAGCTTTTGTGTGGGTTTTTGTTAATCCCTATCCTTTTTTGCTAGTTTTTGCAGCAGGATTAGAGATCATTTTTTTTCTGCATTAGCTAAATTGCTACTCTAATATCGTCCTGGAAGGGTAGCGGGTGGTGGATGATTGTATTCGGCCTTATCCTTTGGTGTGTCCTATTTTGGCATTGGGAGAGTATTCTATTAAATCAATGGTTTGTTTATTGAGCTTCTAGTGGTCGTGAGCCTATTTTTTGGCTTTCCTAGTTTTGGTTTGTTTTTGTTAGCGTGTGCAGGAGCTTGCTTCAGGGGTGTTTGAGTGGCTTTGCCTTGTTGTTTGGTGGAATACATATAAGGATTTATTTTGGGGAAAAATATGTTTTTCGTCCCTATAGTTTCGGTTAACGTTTTAGTTTTCGTCCTTGTACTTTAAATCCTTTGTTTTTTTGTCCCTGAACTTTCTAAACCTCCAATCCATGGTCCTTGACCGTTAGTGAGATTTGTTAACATGATGCGCTGGGTAACAAAAGTTACATGTTAGCCTCAATAGTAGGCCCCAAATAGCTGACTCATTTAATTGATTTTTTTTTATTTTTTAGTAATTAGAGTTATTTTAATAAATAAAAATTAATAAAAAAAGTTAATTAGATGATCTTGTAGTTATTTGTGACTCACTATTGAGGCTAATATGTAACTTTTGTTAGCCAGCTCATCAGATTAAAAGATCTCAATGACGGGCAGGGACCACGATTTGGGAGTATAGGGACGAAGACTAAAGCTGACCCGAAACTATAGGGACGAAAAACATATTTTTCCCATTTACTTTTTACATTTAGGTAGCTTGCTGATTTTGGTAGTTGGTCTCTTGGGTTGGGTTCACTGTTTGCATTTCAAACAATTTAATACTTGTATATGGGTTGGAGTACCCCTTGTACTCCCTTTTATTTATTTTTGGGTAAAATATGTTTTCGGTCCCTATAAAATACCCAACTTTTGCATTTTGTCCCTATAATTTTTTTTTTTTGTGTTAAAGCATCCTTGCAATTTTTTTTGCATGTGGTCCCCCCTATTTGGCGTGTGTTCTTCGATGATGTGGCGTTCCCTCTCTCCTAGTCACGTATATTGTGTGGCTTTTCTTAAATCCTTCATGGCATTTATCTTTTCTTAAATCCTCCCTCTATTTGGAGTATGTTCTCCATGAAATCACCCTGTTCTTCGCTGCGTGACAGAGCATCTCCACCCAAACATGACTTATCATTTCCCATTTATGTTCTTTTGACCAATTCTCCTTCGTTTCTAAAGATTATAGGGGTTTGGCAATCCTACATGCATCAAACAACACAAACTTGTTTCTATCTCCTTTAACTTCTGATGGTGGAATTTCTGTATTTACTCGAAGTATCATCTTACAAGCTTGACTACTTTTTTATATGTACTTTTTTTTTCAAAAGTTCAACAACCTCTGCATTTTTGTTCTGTGAGGAAGGTTCCGTAGTGGCTACTGGTGCGAGACGGAGGCTTGAGTGGCTGACCAGGACTTCCGCGGTAGAGACTACAGTTATTCATGGTGTGGTGGTGCTTTAGGAGGAGGTATGGCACTGAGAAGGCTCAGTTTCATGGTTGTTGGTGGCAAATCTGAGGTAGTGAGGGTTGCGTGTGAGCGTAGTTGCAGATGGAGGATGGTGACTCTCGCGGCGGGACTGGGAGTTGCTACGGAGTTGTTCACGGTGGCTATTGATGGTTGATGCAGTGTGCAGCTGCTTCAGATCTGGTGAGGTCATAATTTTTTTAGAAGGATTACTGGTGGCTTGAAGCGTGGTCGCGACGGAGATGGCGGATCTGTGGTAGGGGCTGTTCTGCAGTTGGTTGGAGGTTGAAGACGGCTACCGTGGTTGTAGGCGGTGGCTCCTCTTGGTGGCACAACTTGGTGGTTGTGACCGATGACAATATCGCTGAATTTTCTGATTTTATGTAAATGAGACTTTCAAATAAACACTTCACACTTTGAATTTTAGTTCAATTTATCAATTGGTTTTCTCATATTTTATTTTTCTAGATGTGTCTGAATTCTGAATTCTTTGAATTTCTGGTATTCTGTGCACTTCACACTTTGAATTTTAGTTCAATTTATCAATTGCAGTGGAACCTTGTAGAGTGGTAATGGAGGGAGCTAGGGCACAAATCGGGGGCACCTTCTGAGAAGGGGATGAAAATGATGGGTGAGCATATTTTACAAAAGATAAATGCCATGAAGGATTTAAGAAAGGCCACGTAATATACGTGACTAGGAGAGAGGGAGCGCCACATCAGCGAAGAACACACGCCAAATAGGGGGAGAGACAACTTGCAAAAAAATTTGTAAGGATGCTTTAACACAAAAAAAGATTTATAAGGATGAAATGCAAAAGTCGGGTATTTTATAGGGATCAAAAACATATTTTAACCTTTATTTTTCCTTTGTTTAGCAAAAAAAAATCCTTAACAAAATCTGAAGCAAAATTGTGCAATAAGGACTAAATTAGTTTATTTTTAATTTTTTTTATTGGAAAACTAAATTAGTTTATTTTTAAAATTTTTTTGAATGATCAAAACCATGAATTTTAAATTATAGGGACTAAGACTAAATATTGAATATATTTCATGAATTAAAAACATATTTAAGCTTAATAATAAAAAATATAGCATTAATTTAAAAACTAAATTTATTCTCTACTAAAAAAGGTAGCTTTTAATTTTTTTAAATTACATGAATAAAGAAGGAATGTTCTTAAATAAATAAACTTGGAAAAACAAATAAAAAACGTGTATATATATAGTAAGATTTTAATTGCAATATTTAAATTGGATAGGTATATAAAATAAAAAAAAATGGATAGATTGCATTGAAGGTGAAATTTAATTGGCATAAATGTATGGACCATTGATTTCTTTCACAAGTCAAACTTAAAATTACCTGTGAATTAAAAAGATAAATATTTAATTATTTATGAACTAAATAAAATAATTTGGGTTTTACCAAATAAGGAATAATGTTTTACAATCCTAAGGGGCAAAATGATCACTCACAAAAGAAGTGCTGACAAGGCAGCAATGTTTGAAAATTATGTGGATTTATAACTTTATTACAAACAAAATAAAAAGATCATACACGTGGAGATAAATCGTTGGGCTTAGATTCTGCATGAATCTGAGGTGTCATTCGTTGAATAGTTTGAAACGTATTGATGGATGTCGGTTTCCAAAATTCTCTTTTACAACACTGTAGAGATCGGCAAAGACATTACTCTCAAGGGATTCATTCTAAAATTACTTTCTCAATTGCTCAGGTTCTGTGTAGAGAAAAGCTTTTGGATAGCGATTTTATAACTAGCTTTCTGGTTTAGGATCCCTCTTTTAGATTTTCTAATTTAATTTTCTAGTTTTTATCATATCTAGCCATTGAACTAGTAAATAATTGTTTTGTGTTGATTTTGTTCAAGGCTTTCAAGATCTTCATTTGAAAATGAGTCAAGTTGTTGCGAGTGAATTCTGTACCACCAATGCCAATGACATTCGAGGTGAATTGTTCTTTATCCCTAAATACTTTTCATTTTATGTTAATCAAATTGATTATATGTTATAAAATTTCTTTTTCTTGATTTTTTTCATCGCTGATATGATTTTTTCATGATATAAACTTTGAATTTGTGTTCCGATAATGATTCATTGTTTTTGTGTTTTTTTATTTTTTTTCTTCTCAAGGGCTAATATACAGTGTTTCTAAAACCTAAATACCAAACCTTCAAACACGCTACACGGTTCCAAAAAGAAAATTCAGTTGCTAGAAACTCCTAAAGAGAACGTCTTTCAACGCTTTTAAGCCATTTTTGCTCAGTGCCAAGCCTAAACCATGTTAGTTGTGTCATGCACCATCCATTTTTTTTTGCAGCCAGAGAACATTCATGAACTTAGAATAATAGTTTGCACCTCATTGTCCTCCATTGAGCCTAACTTGTCAACCTAATGCAACTATTAAATGTATCCCTCATAACCTATGAACAACCACCCCCTGAGTTTGTGAGACCCACATATCACACCATTGAACTTAGACGTTTATATTTAAAAGATTTGATGATTGTACAAACTCAAGGGTTAAGAGACTCGACCCTATCTCATGGATGGCTTATAAGAAACATCAATTGATTTATCAAAATCTATCGCTCAGTCATTACATTTGAACATATATTAAAGTTCCAAATATTTCGAGAAACTCATTAGTTAACCTTTAATCCTTTTCCGATTACTTTTTTTCTTCATTAACACTTAGTTTTTCCCCCCAATGTTTTCTTCATAATTCTCACCATACATTAAAATAACGAATAAGGCGAGTTTTTTAAGAAGTGTCTGTGATAGTATAATTGTTATGAGGTATCTTGTCTTATGGATTTTAGATTAGTTATATTATTCCTATAATACTTTTCTATAACATTATTTTCCCTTTATTTTTTTCTATCACATCAACTACCTTACTCACACTTATGTCTCTTCTCTTCCTACCACTCTCTTCGTTGTACCACAAATATTGTACAAGTACAATTTTCAGCTCTCTTTTAAGTTATGAGTGCAGTTGTGTTACTTTGAAAACAGAAATTACACTTGTACAATAAATTTGACCAACATGACTATTGTTTGAATGGTCAAAATCTAGAGGTACAATGTCCCACATTCCTGGTTTTTATGGGTGCAATTGTGTTACTTTGAAAACAGGAATTACACTTGTACAATAAATTTGACCTACATGACTACTGTTTGAATGTTCAAAATCTAGAATGTCCCAGAGTCCTTGTTTTTATACTTTATTTCCCTTATAACCCATTATCTACCTCCTTTTCTTTATATGCCTTTGTTTCTTTTCCATCACATAACTTCCCATTCTTCCTCTTTCTCTCTCTTCTTTTCCTTTTTAGTCTTTCTATTGTCCTCCTCTCTCCACCTTGACACCCAAAAAAATGAGTTTATATGATGGTATTTTTCCTTTCGCACATACAACCACTCGAAATTTACATCATTTTCCCACCATGGTCGCACCCTCTTCTACTTCTTCTTCAATTACCACCTTTGTGAAACACTACCTTGATCAACTGACTTATTTTTAACTTAGTTCAGGTCAAACCCACCCAGGCGTGCATTTTATCTTAGCTACGTATTATCAATTGAACAAGTTTTGTACATCCAATCATGACACAACCCACCATCTTTATTTCTCTGTCCAACAAGCTCATCTCCATTTCTTTCACTACTTTGCTTCTTTTTCTCTCCTCCTCCCCCCTCCCCCTGATGCATGTATGCTCCATTTTTCACCACTTGTCTTACAATCAAATCACTTTTAATTTGGATGAAGTGATAATGGTTATGGCTTTAAGCCTTTAACAAACATTATGGTATATTGTATGATAACAGGGATATTACACCTTAGGGGATGGTCTTTCTTTACTCCAACCCTCTCTTTGTTGCTCAAGTCGCCACCTGTTTCTTCAGGGCTAGTCATACTTTGCATTGGTATTTTTTTTATTTAACATACTCGAGAAAGAGTAGAATATATGTGTCCCTCGTAATATAAGTCATCCATGGTTTTTGTATAATAGTCCTTAAATGTGTTTACTCATTATATCATTATATTTGAATAAATTACACTTTTATTTTATTATAGCTCTCCCTGATATCACCTAGTGAAAATATAAAGAGACAAAATTGTATTAGATAAAAAATAAAAAGTAAGACTTTATAGGTTAAATGGTTAAAAATCATATAGATAGGTTTTAGACATTTATTTTCAAAGTCTATTAAACCAAACACTATTATTACAATATTCACAAGGTTGTACCTTAAATGTTGCTTGTAGTTGCACTATTTTTTTACGTTTGTGTACACACACACACACATATAATGTTTTGCATAAATAATTTTGCACAATAAATTGTTAAGATATGTGGGAGAATGTTACCTCATTGAAATAGTTCGAAATGACAATATTTTGGTCTGTGTTGCGACCTAAGTTTGTTTTAAGGAATTAAGTTTATATAATAAGTTTCTATATTTAATGTTAATTTCACTGACTAACTTTATTTTGTTAATTGATTTAGGCACTGCTTCTTCAACTGAAATCTCTAAGAATATCGATTCAGACATTGTTGGCCAACTTAAGGTAGTTATTCCATTACATGAATGTAAGAAGGGAGATAGAGAAATCTTAATTTGGACACAAATATTCAAGTGCTTGAAGATTTGGATACTATAAAGTGTATGGTGAAAAGTAAAAATCAAATTATGAAAAATTTAAAATTATTTATGTATTTGTATTTTTTCAAGTTTAACAATAATTCAAATTAATTACAATCATATCTCATTTAGCATACATGATTTTGATGTAACGTTAATTATCATTTTATGTAATGTTTTTTTGAATTTATTATAATAATATCAATACGAATATAAAATGCTGAATTGTAAAATTTTTATAAATACATCATTTTTGAAATATTTTAGATTTATAATAAATACTTAAATGCACAATAAAAATATCTAAGTAAATTTGAAAATGTAACCATGCAAGGCGAGGTTAGGCGTAATAACCTAAACATATATAAATAGTAAAATGAAAATACTAAAATGGGATAGATTTGATAGCTTGCTTTTTTTTTTAATTTATGTTATAAGTTTTTTTCTCTACTGGTTAATCCTATATCATATATCCAGCTGCCAAACTAATATCCATGTTTGTTTTTTTTTTTTGTTTTTTTGGGTGGATATGATTTTGTTTAGGGTGATCTTCCAGAGCTTCACCTGAAATTGAGTGACGGTAACAAGACTCAACACTTGGACATTAAAAGTTATATTCTTTAGTTATTTCTATATCATTTTTATAATTAATCTATACAATTTTAAACTGCTCGTATTTTTCCTAAAAAATTCCTTTATTGATATGAATCTATACATGATACAAATTATCAATCTATATATATGTGAAAACAAAAATTCTATACTTTGAACTCATTATTTTTTTTTCTATAGTAAGAAAACTAGATAAATAATTTTAAACTTGAAATTTAGAGAATGAGATTGATTTCCCTGATGATATCAATTATTATTGATTAGGTGAGAACAAATAATGAACCTCCAAAAATTTCATAAGAGTAATATAGAAATAATTTTTTTTGAAAGCATGATTAAAATTAAAAAAAAAAAGGTTAAACTGAATATCAGAAAGGATTTACTCTTTGTTAAGGAGGTTGCGAGTTTTTAATTTTTAAAGATTTTAATGTAATTTTTACAACCAAAAACTTTTTTATGGTTTTGAAAACGTTCGTTTTTAGTTATAAAAACTTGATTTAAATTTTTAAAAAATAAAAACTAAAAACTCTCAATCTCCCTAAACGAGGTCTTTGTTTTTAATGCATATTTCACACCACAAACACGCATATTATGTAGATTTTGTCATCCTACTAATTTCTAAACTTAATTTTTTTATTTGTTGAAGGCGGTGCTTATCCCGTTGGAGCTACCGGCATTATTTCTCCAACAAACTCTGGACCAATTGAAGTTACGAGAGCTGCCAACATTTCTCAAAATATTTCTGAACCAATTGAAGTTATTGCACCTAATGATGAGAATGAAAAACAAGAAAACTCAAATGCTAAACACAAAGTTGTCCGTGTATGCATGCTTTTGATACCAAAAGCTACACATTTTCATTCTTTTCTTTGGTTTAATATGTTAAATTTACTTGCAAAATTTTTTATTATATTTTGGCTGATTTATTCTCACAGGAGAAAAAGAAGGATGTCGCCACAAAGAAAAAGCCTAAACAAAAAGTGACCGCCACTCCTACTTATTACCAGTCAGTCAAGCCTCGACAATTCATTGGTTTCTATGTCTGCAAGGAATTTGACGGAGTTAGAACTCTCGGAACTGTTGATTCATATGACCACAAAAATAATATGTTCAAGGTAAGAGTTCTTTAGCTCAAGCTTGAGGATCAATTGTAGTGCATGCATTGGTTAATGTGTATCTTCCATAGATTTATTTATTATATTGGTTACACTAAACATTCTTATTATACTAGTTAGGCCAAATATTGCTATCATTTATTCACGGTAAATTGTGATCCCAATAACATTAGTTGACACAAGACCACATTTAATTACTATCTTATAAAACCTTTTAAGATGGTGCCTTTACTACAATATATTAGATTTTAATTGTACGTTGTTCACTAAAAATTAACTAGATATATGTAGGTTGAGTACGATGATTTTAGAATTGAATACTTGGAGCAAAATGACCTTGTGAAGAATAAGGCAACAGATAAAGACATAAGCAAGGCTCAAGAAGCATTGAAAAAAAGGTATAGTAAAAATTCATCTAAAATAAAAACTGTGATAATCTACTATAACATTTTCAAACATTTAGAGGAAGTTATGGTTTAAAGTTGATTATTCTTCCTATCTTTCTATCTATTAGAGTTCTAAAATTACTTTTTACCATTTTAAAAAAAATTCTATTACGGGTGTGTTTATTACTTAATTTGTGGTGATTTATGTACACTCATAGCAATGATTCTAAGAAGAATGGTGGTGGCAAAAAGAAAGACCCAACATCAAGAGAGAGATCAACTCCAGGGGGATCGACTCCAACAAGGAATAACAATGATTCTAAGAAGAATGATTGTGGCAAAAGGAAAATATCAACTTCAGGAGATAGATCAACTGAAAGTCCAACAAGCAAAATTTCTAGATCTGAAAAGAATGAATAACGTCAAAAAACTTGTCGCATGAGGGTTTCCAACCAATGTGGACGCTGATAAGCTTTTTGGTCAGTATATATAAATATGTTTGGAGTTCTGCTTTTTCCACACTCATTTTTTTACACTCCATAACTCACCTCATTTTTTTCTATCCCACTTCATTTCCCATCACAACAGTTATCACATCTTTCACAGATTTGTTTTGCATTTCCCTTTCTTTCTTTCTCCCTTTCTTTCTCTTCCCTACATTTTCCACACCCCAATATTTGGGGTGTGGAGGTAAAATATTCCATATGCTTATAACTTAGAAACTTTTTGATTTGTCGTTGAATGCGACAAAACATCATATGCACTTGCCAAAGTATATTGTTGATAATGGTTTTTGTCACATTTATTCAGGTCTAAATATATGGTGTGTGCACATCAAAGTGGAAATGTAGCTTGCTTGGATAAAACACTAGACCTCAACTGTCATTTGATGTGATAGTCTTAAAGTATCATGGGTCGTTGGTTTTTATGTTTATGATTTGTTGTTGCCTCAACTGATGGCATGAGCATGTTAAACTTGTGCTTGTTTCTAGTTCCTTAATTTAAAATAGACATGGAATTTAGATTGCTTTGTGCATGTATCTATTGGTGAAAACTTCTTCTTTAATATTGTGGTCACAACTTTCTATATAATATCAAGTTCTTTAATTAAATATGAGGTTGCTATATAATATTAACTTCTAATAATTAACTTTCTTGATTTAAAGAAAATAATGTGATATTTAAAATTAAAAATAAAATATAGAAAAGAATCCTTTTTTTCTTTTTCTTTTACTCACAGTGTTCAAAAGCAAGAAGCCATCCTAAAAATTCTTACTAAACAATTTCATTAGTTACCAAAGTTTCTCTCAACATACCTATAGTGCTCAAAATAAAATACTACTCCTCAATTTTTTATTTCTAGGTAATACTTGGTAAACACCAATGGAATGTCTACATTTAGTGAGATATGAGAAGAGAAGAGAGATAAGTGATAAAAGTGATGAGTGGTATGGTGTGATAGGAAGAAAGAAATAAAGATAAATGAGGGGTGTTGAATGAGTGTCTGAAAACTTTACATATCATAAGGGGCGTGGCCAAGGGGGGCTAGCAAGGGCCACGACCCCCCTCGCCCCAAAAATTTTCAAACTTTTATTAACTATAGGTCCCGTATAATATATTTATGAACTATTACTTCGCCCCCTAAAAATTTTGTAGATTTTGTACTATTAGGTACTTCTTTATTACTTTTGTTACTTATCTTTGTTTTGTAAAAAAATAGTTTTAACTTTTTATTATTTTTTTATATTAATTATTTTTCCTTATTTAGATATGATAAGATAATATTCAAAATCACATATAAGATTTGATTAGAAATATTGCTTATAAAAAACATTTGATTAGAAATATTAGTCTATAAAAAGTAAAAGGACCAAAAGGGGAAGCACATGAGCATTACATATAATAGGAAAGAAGTGATTAAATATCACTAGGTAACATAATATAACATTAAAAAAGATTTTATTTGATTTGAATTTGTTTTTTAGAATTACATGATAAGAAAAACTAAAAAATTGATTTTGCAATTATTTGAATTAAATAGAAGATTTAACGAAAATGTAGTTGAATTTCTTATGCTCAGTTCAACTTTAGATTTCAAAGACTCTTTGGAATCATTTGATATTGAACAAATTTGCCAGTTTGTTGAGAAATTTCATGCAAATGAAGGAACGAAGAGTTTTATTTAAATAAATTTACTATTCTTAACTAAAATTATTTAATATTTTTATCATAATTTTAATATTTAATTTATTCCGGCCCCCCAAAGATAAATTTCTCGTTACGCCCCTGCATATTATTATTCATATTTTTTTCTTTTTCCTTCTCTCTTGCTTCAACCTCTTTATGTGAATGACACTACTTGCATAAGGTCAAAATTTTTTAGGATACCGAGAGACAAATTTGCTTTTTCAACACTGCATAACCATATTCTTGTTGTTGCATCATACTCCCTCCGATCCATTCTATAACAAACAAAAATGTGATTTTTTTTATTCTAAATATAAGAAATATAGTATTATTTTTAGTTGTATTAATTTCTAAGTTTCTTTTATACCCCTGATTTATTGTGATATGTTAACAAAATACTCACTCATTTCCCTTGAAAGTGGATGTGTGATACATAAAATCCCCATTATTTCAATCATTTAATGTTATGGATATTGCTGGAACAAAATTTAAATTTATAATATAAATAAGGGTTAAATATGGTTTTAATCCCTGAAATATAGTTGAGATTTGATTTTAGTCCCTGTAATTTAAAATAGGTAGTTTTGGTCCTTCAAAAATTAAAAATACACTAATTTAATCCTTATTACATAGTTTTGCTACCGGGTAGCTACGATTTTTTATCAATAAGGACTAAACTAATATATTTTGAATTTTTGAAGGACCAAAACCACCGATTTTAAATTGCATTGAGTAAAACGAAACCTCGACTATATTATAGGGACTAAAAACATATTTAACCATTTAATTAAAATAACTAAATATAAAAAATTTCATTATATATACTCCTATTAGAATGAAACGATCATAAATCTGCAACTTCTGGACGCGCACAGATAAAGTGGTAAATCAAAAGGTTGAGCCCAATAGAGAAAGCAGACACTTTCATTACCGACATCTTATTAATTATAT
Organism: Sesbania bispinosa; assembly: GCA_026901365.1. Lineage (NCBI taxonomy): Eukaryota > Viridiplantae > Streptophyta > Magnoliopsida > Fabales > Fabaceae > Sesbania > Sesbania bispinosa. Next base: position 277,201 of record QLOH01000596.1, read on the forward strand.
GGAGTTTGGGTGTGTATTGTAACATCAAATTATTGGTGAAGAGATAATGGAGTTCAAACCCCACTCAGGTTTGGTGGTCCATACCTGTAGCAGTGCAAATGCAATATCAACTGAAGCAAGCACAGGATCAGCTTCCACATATGGTTACGTCATAAACTCATCAATCTAAAAGTAGACGAAGATACATGAATCCTTATCCGAGAAACTTACTTGCGTGGTGCCATAGGATTCACTATTTTGATCACCACTTCCCTTACGTAGACACTTAATTCATATCAAGCAGCATCTTCCTCCATCACTCCTATATTTATATATATGCAGCATCTTCCTCAATCACTCACAATTTAATCAAAACGTGATTAATATCTCTAGATATTTCCGAGGACAAAAATAAAAAAGATATCACTTTCAGGATCAAATTATATATTAACTTATAATAACAATAATAAATAGAAACTAGAAAGGGACTTTTTTCACTTATTATATTGGTGGAGTGCATTTAATATTTTTGTTTTGGAACCAAGTCACAGAAATCTTTTATAAGAGTATCCTGCTCCAACTCGAATTATATACCACTTTCAACCAACCACCAGTTTATAAATTCATAATTTTTTAATTTGGTATGACTCCAAATTCACTTTCTAAAATGGTGTAAATTTCATACTTACGACTTAATTAATAAGTTGATTTTTTTTATGGGCACGAATTATATAAGTTGAATTTTTTTAATACCAATTTTATGAAGTTGGTGGTTTAACAAACAATTTGATACAAATTTATATTTATAACAAGAAAAATGCTAACGAGTGTTTTTAGGACACTTGTTAAGAAAATAAATATAGAAAAATTTAATTGAAGTGTGTAACATTTGCGGTTACATATACAATCATTGTTTTATACATGGATTTTTAACCAATGCCTTAAGCCACTCGTTAACATGACGGTTATAATAAATCAATGAAGTCGCAAATGTGATATACAGGTTATCTAAGACTTATAATAAACTAGTAAAATCGTATATGACAAATACGATTTAATTATGCAAAGTCATTTCAGTGGACCTTTGCCTTTATGGAGATGCATGCCTTTCAAGAATGGATCATCTCTTGTACTAGAAAAGATCTTGTAGGTGAAAGAGATAATGTTTTCCCTTTATTTCAAATTATGGGTTCCACTAACTATTTCTAAGAAAAATCATTTCTTTCTTTTTCATATAGAACCTCGTCCAGTCATCTACTAGTTATAAACAAAAGACAATCATGATCTATGCCAACATATGTATAAGGATCGTAAATTTAACTATGAAATAATTAGGAATTAACTATCAATTTTAGTTACCTAACAATTCAATCACTAGTTTTGAAATATTTGAACTATTTCGTAGAGTTTTGAAATATTTGAACTATTTCGTAGCAAAAAGTGCTAAGGGCGAATCTAAATCTTTTTTTTTATCATCTAAATCCCCTTTTATATCCATAGTTGCATAATGTTAATGTATATCATTTGTTGAAAATTATTAGTTTATCTAAACTTTCAAGTTGTTAAAGTCAGACAATTAACAAGACCATAGTTTTAAAAACCAATTGGACCGTTAACCGTTGGTCGGTCCAATTGGGAACCAATTTGATAATTAATCCATTCAACTCCAAAAAATTGGTAATCTTTAGAACAAGTGAGAGTTGATTGAACCGGTCTTTTTTTAAAAAGTTCATTTTTTTTATTTTATGTAAAATATTTTTAAGTTAAATAAAGACATATATTTAAGAATTACACATAGATATATATTATTCTATCAATCATTATTAATTTTTATCTTATAAAACTTACAATAAGGTTATTTATACTAATTTGAAATTTTATATAGTATTATTTGATTAATTAAATATTATATAATGTTAAAAATACATAATTTATACCGGCTCAACATGGTTGAATCATTACATCGTGAATCAGTGTCTTCACTGCTTCAATTATCGATTCTGTTTTTAAAAAATTAAACAAGACTAACACTGTTTAAGATAATATAAGGGATGATGGGTAGAGAGCAAGCTAGAGAAAGAGAAGAACGACGGATGAATAGATGAGAAAACGAATAATAAACCCAATAGGTGTCGTAAACAGGGTAAAATCCCATCAAAATACTTTTTTTTTTGTTAAAGATGATTTTATTAAAAGATAGCACTTACAGAGGCAAATGGAAACAAGATCCTAAGAAATGATTCTAGTATTCTACAATGCTTCATCAAATATATTATACACTACATAACACAATACGCTCACACAAAATACATAAAACTAAACAATACTCACAAAATACATAAAACTAAACAATACAAACACACCAATTTAAAAGAAAAAAAAAACCCTATATCCTCCACTGCTCCCAACCTTGTCACTGGATCAAATTGTTGACAATTAAGTGAAAATTAAATTTTTACAATTTTTTCTCCTTCATTTTTTTCCAGCTAGTTGACAGAGATGGAGTTGCAAAAATGCAATGAGAAAGGCCATGAGACTTCAGGGAGGCAGTCTAGTTGCCAAATTTGTCACATAGAGGGCGAAGAAGTCAGCTAGACCCTGAATACAGTCAGACCTTGAGGAGGAGGAGGAGGAGGGGGAAAGGTAGGGAGGGAAGTGGTGGTGAGGATGGAGGAGTTGATCAAGAAAGGAGGGAAAGAAAGTGGCAGTGGAGAAGGACGAAGCAAAAGGAAGGGAAAACTGTCACTAGGGAGAGGGGATTACTCACACAAAGTGGATAGAAAACCCCTCACACATGGGAGAGGGATCTATGTGTTGTGTTATTTCTCTTCTCTACTAGGGTTTACATTTCGTGGACTGATTATATGATTACTTGAGAGTTGAGAAAGAAACATTAAAAGACCATAATCAGAAAGAAACACTTCTCAGCCCAACCCCCTCACTCGTTGAAAACAGAATTATTCAGTTGGAGATGGGAAAACAAATTTAGAGGCTTCAGAGGAAAATTGGGGCTTAAAGCACATTAGCAAACCGCTAATATCATTTATATCCCCCATTTGAACTGTGTTCTAAAATTTTACGCCAGAAAATTGTCTTAAATGTTATGAGGGGGAATAGTCTCAACTCTCAAGCTCTTAGCTATTAATTACAGTCGGTATCACTATGAACAGGTTGGATCATTCTTAGTACATTTCCATATTAAAAAATATTAAAAATATCTACTATATAGGCAAAAAATCCAGTTCCAAACAATGTTAACGAAGCTGATAAAATAGGGTAGGCTACCACGATCAACCCAGTTAAGATTACACTACAGACCATAAACAATGCCACCATATATATATAGAACTAAATTTTCCGGGCAAATGCAAACTGTACAAAGAAATTTCCAAGTTGAAACAAAATATTCCGTTGGGTAAGATTTGACAGAACTTTTAGAAAGAAAAGATTTCATCTGTGTTCATCATATCTACAGGCATCTTACCGTTTTGACCAGTAAGAGACCCCATCCTCATGTCCAATATTTCCAGTTGGGATTTGACCCATGGTGGATTGGATCTGCCATCGATCCATAGAGCTTCTCCAGTATCTTTGTGCTTAAAATCAGGAGCTCTCGGGTTCCTCTGCAAAGTTTCCAAAAATATTTGTAAGGCATCAGAAATTCATAAGGACTTTTCAAAAAAATAAAAATGGAGAATACACCTTGTAAACAAAATCTTATTCATCAGTGATTATAAACTATAGACATGGCTGTTAAGGAAAAAATAAAAAACCACAGGATAGTTCTCCATGTTAATACACGCAAAGAAACTTAAGGTAACAACAACTTTGAACGAGTATGAAGTAATCACTGAATCTTTTTGTTTGAATAATTGAATTGTTACGTAGATATTGATCTAGATGTATAAAAATAATTCATTGACTGAATATGGTGCAAGGTGCAAAATCATGGGATTGTTCCTTTCACGGTTGGGTATAATCTTCGATGCAGGAGCAGACACCTAAATGCTCACAGTTAAATTAGGTTATAGCCATGCCAACATGGAAAGACTAAAAACATTAGTCTGGTAAGGTTTATTATTATTTTTTGCATAGAAGTGTTTTCTCACTAATGTGAAATGGGATGCCAATGAAGGTTGGCCGCTTAGCCAGTAGAGGACAGTATAAAAGTCTAGGGGTTCAATTCCTGAAAGTGATCCTTTATTGGTAAGTTATAAATAAGTACCACCATAAGGCATGGCCTATGACATGTCCTAACCTGGTAAGGGGCAACCTATCCTCTTCCTAAACTTTTATGCATAAAAAATGCAATGGGGGAAATAACTTATAGGCAAGTTCAAAGAGTGTGGTTAGAGTCATATAGGTTTCAAAGAGAATTAAATCCAAAACCAACAGCATGTTAGTCAATAGGCACCCAATGCAATACTTGAAAGTTGAAACAATCACTTAATAACACAAAAAAGGACAGCATTACAGCTAATTACAATATTAATTAACAATTTACCTTATTTTTTCTATTGTCCCACCACTCCCCTGGATTAGCAAAGAATGCTTGCCATAATTCCACCACAGAACCAGTATTATTTGCGGTATCACCCGTTTTTCTCCCTGAAATAATAGCAGAATAAGCTGAAACACTTTAGTAATAAAAAGAAAAAAGCAGCTGAAGTTAACACTAAAATCCATTGAAAATATGACTTGCCACTGCCATTCATCATGAAATCAGACTCTTGATCATTCGAGGACACAGGAAAACTCCTCTCAATGAAATTCAGCTGCTGAGCAACCACCTGAACGAGTTCCACAATAACACAATAGCAAAATTAAATTATGAATAAACATACAATTTTGTGCAAAACGCTACTTGAAAAATTCCGTGTATATAAAACTTAAAAGTTTCAACATCAACAACCTTGAAGTAGGTTACGTGTTTCCCGTTATCGGTCTCAACCGAGTCAGGTACGAGGCGACCAGAAACGTGAATTTGGTGACCTTTCTGTAAATGGTGATAAGCAACATGGGCGAGGTCGTCCCAGAATGTGACGTGAATCCAAGTCATTTGGGTGGCGTTTTTCTTGATGGAGAGGCGGGTGCAGGCGCCGACTTTGCCGGAAGAGAAGTGCTTGATTTCGACGGGGGAGGAGACGTAGCCGATGAGGTTGACGTTGTTCCAAAGCTCCTTCTTCCACGGAATCTCCGGGGGTTTAGGGTACGACGCATTGTCCATGGAGCACTTCAATTTCAACTTCAACGTTCCCTGCCCTCCATTCCAATGGTGCTTTGGGGGACATGGTAGTTGGAATTTAAGTTTAGAATTAGGGTTTAAGGGGAAGGTGAGGAGGTTTCTGAAGGTAGTTGATGATGCTGTTTGCTCTAACGCCATTTGCCTCCTCCTGCACTGGCGATAAGGGAATTAAAGATTTTATTTGTTCAAAAGAGAAGCAACCCCATTAAGGATTTGAAGTATTGGGCTTCAGCCCATTTTATTTAATATTGATGGAGAACTCTTCTAGCGATTACAATTTTTTGCATACCGGACTGTTTCATTTATGCCTTAAATTTTAGGATTTTTTTTCGAACACATTCTCTAACACACTTTTTTTTCAACACCATTCATATGATTGGTTAAAATTCACATGGATCCCACCAAATTATGTGGGTCCCATTGTGGTGAGACCCATATGAATTTTAACTAATCAGTGTTAAAAAAAGTGTGTTGATTGCTAGCACTTTTTTTTCTTTAATATACACTGGATAGAGATCCGACCAAAAATTAAAAATACTAGATTGAGATAAAATATCATCTGAAGTATTTCTTTTTTATCAGATTTACTTGAATTTTCAGTATTTTATCTTCATAAATCTTATTATTTTTTTACATTCAAGTATAGTCATAGGATGCCCTCGTTTTGGGTTCTTTACCCCAAATGTCTCTTTAGATTTATGTGATGGTAAGTTTTTAAATTTAAGTAATTTCTTTTACAATAATTAATTTGGTAAGTGGTATATATGGTTAATCTCCTAAAGTGAAGGTTTGCCTCTGATATCAAATATCAAAAGAATGTAGTTTACTATGGTTGAATGACTAGCCACCTAACTCAATTATTTATATTTCATTTGGAAATGGTGGTACACTCACAAGAACAAGTCAATGAGCTTGCTTTGGTGTCTCTAGAAACATACTATGAGAAGCCTATGCTCATCTCCAAATTCTTCAAGTTCTTCCAAGTTGGTGTAATGGAACTGTAATAAACTTGTCTTTAGTTACAAGTTATGATCAGCCTACAGAAGCAAAGCTATTAATTTGATGATTAACTAATTTGTCTTTAGTTGTATGTCCTTTTGAAGACAGCCGGGAATTAATTGGACCCTTAGCGTAGTATCATGTGCATGTTTAGCTGCTATGAGTTTGATTGTATGCATCCCAGTACCATATGTAAATGCAACTATTAGTTTATACAACTATTATAATTTTCTATTTATAAGTTTATGGCTTTCAACATATCTCTCTCTTTGCTTGTTTTTATTTTTATTTCACTTTGATATTTTATAATTTGCTTTTACTGATCTTGAATCTCATCTACCGATATTTTAAATTTCTGAAAATTTACCCTTGGGGATTTCCTTCAGCTTGAGTTCTGCAAAAACTAATAGTTTGTGGGTTAAAATCAATAGTTACGGATTAGCTACGGATATTCTGTAGCTAATAATTTCAAAAAATTTTAAAAATTACAATATAATTTTAATCTTAAAAGCACCTGGTTTTAATCTTTAATGAGGTCTAAAATCAATTTTTTTAATATAAGTACTAAAAATGACATAAGTTCTTTAATAAATTAAAAAAATACATTTAAAGTAAAAAAATATAGCCACTAAAAATATATTTAAAGTAAAAAAATAGGTTTAAAATAAAAAAAATACGTTCTTGAATAAATTAAAAAATGCATAAAAAAATTCTTCAATCATTATTTTTATACATAAAAATAAGTTTAAAGTAAAAAAATATATAAGTTCTCCAATAAACTAAAAAATTGCATAAAAAGTTCTTCAATCAATATTTTTAGCCATATAAAACAATTTTTAAAAAATACAGTTTTAAACGTGTTTTCTGATTTTTAATTTTAAAAAAAAAAATTTAAAAACAAATTTATCAAGCAAGTTCTTTTGTTTTCTCATCTTAAAAACAGTTTTTAAAATAGAATTACTAAACGAATTTTTTTTACTCTCTTCTCAAAAACAGTTTTTAAAATGCATTTAGAAAATTGTTTTTAAAAACTAAAAAATAAAACTAAATCAAACAAGCTCTTAGTGAGATTTGTTTTTTGTGAAAGAAAAATTTAGGGTGAGGAGATGATGTCCCAGTCAAAGGCAGTGAAAGTTGATGGTGTCCCAACCTAAGACAGGAAAAATCTTCGGACTTAAAAATCACTTATAGAGGAATTTACATTTACACCTCCCGAGGAGACAATTGAGGGTTCAAACCTGTGACATATCAAATACGGGACCTTGTCTCATCCCACTCAACCAATCCCGGGTTTTTAGTGAGTTCTTATAAAAACAAATAAAATAGCAAAATCAGAATTTTGAAATCTAAATAAGAAAGGAGATTTAAGGAAGAGAGAATTATGATACATAAATATATATATTTAAGAATTACACATAGATATATATTATTTTATTAATTATTTATATTAATTCACAACTTTATATATCTTATTTTTTTATTATTTAATATTATTTTATTACTTAAAATATTATATAATATTAAAAATATATATAATTATTATCGATTTAACCACGGTTTAACTAATAAACTGTGAACCGGTGCTTTCACCAATTTAATTACCAGTCCAATTTTCAAAATATTGATTAAAACAATACATTAACCCATTTATGACGTGTTAAAATATATTATAAAAATTTAATCCATTAACAACATTTTATAGATGGATATCTAATCAATCCATAAATTATTTTTATATTCTTTTTTAAAAATTTCTCTCTCACACTCACAAAATGATTGTTGTAAAATAAAATCTTCACACATGCATGTTCATTAAATCTATCTACCTGAAATTACCTTAGAAACTTCAAGAAGATTACGAAAATAAAAGGCAAAATTTTAAATTAAAATTAAAGATCGCCAAATAATAATATTTGATTTAAAAAAAGTTAAAAGTTGTTTACTTTAAAAAAAAACATTTCGGCTCAGTTTGGATACACTTTTGCAGAATGAATCAAAGAGGTCAAATGAATTTAACTTCTCCATAAGTAACTAATTTCAACTTATGGAGAAGTTAAATACATTTGACCTCTTTAATTCATTTTATTTTTTCACCTTGAAATACTTTTGCAGAAATTTCATCCAAACTGACCCTTTATTTCCATTTCTTGCGTTTTAGTTTTAATTTAAAAAATGTTAACTTATTTTTATCATTTTATTTCATATTTCAAAATTTTTGTACAAGAACAAAAGAAACCAATATAAAGTTATTTTTACTGTTTCCTATATAAAACATGAAACAAAATGAAAACAATGTTATTTTCATAACAAAAACTGAAAATATTTTTTAATTAAGACTAAAAAATAGAAAAGGTATTCTCAAACAAAACGACCCCTAAAATTTTGCACATTTCAGAAAGTTCATTTAAATTTTAATTAAAGAACTGAACTATTTAATTTGACCAATCTGGTAAAATAACCCTTAATGAAATCTTATGCTTCATCTCTTTTCCCTTTCTTTCTCGTTCAAGTGTATTTCTATCATCACACTTATCTTCTCATTTTGTATTTGGTCTTGTTAAGGCTTAAAAACTTAGAATATACACTGAATACTTGTTAGTTATTTATTCATATGAGGAATGCCATACCAAAAAGAAAAGGAAAAGCCAAAAGTTTGACAAAATACAAAGGTGGTTGCGAGATGGAGAAAAAGTAATAAAAGGCCACTTCCACATCCAATAGCCACATCATTCTGACAAAAATTTTAACAAAAAAAGAAGTAGCTCTAACATTTTTCTATTCATATAAGAGTCGAGAACGAAGGTATCTGTCACTTGAGAGTTGAATAAGGTTACTGCTTACTGATTGATATGGATTGGGTTAAGAAAGAGAGCAACATACCTTTCATTCCATCTCTCCCTCCATTATAAAAAGAAGTCCAATTACTTTTGAATAAACAACCCACGCACACCCCAAACAAACAAAAAGCACCATCATTTTCTGATGGACTTGCAACACCCGGCATTCTTAAAGCAACCATTATCCATTTCATCTCTGCAATTCAAATTCTCTAGAGTTACATCACTAATAAAAATATAGACACCACCCTAACCTTTTAGAAGGTCCCACTGCCCACTACAAAAACTAAGCCCCACTATAAAAGCGCTTCCATCACGTTCCACTAACCCCCCACCCCACCCATTGATAAAAAAAGGAAGTGCATATCAATAATCAAGTGAACTTTGACAAGTTATTTCCCTTTACATGAAATTTGCCAAGACAAGATGGGGTCTGCTTGTATTTTTTTTAGGGTGTTGACATCGATCCCTGTATTGACAAAAGCTGAAAGAACGGCAAAAAAGAAAGGACTATGGCATCCTACTTTGAATGCAACTTGATGAGAACCAATGACTAAAATTAAGGGGGTTTGGAACAGACAAATAACGTGTGGTCCCAGCCGTATTAGATGAGCCCTTGATGGGACCACTGGGTGGTGCACCCTGTACTTGAGGTCTGTCTATGAAGGAGGAGTAGTTTCAGGCTTAACTATACTAGAGGTATCTGATGGTTGTGACTGGTATATTGCTGATGCCAGTGAGATGGGCATGATGCAGAGTGCCTTTGATTGAAGAAACTGCATGGCAGCCCCAACATTTTCTTCCATGAGCTTAGCCACCTGTCTTTCTGTGCCATCATTTGACCACTTCTCCCAAGCTGGTTGGTTTCTTCCACCCTCATTTCCTTCTTCCTGATCAATACTGAATTTGATAAATTGTTTGGAGAGAAAAACAAAGTCATGCCAGCTACACATTATTTAGCATAATTACCTCGACTGATGATAATGGGATGTCAGTTACCAGTGGAGCCACCGCACCAGCTCCGCCCAATCTACTCATGCTCAAAACCTGAAAGACAGATGCATTAACATCTTTGGAGGTCTATCACATTCTTAGTTTCCTATTGCTGACAAATTTAAATTTGGATCCAACAAAGAGCCTTGCTTTCACTTTCATATTCAAACAGCAATATGTAATCCCACATATGTCTTGAGAAAATCATTGAATGTTTTGAAACTGCTACCATGTTTGTAGAAATTGATTTAACTATTCACAAATATTGGAAAATCAAACCTTGTATTGGTGAAAAACAATTGAGTGCACAGCTGAAGACCCTTGGATGATATTATTGGGTAGTTAAAGTAGCTAGAGTGCAAAATAGCGCGAAAAAAGCTCTCATGTGATTGTATTTAAATATTCACTAGTCCTCAGGAATGAAATCCAATGGCTAATGGGTCCTGTGCCAAAGTGGCACCTCAGGCTCATAATCACGAGTTGAATTTCAATTAAATAATGATTACGAGGTGCTGAGAGGTCAAAAGGCATGAATAAACACGTTTAACAAAATAAACCACAAATCCCGTTTAAAGCTATCATTATTTATAAATTGAGACCTAATAATGATAGAAATCAAATGAAATTAAATGTGGAATCCATGAAGAACACAAATTAACCTTCACTTGAAGCCTTAAGAACTTGACATAATCCACAATTTCATCCAGCATGGCAGCTCTATCTGTCTGAATGAAGTAAAAATACACAATAATATTAGAAGAAAAATGGAAAAATTATATGGCAGAGGGTCAAGGGAAATACAGCAGATCACAAGTAATAAAAAAAATCTCTATATTTTGAAATCCAGTAGATATCAGCATTTTTAAAATTTCACGCACACCTAATCAGACGCAGATTTTTTCCTCTTTTTATAACCCTTTGATATACAAGGGTTTTCCCTATTAAAGTATATCGTAATAAACAAACAAATATTAACTGTCAAACAGAAAACATGTGACATATAACTATCAAGAGATTTTATATTTAAGATCACAAATTCAATCCAAAACCGATTTGAGTGTTCAATTGGTCTATATATAAACACCATTTTCTTAACTCAAACACAACAAGTTAGCATTAACTCATTCTTCAAGTGGACACACACACACACACCATTCTCACATCACAGTGGTATCATGCATTACAGACCTCACAATAGTGGAACTGCAGAAGTCCCATGCACTAAGTCACCCTTTTAATATAGAGCTCCATGCTTTATATCTATTGCTAACTAACATATTGCCAGTGTAAAAAAATTAAGCATCAATTAAAAATTGACCATCTTTTAATCTATATTCTAGCCATTCTTCCTAAAAGGATGAAGGACGAGTCAACAAAGGATGCAAAAAAGAGGAGTCCAAAAATTAACACTTTATGCCAGTCATCACATTCACAGTCCCAATGCACTGTCCAACAGTCACTTCAACTTCAATGTATTCATTGTATCATTAATCTTTATCACTTTCGCGGGGGAGGAGGGGGGGGGAGCTCCTAGATAAGCCACAAGCATTCACATATTCATGAATTGAAGCATTATATTTCAAGAAATTTATATGTGCAGATACACTCTACTCTGTAAGAGTCAAATGCTCATAATATAGCCACATAGATAATGCCATCTAATCACCACATTCGCATTAAATAGACAGACATGACCAGTGTCTGTACAAGTTTAGATGGTTATGTTCTAACCAAGTATGCAATGAACAATTTCTACCAAGATTTCATGAAATAACCAATATCTAACAAGAAAAATCAGTCAAACACACCCCTTGAAATTCCATTTCCAGCACCTTTTTTTTCCTGGCAGTAATTGACAAGTAGTATCAAATTTTGGATGCCCCTGGGGATTGGACCTCTGTATGTTTTCTCATTTCAAAGTAAACATTAAAAAATCCTTACGTATCCAAGGACAAGTTCTCTAGACAATTGCGACACTACATATTGTAATAAAATGGCATGTAAGAGCAGTCACACACCTTGTTAACACTAGGAACCAGTTCTTGCAAAGCCCTGATTCTTTCAGCTATTCTTTCTCTGCGCAACTGTTATTGAAAAGACAAAATGAAGAATAAAGAAAAATTAGCTAATCAAGGAATTAACAAGGTGATATTTTACTTATTTTAAATGTTAAGCATCATAACAAGCAGAAACTCTGCATTCTTGAAAATATCCCGGAGCCCACCCTTTCAGCTATGCTGTGTGGATCGGTAGCCTGTCCTCGTCTAGCCCGCACTCTAGGACGCATTGTTGGTGGATGTGGAGCAGTAGGAATGGTAGTGGGCATGGGTTGCCCATGAAAAGCCTGCAAAAAGTTTATATCTCATCAGGAGAGAAAAAAAAATCTACTTGATTAACAACTCTCCTCCAGGCCCTCCCAAAATCAGAAAGGTAGGAATTAACAATTAAAAAAAATAATCTTGCAAAAAGCAAGCATTTATTTATAGATTAGTTGAAAACTAAGTATATGTATGACCAATAAGATTTAAGAGGTTAAAAGATTCCAGAAAAAAAATGACCCTAAGTACAGATGCCAAGGTCTAAATGGCCTAAATTCTACGATACCATATTCTGAAATGTTCAAACAAATTCATGAAAACATTATCAAGAGGCTCACTAATATGACCTAAGATTGGGCCAATCTCACACAGTCCATAATATCGAATCATAATTCATTCATCTTCAACTCCAAGTCAAGTACTACCATCACAAAGTACAGAATTTCAATGACAGCAATCAATGATACTTAGCAAGTTGGCATCGAAAGCAAGCCCAAAATATTTATTACTATGCCAGGAAGTTGAAGAATGTCATTTCTGAGATTTAATTACTAGAAGTACCATTCTACTGCTTGTGTGTTATATCCATTAAATTCTAAAAATGTTCTTTGGTATATTCTCATTACATAGATTACAGCAAAAAAAAAAAAAAAAAAAACCACATCGAGCATATTATTAATATAACTAGAATCGATATAACTTTTTATCCTTTTTTTTCCTGCAACAACATTCTCCCTCTCCACTTTCATTTGCAAAGTAAGAACTTTGTCAAGCATCGTATTATCCCCTCCCACCAGCAAATTACCATTTGTTAAAAGTTAAAACAACCACTATAGTTCACCAAACAAAACAAGACTAGTTGTACGACATACTCTAAACACATTACTAAACATTCTCTTTTTTCCCTTCCCTTCCTCCCTATCATGTCATCCATAGAACAAAATACAAAAATTGAATTCACCAAATAGCTTCACTTCATGCCCCATTGAAACCACTCCCACAATTGAATCCCTCTTATGTTACAAGCTAAAAACACCAAAATGATCAATCCTCTCAAGTCTCACCAATAAAAGAGCAAAAAGAAACTAGCAATTCTGCTTCCTCTGCATCACACAAATACCAATATACTTACACTATTTTTTCACAAAAACCAAGCCCATTTTAGCTTCAACAGATGATCACGTCCCCAAAGAGGGAAGAAAAAAACAAAAACAAAAAAAAAAGTGTATCGTAAAAGTATAATTCAGTGGAAAAATAAAGAGAAGTGAAAAGGTTATATTACATTCTTAGGTCTGGTATCAACAACATCCTCGCGGAAGCGTTTGCCACTCCCGGAAGCATCGTCGGGCTTCAAGAACCCTCCTTTGCCCTGGTCCAAGCTCAGCCCCAACTGGTAGACCGGTGCATGAAAGCCAGTTCCGGCGGCAAGGTGGGTGGCGGTGTCGCCGGAGTTGAGCTGCAGCATCATCGGAGCGGCCAAGGAAGAAGCGTCGGTTCCATCGGCGGAAGCGAAATTCGGTAGGCCCAGGATTTGCTCAAGGAAGTCGTCGGCGGGGGCCTCAGAAGGATGATTCGCCATGACTCGGCTTGGGTTTGGACTCAGCGAGTTCGGAAAACAACCAATTGAATTGGTTTACAGTGTGCAGAGAGATAGAATGATGATAATATAATAATCTACATGAAGCAGAGAAGTGAATTTTCAATTTTGCAAGTTTTGGCTTTGTGTTACTGTTGTTTCTTCTATTCTACTCAGTACTCACTTCTTCATTCTCAGTTCAGAGCCAAGAGGGTTTGTCTCATTGTCTGGCTTTAATTCATTGTTTCCGCTTTTTAATAAAAGGGACTGCTTTTTTCGATAATTTGCAGCTCCACCCATCTTTTTGCCTTTTCTACCAAACCTTGTTTATGTTAAACGCATCTCTTCATTGATGGAGACTTCATTTCTTTTTCATAAAAAATAAATTAATTAAATTTACAATAATGATAAACATACATAAACGGTGCTACAATATTTTTACCATATTTTTTTTCTTTTAGCACCCCTCCCCTCTCACAGGTTTTTTCTTTTTGCACCCCTCCCCTTTTTTCTTTTTCTTTTTCATTTTTTAAATAGTTTTTATTTTTTTAATTTATTAATATATTTATTATTTATTTATTTATTTTAATAAATAATAATATAGATTAAGAAATACAATAAATGTGTGTTTTTTGAAAGGTTAACATAAGTTTTTTATCATCATTATTTTATTTTGATGTTATTAACCAAATGTACTATTTCATTCACCGTTTATGTGCACACAGTTAACCGCAAAAAATCAATTAACCAAATATCTTACTCTGTTAACCGCCAATGTATACACCATTAACCTCATTTAAAAATATGTTCGCCTTTCTGAACACAGAATTAACTTCGTGTTAAAAGGAGTTGCAATTAACCTCACAAATTCAATTAACCAAAAATTCTCTACATTTTTAAAAATGAGGTTAATGGTGTATCCATTTGTGGTTAACAGAATAAGATTTTTGGTTAATTGAATTTGTGAGGTTAATTGCAACTCCTGTTAACACGAGGTTAATTATGTGTCAAAAAACGGTGAACATATTTAAAAATGAGGTTAATGGTGTATCTATTTGTGGTTAATAGAGTGAGATTTTTGGTTACTTTTTTTATTTAAAAATGAGGTTAATGGTGTATCAATTTGTGGTTAATAGTGTGAGATTTTTGGTTAATTGAATTTGTGAGGTTAATTACAACTCCTGTTAACACGGGTTAATTATGTGTTCAGAAACGATGAACATATTTAAAAATGAGGTAAATGATGTATCCATTTGTGGTTAAGAGAATATGATTTTTGGTTAATTGATTTTGTGAGGTAAATTGAAACTCTAATTAACACGAGGTTAATTATGTATCCAGAAACGGGGAACATATTTAAAAATGAGGTTAATGGTGTATCCATTTGTGGTTAACAGAGTAAGATTTTTGGTTAATTGAATTTGTGAGGTTAATTGCAACTCTTTTTAACACGTAGTTAATTCTGTGTTCAGAAAGGCGAACATATTTTTAAATGAGGTTAATGGTGTATACATTGGCGGTTAACAGAGTGAGATATTTGGTTAATTGATTTTTTGCGGTTAACTGTGTGCACAGAAACGGTGAATGAAGTAGTACATTTGGTTAATAACATCAAAATAAAATAATGATGATAAAAAACTTATGTTAACTTTTCAAAAAACACACATTTATTGTATTTCTTAATCTATATTATTATTTATTAAAATAAATAAATAAATAATAAATATATTAATAAATTAAAAAAAATAAAAACTATTTAAAAAATGAAAAAGAAAAAAAAAGAAAAAGAGAAAAGGGGAGGGGTGCAAAAAGAAAAAAACCTGTGAGAGGGGAGGGGTGCTAAAAGAAAAAACAATGTGGTAAAAATATTGTAGTACTATTTATGTATGTTTATCATTATTGTTAAATTTATCGTCCTTATATGTATTATTACTTCTTCTTTTTTTGACGAAATGTATTATTACTTCTTGTTATGTCCCACAAGGTATAACATCTTTCCGTGCACTAATGCTTCTTGCACGCTCAAGTTTAAATAATCGTCATTGTTTTCTATTTTTATAAAAAAATTAATCACAATTCAACTTATCTAAATTTATGCATATGTTTGTTTGGTGCATTGAATTTAAGATAAGAGAAAGAGAATAATCTTGCAATTTTGTATTAGAAGACTTGTAATAATCTTAACCTAAAGAAATAAGCAAGCTTAGAACCTACAATTTGTCAAATATGAGATTTTGTACTGTCCCACTTATTTAAAAGGTCAATGTAAGTTTGTTTTTGGTATATAAAAAGAGAATTGCTAACGGTATCGACATTAGTTAAGAAATTAAAATACATAAATTTATTAGATTGAGCAGCATTTTATGTTTTATATATAATCAATACTGTGATTTTAATAAAAAATTTATGAATTGATTTCTTAATCAGTGTCTTTACTCCTTACATCACTCGTTAGTAAAGACCCATACAAAAATGTTAAAAAAAATGAGCTTGGAAATATGAAGGTTCATGTTATTTCCATTTTCATTTTCTATTTTGAGTTTTATTTATTAAAATGTCACTTTATTTTTATTTTTTCTATTTTTAAAGTTTTGAACAAAGAATAATAAAAAAAAAACCTTGAAAACATGAAAAAAATAAAAATAAAGTGATTTTTTTTATAATTTAAAACTAAAAATAAGAAATGAAAATGAAAACTACAGTTATGTTTGCTACAAGTTTTAAAGAAAAAAATTGAGATATTATTATCTGAGTAATGTAATGTATAAAAGTTGTGGCTCAACTGGTAATATAGATTGTGAAAAGATCTCTTAGGTTCAATCCCCACAAAACACACAATTAGGGAGGGATGAGGAGCCATTAAAAAAGTTACTTATCGATATTTTTCCTATTTTTTATTCTCATGGTAAACTTCCGCTTCGTTTTACCACACTTTTTTTAATTAAATAAATTGTAAAAATATTCCTAGAAATATCAAATGCTTAGCAAACATATTTTCAAATTTTACCTAAAAATAACATTCTTGATTATTGTATTATAAAGAATATCATTGCTAAAAATATGACAGCACCCCTTACGGTAATGTATACTTGCACTATGTATTGTCACATATGATGAGGTGAGAGAGTTGTCACACATCACACCACATTTATATAGCGGGCAAGATATATTCTCTTCAATTAAATTATAATACTTAACATTGTATAATTCTCTCTTTTATTGTAATTTTTTTTAAAAAAATTGTCCAAGTATAATTCTTTTCTTCTTCTTTTTTATTAAATAAAAATATATCCTAATCGAGCTTGAGATGCACTAAGGGTGGTCTAGGATGGTTTATCAGAGTAACTCTAGTGGTGGAAGTGGATGTGACCTGAAAAAGCACTTAAACGTCCTAAGTTAGGAGTAATTTAGGCAGAGTGTAAGCAGAGAAAGATAGTATACCTTAAACCTTCGTGGTGAATGGTAATTACGGGCAATCCTAGCATTGTAAGACATATGTGGGGAATGGGGTTGTGTGATGTCAACCATACCCATTATCTGTTATATAGCTTGACACGTCACAATCCACCCAACCTCCCATATAATCAAGCCCAATCTACGCCAAATTGCTTATGTCCATGATTAAACTGGTCATCCTAGGTGATGGGAAGTACATTTAATGTTGTTAGTTCTCGTAGGTGTATAGGTGGCAGGGTAAGGAGTCAACCTCCGTTTGATTTGGTGTTTCAACAATGCAAAACTATGGTTTTGTGAAATTGATTTTAAATCACTTTCATCTAACGTGCATCACTTATCTCCACCATTGAGTTCTAGAATCAATTATATTCAATTATAAACAAAACAACGTTAGCTCAAGATCATGTGGTCGATGTGTATCAGACATCAGTTTGTGTCATACTTGTGTCTCAACCATCGTCACAGGGCAGTGAAATCCGAGTAAGGGAGTATCATGACCATGATGAGCGGTATATTACCCAAAGTCATTTCTAGGGGTGGCAAAGTAAGTGAACCTGTTCTACCCCGTCTTCAATTTGCCTAAATAAGACGCGACTGGTTGACCCACTTTCAAAAGTGGATTTTGAAATGGGGTAGGTTTGCGGGTTGACCCACCAAATAGTACATGCTACTTTTTTCCATTTCCATATACATCAATATAAAATGAAGTGTTGAATAAGGCTCATTTTCATTTTGGGTCATTAAGAACTATTGTTATAACTGATATCTTACCTTTTATTTGGACTTTTTCATTTCCAGTCATATTTAATATGTTGAATATTTTCAATCATACTTTTCTCATGCTCAGTTATACTTACATTTTTACTATATGAATATTTTAATATTGACCAAAATCCTCATTTTGGTCCCTAAAAATTTTAGAATAGATTATATTAGTACCTTAAATATGAAAATTGCATTTTCATTATTCAATTTAGTCCTTTTTAACTATTTTTTAACATCAATTTAACCATTGAAAATATCTAAATTGAATGTGTTTTTTATCCTCTAGGGACCAAAATAATAATTTGCTTTTTAATATTTTAAAGACGGATAACTTTTAATATTTTAAACATATTTAAATGTGAATGACATATTTGCTTACATTTTTCAATATTTTAGACATTTTAATTTTAGTATAACGTGAAGGATACTTTTTAATATTTTAAACACAAACTTTTTAACCCAATATTTACTTACATTTGTTATAGCGAAGGCCATTTCAAAACTTTAAAAATATATATATGTAATTTAACATAAGAAGATATGATTTAAACACGATATTTTAAAAAATAAAATATAGATGTAATTTAAACATATTTCAAAAGAAGAGGGCATAATTTACATTGAAAATAATTAGTTGAATAATTAAAGGGTATTTATCAAAGAAGATAAAGAAGTATTTTAAGCAAGCGTATTTGTTTAAAAACAATCAATATTCCTGAGAAACTTGTATCTCAACCAAAAGCATAATAAAAAGATTGCCAGAAAATATTATTTAAAATTTCCAGTATCAAACGCATTTCTAACATTTCCAAGAATCATTATTCTAAAAAGTAAAAACAAACATGATTCCCAGAGACTTAAAAAACAAGGTTCTCAGTAATGAAAGAAGAATCTTCCTATCAAATGTCTCTGATACTCTAGATAGCTGCATGAAGGTAACTCCAAAATATCTAACGCCTTAGTTAGAACGGGAGATATTTAAAAGGCAGCTTATAAGAAATCTTCACATGTATATACGTCCAGCAAAAATATATGTTTCTTTGATTTAGACTGCTAACAAAATAACAATTAGGTTAGTTATATAACAACCTAGGCAGAATAATTTTTATTCTATTATACCGATTCCATCTTAATATAGAAGACACCTTACGTATAGTGACATGCAGAGTGACTCCTCCTCCCCTCACCCTCCAAATCCTTTTGATCCTTAGAGTGCTGATTGTAATTGTAAATACTTACCGTCAGGTATCACTTGTCACAACTCACAATCCAGTCAAACAATAAAAATTAATCAAAACAGAAGGGAACCACCGTCAGGGCCCGATTGGAAATGAGATATTAAAGTACCTCTATTTCTTTTCTTTGGAAGTCAGAAATGTTATTGTTGGATATAAATTCCTTCATGAGCCTTTTCCTATATCCAAAAAGATTAAAATCATTCATAAGTCTTCTTATATCAGCTTAAGTTTCTTAGGGGAGTTAGTTCTTGACTACTATCAACTAAAGTAAAAATACACACAGAGTACATTTCATAGAAGCTCAATACGCGCTCAACCACACAACAAATAGAAGATGACAGAAAACTTATTATACAACTACTTTGTCATAACTTTGCCAAGGAGACTAACTTGAGGGGTTTTATTTTATTTTAGTGGAGAACTGAGGGTTGAGAGAGGAATAGTAAATCACTTCACATCAGAACATCCAACAATCTCTTAAAAGCCCAAAGACTCCTAGAGATTTTCTAGCCTGAATAACCAGTAACATAAAATATACTCTAAATATGTATAATTTTGTATTTACAAATGCTACAAACTAAGTACATTTAATATCTACAAAATTAAGGTATTGTGTAGGATTACCATATTAATCATATTTGATTTTGGGGCTGTGAAAAGAATTCCTTTGCATTATGGGCTACCTCTGCCTCCAAAATTGCTTCTAGAACTATGTCCGATCCTTTCACATCAGCTGCTAATACAACCAAAGCTTGTTTCAAATCAGATATCATTGTAGAACAAACAGAAGTCTATCAATAATATGGGTTACAGCTATGACTGGTAACTCAATCATGGACGGACAAGACATAAAGCTACCATGCATTCCTAAAGAAAGAAAGAAAAGAAGGAATTTATGCTTTTCAGAATGAAATAAATGCATTATTCATAATATTCTAGTGCAAACCAAACGAGCCGGTTTATAAAATTAATGAAGCTCAGCCAACAATCTTTACTTCTGGGCCTTCTGGCTAACCAAATATAGTCCAAATGAAATAATTATACAGATTAACAAAATCACGTCTGAAAACATCTCTTTGTATGTTAGTGTGTAATAGAAGTAACAAAAAGCTATATATTTTAGTGCCTGTAAGCATGCATGTATGCAATAAACATAGATAGGAAGCCAAACACATCACATGACCACGATACATTATGCACAAATCGTAAATATAAATGCAACACAGATATTATACAATCACGGTAAGGAAAGCCAACTAAACATAAATTATCATTACCTCCACGATTTGGTAAGAGTCCAGTGTTTTCAGCAGAAACTGGTAAGACAGTAAGCAGTAGTTCATCTTCAATCTTCTCGACTTCAGTACTACTTGCTGATGAGCCATTTTTTATGGCAGGGGACTCTGCCAATTTGGCATAACTAGTTGCTTGACTTTGCATATTGCATAAATTGGATGACAATGAAGTTGAATCCTGGAAATAATTATAGACATGTAAGCAAACTCAGTTCCTAAAGCAGTATATAATTATCTCAAGTTGTGGGTGTGGTCAATTAACCTTGGTAACAGAGGGTATTGAATTATTCACTCCAAGATCTTCTGGCTTCCTATTGTCTAGATTAGCAACAGATGATATGATAATAGAAAATCTCAGCAACTGCATCAGTAAAAAATCAGAATACCAAACTATGTTCCTAATTAAATCATTTAAATAATACCATTTGAGACAGATGACTGGTCAAGATTATCCACAAGGCTCCGGGTCATAGGGCCAGGATTTATGAGTGATATACTTCGAATTTCATGACGAATAGCATCTAGCTGTGCCATTGTGTCCTGCAGTTCCTTATGAACCTAAAAGACAAATATGATAATACAATAAAATGTAGTTGTTGATAATGGAACACATTTAACAAGTCCTACTATGGACAAGCAACCCTCGTCGGTATAAACACATCCCCAACTTTTATGTTCTTATTTGATATTATTCTCTAAGAAATTCAAAGTGAATCACATGTAGTTAAGATTCTAGAATGCCAAATAGTCATCTTTTTCCAAATTAAGATCACAACCCCATTTCTTCACTTAGTCATTCCAGGATTTTTTTTTTTTAAGAATTTAATTTCTTTCTTGGTTTTATACATTTATTTTCCCAATTTTTTTCTGAGCAACCAAATGTAACACATTCGCAATCAATATTATAAATAAATCAGACTATAAAAACCTAATGAAACTAATCCCTGTGAGTTATAACCCTGATTGGAGAAAGGGGAGTACCTGGCGAGCTTGAGATTGCTGCATAACAGTTTCAAACTGACCACGAGCCAATTGTACGTATCCAATAGCTCGACCAGCTAGCCTCCCTGCTGTTCTGGATATGATTGGCAAATCCTTTGGACCTAATACACATCCATTTGCTGGATAAGCAATTTATATTCCTACTATTAAATTTACCATATCATAAACAGAAGCATGAGTGGCATGAACCAACCAATCAGAGCAGCAGTGGCTCCAAGCAACAGAAATATTTCTCCATATGAAAATCCCAACATTGGTCACCGTCTTGTTGTGTCAGACCTCTTCTGGAGGAGCCAGGAGTCAGCAAAATCAGAGAAGTAGGAGTCCAATTCTGACAAATGTAGAGTGTATTCATGATGAAAATATTAGTTGAAACAATGGGAGCGTTTTTTAGGTTTTCTGGGAAGCTTAAGAAGGAAAATAGCTTTTAAAGTCGGAAATAAACATTTTCAGATTCAAGGTCTAACTACCAAGGTGAAAAACACAAAAGACGCCAAACAGTGGGTTTTCTAATGAATTTAATTTATCGATTCCCACTCCAACGTGGGGAAAACAGAGGCAAGCAATGAGATCCAAATCCAATCCTATCAATATACCTGTACTTGTGTTAGATGCAGATGCAGAGGAAATAAGAAGGAAGGACGGGGAAGGCGTGGCTGTGAGCTTCGACGGAGTTGCGGATGGTGTTTGGAAGGCGTGGCTACCGGCGTGCGACGGCGACTTGCCGGAGTGGAGTGGAGGGAGAACAGGGACAGCGTGAGGTTTCCTATTAGTTCTTCACAGTTTTAAACAAAATTCAAAACAAGTAATAATACCGGTTTTTAAATTAAATTAAAATTAATTTAAAAATATATATAAAATCATATTATTTTAATAAACAATAAAATGTTATTATAAATTAAATTTAAAGAAATATATAATATAATATAAAATTATAATTATAATGAAAAACTATTTATCTTCAAATGAATATCAATTAATTTTAAGGAAAGTATAAGGGTATTAATTAATAGTTACAAAACACAATTAATATAAAATTGTGTAATTATTTATTATATTTAAAAATTTTAAAGTTTTATATTCAAATATTTAAATATTAAAATATAATAATTTTCTTTATTAATGGTGTTATGTTGATACAATACAAGAATTTAATCATTATGAATTTAATATTTCAAAAGGATAAATTAATAAATATAATTTTTAAAAATAAGATATATAATATTAATATTGTTTATATAATTTATTAAATAAAATAATTATTAGAGATTTAATCTCTTAAAATCATGTAGTAGACTAACCCAATGTTTCATACAAATAAATTTCGAGAATCTCATCTAAGATACTCTATATATAATTGAAAATTATAATGGGTCTTTGAATCAAAGATGTCCACAAAAATATTTATTCCAAATCCTTTGATATGCATGAAACACACTTCAATTCTAAATTTTTCTCTCTATTTTAGTTAGTGATATTTGAATTACAAATTCAAGTGTTTTTTATGTAATAATAGTTATTATAACCAATACAATACCATAAGTTGGTTTTTATTTAAGCTTTGTAGCATCAATCCTTTTATACAATCCAATAGAGTTTTTTATTATTTATGGCACTATTCATTGGAGGATTTGTTCTTCTATGATTATGTGGATGGAAAATAATTGTTTTATTTTTGTGTGATTTGATATCAATCCTTTTGTACAATCCAAAAGAAAACCTTCAAAGATAAAGGTTAGAAAAGCCAATAGCTTTGGCTATTCCGTCAATCCTATAAAAAATGAAATCATTCCAGATTGTATTGAACGCAATAGCCAAAGGGATTAACTTATTCATATTCTTTGAAGAGATTCTTTAGAGAATTTAGAAAGAAAGGAAGAAGAAAGATTGAAGAATTGTGAAAAGATTGTGCAAAAGTACTCGTATTTATAGGAGTGAAAAGGAGTTAAGTGTCATTAATAAGACCATTCTAAAGTCCAATAAGAAGAATTATCATATTGAAGTTGAGTGGACGGTGGTCGGTGGTCTTCATGACCTTTAAATTGGCCAAATAGATATTGACACATGGCACAAAGAAGAATGTAATCAAATCTCGAAAATGAGAACAGATTCATTGAGTTCAAGTATCAAGAAAAGTCTAAGTCTTAAAGTTAAAGGTGTTCTCGAATCCATGAAGCCAAAATTCCAGAAAGAAGATTTCGAGAAACCAGAGAGAAGATTTCGAGAAAACAGAAAGGAGATTTCGAGAAATCAGAAAGCATGATTTCGAGAAACAGAAGCAGAGAATTCGAAGATAAGATATTTGAAGACTTAGAAGATTTCTGAAGAAAGGAGAAGAAAGTTCGAAAAGGCAGAAGACAGTTATTAAAGATCAGACACGGTTTTCTGGTTAATAGAAAACGTGGCAAGCATGCACGCTGCCAGCACATAGGGCTAGATGACGTGTCACACGTACATTAGTTAGCCGTTAGAATTAGGAAACTATAAATAAGTGAACTTTTGATGTAAAAAAGGTTGGCAAATCATATTACTAAAACTCTGAAACACCTACACGTCCGATCACACAACGACTACAGGTTACAAGGAGCACAGTATGTGATGAACCCATCCACACTTTTAATTTCAAGCACATTGTTCTTTCTTTTGGATTTCTTTTACATTCTGCAATCTACATTCTGCAATTTACATTCAACACATCTTTCTTTCTTTTGGATTTCTTTTATTTTCTTTGAAAGTCAAATCTTAATTAATTTCTGAAAACACAGTTTGAAACTTGATAAAATTCTGAATCAAGTGGTTCTAATTCTTTCTGAAAGATAAGTTTTTGATTAAATTCTGAATCAAAACCTTTGAAACTTATCGTTCCTGGATTTCTGAAACATAGTAATTGATTTGGTGAAATTCTGTACCAATCAACCATTTTTCCAAAAAACTTGAACTTTTGAAAGTCTTTGATAAATCAGAAACACCATAAATCTACTTTTTAAAAGAGTCCCGTAAGAGGATCTGATTCTAATCCCCAGATTGTTCTTAGAATCAAAGTGATAAAGTTGAATTTCGAATTTGTAATTTATCACCACAAACAGTACCGTACTAGGCCGCGACTTCATCAGGTCGATGTCCACCTCACAAGATCAATCAGTAATCTCCTAAATCCTCGTCTCCACAACCCTCCCCCCAAAGTCCAGATTCATTAAACATGCATGCATTAACAACATACCATAACCAGAAGACCTCCATCCAATCAAATCAATCACAGGAGACAAACGAGATCCAAAAAAGGAATTGTCCGTAAGAGCTAAGGACATAATCACACCGATAAGAGATAATCACTTGCCCAACAGGACCAACCACTGAACTTGCAAAAGGAGCTGCCTCGGACAGAGGAAAACATGTTCTTAGACCCCCCAAAGACAAGACTGTGACTTTGTTCGATTGTAGTTCTCTTGTATAGAGTTAGGTTTTTTGTCTTTGTAAGACGTGTGTTTTTTTATCCAAATAAATAGTTAAATAGGAAGAAGTAGTACTATAAAAAATAAATTTAAATTAATAAATTATATTATTACATATTTTAATATTAAATTTTTACTATTTTTAATCAAGGTCTACTATAGACCGGAAATTCCCCAACAAAACATGGCCTTAGAAGATTAAAAGTGGGGAATTTCTTCCAACACATTCTATGTCTTTTTTCTCCCCCGAATTGAAAAACATACAAGTTCTAAATCTTGTATCTCCCCGTAGTTGTCATGCTGTAGCTATAGAAGTTTTCCACTCATTTCCGATAAGTTCATTTCTATTTTCCTCCTATTTTTTTACCCTTGGCCCCTCTCGTCCCCCTTCATTGCAACTGATCAAGATTGATATGATATATTGGCTATAAATTGATGAGTCTTAATCAATAGCAAGCTAGCTAGCTACTTCTTTTTCACCATTAAACACCCTATATATGTCCCTGTTTAAGTTATTTATTGAGTGTCTTATTTTTTTTAATAAGACAACGACTAAGGCAGTGGCAGTTGGTTTTGGCATGTGAAATAGGTTTGCTCGATCTCTCCACATGCTTCAAGCTCAATGTGCTCATGAAGACTACTGAACCATACACTCCGCGCTATATAAGTAGCGGGATGGGGAGCTCAGGATGATTTGCAGGATATAATTTGCAAGATAATTTAGCCACCTTAACCTGCAACTTTTCCCTGTTCTCTTTAATCCTGACTCAGAAAAGGGAAAGAAAACTAATCTTGTATATATCAGAAACCAGATAGTCCTTTTATTAGTACGGCTATCACATTTGGGGGACTAAGCCAGATTTTGAAAGTCAATAATATAGTACAAGTAGTTGTGCTCAATATGATGAAAAAAGATGGTTCATAAATTATTAGAATTTAAAACTAAATATCTGTACTTGTATATGCTGTCATCCCCTGAAGACAAGCCTAATTAGTGATTTCTTCTCAAATTGTATAACAAAATGCACAAGTTGTAGCTTTGATGACAGCCCGTCAGGACATTGAAGTTTATGCAACTGCTATATATCAGAGTTTGTAGTTTTTTTTTAATTTTGTATCACCCCCTGTTGGTTATGGAGAGTTACAGTGAAAGTGGGTTTGACAATCCCAAAAAAATGAAAATCATAAGGAAGTGAGAGGCTAGAATAAGAACAATCATCTCACAGTTAGAGGATATTTGGTTAAATATCTAAATTTGAGTTTAGTTACTTTTTAAAGCCAAACCAAATAGTACTAAGGTTACAAAGGTGCTTAAAAGTCTGAATTATATATATGCAGAGTGGGATCCTGTGTTAATCAAATAAAGCCACACACATAATGTAAACTTAGGGTAGTAGTTGGGTGTGAAATCAAACGCATGGTTGAGGAATGAGGATCATAACGTATATGCTGGTCAATTCAATATGATCAATTCAGCCGTCAGCAAGAAAATTATAGGTGAAACCCATGTTCCACACTGCATGTTTTATTAAATACTCAAAATATATTGTTATATATCAAGATCCCTAACCTAATGGACATTGGACAACTATGCTAAATGTAAACCAACCTCAAATTTATTTCCACTTTAATCTATTGATTCATGTTAATTCTTACTAGTATTACTGACTAAATAGCACATGGATATGACTGAACTTTTCCATTCACTTGCAAACCAGAAAAGTTTATATGTATGATAGAGAACTAATTAAGAGGAAAGATTAGAATAGAATTACCGAATTGTTCTGGAGAAGTGTAAAAATGCAATGCAGCATTGAAATATCAGTCTCCTGCATAAATTCATAAACCAACCAATGAATTAGCAAATGACTTAAAACTAGAGAAGAAAGAAATCACATATCCTTGGTTTCTCAAAAAACTAATTGAATTATTGGAATGGCTACTACTCAACTCAGCAATTGAATTATTTTCTTACCAGGATTGCTGAAGTAATGGCTACTACTCAACTCAGCAATTGAATTATTTTCTTACCAGCAATTGAACCACCAAATACATGAATCAGTTATTTTTGTTAAGAGATTCACAATACACAGAGGAACGCTTCAAACAAAACAAAACAAGCAGAACCCAGAAAACAAAACAATAAGAGCAACAGAGATAAAATGCGAAGCATGAGCAACTCAAATGCGTTGAAACGATAAAATGAACGAATGAAGGAAGCAACAAAGATTTAACGAAGGAATGAAGTTACCTTAAACGAACGAACGATGAAACGAACCACACAGAGCAACTCAAATGGAAAGCAAACGAACGAACGATGAAACGAACAACACAGAGCAAATCGCGAAACGAAATGCGTTGTGATTCTGAGTGTGTAGATCGTCAATCGCAATTTGTTTGGTTCTATTTGGGATTTAGGGTTCGATTTGGGGCTTTGTTTTGAAAAGGGATTGAAGATGTAGCTGAGCTTGGTTCGGTTAATCGCAATACGTGTACTGTTTAACTTTTCCGGTTCAAGTTAATAAACGCGTGTTACCTTTCCGGTTCAATACGTGTACTGCTATCCATGGTTCGGTTTTTTATTTAGGGAGTGCGGTACAGTTAGTGGTATGGGACAGCCCTAGTTGGAAGGGCCATGGTGAAGTTGCTCTTGCTGAGGCCAAATCTCCTCTAGATAGATTGAAATAATTTATTTATGTTTAGAAAGAGTAATTTAAAATTATTAGATTTTAGGTATCAATTTAGTAAAAGAGATAATATTAAATAATAAGTAGGAGAAATTTTTTAGATAAATAAAAGTAATTTCAAATGATAAATAGGAGGAATTTTTCTATATTTTATTTTTAAATTTAAATATCATATTATTTTCTTTAAATCAAGAAATTATTAAAAGTTGATAAAATATTATATAACAACCTCATATTTAATAATACTATATAGAAAGTTGTGAGCATGTTATTAAAAAAGAAATCTTCACCAATAGATATATGAAGCAATCTAAGTTTCATGTCTATTTTAAATTAATGAACTATAAATAAGCACAAGTTTAACATGTTCATGCCATCATTTGAGGAAACCACAAAAATCAAAATGACATAATAATATAAAAACAAGTGAACCGTAATACTTTAAGACTATCACATCAAATGACAGTTGAGGTCTGGTATTTTTGCCAAACAAGCTACATTTTCACTTTGACGTCCACACACCATATATTAAGACCTGAATAAATGTGACAAAAACCATTACCAATAAGATATTTTGGCAAGTTCATATGATGTTTTGTTGCATTCAACGATAAATTAGAAAGTTCCTAAGTTATAAGCATATGGGAAATTTTACTTCCACACCTCAAATATTAGGGTGTGGAAATGTAAGGAAGAAAAAAGGAAATGTAAAAGAAAAATGTGTGAAAAATGTGATAACTGATCGATGTGATTGGAAATGAAGAGAGATGGAAAAAAATTGAAGTGTGTTATGAAGCATAAAAAAATGAGTGTGAAAAATCAGAACTCCAAACTTATTTATACTTATCAAAAAGCATGTCAGCATCCACATTGGTTGGAAACCCTCATGCGACAAGTTTTTTTGACGATATTCATTCTTTTCAAATCTAGAAATGTTTCTTGTTGGAGTTAGATGTTGATATTTTTCTTTTGTCACAATCATTCTTCTTAGAATCATTATCATTCCTTGTTTGAGTGGATCCCCTTGGAGTTGATCTATCTCCTAATGTTGGGCTTTGTTTTTGCCACCACCATTCTTCTTAGAATCATTGTTATAGGTGTACAAAAATCTTCAAAAATTAATTAATAAACACACTCGTAAAAAAAATTTTAAAAAAATGGTAAAAAGTAATATTATAAGTCTAATAGATAGATAGGAAGAATAACCAACTTTAAACCATAACTTCCTCTACAAGCTTAAAAATGCTACAGTAGATCACAGTTTTATTTTAGATGAATTTTTACTATACGAATGCTCATAATATCATGTTTTAGCTCAACGAAATAATATACGAATGCAACTCAACACTCGATAACTTGTCATGAACATAAACTTAAACATGAATGCACATGATCGACATAACTCAGCCAACGAGGTCTTATCACTTATATTTGTGTGGCTAGACCTGAGCTGAGACGACAAGGAACGTCTCCCTTGGGTACTAATCACCACCACTGGGTACTAATCACCCTGGGTACTAATCACCCTTAATCTTTGGGGTGATTTATGATTAAGTTAGATGGTGCATGACAGAACTGACATGATTTAGGTGTTTGGCTTGTCACTGATAAAAAATGGATTAAAGTGTTGAAAGACATTCTCTTTATGAGTTTCTAGCAACTGGATTTGCTTTCCGGAGCTGTGTAGCGTGTTTGCGGGTTAGATAATTAGGCTTTAGAAAGACTCTGTATATTAGCTCTTTTGAAGAAAAAAAGAAAAAAATCATAAAACAATGAATTATTATCGTCACACAAATTCAAAGATTAAATCATAAAAGAAGCATATCAACAGTGAAAAAATCAAGAAAAAGAAATTTTATAACATATAATCAAGCTGATTAATATAAAATGAAAATTACTTAGGGCTAAAGAACAATTCACCTCGAATTTCATTGACATTGGTGGTACATAATTCACTCGCAACAACTTGACTCATTTTCAAATGAAGATCTTGAAATCCCTGAACAAAATTAACACAAGAATCACAAAACAATTATGTACTAGTTCAATGACTAGATATGATAAAACTAGCAAATTAAATTAAAAGATCTAAAAGAGGGATTCTAAACCAAAAAGCTAGTTACGAAATCGTTATCCAAAAGCTTTTCTCTACAGAGAACGTGAGCAATTTAGAAAGTAAATTTAGAGTGAATCCCTTGAGAGTAATGTCTTTGTCAATCTCTACAATATTGTAAAAGAGAATAGGAAACCAACATTCATCAAGCACGTTTCAAATTATTCAGCGAGTGTCGAGTGACACCTCAAATTCATGCAAACTCTAAACCCAACAATCAATCTCCACGTGTATAGTTTTTTATTTTGTTTGTAATAAAGTTATAAATCCACATAATTTTCAAACACTGTTGCCTTGTCAACACTTCTTTTGTGAGTGATCCTTTTGCCCTTGGGATTGTAAAACATATTATTCCTTATTTGGTAAAACCCAAATTATTTTGTTCAATTTATAAATAATTAAATATTTATCTTTTTAATGCACTTAAAATCTTACTATATACATATATATATATATATATAAATATAAATATAAATATAAATAAATATATATACATTTTTTATTTGTCTTTTCAAGTTTATTTATTTAAGAATATTCCTTCTTTATTCATGTAATTTTAAAAAATTAAAAGCTACCTTTTTTAGTAGAGAATAAATTTAGATTTTCAATTAATGCTATATTATTATTATTGTTATGGTTAAATATGTTTTTAGTTCCTAAAATATAGTCAAGATTTGGTTTTAATCCCTATAATTTAAAACTTGTTATTTTGATCCTTCAAAAATTAAAAAGTAAACTAATTTAGTCCTTATTGCACAATTTTCCAACATATTTTGTTAAGGATTAACTACGAATTTTTATCAATAAAGACTAAAAAGTGTATTTTCAGAATTTTTAGGGAACAAATCCACCAGTTTTGAATTACATGGACTAAAAACATATTTAACCATTATTGTTATTGTTATTATAAATATTATTATTATTATAATTTTTAATATTATTACAAATATCATTATTATTAATGTTATAATTGTTATTTTTATTATTACCACTGTTATTGTTATTATTATTATTATTATTATTGTTGTTGTTGTTGTTGTTGTTGTTGTTACTACTATAATTTTTATCATTGTTTTTGTGTTATATTATTATTATTATTATTTCCCCATATTGAGGTTCATTTTGTTGTGTCTCTAATCTCTATGAATAATCTATATCGGTGTCACTATATGCTTCCAATTATTTAAACATTGTTTAGGAGCTCAATACTTTCATTAAGTCATTTATGTCATTAAATTGAGAGTATGTTTCAATTAACATAATAAAATATTTTTGTGGTGAAGGGGGAGGGGTGGGGTAGTTAGGGAATTATCTTTTAAAAAATGTATAAGAGGTGGAAATAACAAAAAGGGGGTTGAAATTAATGGGTGTAACATCCCAAACTCTAAACCATTTTATGAATTAAATTAGTAATGGAAAAAGAATTTTTTATAAAACGAACTAGTAAAGGAGAAGAGAAATTGGAGTTAGAATTAAAAGGGACAAAAATCAGGATTTTTTAACCTGATACTCTCGCTCAGGCTCGCTTAAACGTGCCTGAGCGAAGAGATTAGCAAAAAGGAAGATTTTCATTCTGGTTTTATCGCTCGGGCGAGGACTGAGCGAGAAAATAGAGTGAATTTTGGGGGTTTCTGTGTGAAATTCAGCTCAGGCTCGCTTAGAGCGAGCTCGAGTGAGAAAGGCTTCTCGCTTAGGCTCGCTCAAGTGCGCACTGAGCGAGAGCGCGCGAGCAGGGAATCTGAAGCTCTCGCTCAGGCTCGTTCGAACGCGCCTGAGCGAGAACTTGCGAATGAGCTTTTAATGTTGATTCAATTTTAGGACACCTCATTAATTGTTCATTCCTTTTTCTAGTGAGAGAAGCTTAGAGAGAGAGAGAGAGAAGGAAGGAGGTAGAGCTACTCCACCACTTCAAGAACCTCAAGCAAGCTTGGATTCATCCTTCTTAACCCATCCATCACCCCTATTCCTTCTACTCTTGAGGTGAGTGTGGTCACTCACTCACTTCCATTTTGATTGCCCTATTATATGCTCCCTATGCTTCTCTCCTCTTGCTTATTTACTTGATTATGAGTGTTATTGGTTGATTATTTGGATTTGTATTAGTTGCTTGAATGATATGTGTAAATGCCCTAAAACCCTAGGTCATACTTAGCGTTTTAGGTGGTAAATCTCTATGGACTAGTTAGTTATACATATTACATCATTCATGCTCATTGATAAATATAGTTACGATATCTTCAAGCATTCATAGGCCAATAGCCCTCAAAGAATATATCACAAAGTCTTCGGACTATCACAGGGTCTTTGAACCATCATAGGCCTTCAGATAATCATGTATAAGGAAGAACGAGGTAACCACATTGACCTCTCGGCCAAGAGGAAGATGAGGGTCCTCAAGTTAAAATGAAAGTAAACATTGTCCATGGATTGCTAATAAAACTTAATCATAGGTGGCCCTGGATGACGATCATTGGTCACATGTTCGAACGCTCAATCACAGTCACAGATAGAGAAATCACCTGGTTGTCGGGTAAAAACACATCACAATCATGTTTTACTTATCTTCATGTATTTATACTCTTGGTGTAATTTTGTATGAAGTATTTTTGTTGCATTCCATTTGCCCGACTCCATACACTGCATGCAGGGACGTTAGTCTCACCCCACGATGTTGGATTCATATTCAGATGTGCAGGGTCCCCATTCGAATGCTTGATCGGCGAATTAGAGATTTTTGGTTGGGTTCTTTGGTGGCCTACTTATTTTGTGGATACTTTTGTATAGACATAGGATATTTATTTTGATGGGATAGAACAATACATATGGGGCCTTAGAGATGATATGTATGTTTTAGGACATATGTATGGTTATATCCCTTGTATTCATGAGCCCCTGTTGGTGGAAATAACATAGCTGCACCCTTATATGTGCTTGACAATATTTATAAAAAGAATGTGGACCATATAATTAAAAACCTTAGAGGCATATACGAGTAGGAAAAAAAAAAAGAGAGAAAAGATGGAGAAAGAAATGCAAGGGTTTGGAAGGCAATCATAAAGGATTTCATGGAGACTCATGAAGTCAAAGAAAAACAATAGGAACGTGTAGATGTAGGGGGACTCATCTTGGAGATGGGTTAATTAAAGTACGCGCTACCTAATTTTGCAAACATCATTTACAAGTTGTCCAAATTAATTAAGTTGTAAATATTACAAAATTAAAATGCATAAATTAATGAAGGATATATTGTTAAAAACTATGATAATAAGTTTAAAGGTGTCGAATTAAGATTAAGAATGGGGTCTCACTACAAGAAAAAGTGATTTTAGCTGCAAAAATTAGCGTAGGTTATGAGGCCTTGGCTAAATTTTTTCAAATAGCGTAGGCTAGCCTAGGCTAGATGGACGCTACTCGGTCGTGCTCTTTCTTTTTATGAATCAATTTTTTAGCGTAGGTCTGGCCGAGGCTATTAACAAAATTAGCCAAGGCCACTTGGCCTACGCTTAGAGTTATGGGCTAGCCAAGGCCATTTGGCCTACGCTAACTGATGTTATATGTAAATGTTTTCGCTGATCTCCATTCACTCTCTGCTCACTCACAATCTCAACCCTAATTGCGAATTGCTCACTCACAATCTTAACCCTAATTCCTTTCCTGCAAAAGAAAATTATTCCCATTGAACCATCATCTTCTTCCCCCTTCCAAACCATATACTGAAACCGCAAGCCTTCAACGCGTCTTCATTCTCTAATTCCATCCTCCTTCAACATCAAATCTCCACTGGTGGAACCCTAAATCGTGACCGCAAAGAGGCAACGCGACGATTCACTGTGCGTAAGGTGGCCACGAGCTAGGAAAGCATTATGATGGCAGAAGGCTTGGCAAAGACGGTGGTGCGCAAGGTTTGTTTGACGATGGAATCATTCCTGCGCGAGAGGTAGTGCGATTTTGGTGTTAGAACAGTGCACGATCGCGAGGCAACGTGACGACGGTGTTGTGGAGCTTATTTTCCAATGATGGCAGAGGGAGAGCTCCATACAGTTGTAGCTAGCAACCGGAGCATGAGACCACCGCCTTTGGCTCTGTCTCCCACATAAACCCTCCCAATCGCAATGTATTTTATCTCTTTCCTTTTCTCTTCAATTTCTGCTGCTATTATAACTGCTGAAATAGAGGAAAACATGATAGCCTCTTAAATTATGAGTTAGATCTTCTGTTAATGTAGACTGGGTGTTTCACCATAGGTCTTTTTATGTTACATATTGCCAATGCAGAGCTATCTTTTATATTGGCTTTTAATATATTTGTGCTGATCATCTAAAGTCTGAACAATTGAGTTTAGTGGTAGATTGAATGTTTTGGTTACAATTAGTCATAGGGAAAGGCCAGTGCATATACTAAAAGATTTACACTTTAACAGAACATTTAATCCTATAATCTTAAAGTGGATGAGCATGCTATATATAGGTTAGGCAAATATTATTGATTTGGAACTAACAAATAAGAAAACTGAGTGGGAAATTGCAAATATTTAGTTTTTTTTCTTTTTAATTGTAATTTGGGACATTCTGCATATGCTAATGAGAAATTAGAGACAGTAAATGGTATGCCATTGAAAACCGTTTCAATGGACTTGCTCTGCTGATGATTTAATCTTATAGGTGAAATGACTAGCTTATTTATCTTGTTGAAGCATGGATTTGCACTTCACATTATTACCTCCTTAGAGATTTATTTCAGGCTTTATTGTGCTCTACATTTAAGGACTGTCAGTGTTGGGATATTAACTTTAGGAGTCTTGTTAAAATGTGTTTGATTTCCCAGGAAGGTCCAGCTCTCAAAAGCAAAGGTAAAGCTAGCAATGCTACTCGCATAGCAGTCTTGACATGGAGATCTTTATTAGTCGTGTCAAGGGAATGGAAATATTACTGGCTGCATCTTATTCTTTACATGCTTCTCACGATGTGTACACTACAAAAAAATTGACTTGTGCCTTCGGACAGTTTCTTCTGCATTGCAGACCGATTTGATGGTTTGCCAATTTAATGAACTCAACATAGTTTTCAAATTCTATGCAATGACAGGTTATTTGGTGGTTTGACAGTTCTGTTTTCAAAATATGGCACGCTTTGAATTGAGAAACCAAGTGAATGTGTTGGAGCTGCCAGAATCATTTAACCCACTCTTTTGTTCTACTTCTACCAGCTGCTAGAGCTGGACTTACTGGAAGCAAAATGGCTAAGAGAGTTGAGAGTGTTGAGAAGTTTGAATTCAAAGCTATAGGAGAAAACCATAATCTAGGCGTGAGTTTTTATATTTCATATTCCTGTTTTCTTGTGGCATTGCTTGCTTAAATTGAGTTATGATCTATGTTTTTTATTTGCACAAGTATGGACTTTGTCTCACCTTTCTTGTATTATCAAACGCTATTTCTGCACTTGGTTTATTGTTTTAGTTAGATTCTTGAACTTTTGATTACAGATGCTGGAGGTTGAGATCTTGATCTCTCGATTTGTCTTTGACAAGGAAGATTTTATAAGGCCATAGGAAGGAATGAATGGCAAGTAGTGAATCTGATTTGTCTTTGACTAGTTTTATGACTAGTCTGTTCTTTGGATGGTTAATGGATTGATGTTTATACACAAATGTTTTAATTTTCTATATTTGGTGCATTCATTATAAAGAACCTAGATATTATGTGGTATGATTAATAAGTATTCCATTGAAGCAGTCGATAACTACTACACTCAGTTGCTCTGATTTTCTTTGACAAAACAAAAGAATGCTCTTCTGTCAACAATCACTTGGCAATGCTCTCATCTGTCTGTAATTCTATGCACTTAACAATTCTTTGACTTGAAATATAGATGTTTCAAGCTTCAAAAGGACGAGGGATGTAAAATGAGTGGTGATATTATAGGGGTAATGGCAATGCTCTTTTTATATGCACTTCAACAATTCTTTGTCTGTAATCCACTGTGATGACACTTGGTGTTTCATGGGTTTTAATCATTTCAGCTAGCAGATGAGCTGAACAAGGTGGATGAAAAGCTAAAAGCAACTGAAGCACTACTGGAAAGTAAGGTAGTATTTGTCGTTGCAGCATTGTTGCCTTGTTGTAGTTATTTCACTTTTAATAACCATTATTTCTGGGTCACTTAGTGCTATGTTATTTTGCACAGAACCTTGAAATAAAAAAAACCAATGATGAAAAAAGGGCAGCATTGGCTGCACAATTTGCTGCTGAAGCAACATTTAGAAGGGTTCATGCTGCTCAGAAAGATGATGAAATGCCTCCTATTGAAGCCATTATCACACCACTGGAGGCAGAGCTCAAGCTGGCTAGAATGGAGGTATATTCTAGTCACACAAAACTTGCATGAGATGTGGTCCTTCTGTTATGCTTACATTGTTGTTCTTTTTCACTCCTGCATCCTAAATGGTGGCACTATTGCCATTGAAAATTATAAACATGCTTGGAATTGGCTTTTGGCTGGGAATAGATGCAAATTTATTCAGTCATTCCCATTATTGGATGTATTTTTCTTGATTAGAATCAAGGGCAAAAGGGATGACCTTTTTACTTATCCTTGCTGCTTTCATTTTCTAGCTGGCGAAGTTGCAGGATGACAATAGAGCACTAGATTGACTGACTAAATCAAAGGAGGCTGCACTTCTTGAGGCAGAGAGGACTGTTCAGATTGCTTTGGCAAAAACATCTTTGGTTGATGATCTGCAAAACAAAAACCAAGAAATAATGAAACAGATTGAAATATGTCAGGTTTGTTGCCCTCTTTTAATTGTGTTTGTCCATGTCTGGAAAGAACATATACTTTATAATTATTGTGTGGATGTTACATAAAATATAACATATTATATTTTTAAAACAGGTTAGAACATATACTTCATTATAAAATAGTGAAAGAGAAAAATTAAAAGTAGAAGAGAAAAATGCTCACATCTTGGAGAAAAATTAAAAACCAATTAAGTCGCAAGAGTTTCTTTGTGGTGGAATTAAGATGATTAATATTAATGGATCAAGAAAATAAATTGACATGTAATTACTCTGTATTTTGTCTGCTTAGATTAGAAGAGTTGTTTATCTTTGGAAGGGATGCAAAAGAAACATACTCAGAGACAGCGAGAAATTGATGAGGAAATTGGTGGAAAGTGTAAGAGGGTGGAGAGAGAGACAGAGCTCAGAGGCATAACGAGAAAGTCATCATGTCATGTAATGTGGGGTTAGTTTGAAGACTTTTTATGTTTTCAGTTTCTTAAGTTCAATATATGTATAATAATTTTATATTAGCTTTCTTTCTTGGCTTAATTTATATAAATATTATAATCAACGAAAATGTTAATCACATGTTACTTATCGACTATTTAAAAAATTTAGTTAATTACAATGTTAAATATTATATGTTTTATATTCTTTAAAATTGTTTAACAAACATATAGAAATAAATTTTTTTAACAAATAAATCCTTAATGATTGCGGACAATGTAAAAGTGCAATTTTTCCATGCATTCTTGATAGTAACATAGAAATTAATTGGGACAAGGTTTATGAACCGTGACAACATAAATGTATGAGAAATGTTAATTTT
This sequence comes from Sesbania bispinosa, assembly GCA_026901365.1. Taxonomy (NCBI): domain Eukaryota; kingdom Viridiplantae; phylum Streptophyta; class Magnoliopsida; order Fabales; family Fabaceae; genus Sesbania; species Sesbania bispinosa. Next base: position 314,763 of record QLOH01000596.1, read on the forward strand.
ACAATAAATTGTACAATAATATATACAATAATGAGAATGATAAAGAAAAAAAGAGATGCGATGAAAAGGGATAAAAATATATTATATATTTTTTCATAAATAAATAACATCTACATGTCATGTAACAAAGTAAATGTCTGTTTGTTGAGATACTCTATATTATATTGTATGTCACATATACTTCATAAAATATAACATTTATATTATATTTTTAAAAATACAAGAGATGAATGTAATAATTGAGATACTCTTTTAACTGTTTTGTTGTTCTGAGTCTGTTGCTGATGCTTTAAGCTGCTTCAAAGTTCTAACCTTCAAAGTTTTCATAGGAAGAGAGGAAAGTTTTGGAGCGGGAAGTAGCTCGTGCTAAAGTTACTGCAAACAGGGTTGCAACTGTTGTTGCAAATGAGTGGAAAGATGCTAATGACAAAGTGATGCCTGTAAAGCAGTGGTTAGAAGAAAGAAAGTTTTTTCAGGCATGTAACCAACTCAGAAATTGCTTTTGCGTTGAATATAATAAATTACTTGCATGTTTCTGATAGTTTAAGTGTCATATACAAAAAAAAGTATCAGTTTATCTTTATGTGATGCCAAGGTCAGAGAACCACTGGCTGGTATAGAGTGTAAGAAAGAATATTATTGGTGGTCAACATAATTGATATGACAATTTGGACATCTCACATTTCCTTGCCCTGCCTCAACCCTATGTAGGTGTGGGCAACATCATAGATTGTATTTAGTTTGGTATAGAGTGTAAGAAAGAAATATTATTGGTATGCTTTTGGAACCAAGCTTTGTTTTACTGGTTCTTTGGTTCAAAAATAGTGAATTTCATAGGTTTGCTTGAAGTAATTTCTTACCTTCTATCAAATATCCTTTTAGTTTAATTATTTAAACATATATCTTTTATCTTTTTGACATTAAAACTCCAAAGGTTAATATCTGTCTGATCTTTAGGTACTCACTTTAAAATTTAAAACCAAAGCTTTTATAATTGTTTTATCTTCAATCAGAATATCTACAGTTTTTCTTTCTATTCTTCCTTGGAAACACCATCTAATGTTGCTGATTTTGGATTAGTGTTGAAGCAATCCTTGAAGCTTTTTTCCTTTTGTTAATCGTAGTTGTTGGACACAATTAATTCTGTACCTAATCCAAAATTAATCTTTTGTTATATATATATTTGCCATTAATCCAAAATTTCTTGTAGTGGTGTAATATATATGTGATTGGAGAATGAGCAATATATAGAATTTCCTTTTTGGCTAACACGGGTAGCTTTTTGGCAATTATATATATAACGTAGTTCAATTTAGCGTAGGCCCGCCTACGCTAATGTCAGCCAAATCTACATTAGCGTAGGCCAGCCTACGCTAATGTAGCGTCCGCCTTGCCTCCGCTAAATTAGCGTCGGCCATTTAGCAATTGGTTATCTTCTACGTAGCATCCATTTTAGCGTGGGCTCGCCGACGCTAATTAGCGGCGGCCTTGCAACAAATATTTGCCTCGATTGTTTTAGCGGCAGTCCCGTGGCCAACGTTAGGCCGACGCTATTAGCGTGGGCTTTTGGCCTACGCTAAAGTTCATTTTTCTTGTAGTGTCTAAATGTAGCGTGAGGTTGATGGGTGTTTCCAAATGAACTTAATATTAATTTGGTACATACTACAGTTTGTTTGTGCCGTGGTTATATTTTCTGTGGGCATAGGGTGAGTTAGTGACTCTTGTGGTTTAGCGCATTTGTGACTATATATGCAATACACATATATGCTTATACACATCATACATAAGCAATATAGGTGTTGTTTGAGGAATTTAATTTCTTCGTTTCTTGTGTCTTAAACTGGTTTTTCTTTAATCTTTACATGTAAAACCAAGTACCATTCTGGGAAATGTAAACTAGAATCATGTACTTGTAGCATTTAATTAATATTAATTTGATCTTATCTAAAGATATATATGGTAACCTATTTATAGCGTCTACATTCCTAAGATCACATTACAAAAGTTGATTAATGCTTGTGCATTCCAGCTCTTCGCAACTATCATTGTCTGAACGATATTTTTAGCTTCAACTTTAATTTCCTGATCAAAGATCTGGAAAGGAATGATAGTACCACTTTATGTAAGAAGCTTTCAATGTTCAAAGAAAATTCAGTTTTCTATAGAATAAAATATGTAGTTTGAGGGGGAAAAAACCTTATTAAAACTGTCTAAACCTAGAGTTGTTGCATCTTGTTCCTTCATGGAAGTAATTTGTATTGTCTGTTTTAATGAAAAGGTGGAACTTCAATATTTGCATGACTATGCTGGAATAAGCAGCATTGGGGTTAACAACAAACCCAATTGTCAAGTATGACTTATATTATGAGGGACATATATATTCTTCTCTTTCTGAAGTAGGTTAAATAAAAATAAGCCAATGCAAAGTAAGACTATAGTCCAAAAAAACAAGTGGCGAAAAGAGAGGGTGAGTAAAACAATAGTCATGTAGGTCAAATTTATTGTACAAGTGTAATTTCTGTTTTCAAAGTAACATAGTTGCACCCATAACTTAAAAGAGAATTTAAAATTTTACTTGTACAACACTTTTGTAAAAAATTTTTGGTACAAATAGAGAGTGGTAGGAGAAGAAGAGACACAAGTGCGAGTAAGATAGTTGATGTGATAGAAAAGAAAAAGGGAAAATAATGTTGTAAAAAAATACTATAAGAATAGTATAATTAAGCTAAAATCCATCAGACAAGATACCTCATAACAATTATACCATCAAAAACACTTCTTAGAAGACTACTAGACTTTGAAGACTTACCTTCATTATTTGAATGTATGGTGAGAGTTATGAAGCAAACATTGGGGAAGAAACTAAATGTTATGAAGAAAAAAAGTAATCGAGAAAGGATCAAAGGTTAACTAATGAGTTTCTCTAAATATTAAGAACTTTAATATGTTCAAACAATGATTAAGTGGTAGATTTTGATAAATCAATTGATGTATCTTACAGGCCACCCATGAGATAGGGTTGGGTCTCTTAACCCTTAAGTTTGTACAACCATCAAAGCTCTTAAATATAAACGTCTAAGTTCATTGGTTGTGATATATGGGTCTCACAAACTCAGGGGTGGTGGTTCATAGGTTACGGGGGATACATTTAATAGTTGCATTAGATTGGCAAGTAAGGCTTAATGGAGGACAATGAGGTGTAGACTATTGTTCTAAGTTCATGAATGGTCTTTGGCTAAAAAAAATTGGATGGTGCATGACCGAACTGACATGGTTTAGGTGTTTGGCCTGTCACTGAGAAAAATTGGATTTAAGTGTTGAAAGGCACTCTCTTTAGGGGTTTCTAGCAACTGGATTTGCATTATGAAGTTGTGTAACGTGTTTGCGGGATCGGTAATTAAGTTTTAGAAAGACTCTGTATATTAGCTCTTTTGAAGAAAAAAAGAAAAAATCACAAAAATAATGAATTATTATTGTCATACAAATTCAAAGTTTATATCATAAAAAAATCATATCAACAGTGGAAAAAAAATCAAGAAAAAGAAATTTTATAACATATAATCAAGTTGATTAACATAAAATGAAAAGTAATTGGAGATAAAGAACAATTCACCTCGAATGTCATTGACATTGATTGTACAGAATTCACTCGCAACAACTTGACTCATTTTCAAATGAAGATCTTGAAATCCTTGAACAAAATTAACACAAGAATTACAAAACAATTCTATACTAGTTCAATGGCTAGATACGATAAAACTAGAAAATTAAATTAGAAAATCTAAAAGAGGGATTCTAAATCAAAAAGCTAGTTATAAAATCGTTATCCAAAAGATTTTCTCTATACATAACCTGAGCAATTGAGAAAGTAAATTTAGAGTGAATCCCTTGAGAGTAATGTTTTTACCGATCTCTACAGTATTGTAAAAGAGAATAGGAAAATGGCATTCATCAAGTACGTTTCAAATTATTCAACGAGTGACACCTCAAATTCATGCAAACTCTAAACCCAACGATTTATCTCCACATGTATGGTCTTTTTATTTTGTTTGTAATAAAGTTATAAATCCACATAATTTTCGAACATTGTTGCCTTGTGAGCACTTTTGTTAGTGATCCTTTTGTCCCTTAAGATTGTAAAACATATTATTAATTATTTGGTAAAACCTAAATTATTTTATGTATACATAGCTAAGCATGTACTATAATAAATAATTTGGGTAAAACCCAATAAGGAAAAAATGTTTTACAATCTTAAGGGACATTATGGTAAAACCCATATTATTCCAAATTATTATTTATCAACATGGGTTAGTTCAAGTGGTACATATTTGATTTCCCTTAAGCAAGGTCTCGGGATCGAGTTTTGTGGATGGAAAAATCGCCGCTGAGAGAGCTAGCCCCACTATGATGTGGATGTTCCCGACTCGAATAGGATTGCCTCTCGTGAATGATACATGTGGTTAAACGAAAAAAAAAAACCAAATTATTTTGTTCAATTCATAAATAATTAAATATTTATCTTTTTAATTCACGGTAGTTTTAAGTTTGACTTATGAAAGGAAACAATGGTTCATACATTTATGCCAATTAAATTTCACCTTCAGTGCAATCTATCCATTTTTTTTATATATACATATACAATTTAATTAATACACTTAAAATCTTACTATATACATATATAAGTATAAATAAATATATATACCTTTTTTATTTGTCTTTCCCAGTTTATTTATTTAAGAATATTCTTTGTTTATTCATGTAATTTTAAAAAATTAAAAGCTACCTTTTTAGTAGAGAATAAATTTAGATTTTCAATTAATGTTATATTATTATTATTATTATTATTATTATTATTATTATTATTATTAGGGTTAAATATGTTTTTATTAGTTCCTGAAATATAGTTAAAATTTGATTTTAGTCCCTATAATTTAAAACTTGTGGTTTTGATCCTTAAATTATTAAAAAATAAACCAATTTAGTTCTTATTGCACAATTTTTCTACAGATTTTGTTAAGAATTAACTATGAATTTATATCCATATAAAGACTAAAAAGAGGTATTTTCACTTTTTGAGGGAACAAATCCACCAGTTTTGAATTACATGGACTAAAAACATATTTAATCCTTATTGTTATTGTTATTATAAATATTATTAATGTTATTATTATAATAATTTTTAATATTATTACAAATATCATTATTATTAATGTTATAACTGTTATTTTTATTAGGCTTAAATATGTTTTTGGTCCCTTTAAAATACACGTGTTTTCATTTTCGTCCCCCTAAATTTTTTTTTGTCTTTTAGTCCCTATAAAAAATTTTCTTTTCAAAATAGTCCTTGCCGTTAGAATAGTTAACGGAGTGCTGATGTGAATGTTAACATCTATGCTAACTTTTTTCAATTTAGTCCCTCTAAAATTTTCTCTATTTCATTTTAGTCCCCCTGTTAACGGCCACATCAGCACTCCGTTAACTATTCTAATGGTGAGGACTATTTTGAAATGAAAAAATTTTAGGTGGACTAAAAGACAAAAAAAAAATTAGGGGGACGAAAATGAAAACGCGTGTATTTTAGAGGGACCAAAAGCATATTTAAGCCTTTTTATTATTACCATTGTTAATATTATTATTGTTGTTGTTGTTGTTATAATTGTTATTATTATTTGGTTGTTTTTGTTGTTATTATAACTATTATTGTAACGTCCTAATTTCTTAATTAAAAAAAATGCTCGTTGAGGACACTATTCTCAAATTTCTAAAATTATTTTGCGTCATTACCGATATCCTTACATACACATTCGTCAAACACTTAAACAATTCCAACGTTTACCTAAACTGAATACTTTACACATACAATATACATTCACAATCCGTCTGCCACTCGGTGGCTCAACCTAAACAATTCTTCCTAAATACATGAACCTTAGCCTAATACAAAAACACATTCAATTACACTTCGAACACTCGGAGAATCCAAGCTAATATCTGAGGAGAGATGATTCGCACTCCGAGCTTCACTCCTTCCTTTATGTGTTCACCAAAATAACTTGCATAATTGAAATGTATCCCCGCAACGTGGAGTGAGACTATGGTCTCAGCGAGCATAGCTATGCATACAAGCAGTATGAGGAGGCAGACATATGAAATGCAACACGCATCACCAATCAATATGTCACACATAAAACATTCTAGTCACCTTACCTCATAATATCATGTTTTAGCTCAACGAAATAATATACGAATGCAACTCAACACTCAATAACTTGTCATGAACATAAACTTAAACATGAATGCACATGATCGACATAACTCAGCCAACGAGGTCTTATCACTTATATTTGTGTGGCTAGACCTGAGCTGAGACTACAAGGAACGTCTCCCTTGGGTACTAATCACCACCACTGGGTACTAATCACCCTTAATCTTTGGGGTGATTTATGATTAAGTTAGATGGTGCATGATAGAACTGACATGATTTAGGTGTTTGGCTTGTCACTGATAAAAAATGGATTAAAGTGTTGAAAGACATTCTCTTTATGAGTTTCTAGCAACTATATTTGCTTTATGGAGTTGTGTAGCGTGTTTGTGGGTTCGATAATTAGATATTAGAAAGACTCTATATATTAGCTCTTTTGGAGAAAAAAGGAAAAATATCACAAAAACAATGAATTATTATCGTCACACAAATTCAAAGTTTAAATCATGAAAAAAGCATATCAGCAGTGAAAAAAATCAAGAAAAAGAAATTTTATAACATATAATCAAGCTGATTAACATAAAATGAAAATTACTTAGGGCTAAAGAACAATTCACCTCAAATTTCATTGACATTGGTGGTACATAATTCACTCGCAACAACATGACTAATTTTCAAATGAAGATCTTGAAATCCCTGAACAAAATTAACACAAGAATCACAAAACAATTATGTACTAGTTCAATGACTAGATATGATAAAACTAGCAAATTAAATTAGAAGATCTAAAAGAGGGATTCTAAATCAAAAAGCTTGTTATAAAATCGTTATTCAGAAGCTTTTCTCTATAGAGAACCTGAGCAATTGAGAAAGTAAATTTAGAGTGAATCCCTTGAGAGTAATGTCTTTGCTGATCTCTACAATATTTTAAAAGAGAATAGGAAACCAACATTCATCAAGTACGTTTCAAATTATTCAACGAGTGTCACCTCAAATTCATGCAAACTTTAAACCCAACAATTTATCTCCACGTGTATGGTCTTTTTTATTTTGTTTGTAATAAAGTTATAAATTCACGTAATTTTCAAACATTGTTGCCTTGTCAGTACTTCTTCTATGAGTGATCCTTTTGCCCCTTAGGATTGTAAAACATATTATTCCTTACTTGGTAAAACCCAAATTATTTTGTTCAATTCATAAATAATTAAATATTTATCTTTTTAATGCACTTAAAATCCTACTATATACATATATACATATATATATATACATTTTTTATTTGTCTTTCTAAGTTTATTTATTTAAGAATATTCCTTCTTTATTCGTGTAATTTAAAAAAAATTAAAAGCTACCTTTTTTAGTAGAGAATAAATTTAGATTTTCAATTAATGCTATATTATTATTATTGTTTGGGTTAAATATATTTTTAGTTCCTAAAATATAGTCAAGAATTGGTTTTAGTCTCTGTAATTTAAAACTTGTTATTTTAATTCTTCAAAAATTTAAAAACAAACCAATTTAGTCCTTATTGCACAATTTTCCTACAAATTTTGTTAAGGATTAGCTATAAATTTTTATCAATAAGGACTAAAAATATGTATTTTCACTTTTTTTGGTTTAACCACAGGTATCCTCCACTAGAGGCAATCTTGTTCGAGCTGGGAACATCTACATAACCCAAGACCTTGCTTGAGAGGAATCAAGCGTGTACCACTTGAACCAACCCCACTTTTTGAGGGAACAAATCCACCACTTTTGAATTACATGGATTAAAAATATATATGACCCTTATTTTTATTGTTATTATAAATATTATTATTGTTATTAATTATAATAATTGTTAATATTATTACAAATATCGTTATTATTAATGACATAATTGTTATTTTTATTATTACCATTGTTATTATTATTATTGTTATTATTATAACTATTATTATAATCATTATTATTTTACTATCATTTTTATCATTGATTTTTGTGTTGTTGTTGTTCTATTATTATTATTATTATTATTATTATTATTATTATTATTATTATTATTATTATTATTATTATTATTATTATTATTATTATGTCCCCATATTAAGGTTCATTTTGTTGTGTCTCTAATATCTATGAACAATCTATATCAGTATCACTATATGCTTCCAATTATTTGAAGATTGTTTAGGCGCTCAATACTTTCATCAAGTCATTCATGTCATTAAATTGAGAGTATGTTTCAATTAACTTAATAAAGTATTTTTGTGGTGAAGGAAGAGGGGTGGGGTAGTTAGGGAAATGTCTTTTAAAAAATGTATATATAAGAGGTGGAAATAACAAACAGGAAGTAGAAATAGCGGAGGCTCGACATTTAAAAGTAATGGGTGTAACATCCCAAACTCTAAACCATTTTATGAAGTAAATTAGTAATGGAAAAAAGGATTTTTATAAAAGGAACTAGGAAAAGAGAAGAGAAATTGGAGTCAGAATTAAGAGGGATAAAAATCAAGATTTTGGAACCCAATACTCTCGCTCAGGCTCGCTTGAGCGCGCCTGAGCGAGATTAGCAAAAGGGGGGTTTTCATTCTGGTTTTCTCGTTCAGGCCAGGACTGAGCGAGAAAACAGAGTGAAATTTGGGGGTTTCTGTATGAAATTCAGCTCGGGCTCGTTCAGAGCGCGCTCGAGCGAGAAAGGCTTCTCGCTCAGGCTTGCTCGAACGAGGACTTTGTGAGAGAACCGGGTCAAAATAGGGGTTTCTGGGTAAAATTTCGCTTGAGCGAGAGAAGCCTATCGCTTAGGCTCGCTCAAGCGCGTGCTGAGCGAGAGCACACGAGTAGGGAATTTGAAGCTCTCACTTAGGCTCGCTTGAGAGCGCCTGAGAGAGAACTTGCGAATCAACTTTTAATGCTGATTCATTTTTAGGGCACCTTATTAATTGTTCATTCCTTTTTCTAGTAAGATAAGCTTAGAGAGAGAAAGAGAGAGAAGGAAGGAGGTAGAGCTACTCCACCACTTCAAGAACCTCAAGCAAGCTTGGATTCATCCTTCTTCACCCATCCATCACCCTTATTCCTTCTACTCTTGAGGTGAGTGTGGTCACCCACTCACTTCCATTTTGATTCCCTTATTGTATGCTCCTTATTCTTCTCTCCCCTTGCTTATTCACTTGATTGTGAGTGTTGTTGGTTGCTTGAATGGTATGCGTAAATGCCCTAAAACCCTAGGCCATACTTAGTGTTTTAGGTGGTAAATTTATATGGACCAGTTAGTTATACATATTACATCATTCATGTTCATTGATAAATATAGTTATGATATATTCAAGCATTCATAGGCCAATAACCCTCAAAGAATATATCACTGAGTCTTCGGACTATCACAAGGTCTTCGAACCATCACAGGCCTTCGGGCATTCATGTATAAGCAAGAATGAGGTAACCACATCGACCTCTCGGCCAAGACGAAGATGAGGGTCCTCAAGTTAAAATGAAAGTAAACATGGTCCATGGATTGTTAATAAAACATAGAGTGTGTTTGGTAAGTCATTTCAGCTACCTAAAAGTTGAAATTAGTAGCTGAAACCATTTCAACTGTGTTTGGTAAGGTATCTTTTTTGGGTAGCTACTAGCTTTTCTTGAAAAGGTACTTGAGGTAGCTTTTTTAAAAAAGCTCCAATTTTTAACTACTAGCTGAAAATTAATTACAAGTTTATCCCTCAATCACCCCACTTATCATTATTAAATAATTAATGAGGTCCTTATATGTCATTTTACCATTTTTAGATAGTTTTACCAAACACATTCAATAGTTTTTCAGCTTTCAACTAGATTTAAGCTTTCAGCGAACTTTTCAGCTTTCAGCTAGCTTTTTAGCTAGTTTTACCAAACACACACTTAATCATGGGTGGCCCTGCGCCAAAAATATTTCTTGAGATATAGGCAAGCGTACCAATATCACAGTAGTGTATAATAGTTTTATAAGTAAGGGTTGTCGTACTCACGAGGAACTCAAACTACTATTAACTCAACACAATTTAGTTCACAAGGTATTTACACAAGAACTTTGAAATTGTTTTGGTGAAAGGTTTGATAAAATGAGTTCATAAACTAAACAAATGCAGTAGAAATGGTTGTGAAAACAAGTTTATAAAATGGGGATTGAACTTGTCGTTCTCCCTCTTTCGTATTCCGCTAGTTCCTGTATTTACAATTTCATTGACATTTATGCAATACATTAAAGTTGCCTAGGTCGATCCCTCGCACCTAGAGATCCTAAGAATATATCCTTGAATATCGATTCCTCGCATACTCAAACATATATTCTAGATTTAAAAACAAGTATTCAAAAGCATTCGATGAATCAATATCAATTCCTAGCATATTAAACCCACCGAGTAGAGACGTTTAGTTCGAAATCAAAGAAATACCTCTCGGTCAAGACTAAGATTTGATATCAAGAATTATCTCATAAAATAGATTCAAGAGTTAATACAAAATGAAACTACCAATGTCAAATGAAAGTAAAATACAAGAACCTAAACTGAATACATCAGAGTTCGAAGACTTCGTTCAATCCCGAAGGAAGAGGTTAACCACTCATGGAGGAGGGCAACCCATGTAACGTCCTAATTTCTTAATTCAAGAGTAATATTCGTTGGAAACACTATTCATGAATTACTGGAATTATTTGTTCCATTTTCGATATTGTCATACAATTCATATAAATGCTTAAGCAATCCAACATTTGCTTAGGCTTCCACAAATTTCGTACATCATAGTTTTTAATACAATTTCTTAATTAAAACCTAGGGGAGGAACCTACACACTGGGGTGTTATGGTTCATAAAACTCCTACCGGAAATCCGACGGAGTTTCCCCTAAGAACGAGACATTTCCCAATTGTCTATCTTAACCTAAAATCCAGAAAACCACCAATACAGTTTATAATAACATAATACAGTCTTGACCACAACTAAGCCTCCATGGCCAATATAAAGTTTCCATATTAATACATCCGATGGGTTTCTGGCAAGCGAACCAAAAATCCAGTAGTATAATAGTAAGAAGAGTATCGTATCCACAGGGAACGGTCAATTTACGTAGACTGTGATCTAATTTTCAATGAGAAAATAATGGTTTAGAGAGTATTATTGCGGAAATTGTAAATAGAAAAGTAAATATCAATGGAATTAGAAAGGAAGAGTTAGAGACACTTTACTTGGATTAGGACTGAACTTCATCTCATTGCACCCCTCATGTATGTCGAGACTACCTACTACTTATAGGCTTTGAACTATAATGCTGTAGATAAACTATATAGCTTATGACCCCGAGTTACCAGGCGCCACTCACACTCAAAGGTAATCCATGCGGGCTCTCCCAGGCGACAGACTTACCCTCGACTTATTTTGCTCTCTTTTATTCCATTTGTAAAGGACTAATTGAAATACGAGGCCTACCAAATGAAATATACCTTCGTTAGAGTACTGTCACTACCCATCACTCATTAGATACACCCACTTCTCGCTTCCTAGATTGACAATCAACTAATTTTTTGCTATCGGTTTATCAATACCAAGCCTAACCTTTATATGCCCTTCATTAGGATACTCACACTACCCATCAATCATTAGCAACACCCATGTGTCGGTTCACTGGTTAACCGAGTATTCTCATTCACTCAGAGGTTGAGTTTCCTATGTCTAGGCTCCCCCAAACTCAATCCTAGTCGTAATGTTAATTACAAACTAGCCTATAACTCCGGCGCAAGCGCGGAAGTTAGGAATAAAGCACAGAACGAGATTATCAGCATTATAATTAGGGAACTGCATAAATAAATAGATAGAGTTCAACATACACCTGGGAATGGAATCGATTACATTCAATCCTAATGGAGAGTTAACTACATGAGGTAGCCATACAAACCACCGAAGATGTTGTCACCATCTTCAATCCTTGTGAAGCGTTCCTCCTCTCCTACTCTAAACTTAGCTCTGGTGCATTATCACTGAAATAAGACTGAATTACAATAATCGTCCACCCCTGATCTGGTGCAAGAAGTTCCTATTTATAGGCTAAGGAAAGACAAAGGAAATTGGGGAGAAATCTATCTAAAAACGGCAACAGGGCGTAAAAATCACGTAATCTGCGCTTTACCCTGCGTTACAGCGCAAGGTGCAGCCCAGCTCTGCGCTTCACCTGCGCTGCAGCCCAGGTTGCAGCCCAGCTTCCAAACAACAAATCTTTAATTTGTTGCGCTTCAATCTTTCTCTTTTTAACTTGATTTCTCCCCGAGACTGGTTTTGGCTGATTTGTCTTTCCTTGTTTCCCTTTTCTTGATGAAATCTTGTATTTATTGAGCATCTTGGATTTAATTGGGAAGGTTGTCTGCAGAATCCTTGTTTAATTGGCAGCAATATCTTCATTAATTGCTCTCAAATAATCTTCAAATCTTAATTATTGCTCACAAATAATCTTCCAATCTTCATTAATTGCCTTCAATTAAACTTCAACTCTTGCAGATATCTCCCTTATTTAATGCTATCTTTCCTTCAAATCAAATCCTTGCAATATCCTGCAAAAATCAGCAATATTTATATCAAAATATCATCAAATTCAAATCTAAGATTAATAAATACAATTTATCTAATATTTAATAAAAATGGATTAAATTGGGGCAAAAATACCATTTTATCTTTGATAAGTGAACTAAAAAGTGCTTCAATTTATCAATTAATTTTCACTTATCAAAATACCCTCCAACTTAACTTCTTGCTTGTCCTCAAGCAAGAGACCTCTTTACAATCAAAGATCAATTCTATTCCCAGTGTATTTCTAATAATTAAAAACAAATTCAAGGAACTATTCATCATCTCCTTCCTAAGTAGCAGTCACTTTCCAAACATAAGAAAAACTCAGGATCAAGGGATGTTACCAATCATCAATCAGAATAGAAATACAAACATCAATCAAACTTCTCAATAATAGCAATTAAAGCAGTAAGTGATAAACCAAGGAAATCTCTCATTCTCATGGGTAAGTGTTTCCCTCAATCTTATTCACCACTGTTGAACAACTAGAATTGATAGTCGTTTCCAAGATCTGAACCCGCAAGCAGTTAATATGGATCAAAAGGTCTTTCTCAGGTTATAATGAGGCTTGGCTATCACGAATGTTCTCCTGAATTGATTTAGCTTGGTACATCACTGTGTATTCTGTTTTGCATCCCCACACTGCACACACTATTACCTCACTCGTTGGGACGTAGTCTCATCCCACACTGTGGGAATTACTTTCAGTTGTGCATGTTGTTGTACAAGCTTTTGACGAAAGAGTTGGGACTCAATTGAAGTAAAATGTCAAGAATTGTATTTGTAAATTAGAAGACTAGTTATGTATTAATGTATTAATGTATTGATAGTTTAATGTTGTAATTATATAGAGATTTTATTGGAGATTTAATTGTAGTTGCTAGCTAATTGATATTCAACGTAGAAATCTTTAGATTGGCCATGGAGGCCTATTTGTTATGGAAATGGATTAGTAATTATATTATGATGAACTGTACTGGTGGTTTTGCTGGTTTTTCAGGTGAAGCTGAAAATTGGGAAATGTCCAATTTTTATGAGAAACTCTGTCAAATTTCCGGTAGGAGTTTCATGGACCGTATCACGTCAAAGTGAAGGTTCTTACCTAGATTTTCATTAAGAATTGAATTGGTATCACCATGTTTGAATGTTATGGAAGTCTAAGCAAACGTTGGATTGCTTAGGCAATTGTGTTATTTGTGTGCCGATATCGAAAATGGTGCGAAATAATTTCAGAAATTCGGAATGGTGTTTTCCAACGGACATTATTCTTGAATTAAGAAATTAGGACATTACAAGAACCGCAATAAAAAAAGGTATTAAATTATTGCGGTTGGTGAAATATAACTGTAATAATTTCTTTTTATTACATCGAGTTAGAACGCAGTTGTAATCACAGTAAAAATTCACGCGGAACCGCGATAAAATGTAGTTTTTGGCATACTAAATTTAAATTAACCAACCCATGCTTTCCTAGCTAATCAAAATAAACCAATTAAATTTTATGGTATATAATTCATGAGATCCTCTCTAAGACGTAATCTGCTTTCAGGATTAAAAACTTAAGTTCAATTCTAGGATCCAAATAATAGGGTTCAGCTTTCAGTCTTTCCCTTAATTATTTAGTATCATATGAATTAATTTCTCCATGAGCATTAATTAACAACTACTAAGATTGAATCAAAATAAATAATATATTAATAAAATGTATTAAATCAAAATATCAAAACTAATCTTCAACTGGACTAATTTCAATCCCTAAAATTAAAGAAAATAATTTGACATGTTCAAAATAAAATCCAAAAAAAAAATCTAGCAAATATTTAAATTACAAATACAGAATAAAACTAAAAAGAAAGAATTGAAATCTTTTTTTTATGGCTAAATGGGTCAAAAAGACCAAAACAAATAGAAAGCCCAACTAACTAGTCACCCCTAATAAACCAAGAGCCGGCCAAATCCAACAGAAAATTAGCCCTAGCAAAGCTAGGAAGAGACTCAAACACTCTATGACCACGAGGAAACTCCAATCCAGCCTTAGCGAAAGAATCAGCGTGATAATTAGCCCCACGGGGAATGTGATTCCAAGCAACCTCTTCGATGTTCTTTGTAAAATTGATGATCGAGTTAACCAGCTCAGAACAAGGGTGAGTCTGAGCGCAACCCTCCTTCACCATATTCACCGCAATCAAGGAGTCCAAAAAGAATTGAAATCTCCCGTTCTTAATTCACCCTACCTATTTGTTGATTTTAATTGTATAATTCTCTATTGTTTCTGTTTCCACCACCATGTTCCTCCTTTTACGCGTCCCACCCTTTTTTTTCTTCAATTTCGTATTCTCGTTTCAGCTTTAAGTCCTTCAACTCCCTCCCCTTTTACTTTTATTCTTTCCTTTTTTATTTATTCCCTTTTCTTTCCTCAATTTGTGTGCTTCAAAAAATCTCAACTGGATCTTTCTCTTCATTTCGTGTAGTTGTAGGGCATGTTTGGTGTTACAGAAAGAAATATGGTGAAGAGAAATAGGGAAGAAATAAATGAGTGGAGAGAAATAAGAAATGTAGAAAATTAAAAAGTAATTCTTGTGTAAATACAAAACCTAACATTCCATCCTTATACAACCAATCACAAAATTATTATATATAAAATAAAAAAATTACCAACTTATAAAATATTAATATATATTAAAAAACGGAAGATCAAATAGTGGTAATTGCTCTAGGGGTGGGAATAGGTCGTCAATCAACCTATCAGGGACATGCGGCTTGACCTATTTATGGTTTGGTATGACCTACCTCGTTTATTAATAAAGTTAGATTAAGACTTTTTAAAAGGTATGTTTAGTTAAAGAGGTCAGGTTTCAGTACTTTGAAAAAGCCTGCTAGGCCGGTCTGTTTAATATAATAATATATATAATATTAAATTAATTATATAAATAACTATACATAATTAAAAAAAACTATAATATAATAAAAAATAAAATATATTATACTAATTATATTAAAAAGCCTGTTTATAGGTATGCTGACTTACATGTGCTTATAGGTCCGTTGGCCTGTTTGTAAGCCTTGTTATGAAAACAGACTTTTAAACAGACTTACAGGCCAACCATACTTTCAAGCTCATTAATTTATTGCTTAAGTAATTAAGTCCAATCCAAAAGTCACAAATAAAAAATGTTAAAAATAATTTTATTAAATTCATATAAAAATGAAAAAACTAGGAAAACCATTAATGCATAGTATTACATATTACATGTAGGATACAACTAAAAATTCTTACCTCCACTACTTTTCTTTTATATTCTCTTTGGTCCATTTTCATCAGAAACATGTGATTAAATCATCAAAACTAAGGGAAAACATTTGAATTAGTCGATTTTAATTATTTATATTATAAATTTAAATTTTGTTCCAACAATATCCATAATATCAAATGATTGAAATAATGGGGATTGAATGTATCACACATTCACTTTCAAGGAAAATGAGTGAGTATTTTGTTAACATATCACAATAAATCACGGGCATAAAAAAACTTAGAAATTAATATAACTAAAAATAATACTATATTTCTTATATTTAGAATAAAAAAATCACATTTTTGTTTGTTATAGAATGTATTGGAGGTAGTATGATGCAACGGCAAGAATATGGTTATGCAATATAGAAAAAGCAAATTCGTCTCTCGGTATCCTACAAACTTTTGATCTTATGTAAGCAGTGTCATTCACATAAAGAGGCTGAAGCAAGTGAGAAGGAAAAAGAAAAAAAATGAATAATGATATGCAAGGGCGTAACAAGGAATTTATCTTTGGGGGGTGGAATAAATTAAATATTAATAATTATGATAAAAATATTAAATAATTTTAATTAAGAATAGTAAATTTATTTAAATAAAACTCTTCGTTCCTTCATCTGCATGAAATTTCTCAACAAACTGGAAAATTTGTTCAATATCAAATGATTTCAAAGAGTTTTTGGAATCTATAAACTGAGCATAAAAAGTTCAACTGCATTTTCGTTAAATCTTCTATCTAATTCAAATAATTGCAAATCGATTTTTTTTAATTTTTCTTATCATGTAATTCTAAAAAACAAATTCAATTCAAACAAAATCTTTTTTAATGTTATATTATGTTACCTGATGATATTTTATCACTTCTTTCCTATTATCTGTAATGCTCATGTACTTCCCTTTTTGATCCTTTTACTTTTTATAGACTAATATTTCTAATCAAATGTTTTTTATAAGCAATATTTCTAATCAAATCTTATATGTGATTTTGAATTATATCTTATCATATCTAAATTGAAAAAAATAATTAATATAAAAAAAGAAATAAAAAAAGTTAAAGCTCTTTTTTTTACAAAATAAAGATAAGTAACAAAAGTAATAAAGAAGTACTTAATAGTACATAATCTACAAAATTTTTAGGGGGCCGAAGTAATAGTTCATAAATATATTATACCCCTATATAGTTAATAAAAGTTTAAAAATTTTTGGGACGAGGGGGTCGTGGCCCTTGCTAGCCCCCCTTGGCTACGCCCCTGATGATATGTAGACACCCCAAGTTTTCATTCACTCATTCAACACCCCTCATTTCTCTTTATTTCTTTCTTCCTATCACACCATATCTCTTATCTCTCTTCTCATATCTCACTAAATGTAGATATTCCATTGGTGTTTACCAAGTATTACCTGGAAATAAAAAATTGAGAGTAGTATTTTATTTTGAGCACTATAGGTATAATGAGAGAAACTTTGGTAACTAATGAAATTGTTTAAGAAGAAATTTTAGGATGGCTTCTTGTTTTTGAACACTGTGAGTAAAAGAAAAATAAAAAAAGGATTTTTTTTTCTATATTTTATTTTTAATTTTAAATATCACATTATTTTCTTTAAATCAAGAAAGTTATTAGAAGTTGATATTATATAGCAACCTCATATTTAATTAAAGAACTTGATATTATATAGAAAGTTGTGACCATAATATTAAAGAAGAATTTTCACTAATAGATACATGCATGAAGCAATCTAAGTTCCATGTCTATTTTAAATTAAGGAACTAGAAACAAGCACAAGTTTAACATGCTCATGTCATCAATTGAGGCAACAACAAAAATCATAAACATAAAAACCAACAACCCATAATACTGTAAAACTATCACATCAAATGACAGTTGAGGTCTAGTATTTTTGCCAAGCAAGCTACATTTCCACTTTGATGTGCACACGCCATATATTTAGACCTGAATAAATATGACAAAAACCATTATTAACAAGATACTTTGGCAAGTGCATATGATGTTTTATCGCATTCAACGATAAATCAGAAAGTTCCTAAGTTATAAGCATGTGGAAAATTTTACCTACACACCCCATATATTGGGGTGTGGAAATGTAGGGAAGAGAAAGAAAGGAAGAAAAAAAGGGAAATGCAAAAAAAATCTGTGAAAAATATAACTGTTGTGATGGAAAATGAAGTGAGATAGAAAAGAAATGAGGTGAGTTATGGAGTGTAAAAAATTGAGTGTGAAAAAATCAGAACTCCAAACATATTTATATATACTGACCAAAAAGCATATCAGAGTCCACATTGGTTGGAAGCCCTCATGCGAAGACTTTTTGGACGATATTCATTCTTTTCAGATCTAGAAATTTTGCTTGTTGGACTTTCAGTTGATCTATCTCCTGAAGTTGATATTTTCCTTTTGCCACGATCATTCTTCTTAGAATTATTGTTATTTCTTGTTGGAGTCGATCCCCCTGGAATTGATCTCTCTCCTGATGTTGGGTTTTTCTTTTTGCCACCACCATTCTTCTTAGAATCATTGCTTTAGGTGTACATAAATCACCACAAATTAATTAATAAACACACCCATAAAAGATTTTTTTTTAAAGAAAACGGTAAAGAGTAATTTTAGAACTCTAATAGATAGATAGGAAGAATAATCAACTTTAAAACATAACTTCCTCTAAATGTTTGAAAATGTTATAGTAGATTATCACAGTTTTTATTTTAGATGAATTTTTATTATACCTTTTTCTCAATGCTTCTCGAGCCTTGCTTATGTCTTTATCTGTTGCCTTATTCTTCACAAGCTCAGTCTGCTCCAAGTATTCAATTCGGCAATCATCGTATTCAACCTACATATCTCCAATTAATTTTTAGTGAACAACATATAATTAAAATCTAATATATATTGTAGTAAAGTCAACATCTTAAAAAGTTTTATAAGATAGTAATTAAATGTAGTCTTATGTTAACTAATGTTATTGGGATCACAATTCCCGTGAATAAATGATAGTAATATTTGGCCTAACTAGTATAATAAGAATGTTTAGTGTAACTAATATACTAAATAAATCTATGGAAGATACACATTAACCAATGCATGCACTACAATTGATCCTCAAGATTGAGCTAAAGAACTCTTACCTTGAACAGATTATTTTCGTGGTCATAGGAATCAACAGTTCCGAGAGTTCTAACTCCATCAAATTCCTTGCAGACATATAAGCCAATGAATTGTTGAGGCTTGACTGGTTGGTAATAAGTAGGAGTGGCGGACACTTTTTGTTTAGGCTTTTTCTTTGTGGTGACATCCTTCTTTTTCTTCTGTGAGAATAAATCAGCCAAAATATAATAAATATTCTTGCAAGTAAATTTAACATATTAAACCAAAGAAAAAATGAAAATGTGTAGCATTTGGTATCAAAAGCATGCATACACAAACAACTTTGTGTTTAGCATCATTAGGTGCAGTAACTTCAATTGGTTCAGAAATATTTTGAGAAATGTTGGCAGCTCCCGTAACTTCAATTGGTCCAGAGTTTATTGGAGAAATAATGTTGGTAGCTCCAACAGGATAAGCACCACCTTCAACAAATAAACGAAATGAAGTTTAGAAATTAGTAGGATGACAAAGTCTACACAATATGTGTGTTTGTGGTGTGAAATATGTATTAAAAACTAAGACCCCGTTTAGGGAGATTGAGAGTTTTCAATTTTTATTTTTCAAAAATTTAAATCAATTTTTTATAACTAAAAACTACACACCTTTTCTGTGGTTTTTAAAACGAACGTTTTCAAAACCACAAAAAAAAAGTTTTTGGTTGTAAAAACTTCATTAAAATCTTTAAAAACTAAAAACTCGCAACCTCCTTAACAATGAGTAAATCCTTTCTGATATTCAGTTTAACCTTTTTTTTAAATTTTAATCATGCTTTCAAAAAAGTTATTTCTATATTACTCTTATGAATTTTTTGGAGGTTCATTATTTGTTATCACCTAATCAATAATAATTGATATCGCAAGGGAAATTAATCATTCTCTAAATTTCAAGTTTAAAATAATTTATCTAGTTTTCTTACTATAGAAAACAATTAAAATAATGAGTTCAAAGTATAAAAATTTTGTTTTCACATATATAGATTCATAATTTGCATCATGTATAGAATCATATCAATAAAGAAATTTTTTTAGAAAAAATATGAGCAGTGTAAAATTGTATAGATTAATCATGAAAAATGATATAGAAATAACTAAAGAATAATTTACCTTTAATGTCCAAGTGTTGAGTCTTGTTACCGTCACTCAATTTCAGGTGAAGCTTTGGAAGATCACCCTAAACAAAATCATATCCACCCAAAAAATACAAAAAAAAAACCTAGATAATTAGTTTGACAACTTGATATATGATATAGGATTAACCAGTAGAGGAAAAAACTCATAACATAAATAAAAAGAAAGCAAGTTATCGAAAACCAAGCTATCAAATCTATCCAATTTTAGTGTTTTCATTTTACTATTTATATATGTTTAGGTTATTACGCCTGACCTCGCCTTGCATAGTTACATTTTTAAATTTACTTACTTAGATTTTTTTGTTGTGCATTTAAGTATTCATTATAAATCTAAAATATTTCAAAAATGACGTATTTGTGAAAATTTTACAATTCAGCTTTTTATATTTGTATTGATATTATTATAATAAATTCAAAAAATATTACATAAAATGATAACTAACGGTACATCAAAATCATGTATGCTTAGTGAGATGATTGTAATTAATTTGAATTATTGTTAAACTTAAAAAAATACAAATACATAAATAATTTTAAATTTTCCATAATTTAATTTTTAATTTTCACCGTACGATTTATAGTATCCATATCTACAAAGCACTTGAATATTTGTGTCCAATTTAAGATTTCTCTATATTCTTTCTTACATTCATGTAATGGAATAACTACCTTAAGTTGGCCAGCAATGTCCGAATCGATATTCTTAGAGATTTCAGTTGAAGAAGCGGTGCCTAAATCAATGAACAAAATAAAGTTAGTCAAGTGAAATTAATATTAAATTTAGAAACTTATTATATAAACTTAATTCCTTAAAACAAACTTTGGTAGTAACACAGACCAAAATATTGTCATTTCGAACTATTTCAATGAGGTAACATTCTCCCGCATATCTTAACAGTTATTGTGCAAAATTATCTATGCAAAACATTATATATATATATATATATATATATATATATATATGTGGGTGTGTGTGTGTACACACGTAAAAAAGTAGTGCAACTACAAGCAACATTTAAGGTACAACCTTGTGGATATTGTAATATAGGGGTTGGTTTAATAGACTTTGAAAATAAATGTCTAAAACCTATCTATGTGAATTTTAACCATTTAACCTATAAAGTCTTATTTTTTATTTTTTATCTAATATAATCTTGTCTCTTTATATTTTCACTAGGTGATATCAGGGAGAGCTATAATAAAATAAAAGTGTAATTTATTCAAATATAATGAGTAAATACATTTAAGGACTATTATACAAAAACCATGGATGACTTATATTACGAGGGACACATATATTCTACTCTTTCTCGAGTATGTTAAATAAAAATAGACCAATGCAAAGTATGACTAGCCCTGAAGAAACAGGTGGCGACTTGAGCAACAAAGATAGGGTCGGAGTAAAGAAAGACCATCCCCCAAGATGCAATATCCCTGTTATCATACAATATACCATAATGTTTGTTAAAGGCTTAAAGCCATAGCCATTATCACTTCATCCAAATTAAAACCGATTTGATTGTAAGACAAGTGGTGAAAATGGAGCATACATGCATCATCGAGAAAGGGGAGGAGGAGAGAAAAGGAAGCAAAGTAGTGAAAGCAATGGAGATGAGCTTGTTTGACATAGAAATAAAGATGGTGGGTTGTGTCATTATTGAATGTACAAAACTGGTTGAGATTAATAATACGTAGCTAAGATAAAATGCACGCCTGGGTGGTTTTGACTTGAACTAAGTTAAAAATAAGTCAGTTGATCAAGGTAGTGCTTCACAAAGGTGGTAATTGAAAAAGAAGTAGAAGAGGGTGCGACCATGGTGGGAAATGATGCAAATTTCGAGTGGTTGTATATGCAAAAGGAAAAATACCATCATATAAACTCATTTTTTTTGGATGTCAAGGTGGACAGAGGAGGATGATAGAAAGATTAAAAAGGAAAAGAAGAGAGAAAAGGAGGAAGAATGAGGAATTATGTGATGGAAAAGAAAGAAGGGGATATAAAGAAAAGGAGGTAGAGAATGAGTTATAAGGGGAATAAAGTATAAAAACCAGGATTGTGGGACATTGTACCTCTAGATTTTGAACATTCAAACAATAGTCATGTAGGTCAAATTTATTATACAAGTGTAATTCCTGTTTTCAAAGTAACACAATTGCACCCATAAGAACCAGGAATGTGGGACATTGTACCTCTAGATTTTGAACATTCAAACAATAGTTATGTTGGTCAAATTTATTGTACAAGTGTAATTTTTGTTTTCAAAGTAACACAACTGCACCCATAACTTAAAAGAGAGTTGAAAATTGTACTTGTACAATATTTTTAGTACAACAAAGAGAGTGGTAGGAAGAGAAGCGACATAAGTGCGAGTAAGATAGTTGATGTGATAGAAAAAGATAAAGGGAAAATAATGTTGTAGAAAAGTATTATAGGAATAGTATAACTAAGCTAAAATCCATAAGACAAGATACCTCATAACAATTATACCATCACAAACACTTCTTAGAAGACTTACCTTATTCATTATTTTAATGTATGGTGAGAATTATGAAGAAAACATTGGGGGAAGAAACTAAGTGTTAATGAAGAAAAAAAGTAATCGGGAAAGGATTAAAGGTTAACTAATGAGTTTCTCTAAATATTAGGAACTTTAATATGTTCAAATGTAATGACTGAGCGATAGACTTTGATAAATCAATTGATGTTTCTTACAAGCCATCCATGAGATAAGGTTAGGTCTCTTAACCCTTGAGTTTGTACAACCATCAAAACTTTTAAATATAAACGTCTAAGTTCAATGGTGGTGATATGTGGGTATCACAAAATCAGGGAGTGGCAATTCATAGGTTACGGGGGATACATTTAATAGTTGCATTAGGTTGACAAGTTAGGCTCAATGGAGGACAATGAGGTGCAAACTACTATTCAAGTTCATGAATATTTTCTGGCTGCAAAAAAAAGTGGATGGTGCATGACACAACTGACATGGTTTAAGCTTGTCACTGAGCAAAAATGGCTTAAAAGCGTTGAAAGACGTTCTCTTTAGGAGTTTCTAGCAACTGGATTTGCCTTCTGGAACTGTGTAGCGTGTTTGCATGTTTGGTATTTAGGTTTTAGAAACATTGTATATTAGCTCTTGAGAAGAAAAAAAATAAAAATAAAAACACAAAAACAATGAATTATTATCAGCACACAACTTCAAAGTTTATATCATGAAAAAATCACATCAGTGTGGAAAAAATCAAGAAAAAGAAATTTTATAACATATAATCAAGCTTATTAACATAAAATGAAAAGTATTTAGGGCTAAAGAACAATTCACCTCGAATGTCATTGGAATTGGTGGTACAGAATTCACTCGCAACAACTTGACTCATTTTCAAGTGAAGATCTTGAAAGCCCTGAACAAAATCAACACAAAACAATTCTATACTAATTCAATGGCTAGATATGATAGAAACTAGCAAATTAAATTATAAAATCTAAAAGAGGGATTCTAAACCAGAAAGCTAGTTGTAAAATCGTTATCCAAAAGCTTTTCTCTACACGGAATCTGAGCAATTGAGAAAGTAAATTTAGAATGAATCCCTTGAGAGTGATGTCTTTGCTGATCTCTATAGTGTTGTAAAAGAGAATTGGAAACCGACATTCATCAGTACGTTTAAAATTATTAAACGAATGACACCTCAAATTCATGCAAACTCTAAACCCAATGATGTATCTCCACGTGTATGGTCTTTTTATTTTATTTGTAATAAAGTTATAAATCCACATAATTTTCAAACATTGCTGCCTTATCAGCACTTTTATGAGTTATCCTTTTGCCCCTTAAGATTGTAAAACATTATTCCTTATTTGGTAAAACCCAAATTATTTTGTTCAATTCATAAATAATTAAATATTTATGTTTTTAATTCACAGGTAGTTTTAAGTTTGACTTGTGAAAGAAATCAATGGTTCATACATTTATGCCAATTAAATTTCACCTTCAATGCAATCTATCCATTTTTTTATTTTATATACCTATCCAATTTAAATATTGTAATTAAAATCTTACTATATATATATATTAATATATATATATATATACCTTTTTTATGTCTTTCCAAGTTTATTTATTTAAGAGTATTCCTTCTTTATTCATGTAATTTAAAAAAATTACAAGCTACCTTTTTTAGTATAGAATAAATTTAGATTTTAAATTAATGCTATATTATTTTTATTGTTAAGGTTAAATATGTTTTCAGTTCCTGAAATATAGTCAAGATTTAGTTTTAGTCCCTATAATTTAAAATTCATGGTTTTGATCATTCAAAAATTTGAAAAGAAACCAATTTAGTCCTTATTGCACAATTTTGCTTCAGATTTTGTTAAGGATTTTTTTTTGCTAAGCAAAGGAAAAATAAATAAAAAGGAGTACAAGGGGTACTTCAACTCATATACAAATATTAAATTGCTTGAAATGCAAACAGTGAACCGAACTCAAGAGACTAACTACCAAAACTCAGCAAGCTACTTAAATGTAAAAAAGAAATCATTATATGTATCTCACCAAACAACAAGGCAGAGCCACTCAAACACTAGGGCTGTCCTCGGCCCAGGTTGGGTCGGGTTCGTATTTTTTTCTGAAACCGAACCGAGGGTTGGATGCGGGTTGGGTCTATTTGGGTGGGAAAAAATGATGGGTCAAACCCGAACCGAACCGACCTAATGAGACATGAGTCAGTTCGGGTGGGTTGGTCGGGTTGGCCCTCCTTGTCTCTCATTTTCAGAATAGAGAGAATCTGAATTGTTCTGGTAATTTTTCATTGACTAATTTGTTTGATTACAAGTCTATAATCTTTCTCAACCAGCAATTCACAGAAACAACAATTCACAGAAACAACAAATCACAAATCAAACGAAGTGGAAACTAAAAATCACAGCGCAGGATAGTGAGAGGATGTTACCGATGAAGGGATGAGCAATAGGAAAAGAAATGTTACCGGTGAGGGAATGAGCGGTAGAAATGTGAACAAAACACAACGAGCGGATGAGCAGCAGAGCAGACGACGACGAGACGACCAATGAACGACGGAGACGACCCGTGAACGGCGGAGAACAGAGAGTGAACGAGGGAGGGAGAAAGGGAAACTATTGTGTGGCTGCGTGGGTGCTAGGGCTCAGGGGAAAGGGGGAAATTGGGAAAATGTGTTTGTGTGTTTTTTCACAAATGAGAAACTGAGATTCTGAGGAAGTAGGAAAGGAAAGCAGGGGAAAATGCAGAATAGTTTTTTTTATTTGCATATTAACACCTCGTGTTGGGTCAGGTTTCCTGGGTGTGCAAACACCCAGCCCATTACCCGATCTGTTTGGAATTTATTTCCCTTTTCTCGGGTCGGGTGTACCCGAGAGCCCGATTAAACCAAACCCGTTGGGTCAGGTAGAACCCGTCGGATTCATCGAGTTTGACAAACCCATGAACACCCCTAACAAACACCCCTGAAGCAAGCTCCTGCACACTCTAACAAAAATAAACCAAAACTAGGAAAGCCAAAAATTAGGCTCACGTCCACTGGAAGCTCAATAAACAAACCATTGATTTAATAGAATACTCTCCCAATGCCAAAATAGGACACACCAAAGGATAAGGCCGAAGACACTCGTCCACCACCCGCTACCCTTCCAGGACGATATCAAAGCAGCAATTCAGCTAATGCAGAAAACAAAATTATCTCTAATCCAGTTGTAGAAACTATTTAAAAAGGATAGGGATTAACCAAAATCCACACCAAAGCTGGCAAAGCAATACGAAACTAGCACCAGAGCAGACGTGCACCACCTTGTCCGCCATATACAACATTACATAGTCTTAAAAAAATTCAGGCAAGAACTTGGATCTGCATACCACATTGAGAAAGGAAACATGAAAGCACAGTCTTTAGCTTTTAACCACCTCTAGGATCTAATTTTAATTAAATCTTGAACATCACCAGACTCCAAAACTTTGTTTGAGAAAATCTGTTCGTTTCGAGCTAGCCATAAGGACCAAATCACCGCTAACCAAATCAAGGACCACCGTAATCTATTTTAGGCATTGCATTGTGATAGCCCAACAAAGTGAATGAAAATCTACAGGCAATCATTATTCATCACAGAAGAAAAACCACACCAGTCCATACAATGAATCCAAACACGGTGAGAGAAATCACACTCAAACATCAAATGAGAAGTGGTCTCAATAGCCTGTCCACACCAAGCACAGTCACCGGAAGAAACTTGAAGTACTCTCCTTTTTACTAAATTTTGTTTTGTAGGAATTATATTCAACATTACTCTCCTTAATAATTTAGACCAACGGAATTTTTTCATTGGAAACTCTGCATAAATAGCATCATTTATAATTATTTTGTATGTTGACTTAATTGAATAAATGCCTTCCGGGTCCACACGCCAACACCAACGGTCTGTTTGCTCTTCAAATAAGACCACCGATTGGACTTCAAGTGAGAGTATCTACCCCCTGATTGTGCTAGCAAATCACACTCCTATTGAAATAATCTCCCACGTCATTGCCAGTTCCACGTCCACCCCCTCTCACT
Organism: Sesbania bispinosa; assembly: GCA_026901365.1. Lineage (NCBI taxonomy): Eukaryota > Viridiplantae > Streptophyta > Magnoliopsida > Fabales > Fabaceae > Sesbania > Sesbania bispinosa. The sequence goes on from QLOH01000596.1 coordinate 341,710, forward strand.
TCTAACTAACATATTTACAACAGTCACTTTTTTTATCACCAGCAATAAAGAAAAGTCTAGCATAACGATCACAGAAAGGCTCACCACCACACTATGAGTCCTTCCAAACAAGAGTATCTACCCCATTCCCCGCCATCTTAACACAATAACTCGAGAACCAATCCAAATGTAGATTACAGTTAGACTCAATTGACCATAAATCAGACCACCAACTAGATCCCTTAGTCCTCACCCCCTCACATCTATAATCCTCTCCCCATAAATAGATGTTAAAACCCTATGACATAGCCTTCCTTTTTCCACAAACCGTCTCCATCTCCATTTTTCTAAGAGAGCTAAGTTAAAATCTCTCAGGTCCTGTAATCCCAATCCCCCATGACACTTCTCTCTACACACATCTTCTCATGCTACCCAAGGTATTTTCCTAGCCTCACCAGTCTCATCCTAAAGGAAAGATTTAAAAAGAGAATTGAGATAAAAAATGATACCTTTGGGATCCTTGAAGAAAGAAAGGAAAAAGATCGGTGTGGAAAGAAGCACCGAACACAAAAGGACAATACGACCACCGAAAGACAAAGACTTACATTTCCACTATGACAACCATTTCTTCACCTTTTGTATAACTGGAGCCCAAGTCTTCTTTCTGCTAGGATTGACCCTAATTGGCAGGCCTAAATAGGAAGAAGGGAAGGAGTCCAATTTGCAATTAAGAAATTGAGAAGACACCAAGTCTTCTTTCTTTTTTGTTAAGGATTAACTACAGATTTTTATCAATAAGGACTACAAAAGGGTGTTTTCAATTTTTGAGGGACCAAATCCACCAGTTTTGAATTCCAAGGACTAAAATCAAATATCCACTATATTTCAGGGACTAAAAACATATTTAACCCATATTGTTATTATAAATATTATAATTGTTAATATTATTACAAATATCATTATTATTAATGTTATAATTGCTATTTTTATTACTACCATTGTTGTTTCTATTACTATTATTATTATTATTATTATTATTATTATTATTATTATTATTATTATTACTACTACTACTACTGTTATTTTTATTATTGTTTTTGGTATTATTATTATTATTATTTTATGTCCCCGTATTGAGGTTCCTTTTGTTGTGTCTTTAATGTCTATGAACAATCTATATCGAAATCACTATATGCTTCCAATTATTTGAAGATTGTTAACATTTTCATTTATGTCATTGTATTGAGAGTAAGTTTCAATTAACTTAATAAAGTATTTTTGTGGTGAAAGGGGAGCAGTGAGATAGTTAGAGAAATGTCTTTTAAAAAAATGTATAAGAGGTAGAAATAACAAAAAGGGAGATGGAAATAACAAAGGCCCGACATTCAAAAGCAATGGGTCTCTTTGCTCCCTAATATTGTGACATACAGCTAGATACTGTGCACCCAAAACGGCGTCGTTTTGCTAAAGAGGGTAAAATTAAAAACGAAAATACAATTTTCTGAGTGTGCCCAAAAGGAACTTTCATATGCCTTCTCGGCACTCCCCTCTTTCACGACCTCTTATTGTATTGTTCTTTTGCTTGCCTTCCATATCTTTTTCCATTTGAAAAGTTTTTGGGCATGAACACCTCTAGTCATAAGTAGCTTCAACCCCTCCTTATGTTTAGCCCTAACACCAGCAGACACCATCCTAGAAAACATTCACACACACAACATTAGTGATCCGAAATTAATAATAATATTTTTTTCCCAGAATGTCATTGACATTTTCATACTTATACGTGCTTGAAAATATTTATATAAAAAAAGAAATATAAAGGAGTGGAGAGAGAACAAGGTTCAAGAATTCTATTAAAACAAAGAGTATCTGGAAATGGGGTAGATTTCTGAAATTTTTACTTTTAGACCTGCGAAATTGAAAAAAAAAATTGGCTTTTATACATTTGTGTTTGGAAGTTAACTTTTTTTCTTAAAGTTTTGAGGCCAATTTTTTTAAGTCATTGTTAATTTGTCATTTCTTATGGACATGTATGTCGGATTTTTTTTAAAAAAATAATAATAAATAGAAGGGGTGGGAATTGAAATCCCCATGATAACAAGCTTAGGAGGGGTACTTTGTAACTATTATAGTATATAGTCTTGAACATAAAAAAGTACTACACTTAGTAATATTTCCTGTATTGGTGTCCATATCGTAAACTATAAAAAATTGTGAATATTTATTAGAAAAGAAATAAATACAAAAATTGCATGTGACAAATGTATAAAGTTATATCAAATTTTATGTTACAAAACTTTAACATTATAATTTTAAATAAGGTTAAATATGTTTTTAGTCCCTGCAATATAGTCGAGATTTGGTTTTAGTCCCCGCAATTTAAAATCGGTGGTTTTGGTCCTTCAAAAATTGAAAATATACCAGGATAGTCCTTATCGATAAAAATTTGTAGCTAATCGGTAGCAAAACTATGCAATAAGGATTAAATTGGTGTATTTTCAATTTTTGAAGGATCAAAACCACCTATTTTAAATTGCAGGGACTAAAACCAAATCTTAACTATATTTCAGGGATTAAAAATATATTTAACCCTTTTAAATATTTACCCCTAAGTAGTTATCAACAGTTGGTGTAATCTTTAATGTTCAATGTGGTTGACACTCTTTTATATTTCTTGTTGTATTCATATTGATGTTGGTTTTAAAGAAATTACATTGTTATACACCTAAAAGGTAGGCGACTTTTACAGTTCACCTCCTTGATAATATTTTTGGTGTAAACCATAGGTATCCCTTATTACTAGGGGCAATCCTATTCGAGGCTTAATCATAGTTAAGGTTTCTCACCCATCCCAAAGAATGTGTTTAGTGGGGATCCAACCCGAAACTCTTCCCACAATTTCAAGTCTGCATTGCCAACCGAGCCATAACTTTTGATCTATCGTTACCCAGTCATGTTAACTTATAATAGGCAAAAAGTGCAGGAAAGTGTAGATTTTCTCTATGAATTGGACTTCTCAGAAGCGAGCATAGGTAAGATTTTAACTCATTACCCCAATATTGTTAGTTCCAGTGTAGAGGACAATCTCTCACCCACAACTAAGCACTTCCATTCTTTGGGGGTTGATGTTAGCATTCTTCTATTTAGGTGCGCAAAAAATTTTGGTGTTAGTATTAAGGATAATCTAAAGCTCGTAATAAATCTTTTAAGGGCACAAATTTTTTGTGTTAGTATTAAGGACAATCTAAAGCTTGTAACAAATTTTTTAAAGATAAAATGTATTTTTCATCTCGGTAAAAATAATGAGTTTTATTTTTAGTCTTTGTAAAAAAAATTAAATCATCCTTCCAAATCTTCTTTTGCAATTCATCCCTCAATGTAAAATGCGTGTCTCCCACTAATGTGATTGTCCTTCTCTCCTACTCAGCAATCCTACTTGTGCATACAATAATCATTCATCACAACTTCATTCTTCCACATTGTTGGGATATCAAGTATTAGTCTCACATTGGATAGGAATGAGCAAGGAGAGCAATATATAAGTGACAAGACTCATAAACCTAACGCCTTAAGATTTTGGGTTGGATGTGGTGTCTAACTCACGTGTGTGGTTTGCTCGTTTGCTCATTAGCCCTATGTTAGAGGACTCCCCGGTGGTTTAGGCTCCCCTCGTTACCCTAACACACATTAACCTCCATTGGCATTTGTAGACCTGAGTCAGGGTTGGTAAAAATTTCGTTGAGCAGTCATGAAAGGAAAAGTTTCCAATATAGATAGTTGTAGCCACCATGGTGTGGGAGGAGTCGGTGGCGTAGCGGGAGAGGGAGTAAGAGAAGCAGTGGAGTGGGGATATATCCTTTCATGAAAAATGGAAATGTAGCATATCGATTGAGAGGAAAACAATATGATTTCTTCTATCCTTTGTCCAGCCTTTAATGGCTAACCTAGCTAGATTGTAGTTTTTTCACATTATCACCAATGTTCAAACTTCAAGTTCTGACAAAAACATGTTAAATTCATTGAGTACATAATATACCATTGCAAAATCATATATAGCCCTAAAAGGAGTGGTTATTTGATATCCAACTCCAATAAGATTTGTGCTATTTGTTTGTAACACCAGTAAAGTGAAACAATGAAATAAAAGAAGTGGTTTTAATTTTTCAAAAATTAAAAATACATCAAATCTCAACTTTTTTTTCAGGAACTAAAAACATATTTAACCCTAATTTTTTTAAAAAAAGTTTAAACATATATAAAATTAAAGGCCAAGACTACGGTGCATCACCTAATGGGTTGTGCACGTCATGCATCATTATTTTTGGACGGTTAGATTTTCAAATAATGAAATCGACGGATGAGATCTTTTACAGGTAACCGGCTGTATTAGTTCTCCCTCAATCTTACAAAATATTAGGGAAGGTCCTCAAATATGTGGAACTTCTCCAATGAGTGATGGCCGGCAAGTCCGTCGAGTTGTTGGTGTTGTCGTTGCATTTTATTGAGAAAGTACTCTCTACGCTCATCGAATTGATTTGGCTCCTCAGGTTTCATGTGAAAAAGAGTTTGTGTGGACGTGTGGCTAAGGATATCGCACACTGGCTCCCTAAATGGTTTCCCAATAGTTTATTGCCACTGCTTCGATGAGCCATGACCAGCAAGCCCTCTGAAGTTGATGTTTCATTTTACAAAAGATGTTAGCTCCTCAAGTTTTGGTTGGGGGAAGACGCAATTTGGTGTGGTGGTGGCAATGGTGGTATTGTTGCAGTCTAGCTTTGATTGTGGTACAGTGGAAAAAATGTGTGTGGATCTAGGCCAGTTGAGGTGCGATCCGTTGCCACGGTAGACTCGTAACGGGGACAGTGAGGGTAGTGGAGGGGCTAGGAGGTTAGCCGGGACGGAGGCACAAGGTGACCGGTGCGTTGTGGACAATGGGTGTGACGGTGGTATGGGAATCGATTTGATGGTGAGGTTGGATGTTGGTTTGCTGAAGAGTGTAGTAGTTGGATAGGGGAAGAAAGACTGGAGGCGAGAAGTAGACTGGGTCCTGTGGCTTTGTTTTCTGGCAGTGCTAGTTGGATACAAGGGTGGTGTCATTGGCGTTGAAGATGGAAAATGTGAGAAGAGGTAACTGAGAGGTTGACCTATTAAATTTCAAAAATATAAAGGATAAAATAACAAATTTTGATTGTTCTGATCAACAGGTGAAATAACCGCTAGTATCAAGTTATTTGGGTGGAGTATGATGTGAACAACCCATTAACAAGATGCATGGTAACCTTTACCAAAATTAAAAGTGATTATTTTCAAAATAAAAGTATTTTTTTCATGAAAAATTAAAGCTTAAAGAAACCGGCTATCTCCACCCCACAACTTGAACAATCCTCAAATAGTTAAGTTGTAAACATGTAGGCCATTCTCACCGACCAGATGCAAAAGAACAAAGAATTGACCTCTATTCCTTTTCTTCTTTAAATTTACTCATTTACAAGTCCATACATGATTGTGGCACAGCAAAGTATCTTATATCTAATTTACTCTCAAATCCAACATAAAGAACCTTTTAAGCTGAAATGGGGTGTAGGCAAGCTCCATGTACAAAAAAAGAAAAAGCTCACCAAGAGGGAAGCAGCATGCCAAATTTTCAAAGCATGCCTGCAACACCATAGATTTAGTCTGTTCGTGGTCGATTTGGACCATTCTTGTTGTTGCTGTATAAAGGTAATAGCCACTGGGATCCATATTTCCTTTTCCCATAACACCACCAATAAAGAATAAATAATGACAGCATCACACCAAGGGGAATAGCCCATCTGTTTCAATCATCAAAATTATTATATAATATGAAAATACCATTATTATACAAAATCTCACTAAGATTCATAACTGGCTAAGATGGTAAGTTGGCAGCAAGTTAAATTCGGAAATTTTACTAAGCATAAACATGAATAATCTAAAAAGCAACGAGGGGACCCAAGGTGGAAATTAGACACAAACAAAGGAAAACAAACACATTCACGTATTGTTAATCAGCCCTTGGTTCTGTTTGGCAATTAATGCTTCCAAGGAGTCATTATGTGAGTTAAATGAATCAAATTGTACAAGTGCAACAACTGTAATAATACCAGTACCACCCAACCACTCTGAAGATCTAACTACAGTAAAAACAATCTTAAAAGCAACTGAAGCAAAGGTTTAAACGTATAATATATACCTAAATTCAGTTGGAAGTACAATGGAAAAGGATTAAATTACCTGTCAAGATCCAGGATTGGGCTGTAAACAAGAGTTTCCCAAGTTGCAACTATAAAATGCCAAACTGGGTTATAGTAAAGTGACTCTGCTGACCAAAACATCCTGGAGTAGATTTCCAGAAATATAAAGAGTATCCATGCTCCAATTTCAATCAAAATGAACTTTACAATAAAGCGGCCAATCACTACCATAACCAGGGAGAAGGCCACCAACCAATTGAAAAGCCTATGGTTGTACTCCTTTATAAACTGAGACCGAGACTTCCCCAACATCTGCATATCCATTTATTATACCAAGGCACAGTAAGCATTTGAACCAATAGCAAATCAGGAAATATTATGAACTAGCATGATTTATCTACTTCATGGAGACTTGAAACAATGCAACTATTCATAATAAATTAGTCTACTATGTGCCACTTAAAGATCAATTTATATATGCCAAAAAAGGTCAATTCAGAATATATATATAAGGAATTGCTTTCACATTTCCACTAAGAATAGAAATAGAGATACAAAATATTAAAAAAATTATTTCTATGTATTCAACTAAGGCCCCTTGAACTCCCAAAGCATATGCCCCACAAGTAATAGAGTACAAAATGACAAAACACTGTTATTTCACCAGACCTTCATCATGCGTTGCACATAATTTGTTTTCGAAGGTCCAACACATTCATGCTCAAAACTATTATTGCATTGCTGGAAACCTGCATTAAATTTTGCCAAGGAGGGAAGTCTGAGAACTTGAAGTTGATCCATTTTATCCTCACATCTGGTGTACAGTGCCTCGCAGAGCTTTGAAGATTGATACTCGTTTTGCAAAATAACATTTTTATACATCTGCATGATTTCCCCCAATAAATTATAAACTCTAAATCATCATATTCAAATTCCAAGATGAAAGTAGTATAGACTGCAAAGGACCATAGATCATCAAATCATTAAATATAACCCTGATAGCACACAAGTTGATGACAAGCTTTATAGGTACATAATCCTTCAAAACTTATGCTATTGCTCTCACTCTTCTGACTCACCCACTGTGTACCATATGGTGAGAGTCAATCAGTCACAAGGTCTTAGTTATTTTCTAGCCAAACATGAGACACATGCTATAATTGGTTGTAACTCCAGTTACAAGATGTTGTATACAGGATCTTCCTAACATTTATTAACTTAATTCATTTAATTTTGCTGATAACCTTTTGAAGTTTAAAACTAAAACCATAAAAATAGATTTGATTAGAGGAAATCATTCAGCTAGCTTTTGCTAATATAAATTGAGGAGTACTACCAACACACTTTTCAACACACTCCTTGTGATTGGTTAATATTCACATGGGTCCTATGTGGGTCCCACTCCCAATGTGGTGGGACACATGTGACTTTCAACCAATCACAAGGAGTGTGTTGTGTTGGAAAGAGTGTGTTGCTAGCATTTTTCATATAATTTTAGTTACCAAATGAATTCCCAATAAGCCAATGTTATTTTTGAACATTCAGTCTACTATAATAATTCAAACCACACCTTACCTTCTGCATTTCTTCATCCAGCTGCAAGATTGATTTCTTAGCATGGTGACGGCCAAAATGTTGCTGATCAAAGACTTGCATGACTTGATCTCTAGACCTATCATGGGCCTCTTGCAGAGATTCCTCTGGAAGAGGTAGATCCAATGTTGCCATCTTTTCATTGTATAACTTAAGACATCTCTCAAGAATACCCTTGTTGAAAACCTCCACAAGAGAGCCTGTTGATGGAATTTCTCCTTTGTTCAAGGCTTCAAGTATCTAAATGTGAAATGTCAAAAACAAAACGGTTTAATGGAAATGCACAGAATAAAGTCACATCCAAAGCAATATCTTATTATAATCGGGCAATCATTAGCCACAATAGGACAATACTACAGCTGACAAAGAGTGAAACATTAACAAAGGAAACTTATTAGAATAAAAAGTGAAAAAGGTAAAATATGTTCACCTTGCTAAGCATCAAGGGTGAAGAATTACTAGGACCAAATAAATTCTACTCTAACCTATGACAATAATTGCAGAAAGCATCAACAAAAACAACAAAAGCCTTTTCAACTAGGTGGTGTCAATTACAAGGATCAAACAATGCTATAATGTTATATTGTAAAACATGTCCACTAGCTTTCTCTCTGTTGAAGTTATAGTTATAGGGTTTTGGATATAGAAAGAAAGAAGAGAGAAGAAGAATAATTCATAATAGATAACTGATAATAGATTGATGGGTGATGGATAGATTGATTCAAAAGACTATACACTGACACTTATTTATACCGACCAATAGAGACTAGTAATTAGGAAACAAATCATAATAATTATCTAGAAATATGGAAACTAATCCTAGGAGATATTATAAGATAAAACTTAATCTTAACAGATATTATAAGATATTAAATATATTATTCTAATACTCTAACACTCCCCCTCAAGCTAAAGCTTACTAAGCTTTAAGCTTGTTACAAATATATCCATATTAACAAAATTGAATATAATAAATCGCGGGCCTAGATAGATTGCACTGGGAAAGTCGTGGGGCCAAGTAGATTGAAATGGGAAAGCCACAGGGCTAGGTAGATTGCACTAGGAAAGCCACGTGGCCAGGTAGATTGCTCTTGGAAAGCCACAGGGCCAGGTTGATAGCTCTAGGTAGGCGCAAGATACATCTATAGGTTTTGAAAAAGTCATGGATATGGAACCACAACAGGTAGGAGTGAGAAAACAACCATCCGAGGAGAGAGAAACAAGCCAAACAGGGAGGACCATCAAGTACGAATCCCAGAAACATCGAAACAAGACCAGATCTTGATAGATCACGGCAAGGCTAGTCCGGCGGCGAGGAGATCTGCCGGAACGACCGCCTGAAACGCCGCCACGCGCGGCGAACGACGACAGGCAAGAATGGAAACGTGCCAGCAAAGAACAGGCGCGTAAGGGTGTGTTGCAACTCCGATTGAGGTGCTTCTGGCGGCAGTAGACTCGCCTGAACAGCGCGAGTCCAGTGGTGTGGTCGCCAGTCGGAGTCGTTGACGGTAGCGGCGGCTGGCGGCGGCGGCAGAAAACAAGAGAAAAACAACCAAAAAAAGCATGGCAAGGAGGAGGAGAAGATAGAGCACATCGGTAAATGCACGGTGGATGATTTAAAAGCACGCCGAAAAGATACATGGCGGGGAGGTTGGAAATAAAAGAAGGGTATGGATACAGAGTGAGAAAGACGAACAAATAAAAGTTCCAAACTTTGGAACCCAGCAGCGGAATAGGACCGGGACAGGTCATGGTGGATGGCACCGCTCTAATACCATGTTGAAGTTATAGGGTTTTGGATATAGGAAGGAAGAAGAGAAGAGAAGAATAATTCATGATAGATAACCAATAATAGATTGATTGATGATGGGTAGATTGATTACAAAAGACTATACACTGACGCTTATTTATATTGACCAATATAGACTAGTAATTAGGAAACAAATCATAATAATTATCTAGAAATATGGAAACTAATCCTGGGAGATATTATAAGATAAAACATAATCTTAACAGATATTATAAGATATTAAATATATTATTCTAATATTCTAACACTCTCTAATGCATCCATTCCAAATTCTCTATCATAACATTCTCATATTTGAATCATTGAATTAATTTCTTTAATAGCTCTTTATTGCCCAACACCTATACAACATGGAAAATCCTATAGTTGTGCAGTAAATTTTTTCCTCACAAATAACAATCAAAGCACTCTTCCATTTCATTCACTCTGCTTGAGTGCTATGGTTTACATCTCTTTTTGTTTCCATATCATTGTTTGATGGATCCAAGATATTCAAACCATGTGACTTGTGGTATGGTATGTCTTCAATTTTCAACTCTGTCAAAATTAATGCACCTCCTAGTAAACTTAAATTATACAAACCTTGTTTTACTTCTACATAAAAAAAAGTTGTGCTTCCAAAGCTTGTCTGCACATCACTAGCTTCCCATTAATTTCAAAAGGATCAAATTCAAAAATTTAGTTCTAGTTGTTTACATTAATCATCATTACACTATGTCTCCACAAAAACTTAAGTAGAACTCTTTTTCTCAAAGTAAAACAATGAGAAAAGGGACATGAAGAGCAGTAAAACACTGTGATACAGCTACATCTTGTCCTATTATATTGATTTGCTGATTTTATTGTACAATAATTATGAGATCAGAGAACAAGTAAAGAATTCTATAAAGGTCCCCTGTAGGAAGTTATTTAAAGAGATGTGCGTCGCTCTATTAAAAACTGTTTAGATTCTTTAGAAGATTTACTCCATATCCAACTATGATTACTTTTATTATTTTTGCCTCTAATGAGAAGACTCAAAGCTAAGTACCTGTTCCAAGAAGGAGACAAACTCCTTCCCACTTAAAGTCTTTCCCTGTACAATCTTTGGAGAGATTATACTAGCTACAAGCTCTTTCAATTGCTCCCTTCTCTTAACATATAATTGATCAAGTTCAATATCCTTCATATCACAAAGCTTTGTCCTCTGGAGATGTGGCTGTTAAGGTCCAATGATCAGTTAGATCAACCAATGCAATGGTTTTAATAAAAAAAGTAAGACTATTTTCTAATATAGCAAAACTTTCTATCAAGACATATTAGTAGATATATGATACATACATGGGCACTACCATACCAAGCAGGTTGATTGAAGATGCAAACAGAACTATAGATAACTATTACTTGAAATAACACTTGAATACAAGTGTCAGAAATAAACTACTTCCTATACTATGTTATCATTCTTCAAGATCAAAAAAGTAAAAGGTCTTTCCAAATGAGACACGAGCTTAATAAGGATAGTTTCTAAATAACCATACATACAAATAACTCAAATGCCCTAACCTTTTAATGGTATTTCTCAAAGATATTTCAGAACTAAGCAGTACAGAAGCAAAACAATGGCAGACAAAAAAGGTTTTGTACCTAATACTAACATGTCTGAAAATTTGAAGACTGATCAATTGTAATTTGTATTGGATTAGTTATCATAATCGACGCAAGCCAGTGCAGGCACTCTTAGGACTAGGAATCAATAGATAAGCTCCATTTTCATATCATTTCAAATGCAAAACAGCCAAAAATCAAGTCATTTAAAAAATCAATAGATAAGCTCCACTGTTGATATGCATTCCAAAAACCATACACTTTTGTAGAAATCAATAGAGAAGCTCCATTTTCATGTCATTTCAAATGCAAAACAGCCAAATTTGTTTACTCCAAAGCTCCATATAACAGAATTCCAGATAAAGAAGCCTGGATTAGGGTTTAAAGGGTAAGGAATGAAAGAGAATTTAAAATATGGGACCAAAACATACTTGTGGTAAACTAAAGGCAGTGCTGTTGTCACCCATAATAGCCAATGAGTCCCGGATCTGATTGACCTGATGAAGATAACTTTAGTATAAATATTTAGTTCTAGAATAGTAATATTTTACTGATAATTAGAAATTAAACTCCAGCAGGGAAAATACCAAGTCAATGTTTTTGTCCCCTGCAATTGAATAGTGAACAAAGCCACCCATCAGATCATTGGCTTTAAAAATATGGAAAATCATACTGTAAAAAAAATTATTGCATCCAAAGCTGCAGGCAAATGATGCTAACCACTAGTATTAGGGACTCGTCGAAGAGCTTCATTAACCATTTCTTGCACTGACTTCCCTTCTGTAGATGATTAAGGAGAATATCAATATCCAATAGGGTACACAGGATGGCTGTCAAGGACAACTAACATGCTTGTTCATGCAAGAGCCCTTTGGGCTTGAAGCATGGTCAACGCACAGGCCTATTTTTACCATTTGCGGAAATTCAACTTTTATTATAAAGTATGGAAGTAGCAAAGATCAAATTCTTGACTACTTGGTCATAAAAGGCATTAATATTATGTCAAGGACCAAAACTCTTAAAAGCTAACAGTGCGTTTGATTTATAATTGACTCTTTTCCAAATGTACATTTGGGCAAAAGTAACATCTAACTTTCATTGGCCAAATGTACGTTTGAAACTCCCTGATGGTCAAACAAACGGGCCCTCTATCTTTTAGGTGAGCAAATGAGCAAAGTTTTTATGAACTTACGCAGAAAATCACGTTGGATGAGCCACAAGAGCTTAGCAGGTTCAAATGCCACATCTTGTCCCTATAAAATATCCAAATTTCAAACAAAAATCAATTTATCAATGGCAAAGTTCACATAAAAAAAGAGGAAAAAAATTAGATCAAGGATGACAACACTAAAGCCCTTGGCTTACCTTCACTCTGTTTAACATGCGGCAGGTGCAAATTTAGGATATGCAAAATTTGCGAATCAAATAAACAAGTTAGTAACCATAATTTATCCCTAAAAAGAAGAGGTTATACAAAGCAGTATTAAAAAGATGGGAAGGCAAAAATTGATAATCTAGATAATATTAACAAATTCATCCAGATGCAAACCTCCCATAAAACTCTTCAGCAAGCTCAACCGCAAAAGAGAGTCGAGAGATATCAGCCTCACGTATCTGAATACACAAAGATAAAAAGATGTTAGATTGGCCTAAAAAATTAAGATGAGATTAGAAGCTGATTGAGGGTTTCGAGATTATTTAGCCTCTACCAAGTAATTGAAAGTTGATACCAGAAAAATTTTACATGCAGTCAAGTTTCATGAAAAAAAAACCAATTTGTGCTCAGTTGTTTAAAGCCAAAAGGTAATCCAAATCAGGTACAACTTTAGAATTGTAAGGACAAGGTAGGGTTTTCTTCTCTCCATATCAGACCACATGTGCAATCCAGGACATAGCATTAGCCATCCCTCCCATATCTTAATACAAGATGTTAGTAAAACCAACTATAAAAAGGCTAAATTACCATATAGCACTCAGAGCCCAACATTATACTCAACACTGAAACATTAATTGTGCTTTTTTTACTTTGTTCAATCTCAAAATGGATGTCTTTGTTGTTTTTTCCATTTAACATTAAAGCAAGCTAAACACCAGCAATGAACATGAAATTGAGAGAGGAGGAAACAACTAACCGTCTCAGGCAAATTATATATAAGCACAGAACTCATGACAGTTGCAAGAGCAAATATCCTGCCAAAGCAAACGCAAGAAAAGGCCAACTGAAAAGTTATTTATGATTCAACACAGAACATAGGACAGAATGCATGATCAGTTAGCAATTACCGATCATCATATACATTGGACTTCCCAATACTTTCAAATCCTTCCGTATCAAGGTAAAAGACGGAAGTTCTTACTCCATCAATATCCAACTCTATAGGTGTTCCCCAAACCCATATTCCTGAGAATGTGAACCAAAAGATAATAAAAAAGACTATAAAAGATTATATTTAAATCCAATTAAGCATATTCATGAGAAAAACGCCAATTTCCATCCACCTTTTGTCTTGGTGTCACGCATGTGCCCAACACCAAATCCTAACAAAAAAACATTATTTCACAGTAAATCATTCAACACCTTCAAATACGTCACCAAAAAGATCCCTAAAATGTGGGTAATGAGGGTAAGTTCTAGTAGCTATAATAAAAGATGCACCTTCATAACAAGAAAGAGAGAGAAGTTGATTAAGCAAAAAAGATTTTCCGGAACGATACGGCCCAATCACCTGATAGAAACAGCCATAAACTGATAAAAATTGAACCCGCAAACAGGAAACCAGAGAAATAACATTTATTTAATGCTGCACAAGTTTGCAATATGGATCACTAATCAAAATATCAAATTAATATGCAGCATTATACATTCAAGAGGAATTACTATATTGTTGAAAAAAATCATCAACTACAAAGCATAAAATAAATTATAAAGCATTTGCATAGGTTGTCATAGTAAAACTATAATACAAAGAAACAATTCAAGAAAGGACAAAAGAAGAAAATAAGAAGAAAAAATTGTAAGGAAAAAAAGATCCTGAACTTATCTTCTCATAATAAGACTTACTGAACTAATAGAATAACACTAACCTAACATTAAAACTATTCAGAAACTCTAGAAAAGAGAAAGGATTGGGATCTTCTTGTGTTATTTACTAACATGAGAGGATCATGTTATAAGAGAGAAGGATACAAAATCAAAATTAATAGATCCTACCCACATTCTAAATTGCGGTCCGCAACGCCTATTGCGGCCGCAATAGTGGCTGCGGGGGCCGCAACGGCATCAGGCCGCAATTGCGGTGTGATTTACATTCACCGGAAATGCGCCACAACGCCGCAACACAACCGCATCGCAACCGCAACACTGCTCCATTTTCATTTTCCTTCAAAACCAATGTTCTATTTTTAGATCCCATCACCAATCTTGACCATAAACACTCACCTTAGCTCTCAATCTCTCCTTTCCTTTCTCAGTTTCTCTTAATCTCTCCTTTTTGTGCCTCCATCTCTTTTTATTATTGGGGCAATCCAAAAATTATTTCACGCCGCAGCGGCCGCAATCCGCATGCAGCAGCCGCAATGCCCACAATCGCAGTGGCCGCAACCGCGACCGCAATTTAGAACCATGGATCCTACATATTTAATTGTGGGTCTTAATATAATTGCTTTTGTGTCTTACTCTATCATAACAGGACCCTCTCTTGTTAGTGAATAACATGAGAGGATCCTATTTCAAAGAGAATATGTAAAACTGAGATCACATGAGAAAGCAAATGTCCATATTCACATTGGGGGGGGGGGAGGTTTTTTTGAACCTTCCATAAATTTGAGGTCTTCACTCTTACAAAGTTTTCTGTCTCATCTTTTGGGGAAGAATAATATTCTGAATTGTGAAATATTGAAAGTTCCACGGTTTAGATAACTCTTGCATAGTAATATTTTATAGAAAGCCAATTTATTCAAATGTTTATCTTGTCACACTGTATCACATGCAAGAAGTTAAATACCTTTTATTTAAACTCATGTTTCAATTTGAATCAACTGCTAGCCTACTGCCTATTTTGGGAACAAATAAATGAGAGCAAGTGTTCATAAAGCAATCAGCACTCAGCAACATACACGGGAAAGAGGAATTTTCAACAGGGACAATGGTAACCAACATGATATTAGCTAATCACTCCATCATAAACCAGGACATCCCATCATCATGCCAAGTTCATGAAAATTCATACTGAAAATATATGGCAAAACCCAAAATCAGAAGCAATGCATGCTTTAAAGTTTCAGTGAAACATACTGCCACAGATGCAATGGGGTTTGTTATTCTCTCAATAGCCTCCAAACCTTCTCTTGAAAGACGAAGTTTTGTGTGACCAGGATCAGGTTCAACAATGGGAAAGCTGTACATACAGAAACAAGGCAAGAATAAGGGTAACTTATTACACCAACTCGATACTGAAAAGTAAAATGCACTTTACAATAACCTGAAGAAACACAAGGCAAGAATAACCGTGTTGCGAGGATCTAAAATGGCTTAAAAAATGAAATTAAGGTTTGGGAGGTTCCATCGGTTACCAGTTATCAGATCTTGGAAATGCAAGAAAAGCTTGATGGCATAATGAAGAAAATGAAAGAAATGGATTAATTACTCACGCTTGGTGGAAATTGTCGATGGAGGAGAAGGAAGGAGTTGGAGAGAGGCAGAGGAAGAGTAGAAGGAGCAGAAGCGGTGGTGCAGGAAAATTGTCCATAATGCAGAGAGTTGTCTATCTGCGAAAACGAAAGGAAGGGGAATGCAGTTGAAGAAGGGTAACCATATTCAAAGAAGAATATTGGGATCAGAAGGAAATCCTCGAGATCGGTGTACGTTAAGAATCATGGAAAATGGAAATGCAAGAAAACTCAGAAGACGTGGGTTTTGGTTTGGTTTTTCATCCTTGTCACTAGTGGGCTCACCGAGGGCACATTTTTTTTTTTTTACTTGACCATGGACAGCAGTGACTAATTTCTCGCTGGTTTATAGGCACCTAGATGGGTGGGACAGCTGGCCCTGGATTTTAAAGGAGCTGTATGCCCAAGTTAATTAGCCGTGTTCTTAACTCTCGTAACATGACATTATTATTTTATTTTTTAATAAATAATATGAAAAGACTTTATTTAATTGGTATCCTAATATGATATATCAAAGATTTTATGAAAAACTTGCTCTAATGTTATTCGTGCTAATTTGTTTCTTAAACGTGATTTTAGCTAAAAAAAAAATTATATCTAGCATGTTTAATTTTATGTTTTAAACGTAAATTTAGTCTAATATTAATCAAATGTATTCATTAGAACATAAATTTAAAACCACCATTTGCATAGGAGTCATAAATTTAAATATAATATTATGACATAATTAATATAATATAACACGTTATATAGTTGTTGACATGATTAATTTTATTAAATATAATATTATGACATCATATTATTAGGTGCAAGTATTAAAATGTTTTTCATCAATAATATATTAAAATTAAACTTGAAAAATTAGGCCCATTTATTTACCAATTGTTTATAAAGATTTCCCCCTTCTCCATGTACTACTTTATTAGTTTATTTGACGCTCACTTGTAGATCTCTTTTTTTGTCAAGGATAATATGATTAAAACTCAAAGGGTAAACCAACACACATCATGTTTGGTTTAGCGTTGAAACGTAGTAAACTAATGTTTCCAACGTTAAAAATAATTGTGTTGGAGAATCAAAACTTAAGTTTGAGAAATTTTAACGCTGAACCAAACACACACGACACTTACATGTGATAATAAAGTCAAATGAGTAATTTTATCATGCTTCAACTAATAAACATTATAAAACATATCATGCTCGCTCAAAATACATATAACAAATCATGAAATTAAAATAGGATTTAATTAATATACACAGTCAATGTAAAGAAATTTTACACAAACATCCATTAATGTGCTGTCATGTCATTTAATGAATTTAATAACAAACGGGGTGTCACATTCATTAAATGATGTGGCAGCATATCATTAAATGTCTGTGTAAAATTTTTTTACACTGACAGTGTATATATATAATAAATAAAACTTCCATCACACCTCTATACTTTATGTTCATTCAATTTCTGGGCTTGGGCCTTCAGATTTCTAATCCAATTCATTTTTAAAAGGTGAAAATGGTGAAAAAGCAACTCTCCTCAAATTTTTTTCATTCATTTTAAAGGAAGGTAGACCAACAACACTTTTTTTTTTATACTGGACCAACAACACTTTTTTAAAGCAAGAGGAAATTAAATTCATGGGTCAGGTTGAAGAAGTAGATAGAAACACAGGTAACATTTCATAGCCCGTTTTTATTGGGCTCAGAAAGTTGTCCCATTTTAATCACACACATTTCAATCCATTGATTTATCCAATTTTTTATTGGAAAATCTTTTTTTTTTTTACAGTAAAGATTTATCTTTTTTTTATTTCTTGAATTACCTTTTAGATGTATAATTTAAAGCAACACATTAAGCAGAAAGATATTTCACCGGCAATAATATATTTTTCCAGCATGATAACAAGTTACTGGTATATGTTTTAACACATATTATTGACAACTTATTGTTGGTAAATTTTAAATTTTATTCCAATTTTTCAGAACAATACATATTATTGTTTTGTGGTATACTATTACCGTAATATTATTTGTTTCATAATTATTATATATTTATTTCTTATATTTTAAAATATAAATATTATATAATTATGAATAAAAATATATAAAATGTAATAAAATAAAAAATACTATATCCTTTTTTTTCATAATTAAAAAATAAAAATAATATAATATTTTTATAATTAAGAATAAAAGTATATAAAAAGAAAATAAACTTAAAAACCTCCTTACAATAGTAAATATCATTTAAAAAAAATAGAACAGATTTTTAAAATTACCAACAATAAATTATCGGTAATATGTTTCCAAATATCTACCGGTAACTTGTTGTCGTGCATCTAGTAATTTATCGTTTTACCACAAACTCGTCACTTGTGTTGAAAAAATATATTACGAACAATAAGTTGTCCGTAAAAGATGTTTCTATTCAACATGTCACTTGTAGGCATGACAACGCGGCGGGTCAAGGGCGGGTTTTGCTCTCCCAGTCCCTGCCCCCGTAAAAATCGGGACGGGTTCGGGTTTGAAGAGAACGGGTATGGAATTATGAAACCCAACCCCATCCCCGCGGGTAAGGGTGGGAACAGGCCAAGTCGTTCGTCAGGGGCCTATAGTTTGGCTTACATCAAGCCTAGCTCAGGCCAGTTTATTAAATAGATAAGGCAAGGCTATTTAAAAGCCTATATAGCAAAACAGGCCAAGTCTCAGGCCATCAAAAAAACCTTTTGAGCCTATAAATGAAATACTAATATTTTATATATTGTTATTATTATTATAAAGATTTTTATTATATAACCTTATAACTATATACTTATTAGCTTGAGTAAATATATAAGTATGTTGTCTTCGATAAATCATTTGAGCTTATAAGTCTATTCAAATACATGCTTATGATATATTCAAGTACCTCACTATAAAACATCATTTTAAGCAGGCTTTCAGGCCAACTCAAGCTTTAAATAGGCCAGACTCATGCCATAAAATAAAGCCTATATTAGGTAAACAGATGAGGCTCAGACCATGGATTTAAGGTGCATGTCAGGCTTAGGCTTTGGAAAGCCAAGCTCGGCTCGACTTATTCTCATCCTTACCCGCAGGTCCCCGACGAGTTCGGGGAAAACAGCAGGGATTTCACTTTTTTATTTTTCATTTTTTCTCTATTTTTTATAGCTGAAATATATTTTTTTTAAATAAGTTATATATATCTAATATACTCTAATTCAAATAACACGTAAATATATACATTGATAATCCTAAAAAAATAATAAACTTAAAAATTATATTATATTTTAAGGAAAATATATAAGTTTACCTTTATTATTTAACCATTAGTATAGTAAAAGTATTTAATTATTCTATCGGGACGGGTTCGGGTTCGGGAACAGTGCGGGTTCTTACACTCCCAAACTCGCTCTCGTCCCCGTTAAAGGCGGGGTGAGTTCGGGATCGGATTTTACTTAAACCTTATCAAAGCGGGTTTTCCCCGTCAATGTCGAGGTGGGGCGGATCAATACCTGCGGGTTCAGTTTGTTTGTCATGCTTAATTACTTGCGTTGAATTGCTATTCTCACCCTTTTTTAATATTCACACCACCTATCTTTTTTGTATTTTACTCTTATCCTAAATTACCCTTCCTTCCCAACTTTTATCCTCCCCTTCCATTCCATTCCATTCCCCGTACAACTCACCCTCCTTCTTTGTCCCCTCCTCCTAGGGATGACAAAGTGGGTTGGGCCCGGCAGGCCAGCCCGCCTAACCCGCCAAAAATGATAGGGTGGGTTAGGTCCCTCCGGCCCGCCAACCCGGCGGGCTAATAGGTGGGTTGGGGCGGACCGGCCCGTCGGGTTGGCCCATAGGATTAGCCCGCCAAATTTATTCATTTTTTAACTCTTTTTATTTATATTTAGTATTTAATTATAATAATTTTATAAATATTAAGGAAAAATGTTATGTAAAGACAAAAAAGTATAAATATTTTTTTAAAATTTTATTAAAATTTAAATTTATTATGTATTATATTTATTTTAAATTTATTATATTTTTTTATAATTTTTTGGGTAGGCCAGGCGGGTCGGCCCGCCAACCCGCCATCCCACCTTAAAACAAGGTGGGGTGTGCATTCTGGCCCGTTTTTTTTGGCGGGCCAACCCGCCCCGCCCCATTTTTGGCGGGACGGGCTGACCCACTTTGCCACCCCTACCTCCTCCGTCTTCCTTCTTCACAAAAATTTTGATTGCCCCTGCATATAATTTTTATGTACCGAAAATTGGATTTCCGTTATAAAAAATTTATAAACCAGAAATTATTTTTTTGATATATAACTTTTGTGTACCATAAATTGAATATCTTGTGCACAAATCTGAAAATTGTGCTGGAAAATTGAATTTCCGATACATAATTCGGAACAAGATTTTGAAGTCATTTACGGAAACTTCCGGTTCACGGTATTTTGTCTTGTTATTTTAATTAATAAAATATTTTATAAGATAATAAACTATATATATTTTATAATAACATATTGTTTTATATATAACATATATACTAATATTATATATAAAATAAATTATATGTAATATAAATATGAAAGTTTATAAAATATAAATTGTATAAAAATAATATTTAATAATAAAATTATATAATTTATAATAAAAAATATAGATATATATTTTATAAATTTTATAATGACATCATATTTATTATATTTAATTTTATAATTTTATCATACATAAAAGTAAAATATTATTAAACTATGTATGATGTAATTATAAAATTGATATATAAAATATTATAATTTTATATAATAATATAATATGTATAATATATTTTTATATAGCATATATAACTTTATATAATTATATATCATATTTTTATAAAATATAATTTTATTACTACATCTATACTATTTTTTTTGCGTAAACTATAAGTATCCCCTATTATCAGGGACAATAATAAAAGGAATATCCCTCTTTTAATTTCCATATTTGGTAAATGATTTTATTTTTATATTAAATTTTTAATTTTTAATAATTACTTCTACAAAAATAATTATTCACAATTATTTTTTATTTTATTTTTATTTAAAATATAGAAAGGCACGAAGCCTCTCTCTCCCCGGTGGCTTTTACCACGGTCTCTTTAATTTTGGGACCATTCATGGTGCCGGTTTTTAACTGGATCTAATATTCTAATGTGTTATAGAGTTGTTATACATTTTAATAATAATAATATATTGGTATTTGGTAGTTTTTTTTATTTCATCTGGAACTCTTATCCACCGTCACTGGCCATAATGCCTACGGAGAGCTAGCTTTTGCGCAACCACGATCCACGAAGACACACAGATGGGGTTGCTCACACCGCAATGGTGAAAGGAAGGCGAGACGTTTTCCGGCAAGAACTAGCTGTGGGGTGTCTGTTATTGAACGATTATGCGATGTTGAGCTTACATGTTATGCGATGTTAAGCTTACATTTTCCGGCAAAGGGAAGGTTACTGCAATGACAGCTCCGAAGGAGCTTCGGAAAATTAGCAATCTTTTTATCTGAGATGTGAGGTGAAAATCTTGTATGGACATGTATATAGATTTTGTAATTACAATTCTTTAGTACCAATAAAATGAGTTTCTT
The DNA here is from genome assembly GCA_026901365.1 of Sesbania bispinosa. Lineage (NCBI taxonomy): Eukaryota > Viridiplantae > Streptophyta > Magnoliopsida > Fabales > Fabaceae > Sesbania > Sesbania bispinosa. Next base: position 363,189 of record QLOH01000596.1, read on the forward strand.
CTTCTGCACTCTCAGTACCGGAATTCATAAAATTCTCAAACAGAGGGTTCGTGATGGCGGAAAAGGGATGTGGTCGATTTACAACGATGCCACTCTATACTGGAGACGATTGTTAGAGCAGCAAAGCCAACAGGTGGTGCGATGCGGAAGAGGTTTCGAAGCATAGTGAAGGTTTGAGACGCAGTGTCGGAGGTAGCCATGGCCATTGCCGGTGAACTATCCGGCGACGCTTCTCGTCTCTATCATCCCTCTTTTGTCACCATGTACTATTGGCTGTTAGTGTGGGAAATAATGTTTCAAAGATAGAAGACTCAAGACTGTGAAAAAATAAAAAGAGGTACCCTTGTTACCGGAACAACCTGTAACAAGCTTTTAATAACAGACGTTGATTGCAAAATAGAGTAATCTAATGGTCATATTTGAGGGTACCATCAATGGTCCCAAAATTAAAGAGACCATGGTAAAAGGCACCCTCTCTCCCCTAGTATAGAATAAAGGTGGTTAAGGCGTGCAGCAAAATGGGTGAATAAAAAGAGGAGGGAAGGTGGAAAATGTAGAGAGAAAAAAAGAGTAAGAAAAATAAAAATGAGAAAATTAGGGTGGTATGAATAGCAAAAAGGGTGGTGTAAACGTCGAACTCGCGTATTAACTGGCTTCTTCAGCGCTTTTTGAGTGAAGGCCCGCCTATGCTTCAAAATCGGGCCGGGGTATTCATTTACTTGTACTGTTTATATATTAACATGAAAGGGTAAACTGTTTTTTGTTTTGAAATTTCATTATTTTAAAAAAATTGATCATTGATAGCAATAAAATAATTTTTTATTTTTCATAAATTATAAATAAAATATATATACAATCTATTTTGTCATAATTAAATGCAAATTTAGGACAGAACACCTTGTCATAATGTAATTGAAGGCGATGGTGGTCCTCCAAACTTTTAAAGAATTTGAAAGCCACCTAGCCAATGTGCCATAAACTCCCAACCATATATACAATGCAAGTAAAAGAACAAGCATAACATTTGTTAAAGTGGAAAAATATAAACCAGTTAGGAATGGACGGTGGAATGTTAAACAGTAGAATGGAGTGGTGGGAGCGGAGGGAGGAGCCAATGCTATATCTTGAAAGTTACACGCGTGTAGGTGTACCTGTGTGGTGTGCAAGTGTTCATCTATCATCATCAAGCGTAACGCTACTCTCGTGTGTCTTTGCACCGACACAAACTTGTAATTGCAATCTCGCTTACGCATACGCAACGCATCACAGAGCTTTGAAACTCTCAACTCACGGGAAAGAATCCTTCTCCCCTTTTCCCCTCTCTGTCTTTTTAATTGCTATATATCTAGGCAACGTCTAGGGTGTGGGTGACACACAGGTGTTTCGTTAGACTTATTTATTTTTTAATGAATGTATCTGATATGTTATCTGCTACTTGGTAAATCGGTTTGTGCAAAAATTGCTCGAGTGCCCCTCTAGTGAAATTTTAAACTGCTATCTGTTGGCAACCTTCATTAGTAGTCTAGCAATCAAGCTAACGAAATGGACCAAATGGTGCGAAGAAAACCGTCCAGCAAGACAGTACCAGTGTTTATCCATTTTTGGTTTGAAGTATCCATTAACGATGTTATTATTTTTGGTCCAGAGTAAGACAGTATCGTTATTTATTATTTTACTCTAACAAATTAATTAACCTATTATAACCTGAAAAAAAAGTGACACACCATGTGAGTGACACAGCTAGAAGCACCCATATATCTACTACTATTTCCCTTTCTTTTTCCTTTCCTCCTTCAAAAATTAACACTGTACAACTGGATAGATTAAATTATAGGTTAGGTCTCTGCCCCCTACCCTGGTCCCCATTCAACAGGTATAATTAGTGCACGCACAGGTTCAGATATAATTAATATGAATAAGCATTCACTGTAAATTATTAATTAATATTTCTTAGTCTGCTGCGGTGCCCCGCTTCCATGTTCAACAATATAAAATAAAATAATCCTGTTAACATTCTTTATGGAGCCTAAAATAAAAGTAATTAATTCTTTCCCTTGTTTATCATGTTATAATTAAGGGAATTTGAGTTTTGGATGTGATTGCAGCATCGATACTCGATACATTACGTACTTTATAGTCTTTGTAGAGTGGGGACAAAGACAAACACATATCACTGAAAAACTAAAGTATATAAAAAAATGTTAAAGTGAAGAAGAGAATCACATTAAAGTTAAAAAGTTTGACAAAATGATTGACTTGTGCAGCAAGCACCTTATTTAGCTCAAATGAGATATATCTTTTTTAGCAGCTAGCAGAAAAAGAACCTGACAGCTTTAAGGAAAGCCACCTTGACTTGTAACACGTGATCCTTAACAAAATCCATACCATTTATTTATTTAGCCTTGTTTAAATTACTTTTCCATGCTGTATTTACTATTTTGTAGCTTTATCTTCAAATTCATGAAACATGCGAGCGATGTTGCTGAAATAAATGAGAATGTGAGATATTTGCCAAGACCCTTCCTTTTCTTTATGTATAATATTCAAGTTTATGGTTAAAAGATTTAAAGCAATCCATGATTCCATATTAGAGGTTGCACGAAATTATAAAGTGTACTTAAATATCTCTTGGCACGTTATTCCTTTTGGCTCGACTTTCTATCAGAGTCATTTGCATCTCAAATTTCCATGCAATTACATCAAATGACAGTTTTTCTTATTTGATTGAAATGGGAAAAAAGTAAAAGGGATCAATTGACTAAAGAAGAAAAAGAGAGGGAAAAAAAAGGCAAACAAGTAGAGAATATGTGGTTTTGATGGAAAATCTTAAATTTTTATAATTGTGAAGATTAATAATGAGTAGTGATTAAATTAAAAGAGTTAAGGAGAACTGTAGAAGAGAAACTTGGAATGGTAATATAAAAACTTTCAATCTGTTTATTTTTAGAAAATATTTTTATTTTTATTTCTTATTTTTAGTCTAAATTATAAATCATGTCAACTTATTCTTTTTTATTTTATTTCATATTTCTGAGTTTTATATAGAAAAATAGTGAAACAAATATAAAATTGTTTTCACTGTTTCTTTTACAAAATTTTAAAATTGGGAAGTAAAATGATGTTTTTATAATTAAAACTGAAAATATTTTGGTAATTAAAATTAAAAATAAAAAATAAAAAAAGTTTTTCCAAAAAGACCCCTAAATTTAATACAGAAATTTTAATATGTATCATTTGAAATTTTTTCTATTTATTATTTGAAATTATTTTTTTCTTATCCTAACAATAAAATCTAGTAATTTAGAATTAGTCTGTCCAAACACAATATTATTTTATTTAAATTGAGAGAAAAAATTATCTCCATTTATCTCGAAAAATTAAAAAAAAATAAAATAAAAAGAATAAGTGAATCTCTTAAATAGGTAAAATTGAAAAGGAAAACAAATTATTTTCTCAAAATGTTTGATGAAATAATTACACACATATATATATATATATATATGATCTCATATTAATTTTTTCCACCTTTTTTTTCATCAAAGAGAAATGGTATATTCACTTTGTTTTCTCACCATTTAACCTCTTCTCATTTTTTTCTTGAAACAAATGGAGTGTAAGCGATATTAGTTACATCTTATCATAAATTGTATTTAGGGAGAGGTTATTTAAAATTGAATTTTTCCAATGATTTACTTTTAATTTTTCAAGTTAAATGTTTTGTTCATATAAATTGATAAATTTAAATTTGATTATTATTTAAATTTTATTTGTCTGTCATCCTTACATTTTTTAAATATATATAGCCCCTCATCGATCTAGGACTAAGATTAAGAGTATGTGATTTTTTAAACATTATCAATTATCTGTTTAATTAGTGATACTTATGAGTTAACTGTTTAGTGAAAAATGTATAGAAATAGTCATTTTCTATATACTTTTAGAATGGTGATATTTATAACAATCCAAGAAACAAAATCAATCCAAGAATGGTGATATAAGATAACTGTTTAGTGAAAGATTTTACCTAATCATTCCTCAGAAGTTTACTAGCAAGTGTACGATGAGGAATTATAAAAATTTAATTAAAATAAAAAAGGTTAAAATTAAAATATAAATGTTTGAAGCTCTTTATAATTTTAAACTGATGTAATTGATAAAATAGTTAATATAATGATAAATTGTAATGATCTCGTATATTTAATTTGAATCGATTAAAGCAATTTAAGTATTAATTAAAAAAATTAATAACATATATTAATTGAATAATTAATTGAACAAATAATTAATATTGATTTGATTTGATTTAATATAGAAATTAATAATATATATATAACATGAGTTTAATTAGTATGCACTGACATGTAAAAGAGTTTTACACTGACGTTTAATCACGATTTTCCATTTATATGACTTTTAAAATATTAATTAGTAAAGTCAACAAATTTACCATAAATCAAGGGTTATGATTAATCGTCTATGTAAAACTTTTTACACTGTCAGTGTACAATCATTTTTCTCATATAACATTATTAAAAAAAATACACACTACAAAAAAGTTTGCCAAACGGCTACGGACGCTTTTGCTGACACAATGCTTTTTCCGTCACTAAAAGGTCATTTTACCTAAAGGTTTTTATAAGTAGTAAGTATTGCAATTTGCAATCTATAATTTCTCAACGCTGCTACCACGCTCCGCAACTTTTTACTATTCATCCGGTTTTTCTTTTACTTTTTTTCTTTTTTCTTTACACGGGTACAAGCGAGTTCCTTATTTATTAAACAAAAATTCTCTCCAATAATTTTCTTTTACTTATTTTTTTAAATTCTTTTGTTATTTAAGATGATAATTTTTCTCACTTTTTTAATATATTATTTGTCTCATTATTTATTCATTAATAATTTAATATATTATCTCTCTTATATATTCAATCTATATTACAATTGTTTCTCATGTGTCATATTTTCTCACTTGCGTTCTTTTAGTTTTTTCATTATCAGTTTAATAAAGTGATTTTTTTATGAATCACATGTATATACTCCACGGAACACCGTCCTCCTTCTATCATTTTCTTTCTTTTTTTGTTTTCGTATCACTTATTCGTTTTCTTTTTCATCATTCTTATATTAAAATATTTCCTCTCATTACCCGTTCCTTTTAATATGTTTAATTACAAAATTGTTGTTTTTATAAATCACGAGTATCCTCCACGGGGGCAGTTGTGCTCTTAACAACCGTTTTCTTTCCCCCCTTTTATCACACTTTAATTTTCTTTTTTCATTATTATATTAAAACAATTTATCTCATTATTCATTCATACCGTTTGTTTCATTACATAATTTATCTCTCTATTTTATTCATTAATATTTTCATTTATTTATTATCTCTGTTCTCTATTCTATTTATCTATTTATTCTCTATCCTATAATTGTTTTCCCATAACACGTGTCATGAATTATCAGTTTCAGTAAAATCATTTTTTTATGAAGGAAATGTATTTTCCACATGAGGTAGTCATTTCCCGCCGTTTTCTTTTTTTATCATACATTTATTTTCTTTTTTTAGCTTTATTATATAAAAATATTTTCTTTCATTACTCGTTCCTATAAAAATATTTTCTCTCATTATTCGTTCCTTTTTTTATCATGCATTCAAGTTTGTTGCTTATTTATTGTAGAAATGATTTTTTAAACCATTTATTTAATTAACAATATTTTTGTTATTATTGGAAAAAAGTTGCATTTATGCATAACCTATATCTATACATTACCAATAAAATAACCTATATTTATACATTAATAAAAATTATTTATAAAACAATTTTTTTCGTCATCCATTCCTATTTTTTTCATTACATAAAAACATATATTAAGAAATATAATAAGTATATCGATTTAAATTTAACGTTATTTTTCTAATATATCATTTATCTATCTATTTTATTTACTGATGTTTTAAATTATTATCTATCTTATTTATTTGATTTATTTATTATATTTGCTCTATATTATAATTGTTTCCACAATACATGTTTCGTGTGTTCAAACTTCCATTTTTTTAGTTACATTATTCTCACTTTAGTAAAGTGGTTTTTTTAATCACGAGTATTTTTTTATTATTATATTAAAAAAATTCTCTCATTATTCGTTTCTATTAATATGTTTCATTATAAAAGTATTTTTTATGAATCGAGGGTATCCTCCACAGGAGGCAGTTGAGCTCCTACCGTTTTCTTTTTTTCTCACACATTAATTTTATTGTTCTACTATTATTATATTAAAACAATTTCTGTCTTCATCCATTCCTTGTTTTTCATTACATAAAAAGCATACATTAAAAAATATTATAAATTTGTTGATTTATATTAAGTTTAATGTGATTTTTTCAATTTATCATTTATCTCTCTATTTTATTTATTGATGTTTTAACTTATTATCCCTCTTATTTATTCGATTTATTAATTTTATTTACTCTATATTAAAATTATTTCCACAGTACACGGGGGCAGTATTGCTACTACCATTTTTCTTTCTCACACATTAGTTTTCTTCTATTATTATTATTATTATTATTATTATTATTATTATATTAGATCAATTTTTTTCATAATCCACTTAAGTTTTTTTATTACGTAAGAACACAAATTAAGAAATTTAATAATTGTGTTGATTTATTGATTTACATTAAATTTATTGTAATTTGTTAATATATCATTTATCTCACTATTTGTTGGACTATGCAATGATGCGCGGTTAATAGTTACTGAACTCGTCGTCAATATCATTGGAGCATTAATTCACCGTTGACGCTAATGGGCAAGGGGACAAGGTATATATTCCCTGCATGAACCTGGTTCCGACTGATAACATGTCTTCATTAAAATTTCAGCGACGTCAATTCCCTATGTGTGTCTGCTTTGCAATGACCATTAATAAGAATCAGGGTCAAGCGTTGTCTCGTGTGGGTTTATATTTGCCACGACCTGTATTCAAACATGGTCAACTATATGTGCCAATATCTAGGGTGGGAGTCAAAGGCGGTCTAAGGGTTCTTATTGTTAATGACAGTTTAGATCGGGCATCCATATATGACTGATAACATTGTATATATAGAAGTCTTTGACAAGATATGTATCTTATATAGTCCGCAGTAAATTCATGGAACAATGATAATTGTTAATTAATATAATAAAATATCAATATTTCAATTATTGTCATCAAATTAATTTATTTAAAACCCGTGCATAGCATAGCACGGGATTCACACTGGTTTGTATATATAATATATAGGTATTAACTGATGAGTTAATTGGTATCTGATAAGCTTTATTAAATTAAAAATATTTTTAAAATTAACTGATAAACTAGATAATAAATGTAAAAAGACATAAAAAGAAAATGAATAAAAATTATATTAAAATATTATAGATAAAAATGGAAATCATGGATTAAGCTGAACCAGTTTTTTACTCGGTAAAGTTTTTTTTTTTTTTTTGCAAAACCTTCTATTGCAAGACTTGAACTCAAAATCATGGATTAAGCTGAACCAATTTTTTACTGGCTGAATCATGTACTCGGTGATAGAATGACATGTTTTATACAATAATTACGTGCTAGAAAAGAATTAATAAAAATAAGGTTGTCATAAATTTTGTCTAATATAAATTTGATAAAATCTACGTATTGAGATAATAATATAAAGTAGTTAATTACTATTAGTTAGTAATAATTATGAATTCATATGCAATGAAAACTCACCATTAAATTAATAATTAACTACCTCTACATAGATCAGATTTGAGCAAATTATTATCCCTATTATGTTTAAGTATAACTATAAGTCGCAAGCCATTTTTGAAAAGAATAGAGAGCGAGATGGGTTAAAATGTTAAATAGAGCGGGTGAGACGTTACTTTCTGAAAGTAATTCATGATTCCTAAAATAATAATAGGAAAGTCACCCCCAACAAACTATAATTGTCCGTATGACCCTTTTAGAAATTTATCTGAATTAATGCTTCACTTTTAAAACTTCTATAGGAGGTGATATCGATATCATAACTCATAACGAGACAGGGAGAGATGGATAGTACGAACTGCCAATAATAAAAAACATATAACAATTTGTATAATATATATGTATTATTATTTATTTACAAACAACAACTCTCCAATATTATTCTGTGTGTGATAGAGTTAGCATAGCTATCTCATCTTTATCTTAAATAAAAAACTATGTGCAGTCTGTTTTTTAATGAAAAAGCGGTAAGTTCACCTGCGATCTGAAATTAAATTAATTAAATAAGTATGCTAATTATTATGTGACTAAAATCCAAAGGCGCAGAATTCTCTGCAATTATGCAGAACTGTAGTCAAATAAATTAATTAATGTAATAAATAAATGAAAAGCAGAGTGCAATCGATAAAGGAGATACTATGTGGATCCACTCGGTTTGGTACGATGCGTGGAAACGACAAAATAAGGTTTATATCTGCAAAGAGATTGTGTTTAAAAATTGGTAGAACTGAAAAGAAAAGCACAGGGAAAAGAATAAGGTGCAGGAAGCGGTGGAAACAGTAGTTTTCAGAAACATAACACTATTTAGTATTTACTATGCAACCAAGCATCCAAGGTGAGACTGATTGTGATTCCCTGCGAAAAAAGAAATAAAAAAGGTATTGGGCTTCCATGTCTTGATCGTTTTCTATCCATATTTCCTATTAAATTGATTTTTTATTCAGTGTAATATTTTTTTGATTCAGCTATTAAATTGTTTGTAACAACGTCTAAGAATCATAAAGAAAATTATGACAGTTGAGATGATCACTTCAGAATTTGAAAGGGATGGGTTCCTGCTAATTCCTTGTACTAGACTAGTAGTCTCACGCCACTCAAGTGAATATGACAACAATAAAGATATCTTATTAACATTTCTAATCACAATTATAAAAATAAAAAGTCACATCCGTTAATATCATGTGTCAAACTAATTTCATAAAATTTCATAAAATTCGAAAATTAATTGATAGTTAATCAAACTAATTTATTTTAACATATAATATGTTTTTAAAATATAAGTAAAAGTCCACTATTAAATAACATACCTACGAATGTCCAAATCATCTCAAATTTGATATACATGATCATGAAGGTATTATAATATTATTCAACGGTTGGATTAGTCAATTTCATATTCTATCAAAAATTATTAAGGGTAAAATAACATTTTAGTCCCTATAAAATACCCGAATTTTGATTTTCGTCCCCGGAAAAATTTTCTTTTTTATTTGATCCTTATAAAATATTTAAGCTATTTTTTTAGTCCCTACTGTTGATTTCACTATTAATTACGAATGTGTCGAACGTCCATCACAATTAGTAATCATATGTATTGTACTCCGGCACATTATATAACAGTGTTTGTCTCTTTAAACACATTCAAAGACTATTTGTGATATATATGAATAAGGAAATATACAAAGAATTTCAGCTCAAATTGACCTTGAAATTTGACTCTCTATATGAGTTTAAGGATGCTAACACTCTTATATAATGTGTTAGGGTACTTCTAAAGTATTGTTGACTATTATGGACATTGGAAACATCCACAATTAACAATAAAATCAACTTTAGGGACTAAAAAAATAGCATAAATATTTTATAAGGATGAAATAAAAAAGAAAAATTTTCCAGGGACGAAAATCAAAACTTGGGTATTTTATAGGGACTAAAATGATATTTTACCCAATTATTAATTTGTGTAAGTCTTGAAGTTTATACCTGGTGTCAACAAATCTAACTCTATAAAAATGGTTAATTAACATAATTTAAACTCAATTTATTTTATAAATAATTTATCCTTTATTTCTTTTACTTAATAGTTAATACTTGATACTCGTTTACTGTCCAAATCATTTCCTTTTTATTTAAATCTTGAAATTTCCCTCAATTAGTTTAGAAAGAAATCTAGTTATAAGAAACTCCTACTTGACAATATTTAAAATTTGTTTATAATACATTCCTTCTTAAAGGGTTTATCCTTAAATAGACCCTAAAATTACCTTATTAACATGCTTGTCTATCTTAGAATAATTTTTTTTCATACTATATCTTCAATAAATAAGTTATGATATGCAGGGACGGATCTAGAGGGGGTAAGTGGGGGCTTTCCTCCCCCTCCTCAACAAGTGGTATACTATATATTTTACTCACAAAAATTTACATATTTTATTTTTTAGTTATTTTTTATGTTTAAATTGTGTTTTTTATTGATATTTTTATATTTATATGAATGTGACGCCTAAAGCTCTTTCTGGATCCAATTATATGTATATATGTCTAGTATGTATATCCTTTCATCTTATTATCATGAACAAAGCCATAGCGTGCAGGATTTGTTGATGTTAAAATGATTTTATATTATTTTATTGGAAGATGATGTCCAGAGCGTAACACATTACACATATTGATGGACGGTCATAAACAAATTCAGATGATGAGTAATTATCTGTCAATTATGCACATCCTCTCTGTTTTTGTATTTTTTTTTTTTTGCAGCTACATAGCTGAATGATCTAATCTAATATTATATTAATATTAATATTAATATTACATTTGCATAAGGATTTGGGGAACGTAAGTCATGGGAACATATAATTCAAACTTTATCCTTCTCTATGAAGGCATCCACCCTCACGCAACCTATGCTTTAAAGACTGCACTAGCAGATTTCTTCCTCAACTAACATTACTTCTTCTTGAAGGAGAGAATAAGAATCAGGATTCAGGATTCAAGCAAGCACTGATTCAATTAATCAAACAACTTGTCTCAAAACTTAAAACTAATAGATAATTATAATTAGAATGAAGCAAAGAACCAAAGGAGAACAATCCGCAATAACAATTCACCAATTTAACTAAACTATATTTCAACTTTATTTTATTCATATTAGTAAAATCTACCCCGTAGTAAAAAACAGAAGGGGATAGAAGTCATAAAACTGTTACAGTCATCAGATTTTTAATCCTCATTTTCCTCACTAGCAAATTAAAAAGAGGAGGAAAAAAAAGCCGAAAAAAGAAAAAAAAAGTCAAAAATTTATGGGTTATCATCATTAATCACCACTGCTAAACCAGTTACGACCTTAACCCCAGAAAGTGAACCCTTGGGTTTCAGCTCCGGTGGCTTCCATTCATCCACCGCCTTGTCTCCTTCGCCGGACAAAGTAATAACAGAATCAGTGACAGAGTTTGAGTTTTCCTTCAAAATCTGCTGTTTTTTCTTCTCCTCTTTGATTGGGGGCGCAGGCGTAGCAGTAGCGCGCGTATACGGGGAGAGCCACTTCGCTTTGACATATTCCGCTCTTCTCCACGGCGGAACGTGCATTCCCTTCTTCTTCAGACTCTGCTTTGCTGCCTCTGATACTATAGCCACGATGCTCTGTAACCGATCGCACTTTCCAACGAATATGTAGGGAAGGTTCTGGAGAATCGTTTTGTAAGTCTTGGTTGATCGAGCGATCTCGAATTCTGACCTGAAGTCAATATCAATTAACACTCGCTCATTCCCCAGCATCACATCTATGTACTCATATTCCCCTGTACAGAATCAAACATATAATTAAGTAAGAAATTGAAAAATTTATGATAATTTCTCACAATCAACAACCCAATCCAATTCTATTTCAGGATTCGAGAGAGAAAGTACCGGCGGGGTAGTAAGGGGATTTTTCCCAGCGAGATTTGCAAATGGAAGCATCGTATCCGAGAGCCAACAACCCTTCTGTAACAATCTTTCGGCACAAATTATCTTTACGCTTGCAGATCTTGTTCTTATCAACGATCTTCGCAGTGTCCGCTAGCAAATTCCTCTCACTAACGCTCCCACAAGCTACCAAACCCTGTCCAAAACGAAAATAAAAGCGTTTCAGAATTCACAATCGTTTTTAACGCTTTTAATTTTAAACACCAATCCGCTCAAACTTACCTTGAGGATTTCAGACGCTTCAGCGGGAGAATAATTGGAGTCGCCGAAACCGCCATGCGCGTCTGATTCGTCGTCGGAGCTATCGTCACAGTTTCTATTGAAGCAGTTGCGTCCGCACTTGACAGGAGCGGTGTGCTTCTCGTGATTCTCCTCGAGATAATTCTGCACCATTTTCGCTAAACATACCGAACTCGGTTCGAAATCAGTGGAGCCGTTGAAGTTTTCCTTGCATAAATGCGATTCCTGGCCACCGCCGATCTTTTCCGCCGCCGAATTTCTCAGAACGCCGGAGAACGGGCGTTCGAGGAGCCGCTTCAATCGCGACTTGACAACCGGCTTGACCAGCTCAAGTCGAGTCCCCTCCGCCGGTATCTGAGAATCGATCGGCTGAATTTTCATCGGAAAAGGCATCACAACAACGACGATGGCTCGCCAGAGTCTCACGCTCTCAATTCTTCGTCTCTTCCATTACCAAAACCAAATCTCGAGCTAAATTTTCAATTGGAGTCGGAAGACAGAACTGTGGAGAACTAATTAAGCCTCTGAAGTTCTGCAAAAGCACCTTCTCGATTCTCCGCCTTCGTTTTCAAAATTTGAGGACGAAGAAAGTCAGAAACTCCCCCCAAAAAAGAGGAAAAGTTAAAACAAAAATAGAATGATATTCTGCCAAAACTGTAGACACTGAAACCAGAGTAAGTCTCTTTGATTTTTCTCTTTCTCCTATTATTATATAGTCATAATCTGCCTCGGGGTTGGAAGACGAAGCATGGAATAACTTGAAAACTATGCTAAGTAAAGTCGCTTTTGCTTAGGGTTTCTACCAAAAGATTAGATTAGAGTTCCCAAACAAGAGACGGCACGACAACGTTAATTCGATCCCAAGATCAGCAGCGATCACCAGAGCCACCATATTTTCCGGCGCGTCGATTGAATTTTCCGGCAAGTGTGTCCCCGGCGACGAGGATCAGACTTGTTTGGTTGCGTGAGGTTATGGCTTTCAGGCAGTAGGTAGCAAGGAGAGGATAAGGAGCAGATCAAAAGTGTGGACTATTTAAAGGCAAAGAAGACGAAAATGCGATGACGCTGGACTAAACTGCAACGTGTAAATCATACGTGATCCTACGTGGCTGATTGCGAGAACTGCCATAGAGATTTCGTTACGTGTCGAGGTTTGAACCGGGTTTTGCTTCGTGATCTTGGCTCACGTTGCCACGTTACGTCAGGTGTGGGGTGGGGTGGCGAATTACCGAAAATGTCCATGTCCTTTTGCGAAAGCCTCGTGAAGCGGACGCTTTGGGAAACAGGCTCACGATGGTGGCATGGGCCTGATGGAAAATCCAAAACCCTTTTCGGTTTTTGGGTGAGGGTGTTGTTGTTGCGCGTGACTTTTTGTTGACGAGAATACCCCTGTTGTCGTGCAAAGGAATCTTTCACTGTGGCTATATACTTGTCCAGGAGGAAAATAAGCTCAGGAGTAGTTTAGTCATATGGCGTCCCCCACTCCCCCCCGTCCCAGGCAATCTGCGTCATGTACTCTTGAGTTAAGCATAAGCAGTTATGAGCAAATGTATTGACTGAATTACCCCTGCAATAACACAGTTTTAGTTAGGAGTTGGCTCAACGTCAATATCGTGTTTATGAAGCTTGTTGGCATATGTGGAGTATAATTAAAGATTAAAAGTTATTTATATCTAGATAATTGTATTGTTATATGTATGTTAAGTTTTGCATAAAAAAAATTAAATTCTTATATATTGTCTTTTTTTAATTAATATTGTTCCTTATTGTCATAGAACTATTTGTTAAAATTATTATATAATAAAATGTGTAGATTAAACAAAAATGAAATTTATTTTTTAAAATAAAAATATTATTTTTTTGTCTTTTATTTATTAAGAATTTTTATTTCAGTTTTCACATTTTATGTAAATAATAATTACATTTATATGTTTATTTTATTTTTATATAAATACTACTTATTATTTATATAAAAAAAATAAAATGAATTTCAGTTTTCACATTTATATAAACTGAATTTCATCATTTATTTATTAAGAATTTTTATTTCAGTTTTCCCTAAAAAAATGAAAATTAATGTATTATTATAAACATATAAATGTATTTTAATCAAAATTAAAAATCCTGAGACAAATGCTGGATACCTAAACCAGTAGTAGAAGAGTAAAAAAGGGTTCGATGGATTTTAAAAAATAGTAAGGGGATCGGATAAAAAAATGAGATCAGCCCCGGTTGGAGGGAGAAATTATTAGATGGTTTTGAATCACCACATCATTCAAGGTTTCGATCAATTAATATTTGATACATAAGAAAAATTGGTGATCACAACAATGAATTTATTTTAGTCTTAACTGATTTTTCTTATGTGTTAAATATGAATTGATCGGATAATAAATAATGTGGTAGTCCAGAACCATCTAATAATTTCTCACCTGCGATAGAGTGAGCGAGCGGTGTCTATATGAGAGGGAAAAGAAAGAGGAGTGGGTGGGAACCCGATATTGAGATGGAGGGTTGTTTTGGAAAAACGCTTTTAGATTTTGGAAGAAAAAAAAAGTGGGTAGAAAAAATGGTTAAAGCTGAGCACGGTGCAGCTTAGCACTTAGCAGAGAATGTGGCGCCACTTCGAAATGGACGTTATCATTTCCTTTTTAAAATGACGCCACGTGTTACATTCGTCGTTCTAAGTCGTTAGATATAGATTGTTGCGAAATGAAAACCACTCAAGTAATTGAGTGTAACTACTAATCTACTATTAAGCACTCATATTCATTAAAAAAAAACTAAAATAAAATATTTAAAATCATTATTCCTCTTGTTTGGTGAAACAAAGATTAGTGTCCTTTTCCGCAAGATGGGGAGCGGAAATTTCAAGAAAATGATTATAAAATTGAAATATGGAGAGACAAAAACAAAATGAATGATAGCGATTGCATAATAAAAAATTCATATTTTTTTATTATTTTCTTTGTTAGAAATTTAAATTAGGTAATAATAGATGGTATCTAAAAAAATTATAAATAATTTTTGGGAAATTCTAGGGTACCCTTTGGTGAGAGAGTGTTTTGGTACCTTCTTTGATCATTTAATCGATTTCTCTCAACTTTTTTAAATGATCTTAGTATTTTTATACTTATAGGACAATATTTAACTATTAGAATTTGTATTTTTAACTTTTGAAAAGACTTTTTGACCCCCTATAACCATTATCATGTATTTTTTATTGTATTCCCCCATTTTTTCACATTCTCATTTGCAATACACATGTGTCTCATTTAAAATCTACTTTATGTCTTCGAAATAATTTAGGACGGAATACACGACTTATTTCTATGTAATTTTGTTCTATTCAATAAAAAAAATGACAAAAAGGTACCAAAACCCTCTCTACCGGGAGAGTACCAAATTGCGACCCATAATTTTTTTGTACGGGATGAAAATTAAGCTTTATTGTCACCTTATCCGGTAGAGGAGGACATTTGTAGTTGTGAGAGAACGTAATAAATGGTGCTCCGTATTGAAGAAAAGAAATTGAAAATTTGAAAGTGGGCTCCGGTAAATAAAGGAAAAAGACAATGGTCCAAGGTGAATGAGTGGAAGGTGTAATGTTAACGTTTGTGCCGTGGACCTCACACTGATGGAAAATCATGTCGGGAGGAACCCAGCTGCTACCTGCTAACATGGTATGTGAGGCCCATGAATATACTTCCCTACACCCTAGTTTACCTGATGCCTGATGGGACATCATGCCATGGCCCATCTTTGCGTCACCCATAAGGTCCCACCTTCAATTTAATGAAAAGTCTTTAACAAAAGTTACGACTCATACTAAAATAAAATTCATTCTTATATAATTGATGGGATACACACATATTGAGAGATTTTTTTTTGTGAAACTAGCACAGTACCCGTGCGAATGCACGGGTGACGTTGAGTTGTGAGTGATGTCGTTTTTATATAGATGGTTAAATTTTTATATTAAAATTAATTTATAATATAATTATATACATCAATTAGTGGAAAGTGAAGAACTTATTGTTATCATATTTATAAAAAATAGTAACCAATACATCATTAATATAATTATAAATTTAAAATATATTGAAATTTGAAATCACACAACCATATCACTTTATCTATATAAAGTGTCTGTAAAATTTCTTATTGGGAGAGTTATCCCCACTATCATGTGGATGTTTCCGGAAGGAACAGGACTATCTCCTATGGAGAATATTTGGTGTTCATCAAAAAGTCACTTTAACGAAGTAAGAATAAAAAAATCTAAAAAAAATAAAAGAGCACAAGTGAGAAAAATATGACACATGTACTCGGTGAACAATATAGAGTAAATAACATAGCTAAAAGATATAATAAGTGAAAACATTAATGAATAAAATAAAGAGATAAATGTAAAAAACACTTTAAAATTACTGTAAATTAAAACATTTATTTTAATCAAGAATGGATTATTAAAGAAATTGTTTTAATATAATAAAAACAATTAAAGTGTGATTAAAAAAGAAATGGCAGGAGCATGACTATCTCCCGTGAATGATATCCGGGCTCATAAAAAATCACTTTATTGGAATTGAAAAAAAAATCAAGCAAGGAAACATGACACGTGTACGGTGGGAACAACTTTAAGATAGAGAGTAAATAGACAAATAGAATAAATAAAAAAGATAATAAATAAAAACATTAATGAATAAAATAGAGAAGTAAATAATATATTGGAAAAAAAAGCTTTAAAATTTGATGTAAATTAAAACATTTATTGTAATCATGAATAGGTTATGAGGGAAACTGTTTTAATATAATAATAATAATAATAATAATAATAAAAAAAAAAAAAGTTCAGGTGTGAAAAAAGAGGGGGAAAAAGAAATAGTAGGAGCAAGACTATCTCCCGTGGTTCATTAAAAAATTTATTTTAATATAACAATAATAATAATAAATGAATGTGTGATAAAAAACAAAAAAAATGAAAAATAACCGGAGCAAAGCTACCTCCCGTGGAGGATACCCGTGCTTCATAAACAAAAATCACTTTACATTATATGTGTTTTTATGAAATGAAATAGAGAAACATAAATGAATAATAAGAGAAATTATTTTAATATAATAATAATAAAGAAAAATTGAGGTGTGATTAAAAAAATGACAAGAGTAGAACTACCTCCCGTGGAGAATAACCATAGATTATGGTTCATTGAAAAATTCACTTTATTAAAATGGGAAAAAAAAACTCAAGTGAGAAACATAGCGGATGTACATGTACTGTAGAAACAATTTTAAGATAAAAAATACGTAGAATAGATAAGAGAGTTAATAATAACAAATAATGAGAGAATTTTTTTAATATCACAATAATAATTATAATGAAAAGAAAATGAAAGTGTGATAAAAAATAAAAAATGAAAATGGCATGAACAAAAACACCTCTTGTGAAGGATATTCGTGGTTCATAAACAAAAATCACTTTACATGATATGTGTTTTTATGTAATGAAATAGATAAAAAAAATGGATAATGAGTAAATTTTTTTAATATAATAATAATAAAAGAAAATTACGTGTGATTTAAAAAAATAAATGACAGGAGCAGGACCGTCTCCCGTGCAAGATACATCGTAGACTATGATTCATAAAAAAATTCCTTTTATTAATATGAGAATGAAAATTAAAAAATACTCAAGAGAGAAAACGTAACACATGTACTGCTGAAACAATTTTACGATAGAAAATAAATAGATAAATAGAATAGATAAGAGAGATAATAAGGATAAAATAATAATGAATAAAAAAAGAGATAAATGATATATTAGAAAAGTATCACTTTTGCAATGAAACTTATTAATAATAACAAATAATGGGAGGAAATATTTTAATATAACAATAATAATAACAAAAAGAAAATGCAAATGTTATCAAAAAGAAAGAAATAATAAAAAATGGCAGTTGCAAGACTGGTTCCCGTAGAGGGTAATGTTGTTCATAAATAAAAATCACTGTGAATGTCATGAGTTTTTATGTAATGAAATAAATAATTAGAAATAGATAATGAGAGAAATTATTTTAATTTAATAATAAGAATAAAATAAAATTAAAGTGTGATTTTTTTTGTGTAAACCATAGGTATTTCCTATTACCAGGGGCAATCCTATTCGAGGCTTAGTCATAGTTAAGGCTCCTTGCCCCTCCCGAAAATGTGTTTAATGGGGATCGAACCCGGGAGCTCTTCTCACAATCTCTGTCTGCGTTGCCAACTGAGCTTAAAAAAGAAAAAAAGAAACAACACTGCCTCCCGTGTAGGATATCCGTAGACTGTGGTTCATAAAAAATTCACTTTATTAAAATAAACTCAAGTAAGAAAACATGACATGCATATTGCGAGAATATTTTTAAGATATAAGAGAGATAATAAAAAAGGGAAGATAAATGATATATTGAAATAAATACTCTAAACCCTATATAAATTAACAATTTTTTTTTTAACAAATTAACATATTTTTTATATTTTTTAATTCGTACTTTTATATAATGAAACAAAAAAATAAGAGATAAATGATATATCAGAAAAATATCACTTTTGTAATGGAACTTATTAATAAGAACGAATAATGGGAGGAAATATTTTAATACAATAATAATAGTAACAAAAAGAAAATGCAAGTGTGATAAAAAAAAGAAATAATAAAAAATGACAGTTGCAGGACTGGCTCCCATAGAGGATAATGTTGTTAATAAACAAAAAATCACTGTAAATGACATGAGTTTTTATGTAATGAAACAAATAATTAGAAATAAATAATTAGAGAAATTATTTTAATTTAATAATAATAACAATAATATAAAATTAAAGTGCGATTTAAAAAAGAAAAAAGAAACAACACCGTCTCCTGTGTAGGATATCCATAGACTGTGATTCATAAAAAATCCACTTTATTTTTTTTCTTTTATAATAAAAAATCCACTTTATTAAAATAAACTCAAGTGAGAAAAGTGAAATGCGTATTACGGAAATATTTTTAAAATATTAGAAAGATAAATGATATATTGAAATAAATACTTTAAACCCTGTGCAAGTTAATTCATTTACTATATTTTTTAATTCACACTTTTATGTAATGAAACAGAAAAATAAAAATGAATAATAAAATATTTTTTTAAAATGATAATAATAAAAAAATAAAAAGTATGATATAAAACTGAAAAAAAAATTGAACAAATAAAAACATTAGAAACATTAAAATATTTTTTAAAAAAGAGAAAACATGAGAGAGAACATTGAGAAAAGTAAAAAAAAAAAAAGAAATGTAGAGACAGCGTATGCAGTGCTCACGAGAGAGAAAAATTAAAAAAAAGAAAGAAAAAGTGATAGTCAGACACGTGTATATGAGGCGAGCTGTTTTCTTATAGATATAGTAGACACCATATTATTTGTATTTTCTACTACAAATAATTTTGAGTCGGATATCACTTTTATGATAGATAAAACTCTTTTTTTCTGAGTAGTTTAATGTAGTTATAACGTTATATACTTGTATGTTTGAACTCAGTATCAATCATTAAGTTGTAACAACTCGCTCCCTATTAGCTGATCCAAACGTTCAATTATATATTGGGAGATTATATATATATATATATATATATATATATATTAAACCATCAAAATTAAGTTTTGAATTGTTTATAATTGGGGTAGAAGGGAATACAATTAAATATTAATTAAGTTTATATTGTATAAAAAACTATTAAATAATGCTAGTGTAGAATTTTGACGAGCAATTTCAATTGATTATATCCAAAAACACGCACTATATATATAGAATTTAATTGATATATATCATTAATGTAAAAATATTTTATATTTTTACATAGACATCCAATGATATACTATTGCGTTATTTAATGAACATGTCATCTCATATGTTATTAAATTCAATAAATAATAGGATAATACATTAATTGGATGATAATTAAATTTATTTACATTAATAATGTATAGTAATTATATATGTGTGTGGGGGTGGGGATCAAGTTACTCCGGGAGTAACTCTTGGTAAGTTACTCCGCTTAATAACGTTTTGTAGAATAGAAATTTCACAAATCTAACCGTTGAATAATGTGGTATTGACATGAAGATCATGCATACCAAATTTTAGATAATTGGACATTTATATGTATGTAATTTTACAGTCAACATTTACTTATATTTTGAAAAGTATATTATGCGTTAAAATAAGGTTATTTGATGAAGTATCAAATGGTTTTTAAATTTTATGAAAAATTGTATACTTGATTTATATAATGAGAACTTTCAATTCAACAGTTGGATTAATAAAAATCAATATTCATGACAAATTATTAAGTGGGATAACTCTACAAAAAGTTACTCCTGGAGTAACTTGATTCCCACCTCTCTCTCTCCCTCTCCCTCTCTCTCTCTATATATATATACTATGGTTGTTGTGAGTTTTCCGTTTTTAGTTTTTAAAAAATTTAAATCAAGTTTTTATAACTCAAAACCAACAATTGAAATTTTGTTTTGGTGATTTTCAAATCAGACATTATGAAAATAAAAAAAAAGTGATTTTCAATTTTTGGTTTTGAGTTGTAAAAACTTAATTCAAAATTTTTAAAAATAAAAAATTTAAAACTTACATCCATCCCGAACAACTCCTAATATTATTGATTAGTGTCAGTTAATTAAGTTTTCCTTGTATTCAAGATCGGAGATAATACATGAACTTTTACTTGTATTTTGAACAAATATTATATGTTGAAAATTCAGAAATCTTTTAAGTAATGTGACGAAGAGTTAACTTTTTTAGTTATAAGTTACTTACACTACGATATGTTGTTTGGCTTGTCGTCACATAGTCTTTTCTTTTTTTGCATTGGAAATAAACAACAAAAAGCAAGTAAACTAAACCAAGTTAATGTTGAAGAAGCAGAGTCGCTATTAGGGTGTTAACGAGTCGGTTTGGTTTGATTTATAGGAAAAATAAATTCGAACTAAATAAAATTGTTTGGTTCGATTTGGAATTTTCAAGTTTTTTGTAAGTGATCGGAACCAAACCAAACCGATCAAGAACATGTTGGTTCGGTTCGGTTCAATCAGATCAAAAATTTTATCATGTCAATACAATGAATTTTCTCAAAAAATTTTAGCAAATAATAGAAAAATTCATTAAAAAAGATGATCTATGATAAAACCTCATGTTGATATTTAATTTTTCCTCTATGATAAAAATTCATGTTGATGTTTAATCTCTCCTCTTTTTCAATTTTTTTAGTATAGTTTTTCTTATTTAAGGGTGGTTCGGTTCAGGTTGGGTCCAGTATCTTTAATTCTTTACCCGAACCAATCATTGACGGGTTTGATTGGTTCGGCTTGGGTCCAACCCGATTGAGCTAAAAATTCCAATCCAGTCAAATTGGTTCTGTTCGGTTCATCGGGTTTATCGGATTGAACTAAACCAATGAACACCCCCGGTCGCTATTTCAGGAGGTGGACTAGGCCAAGTATGGAAATGAACATCAGAAACCAGCAGACAACCCTTAAGCTCTTATTTATCACAATATCTCATTTTTTTATTAGTCACATATCTTAAATAGGTCTCACTAGTACAAATCAACAAGTTCTTATTAAGCACCTCTTATCTATAACTTAACACCTCACTTTTTTACTATTTACAATGAGTCTCACTACTAACATCATCCACTTTTTTAATTTGTTATTTAAAAAATTTAATTAATAAATAATAAAATGATATTAAGTAATATTTATGGCAATTTGAAATCGCCAAAAAGTGCAGGAAAATTAAAAAAAAAACACTTTGTAGCAGTTTAGTTGCAGGAAAATAAAAAAAAAAAGTGTTATCGGTCATTTAAAACCGCCAATAAATATATAAACCGCAAGAAACGCAAAGAAACAAAAGAAACTAAAGCACTGGCACCTCACCTCATTTTTACTCTAGCGGAAATTTCCCATATTGCTCAATAAGTACCTCGTTAAACTTGCCCTGACTTAGCTAAATTATATATTTTTCAAAGTGCGAATTATAATACTTATGATTACTGAATTTAGAGCTTGGGATTGGATAAAGGCTAGAATGGATGGTTGTTTTTTTCTTTGCCTCAATGGTTGAATCAACCTTTATTATGTATGAAACCATTGTAGTTTTGTCTCTTTTCTTGTGTAAAGAGTTCATATAGCCCTTGTAATACTCCATTGATATTAATGAAATTATCTTTGCCGATAAAAAAAATATTCATTTATGGGTGGGGATCAAGTTACTCCATAAGTAATTTTGTGTTGAGTTACTCTGCTTAATAACTTGTTATGAATGTTGATTTTCATCAATCCAACCGTTGAATTGAAAGTTCTCATTATGTAGATCAAGTATACAAATTTTCATAAAATTTGAAAACCATTTGATACTTCATCAAATAACCTTAATTTAACGTATAATCTACTTTTTCAAAATATAAGTAAATGTTCACTGTAAAATTACATGCCTATAAATGCCCAATTTATCTAAAATTTGGCATGCATGATCATAAAAAAAATATCACATTTTTCAACGGTTAGTTTGTGAAATTTCTTTTCTACAAAACGTTATTAAGCAGAGTAACTTAACAAGAGTTACTCCGGTGTAAATTGATCCCCACCCTTTATTTATATATAAATATTTTAAAAAATTAACTTATTTAAGGAGTAACTCCTGTCAAAATGACTACACTCAACAGTTTTTTTTAATAAACGTTGATTGAATTTGATCCATAAAACTATCAATTCTAATCACATAGGTCAATTCTACAAAATTTCATAAAATTAAAGTTGTTCGATACCTCATCAGATAGTTTTAATTTAATTTAATATATAATTTATAGTTTTTAAAATTTAAGTAAATATCAACTATGAGATTTCGCACTTATTATAAAATGTAATATCATATTATTAAATGAATCGATTTATTAAGTTCTCACTATACAAAATATAAAAAATAAATAGAAAATATTTGACAAAAATGTTCATGGAGTAAGTTGATTCACCATACATACATACATATATATATTCATATAATTATTTTATTTTATTTGTAACATATGATTTTTTAAGTTTTCATATCAAATTATATTAATGTATTTTTATGAGTTAATTATTATAAAAATTATCATTTTTCTTAAATAATTAATTAATATTTAAATTTCCTTAATCGGAGTTAAGCATAATGGGATGGCGGCGAGCAAGGGCGATTCCTGCTCTGGTGACTCCGTGCCTCACCCACCAAAACCTCTGGATGATGGTGGACAATAACAACCTACGGGCGTATCCTTCCGTGATAAAGTCGTTGGGAGGACAGCTACATCACCTACTCAAGGGAAGCGTGATTTGATTGGAACGAAGCTAATGAAAATTGATCTAGGGGGAACAGGTTACCCCCCAAATGTACCATTGATGATGAAGTCTTTTATGCTCTGTGCCAACCTTGGAAGGAGGCCTTGGTTGTGAAACTCTTGGGGAAGAATATTGGGTTTGTAGCCATGCGTGACAGACTTATTCGTTGCTGGAGGGTCCTGGGCGACTTCGACATGCTGGATGTGGGGTTTGGCTATTACGTAGTCAAGTTTGATAATGCGGATGATAGGTACTTTGTTATTAATGGTGGTCCATGGATGATCATGGATCATTACCTTTCAGTTCGTGCCTGGACGTCGTAATTTAATCCATCAGAGGCAAAAATTGAGCGCACAATGGCTTGGATCCGCTTTCCTAGCTTGGGCTTGATGTATTATGAGGAGGATATTCTTCCTGGGATAACATCAATTAGGGGTGTTCGCAGTTCGGTTTGGATCGGTTTTGGAGCAAAAAAACATCTGATCTGATCATTGCGGTTTATAATTTCACCATCTGATCAGTTTTGATATTTTTTCCAATCCGATCCAATTTAAATTGGATTGGATTGGTTTTTGGTTTTTTAAAACGACAATAAATATTAGATAAAATTGATAAAATGATGAAGTAATAGTAATTATTTTCTTATTGAAACTTTTATTTATTAAAATTAATATAAAATTATATAAAAAAATGACATGATACATAAAAGTTTATTTAAAACTA
The DNA here is from genome assembly GCA_026901365.1 of Sesbania bispinosa. Lineage (NCBI taxonomy): Eukaryota > Viridiplantae > Streptophyta > Magnoliopsida > Fabales > Fabaceae > Sesbania > Sesbania bispinosa. Next base: position 387,318 of record QLOH01000596.1, read on the forward strand.
GTTTTATATTGATACAATAAAAATATTAACATGATATTAGATAATAAAATCATAAAAAATATATTAGTAAAAGAATTTTTATAAATATATATATGTATACAAGTATAAATATATGATTATTTTATGTACAATAATATATGTATATATAAGTTCGGTTTGGATTGGATTGGATCGGTTTTCAACATAGTATCCAAAAACCAAATCAATCCAATCCAATAAAAAAATTTCAGTTTTTGCGGTTTTCGGTTTTTTGGATTTCGAATTTCGATTTTTCTGTTCGATTTTTGCGGTTTGCATTGGATTGGATTGGATGTGAACACCCCTAGCATCAATGGTGGGAATGCCCATCAAGGTTGATTCCACCACTCTTAGTGTCTCACGAGGTCGTTTCGCCCGGGTCTGCGTGAAATTAGACCTAAACGTTCTGGTAGTGGGCAAAGTGTGTGTCCAGGGGAGTTGGTTCAAAGTGGAATATGAAGGCCTTCATATCCTTTGCTCTGCCTGCGGCTACTACGGACATGTTACAAGGGAATGCACCGGTCCAAATCCTAACGATGTTGCTTCTCCATCGACAGAACAAGGTTCGAGGCCCCAAGTAGCTGGCGGCGGTGACCCTGGAGGAAAGTTAAACCCTAATCCCATGGATGGCACGTCACAATCAGAAATTGTGGAAAGTATGCCTAGACCGATTTCTAAGGAGGATCTCCATGGGGATTGGTTGGTGGTGACACGTAGGAAGAAGGTTCCAAAACAAAAGGAGAAACATGCAGTTGTCCCTGTGGGCACTAAAATTGATACCCAATCTAACAAATTTGGTAAATTAATTATCCCCAATGATTCTCGGCAGAGTGACTCAATAATTCATGGTCCCACCCTACACCCTTGACCTTTAATGCTCAGGCAAATAATTCTAGCTCTCCCAAACAATGGACAAGGAAAAAGGCTAGAAGGGAGAATCCGGACAAAAAGAAGGCCCAGCCCAAGATACAACATGAGGCGGACAAACCAAGTTCCTCTTTCAGCCCAGCACCTGCTATGATCTCCAATAAGGTCACGACACAATCCAAGCCAACTCTTAAAACCATTATGATTGGGGGCACTAAAGTTTTTGACCCTAGGGACGACTTCAAGACAACCATGAACTTGACAAAGACATCTGCTCACCAATTCATCAGTCAAGATTATGAAGAGCATGTTATGATGGAAGAAGGAGTGGAGATGACTATTTCTCCCCCAGAGAGTGACAGCCAGCAAAAAAATCATGGATGAAGCTTCTGATGTGGATAGGGGTCCTCCAGAATTGTCCATGATGATGGACAATTAATTTTTGGTTTTTATGGATTTTGCCAATCTCAATATTTTGGCTTGGAATTGTCTTGGTGCAGTTAGCAAAGTTGGACAACGTTATTTGAAGAGCATGATTATGGACTATAAGCCCAACATCTGTCTCTTAATGGCCATTGCCAGTTCCAATCAGTCTCTACATTCTGGCGCTCCCTTGGGTACGTCCCTTTACTTATCCAGGAAGTTGTTCGCCATTCAGGGGGCCTCTGGGTGTTGGTTGAGGTTGGTTGTTGCTGGGATATTCAACCCTTTGATGTGTTTCCTCAGGCTCTGACCTTTTCAATTAGGCAAGGCAATAATAGGTGGTTCTGCAGTGCCATTTATGCTAGCCATGTTCCCTCCATTCGTGACTCCCTTTGGCCTTATCTCAAGGACCTCCGGGACCGCATTCATTATCCTTGGGCCCTTATGGGAGATTTCAATGAAGTTCTTCTTCCATCTGAAGTGCGGGGATGCTCCTTTCTCCCTCTCCGAGCTGACCGTTTTTCTCAAGTTTTGCAGGATTGTGTCCTCCTTGACATTGGTGCTACCGGAAGCAGGTTCACATGGTTCCGTAGATACCATGGTATTCATAGTAAGGCTAAAAGACTGGATAGGGCGCTGGGTGATCTTGCTTAGAGACTTCTTCTTCCTGAAGCCTATGTTGAGGTTCTCTGTCGCACTCACTCCGATCACTCTCCTCTTCTTCTTCATTGCAGTGATCATGCCACTCAGAGGGAGGGTCGTCCCTTTCGTTACATTGCTGCTTGGGAAATACATTTTGACTTTGAGAGCTTAGCTCAAAATGCTTGGAAAGATTCGCATGGTGGAGTTCCTGAGCGCCTTCATGAGGTCAAAATTCAAGCTCAGAAATTCAACAAAGACGTGTTTGGAAATATATTCCGCAATAAAAGAAGAATTGATGGGCGTCTGAGAGGTATCCAAGCTGAGCTTGATGGCTCCCTTTCTTCATCCTTACTTAGCCTTGAGAGGTCTCTCCAAAAGGAATACACAAAAGTCTTGAAACAGGAAGAGATCTTATGGTTCCATAAGTCTCGGGAGCGTTGGGTTGAACTTGGAGACCGGAACAATAAGTTTCTCCACACCCAAACGGTAATTCGTCGTAAGAGAAATAAAATTTTAGGCCTACAACTTCAGGATGGTTCTTGGTCTTCCAAGCCAAAAGTGTTGAAGGCGGAAGCACTCCAATTTTACTCCAATCTATTTGGGGGTCACAGGGACTCTACTCCTAGTATTATGGATGATGTGGCTCTTCCGGTGTTGCCTGGGGAAGGGGTTGAGGCTCTCTTGGCTCCTGTTTCCAGAGCGGAAGTTCGCAAGGCTATTATGAGTATGGGCTCTTTTCGTGCTCCTGGTCTGGATGGGTTTCAGGTCGGTTTCTTTAAAACCCACTAGCATATTGTTCCTGATGATATTTATAGCATGGTCCATGATGCCTTCCTATATGGATCATCTCACCCCTCTATCTTGGACACCCAAGTGGTTTTTATTCCTAAAGGGGATAATCCAACCTGCTTGAAAGACTTTCGCCCTATATACCTTTGTAATGTCAGCTACAAGGTCATCACAAAAGTCTTGGTGAACAGACTTAGGCCCTTTTCTGAATGGACTGGTGGGACCCCTCCAAGGTAGCTTTATTCTTGGTCGTGGTACCTCAGATAATGCAATGATTGTTCAGGAAGTCATTCACAACATGTTTACTTCTCGAGCGAAATCTGGTATGCTTGCTTTCAAAATTGATTTGGAGAAGGCCTATGACAGTATTAGTTGGGAATTTCTTGAAAATACTCTCCATGTTTTCCAGTTTCCCCATAGAATTATTAATTTGATCACGTGGTGTGTTAAAGGGAGTCACCTCTCTATTCTTTGGAATGGTTCCCAACTCCCCTTTTTCTCCCCTACACGTGGACTTCACTAGGGTGATCCTATGTCACTATACCTTTTTGTGCTTTGCATGGAGCGTCTTTCTTGTGCTATCTAGCAGAAAGTTAATTCGGGTGATTGGCGTCCTATCCATCTCTCACGTAATGGTCCTGGTATTTCCCACCTCTTATTTGCTGATGACATTATGCTCTTTTGTAAGGCTTCTGTGGAACAGGTTGCTTTAGTCAAGGCGGTCCTCACTGATTTTGCCAATGCTTCCGGGTTTAGGGTGAATATAAATAAATCCAAAGCTATGTCCTCTAGGGGTGTTCCCAGGGCTATGATCACGGAGTGTCAGAATATTTCAGAAATTCATTTTGTGAGTGACTTAGGAAACTACTTGGGATTCCCTCTCATACAGGGTAGGGTGCGAAGACAGACTTTTGATCTTACCTTGGAGAAATTAAAAACCCGGCTTGCTTCTTGGAAGGCTAGGCTTTTAAACAAACCAGGAAGAGTGTGCCTTGCCAAGTCAGTTCTTAATGTTATACCGGTTTACTCCATGCAGAATGTTTGGTATTCTACCAATGTGTGCTTAACTATGGATCGTATGACTAGGAACTTCATCTGGGCTGGCAAAACTGAAGGTCGTGGGTGGAACCTCATCAATTGAAAGACTATAATTGCTCCTAAAAGATTTGGAGGGTTGGGTATCCGGGAGATGAGAAAAGTCAACGTGGTTTTGCTTGGTAAATAGGTGTGGAAGCTCCTCACTAATTGTGATAGTTTTTACACAAGAATTCTCAGGTCTAAATACCTCACCACCAACTCTATTCTGAGAGGCAAATCTTGTCCTGAGGCCTCTTACATTTGGCGCGGTTTGCTTCACTCACGTGATGCACTTTTGACCGGGTTCCAATTTCATATTGGTGATGGTTCCTCCTCAATTTGGTATGATAACTGGACTGGAGCTGGTAACACTGCCAACCTTATCCCTATATTGATATTTCGGATATTGACTTGCAATTAAAGGATATCATTATTGATGGTTCTTGGAACCTTAATTCCCTTCGAACCATGACTCCTGGGAATATATCCACGCTTATGTTGGCCAGAAATCCCACCCTCCACCCAGCTCTCCACAACTGCTGGACTTGGAGTGCCTCCAACCATGGTACGTACTCTGCCAAGGCGGCTTATACGTGGCTCCTGTCTATGGATTCTAATTGGTCTGATCAAACCTCTTGGATGTGGCTGTGGAAGCTGCAGGCGCCAGAGAAAGTTCAGTTCTTCATTTGGCTTACCGCCCATGATTCTCTCCCAACTAATTTGAGGAGGATGAGGTGTGGCATGGCTACCTCCCCTGCTTGTGGAAGATGTTCTACTTCGACAGGGGACGCTGATCACTGCTTGCGTAAGTGCCCCCATGCCTAAGATATTTGGCAACGTACTTGACTCACTCAAGACCCTGATTTCAACCACTTGGAGATCATACCTTGGATTAAAGCCATGTGTGCTGGTGGTAATGGGAGTTTGTTCCTTGCGGCCCTATGGTGGCAATGGGGATGGAGAAACAATATGGCCCTGGATGATCGAAAATGGTCTATCGACTATGTCATGTGTAATATTCATTTATCCTGTGATGACTTTATTCATTTCTTATGACCTCAAGGTCGTACCCCTCCCGATGCTAGATATTGTGCACGTTGGACCCCTCCCCCCGTGGGTGTTATTAAGCTGAACGTGGATGGGAGTTGGTTCCCACTCAACCGTATGGGTGCTGGTTGTAACACCCTAATTTCTAGAACTCAAAAATAGTGCCCGTTGGAGACACTATCCTTGAATTACTTGGAATTAGTTTGTTAAATTTTCAATATCGTCAATCAATTTACTTAAACTCCCCAACGATTAGTTTAAGTTACACAAAATACATACACAATAATAGAGCTTAGGAGAAGAAACCTACACTTAAAGTAATAGGATTCCATAAATTCATACCGGAGGTCCGGAAGAATCTTCCTTTTAACTGAATAACTAAACACTAATCATAAATAAGCCTCCTTGGCTAAGAATTACATACGTACATATTTACAATATCTAACGTCAATTCATTGTACAACTAGGTCAATTCTATTATAAGAAATTCCTATTCTAATAATAATAAGCTCCATTAACTTTCTTTTATCCTTATCAGCTGTCTGTAACGTCCTGCACACTAAGAAAAGCCCCGAAACGTGGGGTGAGACTATTGTCTCAGCAAGTATAACTCTATGCATGAATGCAGGGGACATACATGTATGAAGGACTAGCCTATATTCACCTCATCATATTCAATTAAGTAGGGTATTCATTCACATAACAATTATATCAATTCAAACATAATCAAATTCACTTCATATACTAGAGCTTAACATTCAAACTAATCATATGCTTTAAGATGCACTAAAATGCTTGCCGGTGGCCATGTACACATCACGTTATAGAGTTAGACTCGAGCTCGAACTACGGGGGATATCTCCCCCGGGGACGAATCCCACCCTTACTTAGGCCGAAGCCCTCTTATTTGTCCGAAGCCCTTGAATCACTTAGGCCGAAGCCCAGTATTTGACCGAATAACTAATTAGACATACGAATTGATGAATAGTTCGTTCTCGATAGTTCGAACCTTTCGAAACTAAAGAGAATCAACGTTCTATGTGAACTCATATCCACTACCCATCAATTCCTATATCATAATCAGTCACCAATCCTTAATTTCCATTCCGGATCAAGTATAATTGGAGAGAATAGAGCATTTCGACGTTACGATAGTTTCGAAACTTTCGATAGCTTCGGAAGTTTCGAAACTAAAGAATATCAAGAACTGCTCCGTTCTAACCAATTAGAATTATCCCATATCTTTCAAACATCAATCATACAATCTAACAATCATAACCATACACACGTTAGGCTTACTTGAATCGGTGGTAACAACTAGGATTTCGAATGCCTCGAGTGTTTCGATACTTTCGCAAGTCTCGTAACTTACGTAACTTCGAAATTCCTTCGTTTCACCTTCGATTCAAATATCCTCTTATCAATTTCATTTCTAACATTACAATTTCAATCAAATTAATCATAGAGAAAGGGATTCGAGAGTTCGGGATCATGCAAGGGACATATCGACAGTTACGCTAATTATGACTTTACGAAACTCACGACTTGATTCTCATTTTCGACCAACAATCTACCCATAATCCAAGAAAACAAGAAGTGTAAACTCAAGGGAACACTTGTATGAATCGAAATCGAGGGAAATACGATAGTTTCGTAAGTTTCGTAAATTTCGACATTTTCGATAACTTCGAAACTAAGGTTTTCGACTCTCGATTTCAACTCTCAAGTTCAATCAAACAATCAACAACCCAAACAATCAAACAATCATCAATTATTTAAGTATTCAGCCAAGAAATGGAGGGAAGAAGAGGGGACATGCAAAGGAGACCAATTTCTACTCTAAGGGTGAGTTATACTCACACAAGGGTGAAATCAAAGGAGGAATTGAGAGTTTGCAGTGATCCCAAGGGTTGATTCTAGCTCCAATCTACTTCCAAGGCTCCAAAATAGCTTCCTCTCTCTAGAACTCTCATTTTCTCTCTCTAGGGTCCGAAGAAGGGGGAAGGAGAAATGAAATTCTGCTGAATTTTCGCACCAGCATATATATATATATATATATATATATATATATATATATATATATACTGATGGTAATCGATTACCAAACCCTGGTAATCGATTACCAAAGGCAAAAATGCATTCCTAGAGGTCTGGTAATCGATTACCACTTCTGGTAATTGATTACCATGAACCCAGAAGTCTGGTAATCGATTACCAAACCCTGGTAATCGATTACCATCAGCAAAACTCTCTGGTAATCGATTACCAACTCCTGGTAATCGATTACCAGGGACCAAAAACTCCCAAAATGGTTCTATTAAGGTTCCAAACTCATAACTTACCATTTTCCTACCTATTACTCATAACCCTTAGTGAACATACAAGGTTTTGACCTACTAAACTCACATGTTAGCTTAGCCAAAGGTTGGGATGTTATACAAGTCCTAGGATTGGTTTAACAATTAAGGTCTAACCTATAAGTTCTTGCCTTGCCTCCTTCTAAAACTCTAACGCATGGTTAATTATCTAATCCCTATTGGATAAACAAGCTCCTGGAATGCGGGATGTTACACTGGTGGTGTTTTTAGAAGTGACTCCTCTTCTTGGCTGATTGGTTTTTCTGCCTATCTTGGTCCTGGCAGTGCGATGGAGGCTGAACTCTGGGCTATCTGTGAAGGCCTTGATTTGGCCTCGTCACATGGATATAGGAAAAATGTTGTTGAATATGATGCTAGTGAAGTGGTTACCCATATTTTTTAGGGTGTTCCTCCACCAACCCACATGTTTAGGAATCTCATCCTAGAGATTTGGCGTCTCCTCAAGCGCTCTTGGCAAGTGTCTATTCACTACATCTCTTGTCAAGCTAATGGCACAACAAATTGCTTGGCAAAGATTGGTGCTCTCCAAGATACTAGAATGCATGTCTGGTCTTCCCCTTCCCCGGATGTAGCTACTGCTCTCCTTAAGGATGACTTAGGAATTATTTAGTTCTCTTTCCTTTCTTTTGTTGTTTCTTTCTTTCCAATGCACCAAAAAAAGCTAAGCATAATGAAATGTTCATAAATTGTTCATAAAATAATAATTTATCAAATAATTTTTTAAATAAAAATCAAATTTTAAATATATGTATTATTATAGTTTAATATTTTATTAATAATAAAATCAATATATTGAAAAAAAATTATTTACATCCAATGATATTTATGTTGTATCATATACTTATACTCATCAATCAAGATATATAGTGATCAAATAGTCGTGACTCAGTTGGTGATGCAAACTGAGATTGTGGGAAGAGTCAGGGGCCAACCCAGTATATATGCAGACCTAAAGTAAATTATAAAATAAAGGCTTAATTCTGAGAGATAAAAGGCCATAAATGATGTACATTTAAATAAATGTTTTTTAAGAAAATAAACTTATATTAAATTGAAATTTTTATTTTTTATAAGAAAAAATATTTTTAATGGTTATCTATTAATTAATAGGTAGTAAAAAATTTATTTTTGATATACATATTTTATTAAATTTTGGATAAATTATGTATTTAATCCTGAAAAATTTAAGCATATTTGGGTTTGATTTTCAGAATTTAAATCCTATATACTGAGTTTCCCTTTTCTTAAAATGATATCAAATTAATCCTTAACACCCATCTCGCTAGGGACTAAAAATACACTTGATAAGAAATATCGGAGACTAAAAACACACATGATAAAAATTAATTTGGGGTGATTTAAAATGGAGAAAGACTCAACACACCAATTTTAAGTTATGAGAACCAAAATTAATTTATTTAACTTTATAGAAACTAAAAACATATTTTACCCTTAATGTCAATACATAAAAACTAGATAAAAAAAAATCGAGGCCTTGTAACAGGGGAGGCCTAAGGCGATTGCTTTACTTGACTCTTCCTCGAGTCGGCCTTGAGAAGAGATCCATGGTTATATTCGTAGTAAACACACTTTTTGGGAGGGATGAATAGTCTTGATTGTGAGTGAATACAAAAAAGTTCATGATATATAATGTTTTATTTTTTGGTGCAATACCACTGGTTAAGCTGGAACAGCTCCTTACCAACTGATCCACGTGCTCGGTGGTTATAATGTTTTATTTAAGGAATTGATTTTAAATTACTTTCGTTCGATATATTTCATTAACTGTGTATCATTTATTTTTTACCATTAATTCTATAAAATTATAAAAATCAATTTTGCCCACTTGCATAATATTGAAGTAGATATTTTAAACAAAAAACATTATTCTTACCGATACCATGGCCCACAGTACGACTTACCGTGTCAGGAGGGTGATCATTTTTTAATGGAAAAGGTTAACAACTATCCTTTTACCATAATCAATCATTTTTTATTTTATTATAAAACTAGTGTCCAACTCGTGTGATGCACGGATAATATTATTCCAATAGATTATTAACATTGAATGATATAATATACATAATTTATTAAATATGTGTAATTAAAAAATAAATGATTTATTCCTTTTTTAATATTTAATTCTATATTTCTTGGCGTATAAAGAATATAAAAATTAAAAAGAAAAAATGAATTTGAAAATTCAAATAGCAAATATTAATAATTAAAAATGGAATATAAATTTTCTTCATTTATATTTTTTGAAATGTCTCCTTGTACATCATATTTTTCGTCACATTACAACACTTAAAATTGTCATTACATATAAGAATCATAAGTCTTGTTGAACTTAACCATAGATACAACAACATATAATTGACCATGCAAGAAAATTGGTTTTGGTAAATACACACCAACATGGGACAATGTCTGACATTCACTTTTATTAATCTGGTTCCATTACAAAGTCCACCAGATATATCAAGATTACTCATTAGCATGACAAATGCTCATTCTTTAACATCAACTTATGATAAGCAAGTGCAAAACAGCTAATATCATTTAAGAACCCAGTTGTCAATCAATCAGCTTCAATACCAATATCCTCATCTACCTTCCATATAGTGTCAGAACTCAAATACACTCTTTCTTCTCTAGGAAATAATGTCATGACATATTTATTAATGGAATGAACATCTAATGTAGGAGCAAGAATTGCTTTATCCTATCTCAAATACAAAGTTTCCAAAAATTGAAAGCAATTTATGGTATGCAAATGAAACTATATCTCCAATTGTATTACCTGTAGAATCCATCAGTAATTCAATATTAGTGATCACCATCACCATAAATGTCTAAATCACCATCACCTAATGTAAGAATTCACTCAGCAAACTCTATAATCTCACGTTTAGTTAAAGCGCTCCCACAACTCTACAATATTCACGACAGGAGCAGGGCTAATTCCCGTGGAGGGTACCTATGGTTTATAAAAAATCACTTTAAACATATAATTAAAAAATTGATTTAGCATTTAAACGTACTATATATTAAATACATAATAAATCAAAATATAAAATAATAATTTTATTGAAGTAGAAGAAAACAACACAATTATGAATTTTATAATTCTAATTAAAAAATATATTCATAGAAAATTTTAACAAATCCATCATAAATATAATTATAAATTTAAATTATATTGAGAGAAAATATTTTAATAAAATAATAAAAAAATGAAATTATGATAAGAAATAAAAAGAAAAGAAAAAAAGGAAAACGATTGGAGGAGGACCACCTCCCGTCAAGGGTAAATGTATATGTAGTTCACAAAAAAAAATCACTTATGTAATGAAATAAATTAATATGAATGAATAATGTGAGAATTTTTTTAATATTATAATAATAGAAAAATGAAATAAAGGTGTGCCAAATAAAATAAAAAATAACAACATAAGCACTAATTTGAATTTAAATTTTAAATAAGCAACCATATATATATATATATATATATATATATATATATATATATAAAAGAAATCCATAAACAATAGATAAAACTAACTATATATAGCAAAGTAAAGCTAACTATACATAGCAAAAAGACCCAAATGAACAGTGAAAACAAAACATATAATAAATCAAAATATAAAATAATAATTTTATTGAAGTAGAAGAAAATAACACAATTATGAATTTTATAATTCTAATTAAAAAATATATTCATAGAAAATTTTAACAAATACATCATAAATATAATTATAAATTTAAATTATATCGAGAGAAAATATTTTAATAAAATAATAAAAAAATGAAATTGTGATAAGAAACAAAAAGAAAAAGAAAAAAGGAAAACGACTGGAGCAGGACTACCTCCCGTCAATGGTAAGTGTAGTTCACAAAAAAATCACTTATTTAATGAAATAAATTAATATGAATGGATAATGTGATAATTTTTTTAATATTATAATAATAAAAAATGAAAAAAAGTGTGACAAATAAAAAAAAGAAAACAACATAGGCACTAATTTGAATTTAAATTTTAAATAAGGAACCATATATATATTTATAAGAAAACCATCAACAATAGATAAAGCTAACTATATATAGCAAAGTAAAGTTAATTATATATAGCAAAAAAAATCAATGAATAGTGAAAACCAAACTTCCAAAATATAATAGTATAGAATTCTTAAATTAAAAAATATTTACTTAAAATAAAACACTTGTCCTTCGTTTATTCTCCTTTCAAAACTTTTAAAGGAATGTCGATAAACTTGAAAGAAAGACGTGGTAATTTATTTGATAATATGATAATATATCATTAAAAAATGAAATAAGGTATTTTAGTTTTTACATTAACAGTAGATATACAAATTAAATTTTATCCTATATATATATGTATGTATATATGAAGAATATATAACTGCCTTTATTTGGTCGAAAAAAACCTGTTATGTTGTACACAGATTTTTTTCCTCCTTTTTTCTTGTTTGTCTGACATCGCCTTTTTTTGTCGTCTTTTTTTCTTTTTTGTCCAATATGTATTATTGCACACAAACACAGGTTTCTTTTTTTCTTTTTTTGGTCGTGTTGCACACAGTTATTTTTTTGGTCAAGTGTTGTACACAGGTTGAAACTTGAAATGCTAGGTTTGGGTTCAAAGTGGGTAGTTGGAGTTTAATGTGGCTGGTCCAAGTGGTCCATTTTGCTATCCTCATTAAGTCTTTCAACTTTCATTTTCTTTTTGACGGATAAATCTTCCAAATTTTGCTGAAAGCTGAGAGAGACTCCTCAGTCCTCACCTTTACAATTGCATATAATTCGTAATTGTTCTAAAAAATTGAGGGGAATATATAGTATGAAAGTACATTTTAAAGAGTGTCTCAAGGGGAGTGGTTCAAAGAGCTTTAAAATATAATCATCAAATACAATTTTTTAAATTATGTAAAGTTGTACTTTCGATAAAAACAAAAAAAAATCATAAAAAAGTGTGTATGAATTGTCTTTTTTAACATTTTCAAGAATATTTTGTAAAATAATTTTAAACCACTATTTTTTTACAAATGAAAAGATTTATTTATAGTATTATCATAATTAAAAAATAAAAATGTATTATAAAAAATTCTATTTTTTTAATTCTATTTTTTGAAAATAAAGAAATAGTCACTTTTTCTAAAATGATGGTGTTATAAATTTAATGGAGAAAATTAAAGATGATAACCATCACAAATTGAGAATTTTTTATGGCAGATGCACTAAGAGAAACAAGATAAACAAATGGCGAACGCGTAATAGGATCCATTAGTAAACTTAATATAGAAACATGTATGTTTGATCTTCTCGGCCTTATATGTACAATTCCTCTCTAGAATAAAGAGTTTCTCTTCTCTAATGATGAGATGTTAGAAAATAAAACTTTACATATAACTCGAGGACCATAACCTTATATAACAGGAACATGTCATTTCACGAAGAGTTAAGCCCTTTAAACTTTTCTTATTTCCATTTTGGCCCAGCATAAAAATAGGCCACGCATTAGATAAATATTTATCAGAGTTTCTCTAAAAATTTTGTAGTTTTCTATTTAAAAAATAGAGAATTGATTTTTAAAATAGTAAACAAACAAACAAGTTTTGTTTACATGAGTTTGGTACATCTACGATTTTTCAAGGTGAGTGATCAATAAAACATAATTTTTCTTTTAGTGTAAAGCACATGCATCCTCTACACGAAGCAATCATGTTCGACCCGAGAACATCCATATCTTGGTAGTGCTAGCTCTCCAAACGAGAATTTTTTCCATCCACAATACTCGAGGTCAAGACTTGGATTAAGGGAAATCAAACATGTACCACTTGAACCAACTCTTGTTGGTTTAAGAAAACATAAATTACAAGCTACTGAAAATTATCAAACTAGAATGAGAGGGAAATGTTTATACAACAAAAGCATACAACAACTCATATAACACATTTTTTCTTTCTACATCTCTCCATTACATCACGGTCGAGAATTTTCTTCGTCACTGTTAAGGTGTATCCAATTTGGGGATGAATGAGACATTAGAAGTACAACCATGGAGGGGGGAGTGCAGGCACAACGACAAGGCTAGGGCAGTTGGCCGCGTCTCGCGATAGGAGGTGGTATGCGCAGCCGGAGTGGTGCGCCGCGGTAGTGGAGGCGGTGGCCGAGGCGACAGAACGACGTGGTGGCACGGTGGTAAAATTTGAATGATAGGTATGGAATGAGGGCCGATCGTAGTGGATGCGCGATGCACACGTATAACGGTTGCGGGGGTGACGACAGTGGCCGGTGCGACGAAGGAAGTGCTCGACTACGTAGGAAGGTTGTGGTGTCTGAACGCGAGACATCAATGTGTAACAACGCTTACTGGTTTCGTAGTAGTACTGAACGGTGGGGATGAGGCTGAGGTGGCTAAGGGTGGAGGTGAATCTGGTTATAGGTGATGAGGTTCCCCTATGTTTCAATTTCAAGCTTACAAAGGTAACCTAGCCAAAATCCTTTGTTGGATCAGTTTTTTTCATTTCCAATTTGGTGTGTTCTATTTGTCCTTTGTTCTAATTTGAGAAATTTAGGATTTAAACCTTTTGATGTTGATTTTGTTTGTTCGATCCTCGTATAAGGAATTTCAACGCATAATTCATTTAGATCACGATAAACAACGCCTGGATTGTTTAAACACATGTTCCACTTCATGTTCCATTTCTCAAATTTTAGATCTCAACTGTTCTTGTTGATTTTATTTTGATTGGATTGATGACAAGTAAGGGAACACAATTTCAATGGGTTCGGGGGAAGGGAGAAGAGGGAGTATGGAGAAGTGGGAATGAGGGAGGTGAAATTTTCTCGCGGTTTAAGAACGCCAGAAATATAATAACGGACACCTAGGAGAAAGAAAATGTGTCACATAAGCACCTAACACGCGTCGATTGAGGGGGAGGACTAATTGCAAAAAAGGGGGGGACACTTTAACAAAAAAATTATAAGGACTAAAAGATAATCTCACTAATTTTTCAGGGACTAAAAATATATTTTACCCTATTATAAGATATCTCTACATATAATTTTTCAGGCACCCCTTAATATAAAATGAATAGTTCGTACGAAGATATAACAAATAAGAAAACACCTGTAAGAGGGGATTGAAAAAACAAGTATGGAGGGGGAAAAGTAAATGAGAGGAAAAAATAAATAATTCCTTTCTTAAATTAAAAACATCAATTTATTTTAATACCATTTGGTATTTTCCCAATAATTTGTAACATCATAATTTCTGAATTCAAGAGAAATGCCAATTGGAAGCACAATTCCCAAATTTATGAAATTATTTCGCGTCATTATCGATATCGATATACAATCATACACATTAAACGTTTAGGGAATCCAATGTTACTTATGCCTCAAAACAAATACATATGTGAATAGACCAAGCAATTTGCCATCACGTGGCCTAATATGTCAAAATACATCAATGTCTAGGTATAGTTGGGATATTATCATACATGTGTTCTGAAAGAGTAGAATCAAACCCTAAGGGCTACACATGTACCATAATATCCCACAAAAGAATACATCATAAATATTATTTTCACAATGATGGCAAAACAAATCAAAATAAAATGAAGCAAGGGCATGATCCACCCAAAGATCCCAACACCCCGGTCAAGCGTCCGGTCGAGAACCCTACATATCTAGAGAGAATCCACAACGTGTGGTGAGACTAAAGTCCCAGTGAGTGTGATAAAAACATGCAGTGTAGGAATTCAAGAAAATGATATGCAACAACATCAAATAGTCTCAATCCAGTCATAAGTCAATCATAAGAGCAATTAAATGCAAAGTTAGTCCCCGAATGTTCAACACCCTATGGGTCTTTTCACTCAACATGAGGCTATACCTGAGCTCAGACTAACAAGAACCTTCGTTTCTGAAGGCCATAAGGGACTCGCCCTTAATTCCCCATAGATTTTAACAACCATAAATTCATTATTAATTTTCCATGAAAAACCTCATTTCCTCTTGGTTATAAATAGCCCGTGAAAATCCTCTTTGGCCAAAGGCCCATGAAAGTTCCTCTTTACATGATTAGGGTTAAAAATTTTGATACATGATAGATAATGAGTATGAATGTACATAGTCTAACCATTTCATGAGAGCTTAATCATCATCATACAACCTCAACATAAAATCCTAGAGTTAGACAATCATCAAGCATTTCATCACAATGTATCATTTCTAACCCTAAGGAAAACCTCAAGTCAAGCGCAAGCAAGAGAAATAAGCAAAGGAAGGAAGCATATGGGTCATTCAATGAGATTCAAACATAAAGAAAATGAGTGGGTGAACCATACTAACCTCAAGAGTAAGAATAAGAAGGTTGGAAGGGTGGGGAGTTGTGATCCCAAGCTCTTATCTTGATGGGACTTCTCAAGCAAGCTTCCTCCTCTTCTTTCTCTTCTTTTTCCTCTACCAGGGCAAGGTTTAGATGATAGAAATGTTTTGAAATGGGTTAAATGACCCTTAGAATTTGTTTTTGAAAAACTGAGTTCGCCCGTTCTTGCTCAAGCAAGGATTCCTCGCTTGACCAATGAGTCAACAACACTCATTTCGCGCGCTTGCTCAAGCAAGGATCTGCTCGCTTGAGCGATAATGCTTCACAGAGCAACTCGTAATTCTGGAGTAGTTTCTCTTAAGCGAGATCCCTCTCGCTTAAGCGGAAATACTTTAGAAAACATCCCTTGATGTTGTCCAATTCTTGCTTGAGCGAAGCTGTTCTTGCTTGAGTGAGAAAACCAGAACTGAGTTTTCTCATTTTAACTGAGGTTTTCGCTCAAGTGAGGATATTCTCGCTTGAGCGAAAATGCTCCAGAACGAAGATTCCATATTTCCACTTATAGCAAATTTTACCAACTTTTACCCCATTTTCCTAGTTCTTTTTTTTTTAAAATAAAAATTCCCTTCTATTCCTATTTGAAATAAATTGATTTTGTCAAATTTGGGATGTTGCATAACTTATATTTGCAAAGATTCACCTCCCAATAAAATATAGTTAATTAGGTAAAATGTGTTTTTTATCCTTTTAAATACAATGAAATTTGGTTTTGATCTATCTTTTTATTTCATTGACTCTGTTCCTCCATTTTTTAAAACTCTATGTTTTTAGTCTTTATTATTAACTATACTCTGTTAAGTCGTGCTTGTATCCCTGTTTTATGGCTTTTCCCAAGTGAAATTTCACAATATTTCTTGTGATTTTTTTCTAACAAAATATCTGAAATATATTTACTAAAACCACATTTTTTATGGAAAAAATACATGTTCTGAAATTTCTTTAGTTTGTTTTAGAAAATTTAGTAGAAAATTTCTTACACACTTTAAAATCAGCAAGAAGTTTCCTACTAATTTTGAAATTTAGAATAAATTTTCAAGTGAAATTCATAGTAAATCTGCAAAAAAAAAAAAAACATTGTTACATTATTATTTAGCATAATATAACTAACAACAATAACAAAAAAACATGTGATTTTATAAAATTGAGGACAACCAAAGTAGAAATAAATAAAGTAATCAATATTTTAATTTGAAATGTAAAAATATATTTAATCCTCATTAATAATAACATTGGGAGCCTCGACGTATCAACTCTCTCATACTCTCTCGTCACATCATGTAATATATTTTCCTCTTTTTTTATTTTTTCTTCTTTTTATTCCTCTCCTTAATTTCTATACCTCTACAACCCTTTTTTAATTAGGGATGGACAATGATAATTTTTTCCTCTATAGCAAAAATACGTGTTACATAATTAGTTTTAAAATGATGTGGTGGTAAGTATTAGTTCTCTGTTTTACTCGAGGCTAGCTAGGTTAGTAACTCCATCCCAAGTCTATCATATATTTTCAAGTAATGATCTCTCCATCTCACGTGGTTATTAATAAAAACATCAATTATTACAGTTCAGAAGCACATTTTAAAAGAGTAAGGTATTAGGACTTAGGAGGAACGATTTTCCTTTTGTCCCAATATAAAGATGATGCATTTGGTCATTTTCCTACGTTAGAATATGTTTTATTTGTTAGTGGATATCAATATTCAGAAGGTCAGGTTTTTCAAATTATGTGGGCTATAGAACGCTTTGGCCTTTGGGTGGTCAGTGACACTAGAAAGATGTACTGTGCTGCTTGCTTTAGAAGCCGACGAATCTTACCGTCTGCGCGCTGTCTAGTACCTTAGATCGTATCAAATAAAACAAAGATTATAATTGTCAAATACAGAGCTTTAGGGTCCGTTTGGTTTACAGTTGAGTAGAATTGATTCTAGAAATGAATAGTTGAGATGGATGATGCACGCTTTACGAAATACGTTGGACGGAAGTGATTTAAAATCAATTCTGCAGAATTGATTCTGACGGTTCCAAAATCTAAAACAAACGGGCTCTTAATCTAAAGGAAGTAATTTAAAGCGGACATATGACTTTGAGACTTGACATTTCTTAATAGATTTTGTCGGGAAAATAATCCAAATTACACAAATGGGGTAAAAAAAGCTAAGAAAATGGGAAATTCTCTCTAGTTATTGGATTTCTCCGGTAAAAAAGATCACGTATATATATTGTATGGGGTATCCCTATCCTATCAAAGAAATTCGATACTGAAGAGGATATTTATCCACGAGAATGATAAGAGTGAAAGAAAGTTTAAGCAAAGGTAGATAAAATAACTCATACATCATTTATAACACGTTTGAAGTTACATTGACACGATATTATACATATTTACAATAACACGGCCAATAATAGCTTTTCCATAGATGTGCTTTGGAGTCTACACTCAATTAATTTGTTTTCAAACACACTATTACTCATGTTTAATACAAGGTTCAAAATTCAATTTGACTCAACGTTACGTTCATAGAGATTCCTTGCTAGCTTTTTTATTTATTAGATAAGTTTTAATTTAAATTTAGATAATTATAAAAAAATTGATAATGCCAATCTTAATTAAAGTGTGTTTGTTTCAAGGTTTATAAAAATATTTTCGGGAAAGTGGGCCTGGGAATATAAGGGTCTGTTTGGTTTGCATTTTCATTTCCTGATTTCATTTTCTGTTTCTTGTTTTCTGATATTTTACAAAGGAAAAACTGGAAACGCTGGAAACAAAAATTTGTTTTTTCCAGCATTTTCAGTTTTTCCTTTGTAAAAATTCAGAAAACAGGAAATGGAAACAGGAAATGAAAATCTAAACTAAACAGGCCCTAACATTCTCATGTTTGTTTCGAGTTTGAAAAAATCATTTTCGGGAAACTAATTTGCTCATGATTTTCCCATCTCCTCCCTATCATGGAGAGTGAGTATATGAAATTTATTTTAAATATTAACTTTTCACTCCCAACACATTTTACCATATTTTTTTTATCTAAAATTCAATATTTTTTAAAAAAATCCTAGGTATTTACCAAACATTTTTATAAATATTACTTGATAATAATATTCCTAGTTATAACATTCTCGAGAAAATTATTTCTGGGAATATAATCTCACGCCTCGAAACAAATGCCTCCTTAAGCCTCAGGCCTTTTGTTTTAGTAGCTCGAATAACTCCCAAGTTTTTTAAGAACTCGCAAAAAGCCAACTACCAGCATTAGACCGGTCTGAGTAATTAACCCTTATTTACAACTCTAATTATGACTAAGTATATAAACATTCAATTTTTTTTATTAAAATAAAAAAATTATTACACTTTTATGTATACGATATAATAAGTACTTTTTTTTTATAAAACTTTATATTTTAAATGTTTTTGCCCCTAATTCTAAGGGTTGATATTATTAAAACCGATAAAAAAGAATTATAGATATATAAGAATAAATATAGGTATCGTAATATCAAATTTATCTTCTAATCGAATCATTAATAAATATCAAGTTAAATGTTATACTTGTAATTAACATTATCTATTTGTTAATTCTTATAATTAATTTAGTATTAAAAATATTTTCATTTTATTAGTTTGTAAAACAAAAAACACATTAAAAACATATTTCATTTAATTTAATTAAAACACCATGTATGAATATAGGTATGGGTCCTTTTGATATGTTTGTATATAAACATGGTTACTAATCCCTGTTTGAGTAACACTCACACAAAATGTTATATTTTGAAGTCAATTATCAAATAATTATTGTTTAGATTTTTCTCTAGGATAGCATATAATTCTTAAAATATAAGAAACAAGGTCAAAATTTAGACAAATCTTTCTAAAGTTAATGTGATAAAGTGAAGATTACTTATTTAATTTTATCTTAATTTGCACAGATACAAGACAATATAGTGACACTTTCATATATTCTTTAGATATAAAAAATAGTGACAACACATTCTTTAATACTCCTTTTTCAATATTTTTTATTATTGGGTGAATTTAATAAATTTCATGTGTATCACTCTCAATTTGATAACATTTGTTTCCTATTTAATGAGATTTACATAAGTTATATTTAATAATAAAGGATTTATTAAAAAAGAGAGGAGCTAAATTTATATTACAATGAATGTAAGTAGTACTCATTCTAATACTATTAAATTTAGATATCAGTTTTCACCAAAAGAACAAATTTCACAAAAAAAAAGATATTAGTTATATTATATAGTTGATGGATTTGTCGTTGATGGCACGTTGGGTTGCCCTCTATTTTAAGTTAAGGAGGCAAGGCCCAGCAATGTGGCTACAAGGAGTGAATAACATCAATCACCACTCCGTCTCCGTGTGTCCTGTGTGTCAATAGGCCCTACCTAATGCCTAATAACTACCGATGAATCATGAATTGATAGCCACTTAAATATGCAGTAATTTTCTAGACACAGGAATTTACAAACGCGTATGTGCCACAAAGATGGCAACAAAAAGCAAGACTTAGGAGGAGCCTATATATGCATATGTTCCACTTTCTCAATGATGGTAAGTGATGGGGTCATCATTTTGACTTTCTTCTTCATGAATTTTTCTTTTTGATAGGATAGATGTTAGGAATCTAATACTAATAGGACAATTAAGTAAAAACCAAAAAATAAAAGGAAGAAAGAAAGAAAGAAATGAAACAATTCTTAATAGTCGATCGGTCATGAGTCATGACTTGGTTCCATCGTATTGGAATTAGAAATCGCCATGACTGGGCCATAGCTTTGGCATTCAGTTCACTTTTGTACTGTAACATTTTGAAGTTTGAACAGATGTATTGCATTGGATTCATGCCTGGCTACAGGTGGAAAATGTTGCATACCGACACTATATGTGGCATGGCCCTTTTCTTTTTGGGTAAGATTAGCATTGCCCTTCAGCCCTTGTTGCTTGTATAAGTCGATTCGCTAAAATGGTAAGCGAAAAGTAGTGAAAAAAGCATCAAATTTATAACTTTTTGTTATGAACTTGTGACTAAGGAAAAAAAGTTAGGCAAGATTACATTGGGAACCTCTTGAAATTAATATTTGTGGTGCTGTTAGTGTAGTCTAGCCTTCCGTCATTTTTAAATTGGCATATTCTACAACCTATTATAGCTCCTTGTGCGTTGTGGCAGACAACAAAATCCTTAGATACCGCCCTCATTCTAAACCTCTATAACCTTTGATTTTGATCATTCTCAGGATAACACCACATTCCAAGCATCAGAGGCGTTGTCAAATTGTCGGCTTTAAAGTATTTGGTTGTGATTTTTTTTTCCGTGGTAAATGCTAAGTATAAAGGTAAGATATCCTTCGCCTGTGCGTGTAGAGTAACACTTTGATCGAGTTATAATCTGTGAATTGCGTCCTGTTTACTACGTGATCAATATTCTTTCTCTTGCCTTAATTTGCTGAAAAGTGAAATCGCTCATAGGTGATCTTGATGATCAAATTAAAATTCAAACTAACATAAGGCATTATAGCAATACTGATTCTATTGACAAGTGCAAGTATAAATTATTCAATAAATAATATCATATATATAATTATATATATATATAGATTTATATTAATTTTATTAAAATATTTAATATATTTATACATATTTTTAAAATTGATATATATAACATGTTACAGATTAAAAATATATTTTAAAAATGATCTATTTGTGTATATTATCATATATGACTAATTAGTGTTAATAATTATTTTTTACATATCTTAAAGAATGTTAACACATGATACCCGAATTTATAAAATAGTGTGATGTGAAAGTATATTGTAATGTTTAATAAAAGTTTTGAACATTGGATCATGTGTTTGTTTTAAAATATTAACGTAGTGTGCAAATATGGAGTCAAGTTCAAGCACACAAGCAAATCAAGCTCAACAAGTGCAAAACCGTTATCTACAAATACAATGGTAGATCAAAATTTTCCATGTGAAAATATTTGATGGAGCTGTGTTTAGAAACCAACGGTTATGAATAAATTGTGAAAATAATATTTTGTTGAACCAACTGCAGAAGGAAGAGATTAAATAGATCAACAATAAGTAGAGAAAGATTGTCTACTTAATAAAAAACTTTGTTTTTTATCTGTTAATCTGTGGAGCTGCCTGTTCTTGAAAAATTTTTCCATACTAAAATAACAAAAGAACCTTGGTAAAATTTTCTCAAAACATATGAAGGTGTTGGGATCTAGTCAAATGAACGAGATTGCAAGGCCTAAAATGACAATTCGAGGATGAAACAAGGCAATGAAAAAAGTATTCTTGATAATTTTTCACGATTGGATAAGTTGGTCAATGATATAAAGAACAACTATGGTGATGTATTAGAAAAGGGAAGTCATAGAGAAAATCACGCGCACACTCACACTCACACCTTGAAGAGTCAAAAAAGTTTGTGTTGTTTGTCTTGAGTGTGTAATTGACTGTTTATAAAACCTTAAGTTGAGTGTATTTTTGTTCTTCAATAGAAATATTTTGTGAGAATAATTTTTTTTGAGTGCTTATATTTTTCTATAACATCTAAATTTTAGCAAGACAATTGTTTTAATCTATCTATCTATCTATATATTTACAATCCAACAAGCATTTTATTATTTTTTGAGCACTATTCATGGTTTAAAAGGAGTATTCATCATTTAAAGTGACTTTTTCTTTACTTTTTTGGTAAGCATGATTAATTAATTTTTTTAGCGTTTAGGGTTTAAGGTTTAAGGTTTTATATACATTTTCATAAAAACCCGCACCCGCGGATACCTGTTGATATATCCGCGATGAGTACCTACATTTTTATTAAATGGGTGGGGACATATATTACACTACTCGGCCCGCAGGTACCCGTTTATTCATTAAAATATATTTTCTATTAAATGTATTAAAATATAATTTTTTTTATTATTTTATGATGATATAAAGTTATTTTTTACTATTTTATAGTGATATTTTTAATATATTAACAAGTAATGGTACTATATAATATTAATATTATATGATATTATGATATATTATACGATATTTTTTTCTCTTTCTTTCTATAAATATTGATTTTTTAAATATTAATGGATACCCGTAGATACCCGCTGCCTGCATGGGTACCTGTTAATTTTAGCGGGCATGTGTGCGAGTATTGTACTACCCGCCTCACCCCGCCCGCCCCACCCCGTTGACATGCCTAGATATATTTACATTACTCACTGTTAATTTTTTTGGATTTAATTGATATACACTGCTAGTGTAAAAAAGTTTAAAACGAACATCCAATGGTGCTTCGTCATATTAAATAATGAATATAACACCACATGTGCTATTAAATTCAATAAATTATGTGGCAACATATCATTGAATTTTTATTAAATGGGTCGGTACCAATATTACACTATTCGCCCTGCGGGTACCATTTTATTCATTAAAATATATTAAAATATTAGAATTTTTTATTATTTTATGATGATATACAATTATATTTTACTATTTTATAATAATATTTTTAATATATTAACACGTAATAATATTATATAATGTTAATTTATATTATATGATATTACCACTGTGGGGACGAATATTACACTACCCGCCCTGCGGGTACCCGTTTATTCATTAAAATATATTTTCTATTAAATATATTAAAATATTAGAATTTTTCATTATTTTATGATGATATAAAATTATATTTTACTATTTTATAATGATATTTTTAATATATTAACACGTAATGGTATTATATAATGCTAATTTATATTATATAGTATTAATATTATATGACATTTTTTTTCTCTTTCTTTCTATAAATTTTGATTTTTTGAATATATATGTCCACAAAAATGACAAAAACTTTCAAACTCTTTCCCAACTTTTTTTTCTTTTTTTATTCCATGTATTATACTCCCTCCGGTCCTATTTATAAGAACTTTTTTTGGGTGAGTCTTGGTCCTTTTTACAAGAACCTTTTCATATTGTCCTATGCATTAATTATTTCTTGACCAAAATACCCCATTAGTGGAGGTAGGTGAGTAATTAATTAGTGGAGAGAGTATCACACAATAGAGTAATTAAATAGAAAGAGAAAGATAGTGGGTCTCAATAAATTCAAGGGCAATTCAGGAAATATGATACACATTCATGACAAATTTATTGCAACCAACTAAATTAATAAACTTCCTTATTCCGTGTGAAGTAGTTAAAAGGTTCTTATAATTAGGACCGGAGGGAGTACTAAATTTTATTTAAGAACTCAATTGACGCTTTTAATTTATTGAATAGTTTCTTTAAAGAAATACATAAATGTTTAAAATATTACTATGTTACAACCAACATGCTCAAAACATTGTCCCTAGCACTAATGATCAAACGCAAAGGTGTCACATTATTTACCAACACACTTAATCTGCTAACTCACTAGGGTCATTCATTTCGCTGTTATCAAAATTGACTGGATTAACATGAACACATTTTTGTGCCTACCTAGCATCTCATCCTACCTCCATTATGAATGGGTAACCTGCTCCTGCATCTCCTATCAGCTATGGACATATCATACATTAAATAGCTAGGTGGCATAAACAGACTAGATTCTTCACCATCTTACGTGGCTACCCTGTCAGGACAGGTATATGGTCATTTATCTCATTACCTTTTCTATTACCACTGCTCATTGTATTCAATGTCCACCAACATTTCCTAAGCAATTTCTAGCTAGGAAAACATGACTTAGTATTCCGTGCGTATACGCACGGGCTTCACACTAGTTACCAACAAATGTGTTAGAAAAAATGTCAATTGCCAAATATTATAAGTTTGCATCACACCAAAATCACGTTATAAACGTGGATGTAATACCATGTTATTTAAACCTATATACAGTATTACACTAATAATACTGTTAAATTGGATCCACGTTTATAACCTAATTTTAGTGTGCTTAAACATCCTACTAGCTTATTTTTCTATTTCATAATTCATAACTCATCTTTCCTATAATCTCATTATATCTCGTAAATCAACAATTTAATATTAGTTTGATAGTGGGTTTTGTTGTCAAGATGAGTGATTATGGAAGAGAGACTGCGAGTAAAATAAAAAGAAATCCAACCAATGGAGCATAAAATGCGGTGTCTGAGCTAAAAAATATTGAACACTGGCCTTTGGTTCACATACTAAAGAATGGAACCTATTTGTTGCAGTAAAAGTTTGCACAAAAAGAGACAAGATATGGGTGAAAACAAAAATTAAGGAGTATGTAAAACTTGTTGATTAATGATTACCCCTGGTCCCCTGCAACTGTGGTAACAACAGAGGCAAGTAGATATACGAAGAAGGGGAACTCAAATCCTCTTTGAGAAATTGGGCTCATCTCGAGCCCATGGTGGAGGTTCACCCCATATGGCCTGGCCCATAAACAATCTGTTTGCTTAGAGTCGGGTTGTGTGATGACCACCACTACAAATTTAAACGTAGATTTCAGAAACACATTATTTGATTCTTAACATGACAATAACATCATAAAAATAATAAAACTAGCTTTGTTACTATTCGTAAGAGACAAAAATGTGTTTTTGCTTGATCTTAAACATAAGAAACATAATACTATTTTGAATTGTATTAGTTATAGAGTTACTTTTATATCCTTAATTTAATGTCCACTACTTACTTATTTTCCATGATAGTGAATGTACTACACTATTTTCAATGATCAACTATTGGAGCATGAGTGATTTTATCATTATTATAATTGTTTAATATTAAGGATACTTCTGCAATAAAAAATAAAATTATGATATTATTAATTACAATTAACCGGTTCCAAATTATTTATTTTATTTTGGTGATTTAATCTTGTGTTTCTTATAAATAGAACCAGAGGTAGTGATTAACAACTTATAAAAAGAGAGGTATTTTTTTAACAAAAAAGAATGAAAATCAGAGCTGTGAAATTGGACAATGGAATGGGTCAATCAAACCTTATAAAAAAAAATCGGCCGGTTAATGGGTTTTGATAAAAAAATTAAAATTGATGAGTCATTTTAAATTTTTGATTCCGGTTAGAATGATGGGCCGGTAAAGTCCACGGCGCGAAGAAGTGAAAGAGCGAAATTTTCTCAAATTCGGCATTGAAAATTGTTTTCCCTCGCAACATTTGGCGCCTCTCTATTTGAGAATTTGGTAATTTCAAAGTTTAAATAAAACGTATCTCACATTTAATGACATGAATGCATCTGATCCTTTGAATCTAACCAAATCCGCAAAAATCAAAACCCCCCTGCTCTCCTCGCCTTCCACCACCACCCCTTCTTTCAGGTATCTTTTTCTTTTGCTAGCAAGAAACATATTCCTGGAATTTTTCTTTCTATATACTGTCAAATAAATCTTCACCTTCTGAAGAGTGGTTTGTATCTTTACAGTTTTGAGTGTAAAATATCTGATTTTTATTCATCAGATAGTCACATTATTTCTAAGATCTTTATTTTTTTTTGTTGACTTGCGTTTTCCATTACTGGGTTCTGTGAAATTCACCTTGCTTATTTTCCTGAAATATTGATGTTGAAATGTGTAGGTAAGCCATGGCGGGAAAAGGAGGGAAGGGACTTGTGGCAGCAAAAACCACAGCGGCTAACAAAGACAAAGATAAGGACAAGAAAAGACCCATTTCACGTTCATCCCGTGCCGGGATCCAGGTAATTCACCCCCGTTTTTCTTTTACCTTCTCTTTCTGTATCAAGTTATCAATTTATGCACTTTTCCATTCTCAGAGATTCCAGCAACTCTATTTGTTCTTTCTTTATGTATTTGGGGGGTTTGGGCGATCTTTTGATGGTACCCAAATGCAGTTTAACAATAAAGTTAGAGTCTTTAGATTGGTGTAGCGGAAAATTTTGTAATGGGTATTTTTTTCCGGCGTGATACCTTTGAATTAGACTACTGATTATTTGAGATTAAATTGTTGGCTTTTGATGCCGTGTAGTTTCTGGGTAATTGTCCACTTTTGATTTGTTGGACCCATTTTTGTAACTGTTTTTTCTTTTGTTATAAATGCATGGGTGGTTGTAGTTTCCTGTGGGTCGTATCCATAGACAGCTAAAACAAAGGGTCCAAGCAAATGGACGTGTTGGGGCAACTGCTGCTGTGTACTTGGCCTCCATTCTTGAGTATCTGACAGCGGAGGTTCTTGAATTGGCTGGAAATGCAAGCAAGGATCTCAAGGTGAAGAGGATAACACCGAGGCATTTGCAACTGGCTATCAGGGGAGATGAGGAGCTGGACACCCTGATTAAAGGTACCATTGCTGGTGGTGGTGTTATCCCACATATTCACAAGTCCTTGATCAACAAAACCTCCAAGGAGTAAACTGGTTATCTTGCTTATGATTTCATTTGGCGGTTGACTCTCAAATCAGGTGGTGTTTATTATGACTTGCTCACAGTAGGCTAGAGTGATTTCTTGGACAATCTGTGTAGAACTGAGATGGTGATGGTAGCATGTAAATGGTCTTATTTTTATGTGGTCCTTTGACTGGTTTAATTTCTCTGTAATGCTGGTGGATTTTTAGACAGTGCTTTCTTTTAGATTTAATCTGTGATTTGTTGTCTTTAGTGACCATTTGCTCTCTCTTTATATCTGAGTTCTTTTATTTGCAATGGCTTGGCATGATTACTGTAAACAAAACTCAGGCATGATCAAGTTGAAAATAAATCAGATATCTAAAATTGGCGTCTTTATTATGATAAAATAAAAAGTTTATTAACAAGAACTTTTTCCAAATGATGGGTTAGTACTTCTAATTCATGCAATTGTGCAATGCAATGCATTGGATGAATTTTTTTTCCGAAAAAAGAACACTGTTCTAGCTTTTAAGAAATGGAAATAGTTCCCACATTGTTTTGCATACGGATTGAGATCCTTTTCAGTTGCTCAAAAGATTGCACTTGTTAATCTTACAGTTAAAATTTCATAAAATAAATTTTGTTAATGTTTTACTTGACGATACAATTAGCTTTACGTTAAAGATTTTATAGTGTATCGAAAATTGGGGAACTCTTCTACAAGGAAGCTTGCTGCTTATAACTCCTAATTTTTAAACTGTGTCCTCTGAGGATTAGAGAATGCTTTTTTTTAGGCAAAGAATTAGACAATGCATAAACTTCGAATCAGAGGCATTGCCTAGGTGATACACTCACGAACACCAAATCTAAAATAAAAAAGCCGAATTGTAACAATTACAAAAAAATTAAAAATGAAAAAGGTAATTTTTTTAAAAGGAAATTGGATTGCTTGGTTTTCAATTCTGAGTGATTTTTTTTATTAATTACATGTATTTCTTATTATTTGGGGCAATCCTATTTGGGGTTTATTCATTAATTAAGGGCTTGTTTGGTTTCCTTTTCGTTTCCTGTTTCCATTTTCTGTTTCCTGTTTTCTGAAATTTTACAAAGGAAAAACTGGAAATACTGGAAACAAAAATTTGCTGTTTCCAGCATTTCCAGTTTTTCCTTTGTAAAATTTCAGAAAATAAAAAACAGAGTGAAAACAGGAAATGGGAACAGGAAATGTTTTCGTAAACCAAACAGACCCTAAGGTTTCTTACCCATTTTTAAGAGTGTGTTTAGTGAGAATTTAACCCATAAACTTTTCTCACAATTTTATCCCGTGTTATCAATTGATTCACATTTCTTTGGTATTCTAAGTGATCATTTGGTGTAATTTAATTTTGATTTATAAGTCACTTAAAAATAAAAGTTGTGTCAAACAAATTTTTCAAGGAGTTATTTAAAAGTAGTAGTTCTTTTTTATATTAAAAAGGAGCTTATAAAAATAACTTCCTACACTTTTACTTTCTTTATTTTAAATAGGATCACACTTCAATTCTCATACTATTGCCATCTTTCTATTTTATTAGAGCAATTATTCATACTATACATTTTTTTTCTGTCCATCTTTCTCCCGTACATAACTTATCACATCTAACACTTTTCTCTCTTTTATTTTTATATCTCTTACTATTATAAGCAATTATTATTCAACATTATTATACAAATATAATTTTTTTTATTTTATCATTCTCGATCACCCTTCTGACATTTTTTCTTTTATCAAATTCCTTTGTAAACTACTAAACTTCAAAGCCGTCTTGTACATAGCCATCTCGTATGGAAGCACCATCTTTATTCTACCGCGAACCGCCATGCCATCTTGCACAAACCCATCTTTATTTCAAAAAAAGAAAAATGGTTTAACCCCATTCAATAAATATTTTTAAGTTCTCTTCTTGAAACTCCAATTGGAGTGAGTTTTGTCTAATAGTGCAAATATGATTTTACTGAAAGGTATCCGTGGTCATGTGATAGGAGTTCTGGTTGTTTCACTTCCAATGCATTTTAGAAATTAGAATAGAATCTCATTGGTTCTCCAACTTTAACATGTGAATCAACCGAGGCGTGTGTGTGGTTTTTCTTTCTCCTTTTACTGCTCATGACTTTTATAATAAATATTATTTATGTTAATTTTAAAGAAAATAAAATATTTTCTGTAAAAATATTTTACTATAAATTTTAGGGTTTATCTACACTCTACGGTGGACCATGGTTCATGTAGTCCAAAATATGGAAATATGTTAATTTAAATTCCAAATCACCAAATTCAACGCTCATTTTATTAATTATTGTTATTAAAATAGTTTCCAGTTGCTTTTATGAAATATTATTTGAAAATAATAAAAACTCAAATTGATATTACCATGTAATGTAAAATTTTGCCCATTAACTTTAAATTGATATATTCTCAAAGAAATTAGCATAGGTTGTATTGTAAATCTATATTTTCCCTTAAATTAAACTCAAATAGTCATATAAGGACTATTTAATAAAAAATAATATTATTCATTCACTTTTTGTAAACAAAAAAATGTTAGATGGACTAGGTGAACCAAATTTTGTTTGGTCTACCCTAGAATGGTCCTTTTAGGGTTTAGGGTAGTAGTTTTAAATTTTAAAAAAGGAAATTGCCAAATAGTATTAACTTTATTTTAAAGTTCTTATATTTTGCTTTTAACTTCAAAGAAAGTTATAAGCAAAAAAAAGGTTGTCAAATGAACCTCAAATTTTAAAAAAATAATAATCCAAATAAAATTGAAATTTGTAATACCTTTAAAAATATTTTATATAGAAAATCGTTATATTAGTCATACTTATTTAGAAACATTCATATTATATCTCAAATCAAACTTTATTATTTTTTTAGAATTTGAACATATAATATTAATATCATTGATAATTAAATTAAAAATGTATATAAAATTTACATGCATATTTTGATGAACTTTTAATACTTATATTTAATGTATTTCGAAGATTTGGCTTAAATTTGTATTTGATGTATTTTGATGAAATTAAATTTCTCTATTTCGATATAGTGATATATTAAAATTCTATCAAAAGCCAAAAAAATATAATCAAAACTACAATAGAACTACAATTAATTGATAATTTAAGAATTTATCACTTTAAAGAGTGTTTTTAATTCATAAAAAAAAAATTAATTATGTAAAACAATTCATGTATATCGCGAATATATATTTTGTGAATTGATGTTTTAAAAAATTCTACATATATATTTAAGAAAACAAATACAATGGTGTTGTACTATACGGATTATTGGGCCGAGCATTGTATTCGGTTATCGGCCTATATTATTTTACCCCTTACCCCATATCAAGGAACATGGGGGAAAGTAGAGCAGTGGAGATAGTGGGGATAAAAGGGGAACAAAAGACTAAGATAGTGGGAAGGTGGATAGTTACGAAAGAGGTCTATAAAAGGTCTTAGAGACTAAGGAGAGAAAAAGGTTCACAATTTTGGTAGGAAAGCCGAGTTAACTGCCCAAGAGGTCAGCTCGGAATTTCTTGCCGAGAACATTTGGCGCCCAACGTGTGGCGGCGGTAAAACTACTCCCGCCGACCACATCGTTAGATCAGAGTTCTTCCTTTCTACTTTGATCTCAAAACCTTTTGTCCGATCTCGAAATCAGCGTTGAACCATTAGAATATCAAACCGCTGTTGTACGTTTGGCAAGTGTACCAATCGTTATTGTAGTAATAAAAATATTGTCCACAGGGATTGAAATTGTTGAATACCAGTTTACTAATTTACGTTAAGTTTGAGAAATTATAAAATAGAATTAGAACGCTAAATTATAAAATAAACTAAATTTAAAGATAAGTAAAATTATAAATGAAATTCAATTCAATTACTAAAACAAACGTTAGAGAATTGATTTCGTATTCTTCCTTATAGGTTCTTCCCCTATTTCAGCTGATGCAAGTATTCTAATTGTCCAATTGAGTTATTTAAGAGTTGTTTACCCCTAATTCCTTAGGCAAGTAAATCTGTTCATTGAATCCTAATCCCCAATTCCTTAGGAAAATTATGAAATCCAATAGAACTATGAAGAACACATTATCATCTCAAATAAAAACTAATTAAGCAAACCCAATTTCCCAATTGTGATAAAGCTTAATTTGTTCTACCTCTAATCGCAAACAATCCCCAATTTTCCAATTGTGAAATTGCTCATATAATAACCATTCACCAATGGACAATAGAACCAGAGATAGAACACAATGAAAATTAGAATTACTAAGCATCAACAAAATAGGTTCAGAACATATAATTCAGAAAACTACATCAATCCTCTAACTAAGAAAATTAGCTATGCATAATGTAAAAGATAGAACCACAAGTTATGGAAGCAATTGGTTGCATGAAGGTAGCCTCCACCTCCCGGTCTTGGCTTTCTTCTCAGTTGTCCTTTTGTCTTCTGTCAAGTCTCCCTATCTTCTCTCTATGCCATGGTGAAACCCCCTCTTTCCATTTATAATGAATTGCCTTTAATCTGGGCCAAGCCCACTTTGGAACTCAAAAGTCACGCATTAGGTCGAACCACAGGTATGGAAAAAATCCACAACCTGCCTGTGGTTTGTTCT
Organism: Sesbania bispinosa; assembly: GCA_026901365.1. NCBI lineage: Eukaryota > Viridiplantae > Streptophyta > Magnoliopsida > Fabales > Fabaceae > Sesbania > Sesbania bispinosa. The sequence continues at coordinate 419,002 of QLOH01000596.1, forward strand.
GACTTCAATTTAACACTCTGCAGCGTTTCCACAGGCTATGGATCGATCCATAACCTTCCTGTGGACTTTCTGACTTCAATTTTACAACTCTGCAGCGTTTCCACAGGCTATGGATCGATCCACAATCTGCCTGTGGACTTCTCTGACTTTAAAACTCCACTATGATATATTTCTACAAGCATGGGATGATCCACATGTGAGCTGTGAAATCTTCTTTCTTTCCTTTTCTCATTCCATTTAATTCCGACTTGATACTTGCCCTTCATCTTCTTTCCAACACATGATTAATGCACCTAAAACATTCATTTACAAAGAAAAACAAGAAAACCAAACATATAATCTAAAACAAAATAATGCATGATAAAATAAACCAAATAATGCAATAATGTATGCAAATGACCTAAACTAAAGCATGAATGCAAACGCAATTTAAACACACATCAAAATCTCCCAAGCTTGAACTTTTTCTTGTCCTCAAGCAAAGAAAACACAATGAAGAACAAAATAAGGGAGTACACCTAAATGGAAACTCATTATCTCAACCACCCAATTCAATCATCAAATAATGATATCCAAGAGCACATTTTTTCACAATTTAAAACAACACGACTAACTTGTTAGGTCCCTAGTGCAAATAAAGATGAAATGAAGCAAGGCACTAGACATTAAGTTAGACAATACTTGTCATCATTTCTTTCTTTCTTTTTTCTTTACTTAGGTTCCTAGCATAGAAGACACTTACCTGCCAAACTATGCATGGATCTTCCACTCAAATGCTATGCACTTGCCACATTTGGTCTCAAAGGAGTGTCTGTGTTAGGAAAACAAAATTTTTACATACTAGACATTTCCCCAGTAGTCAATCAGTCTCAAAGGGGTACTATACAGTATTTCCCCAGTAACCTATGACCTCAAAGAGGTGTCTAGCTGTCTCTAGAACCTTTTTCTCTCTCTTTTTTTCTATTTTTTTAATCTCTTACTTTTCATTTCCTTTTCTTTTTCTTCAAAAACAGACAATTCTCCAGTAACCAAATGCAGTGAGTGTCACTAAGAAACCTAAAACTTCATAAGTCTTATTTACATGAATTTAAAAGTCTTCCCCGAATATCATAGTGTCAAGACTCATTTGTGTGTTGTGTGAGGGTACCCAACAAGCAATCATGAATCAAATACCAACAATATGCTAAAAAATATCATCTAAAGACTCAGAATTTATAGTTAAGAGAATGAATTTCCATTTCAACACACATGCAAGAAAATGAACAACAATGCAAATTTTTTTTATATAATTTTTTTTTCATATATATGCAAAAATGCAATAATTATGCAAATAAAAATGATGCATGATGATAAATAAGAAAAGAGAAGATGAATGAAACTCCCCCAAACTTAAACGTTTACATTGTCCCCAATGGAAACAAAATAACCTAAAGCAAGGGAAACAAACCTCACAAGTGGAATATTATCCTTGAAAACATGGGGCTGCACTTGAAAACAAACCTCACAAGTCATCTGTGCCATTTTCGTAGAAGCCTCGTTGCCATTGTTTGATGAGCTGTGATGAACCTGTATAGCAGAAAATTCTCAAACAGCAAATGGGAATGTAGAGACCTCAGCCAAAAGAATTTCAAGATAGGCAATATGAATCACAAAATTATGCACATTAAACAGAAATTACTCTTCACAATCTTGCTGCACAGGTCAAAATCAATGAGCTCCAATCACCCACAAAAACTAAACAAAGAGAACAAATAGAAAAAAATAACAAAGGTAATTCAAATAAAAAATAGAAAAGGTAATGAGACACATATGGGTGATGGTGTGCAGCGGCTGAGACTGTTGAAACAGGGTGGAGGAGTGCGGTGTGGCGGCTGTTTGGGCAGAGGTGCTGCTATGCCTGAACCGAGGAACCTGGGCAAGTGGCTGCACACGTACTGACAAGAAGAAAACCACCGCGGACAGTGGCTGTTGGACGGAAGTGCGGCAACGGAACCAGTGCCTGAACGGAGGAGAGAAAGGTGTTGTTACGCGTGCGGATCAAAGGTGGCTGGACAACTGTTTTGGTGTAGTGCACGGTGATGGCTGAAACTGGGCAGCGGTGGTGGTCTCACAAACGGGTGTAGCGGCGCGGTGGAGAGTGACAGAAGAAGGAGGCCGCGGCTGGGAAGAACTGCGTCGCGCGCAGGCTGCTGTACAAGGATGCGGTCATTGATGAACGGAGGAGAGAACCGCTCTGCACGTGGTGGTGGTTGCACGGAGAAGAGGAACGGCACGGTGGAGATGGTGGTGCGGCGCACAGGCTTGTGAAAATGAAGAAGAAAAACGGTTCACCCTAACATTGCACACATTTGGGAGATTGTTGCCCCTATGTCTCTTTTTCTTTTTTTTTAATTATGTTGCAATGTAACCGTGGAAAAATCCACACTGCACCTGTGTACATCTCTGTTGAATCCTCTGTTGCACGCTGCCCCTTTTTAAAAATTCAGCGCCTAAAATACGAGACACGGGTGTGGATTTTTCCATGACTCAGCCGTGGAACTCTCTATTTCAGCAATTGAAAGGAACAGTTGGAACCATGCTTGTGGACCATTCCACAACCCAGTTGTGGACTTTTCTGTTTTTTTTAGAACACCATGCTTTCCTGAAACAAAACAACTAAGATCTCATGAAGAATGTAATCATTTAAAAGAAAAAAAAATTAAAGATCAATAAAGAAATCTACAAAAATTAAAATTGCAATAAAATAAAACTTGGGTTGTCTCCAAGAAGCACTGTGTTATAGTTCTAGTTAGACTTATTTCCCACCTTCAGATGGTGGTACCAATCTAATGGTGGTCCTATTTCTTTCAAAATCACCCCTAGATACAATTTTAATCTCTGACCATTAACCTTGAAACTTCTTTTTTACTTGAGGTCTGAAATTTCAATTGTACCAAAGGGATAAATATTTTTAACAACAAAAGGACTTGACCATCGAGACTTCAACTTACCTGGAAACAGTTTGAGCCTGGAGTTATATAACAACACTTGTTAGCCTGGTGCAAACTCCTTAACCACAATCCTCTTATCATGCCACTTTTTAGTTCTCTCTTTGTAGACTTTGACCTTTTCATGGGCTTGCAATTTAAACTCTTCCAATTCACCTAATTGCAAAGTCTTTTTTTCACTTGCATTCTTCAAATCACAATTCAGAGGATTCTTTGTGATCCCCTTTTTATACTCTTCATGGATTAGAGAATCCATGACTTCAACTTTAAATAAACTCTCCCTATCAATTGGATGCTTCATTGTCTTAAACACAGAGAAAGTTACATTTTCATCCGGTACTCGAAGCATGAGTTCTCCTAATTCCACGTCAATTAAAGCTCTCCCGGTGGCTAAGAATGGTCTTCCCAATATGATTGGGACCTTAGTATCTTCCTCCATGTCAAGTACCACAAAATCAGCTGGGAATATAAATTTATCTACCTTCACTAAGACATTCTCCACAACTCCATAAGGATAAGTAACTAAGCGGTCTGCCAGTTGAATAGACATCATAGTAGGCTTCACTTCTCCAATACCCAACCTCTTAAAAATGGATAAAGGCATCAAATTGATGCTTGCTCCAAGGTCACACAATGCTTTACCAACCATCAAATTTCCAATCTCATGGAATTACAAAGCTTCCTGGGTCCTTCAACTTATGAGGGAATTTTTGTTGAATTATTGCACTGCACTCCTCTGTGAGCATGATGGTTTCATCTTCTTGAAGTTCCTTTTTCTAAACAGCAAGTCCTTCATGAATTTGGCATAGCTTGGCATTTTCTCCAACGCTTCAGCAAAAGGAATATTGATGTGGAGCTTCTTAAAGACATCAAGGAACCTTGCAAATTGCTTCTCTTGCTCTTGTTTCTTCAACCTTTGAGGGAATGGAACATTTGGAGTTGGAACACAAGCTTTCACTTTATCCTCACTTGCCTTACCAACATCCCCCTCATTTTTTTTCTCACAATTTTTCTCATTTTATTTTTCTCAATGTCATTTTTCTCACTGTTTTTCTCTTCATTTTTTTCTTCTTCTACCACCACTATATCATCAATTTCTTTCTTTTTCTCTCCTTCCACTTCAACCTTTTTCTCACTCCTCAACACCTTTCCACTCCTCAATTGAATTGCCTTGCAATATTCCCTTGGGTTGGGAATGGTGTCACTAGGAAATGTACCAGGAGATCTCTCTGAAAGCTGTCTTGAAATCTGACCAATCTGATTCTACAAATTTCTGATTGAAGCTTCCTGGTTCTTGAAATTTGTCCTAGTCTCATTTATGAAGTTGGAAGTTTGCTCCATAAAGGTAGAGGTACGTATGGATAACTTCTCTAAAGTGCTCTCCAAAATAGATAACTTGTTACCCTGAATGCTACATTGAGCTTGATATTGATAGGTAGGCCTTGGTTGATTAGATTGTCCTGGACCACCCAAGGTTGTCAAATGAACCTCAAATTTTTAAAAAATAATAATCCAAATAAAATTGAAATTTGTAATACCTTTAAAAATATTTTACATAGAAAATCCTTATATTAGTCATACTTATTTGGAAACATTCATATTATATCTCAAATCAAACTTTATTATTTTTTTAGAATTTGAACATATAATATTAATATCATTGATAATTAAATTAAAAATGTATATAAAATTTACATGCATATTTTGATGAACTTTTAATACTTATATTTAATGTATTTCGAAGATTTGGCTTAAATTTGTATTTGATGTATTTTGATGAAATTAAATTTCTCTATTTCGGTATATTGATATATTAAAATTCTATCAAAAGCCAAAAAAAGATAATCAAAACTACAATAGAACTACAATTAATTGAAAATTTAAGAATTTATCACTTTAAAGAGTGTTTTTAATTCAGCAAAAAAAAATTTAATTATGTAAAACAATTCATGTATATCGCGAATATATATTTTGTGAATTAATGTTTTAAAAAATTCTACATATATATTTAAGAAAACAAATACAATGGTGTTGTACTATACGGATTATTGAGCCGAGCATTGTATTCGGTTATCGGCCCATATTATTTTACCCCTTACCCCATATCAAGGAACATGGGGGAAAGTAGAGCATAGTGGAGATAGTGGGGATAAAAGGGGAACAAAGGACTAAGATAGTGGGAAGGTGGACAGTTACGAAGGAGGTCTATAAAAGGTCTTACAGACTAAGGAGAGAAAAAGGTTCACAATTTTGGTAGGAAAGCCGAGTTAACTGCCCAAGAGGTCAGCTCGGAATTTCTTGCCGAGAACATTTGGCGCCCACCGTGGGGCGGCGGTAAAACTACTCCCGCCGACCACATCGTTAGATCAGAGTTCTTCCTTTCTACTTTGATCCCAAAACCTTTTGTCCGATCTTGAAATCAACGTTGAACCATTAGAATATCAAACCGCTGTTGTACGTTTGGCAAGTGTACCAATCGTTACTGCAGTAATAAAAATATCGTCCTCAGGGATTGAAATTGTTGAATACCAGTTTACTAATTTACGTTAAGTTTGAGAAATTATAAAATAGAATTAGAACGCTAAATTATAAAATAAACTAAATTTAAAGATAAGTAAAATTATAAATGAAATTCAATTCAATTACTAAAACAAACGTTAGAGAATTGATTTCGTATTCTTCCTTATAGGTTCTTCCCCTATTTCAGTTGATGCAAGTATTCTAATTGTCCAATTGAGTTATTTAAGAGTTGTTTACCCCTAATTCCTTAGGCAAGTAAATCTGTTCAGTGAATTCCAATCCCCAATTCCTTAGGAAAATTATGAAATCCAATAGAACTATGGAGAACACATTATCATCTCACATAAAAACTAATTAAGCAAACCCAATTTCCCAATTGTGATAAAGCTTAATTTGTTCTATCTCTAATCGCAAACAATCCCCAATTTCCCAATTGTGAAATTGCTCATATAATACTCATTCAACAATGGACAATAGAAACAGAGATAGAACACAATGAAAATTAGAATTACTAAGCATCAACAAAATAGGTTCAGAACATATAATTCAGAAAACTACATCAATCCTCTAACTAAGAAAATTAGCTATGCATAATGTAAAAGATAGAACCACAAGTTATGGAAGCAATTGGTTGCATGAAGGTAACCTCCACCTCCCGGTCTTGGCTTTCTTCTCAGTTGTCCTTTTGTCTTCTGTCAAGTCTCCCTATCTTCTCTCTATGCCATGGTGAAACCCCCTCTTTCCATTTATAATGAATTGCCTTTAATCTGGGCCAAGCCCACTTTGGAACTTAAAAGTCACGCATTAGGTCGAACCACAGGTATGAAAAAAATCCACAACCTGCCTGTGGTTTGTTCTGACTTCAATTTAACACTTTGCAGCGTTTCCACAGGCTATGGATCGATCCACAACCTGCCTGTAGACTTTCTGACTTCAATTTTACAACTCTGCAGCGTTTCCACAGGCTATGGATCGATCCACAGTCTGCCTGTGGACTTCTCTGACTTTAAAACTCCACTCTGATATATTTCCACAAGTGAGCTGTGAAATCTTCTTTCTTTCCTTTTCTCATTCCATTTGATTCCAACTTGATACTTGCCCTTCATCTTCTTTCCAACACATGATTAATGCACCTAAAACATTCATTTACAAAGAAAAACAAGAAAACCAAACATATAATCTAAAACAAAATAATGCATGAGAAAATAAACCAAATAATGCAATAATGTATGCAAATGACCTAAACTAGAGCATGAATGCAAACTCAATTTAAACACACATCAACCGCCACCATCATCGTCCAAGCTAATGTGCTGACGCTCCTCGTCCTTTGATTATTGCAAAGTTCTTCGACAGGAGAGACGGTACTCTCTTTCCCACCACCGACAAAGTTCCCCAATTCAACGAAGCTCTTATAGAAACTTCCATGCTCGCCAAGGGAGCGAAATCCGCTGTTTCCAACGGTGGCTTTGTCAGTGCAAGGGGGCGTTCCGTGGCAAGATGCCGAAACAGGTCGGAAGGAACCAGGAAGCGAACAAGTTATAATGAATTCAGTCCACCATAGGTGTCGAGTTCGCCACCAAGAGCTTAAATGTAGAATCTAAGGTCATCAAGGCTTAGATTTGGTACACCGCTGGCCAGGAAATATAGTGGAAACATGTGCACACTACGACTGCGCTGCAGCCATTTTGGTTATAGCAGTTCAACTTGGCACAGCTATTTTAGCCTTGACAGCAATTATCAAATCGTTGTGGCCTCACCCCTGTAACGATGGATCCAATCAGTGCGAATCCTCTTCGGAATTCCAATATGCTGTTCTATATGTGGGAATAGCGTTGGTAGCAATTGGTTTTGGTGGTGCACGTTTCACAAAGGCAGCGTTGGGAGCAAATCAATTTGAGAGGCCAGAGCATCAGGGGAACTTCTTCAATTGGTACTTCTTCACTTGGTATTTTGCTTCTGTGATAGCCTTGACTGGGCTTGTCTACGTTGAGGATGAAGTGAGTTGGGCTTTGGGGTTTGGCATATGTGGTGTCGCCAACTTGATTGGTGTAGTCATGATGGTATGGTTCCAGTGCTTCCTGCTGCAATACCAGGGAAAAGACTCAGGTACTAACTTAATTTTATTAACTGTTCAAGTATGGACTTGCTTGTATGAAATGTGACACATTATTGGGTTTTAGAATGGATAACTAAAATTCTAGTTGGTACAGTAGAATAGAAAACCATCAATATGATAATCATCATTAAAGCTTGAGATGATTGAAGTTCATTTTATCAGCATTCTTCCACTCTTTGTGTCTTAGTTGTTGCACATATTACTGCTATAATATTTCCTGATATTTATCTAAGCCGGGAAATATATATTCTCAGAAAATATCTTTCTTTTATAGTTAACCCGGCCCACGTAGGAGACAATAAATGATAATTAAGGTTGCAAGTTACCTTCAAGAACTAGCTAGGTGCAATTTCAAGCACAATGTTGTATGAAACTCTAGTAAATCGGACAACTTGCATTGTGAACAAGATCCTATATATTGCTGTTTGGTGAATCAATTATAACAATAGTTTCACTGTAAGAAACTATATATTTACTATGAGTAATCCGTTTACGAAAAGAAAGTTAAAATTTTGCATGAGAAACATTTTCACTTGGAGGACGTTGTTTTATAATTTTAAAAATTATCATTATTTGAGGATGTCCTTATTTCTTTGATATTGTAAAGTATGGCAATTTCTTCTAGGGTTTTTATTTTTATTTTAAGTATATTATTTGATTAGAATGAATATATAGTCAAATTGAAATTTTAAGAATTTAATCATGAGAAAGGGAAATTATCATTGAAATTTTATCGTTTAATACTTTTAAATTAATTGTTGAATGTGTAATTTATCCAAATTAGTCACTGAAAGGTGGATCAAGTACTAGATGTATAAGTTCAACACCCCAGTTAAAAAGCTTATCACATCATACCCAATGAAAACTTTATATGATTTCTTTAATTACCATATTAGCGAGCACAAACCTTAGTATGATGGGACTAATTATAATTGTTGTCTTAGTTACTAATATAGATTCTTTTTTGTAAATTATGCTCTCACAACCAATGTGCATGGTGGAGGACTGACCAAATATGAAGTCTTGGCTTTCGGCAAGTTTCTACGAAAAAATGGAATATGAAAGAACGCAAAGCCGCCGACAAAATCGATGGAGAATATAATGAACCCCGAGCTTGAACTCGATCTACAAAGAAAATGAATCCCGAGCTCAAACTAGGTCGAGGAATTTTCTTGAGCAAGAAATCGAAAGATCTTCCCGAACAAGAACTTGGATTCCCTAGCTAGAACTTGGAAGACGAGTTTTCCCGAGCAAGAACTCAATAAAAGAGCATTAGTAACCCGTTTATGTCGACCTCCGAAAGACATCGACTTCAAATTTTTCTAAGTTACTGACTTCCAAAAAGCATGAGTAACTCGTCGACTTCAAAAAGCATTGACTTCAAATTTTTCTAAGTTACTGAATTCCAAAAAGCATCAGTAACTCGTCGACTTCAAAAAGCATCGACTTCAAATTTTTCTAAGTTACTGAATTCCAAAAAGCATCGACTTCAAATTTTTCTAAGTTACTGACTTCCAAAAAGCATCAGTAACTCGTCGACTTCAAAAAGCATCGACTTCAAATTTTTCTAAGTTACTAACTTCTAAAAAGCATCAGTAACTAGTTGACTTCTAAAAAGCATCAACTTCAAATAATTCGAGTTACTGACTTCTAAAAAGCATCAGTAACCAAGTCGACTTCCAAAAAGCATCGACTTCAAAAATTCCGAGTTACTGACTTCTAAAAAGCATCAGTAACCAAGTCGACTTCTAAAGCATCGACTTCAAATATTTCGAGTTACTGACTTCTAAAAAGCATCAGTAACCAAGTCGACTTCTAAAAAGCATCGACTTCAAATAATTCGAGTTACTGACTTCTAAAAAGCATCAGTAACCAAGTCGACTTCTAAAAAGCATCGACTTCAAAAATTCCGAGTTACTGACTTCTAAAAAGCATAAGTAACCAAGTCGACTTCCAAAAAGCATCGACTTCAAAAATTTCGAGTTGCTGACTTCTAAAAAGCATCAGTAACCAAGTCGACTTCTAAAGCATCGACTTCAAATATTTCGAGTTACTGACTTCTAAAAAGCATCGACTTCAAATAATTCGAGTTACTGACTTCTAAAAAGCATCAGTAACCAAGTCGACTTCTAAAAAGCATCAACTTCAAAAATTCCGAGTTACTGACTTCTAAAAAACATCAGTAACCAAGTCGACTTCTAAAAAGCATCGACTTCAAAAATTTTGAGTTACTGACTTCTGAAAAGCATCAGTAACCAAGTCGACTTCCAAAAAGCATCGACTTCAAAAATTCCGAGTTACTGACTTCTAAAAAGCATCAGTAACCAAGTCGACTTCCAAAAAGCATCGACTTCAAAAATTCCGAATTACTGACTTCTAAAAAGCATCAGTAACCAAGTCGACTTCTAAAAAGCATCGACTTCAAAAAGCATTAGTAACCCGGTTATGTTGACCTGTTAGGCAACGACTTGAAAAATTCTCAAAGTTGCGTAAAAGTTTCAATTACTCTGTAAAGGCGACTTATCATTTTTAAGTTAGAAAAATAGTTCGGTAATTCATTACATACGGCGAAGAGGCGCATGGAAGAATAAAAAGGTAAACTCATCATTTATAGACGATATTAATAACAGTCAGAGTTTTTTAAAGCATCACTTATGAAATAGATGATAATAATCGCGGCAAGCCCTGCGCATTATCCTCCGGGTACGCTTAGGCTTGAAGGGTTGTGTATTACTCGGGATATTGGGCTGATCATTATAAGCCTTGCGCAGTATCCTCCGGATACGCTTAGGCTTGAAGGGCTGTGTACTATACGGATTATTGGGCCGAGCATTGTATTCGGTTATCGGCCCATATTATTTTACCCCTTACCCCATATCAAGGAACATGGGGGAAAGTAGAGCATAGTGGAGATAATGGGGATAAAAGGGGAACAAAGGATTAAGATAGTGGGAAGGTGGACAGTTACGAAGGAGGTCTATAAAAGGTCTTAGAGACTAAGGAGAGAAAAAGGTTCACAATTTTGGTAGGGAAGCCGAGTTAACTGCCCAAGAGGTCAGCTCGGAATTTCTTGCCGAGACAGTGTTTTTTGGTTTTAATATTTAAAAAATATCCATTATATTGACTAATGGAATAAAATTCAATATAAATCACTTGTATCTATGGTTTTTATTGTACTAGAACTAATTAATTCCTCCCGTCCTTTTTATAAGATATTTCTTACAAGTTTTTATGGTCTTCTTTATAAGGCACTTTATAATTTTAAGACAATATTTATTACCATTTTCTTTATTTATCCTTATTAACTTTAATGTCTTTCTAACTATCAAATGGTGATGGGGTTGGTCAATAATATTAAATAAGGGTAAAACTAGAAATTAAAATTAAACTATTTTTTAAAATTTCAATAAAATTAACTAATTTTAATAACTTTTATTGGTATATATAATTCGGTTAAATATGTCTTATACAAAAGGACCGGAGAGAGTATATTAATCTATTTACGATTATAAGGATAAGAGGGAGTATATTCTATGTATGATAATGTAGGGAACTACTATATATATATATAAATAACATAAAAAATTATCTTCAAATCAAATTTAACAAAGGTTTTTCATCTAAGAGGTTACAAAAATCAATCATGACTGATAGTATGTAAATCATATGAGAATTAGGCTTAACAAAAAATATCATTTGAAAATTAGTCAAGTACAATTTCCAACACTCTCATGCGATCACATGAGTACCTTTCGATCAAGTAACAGATGCTATATTCGATCAAGTAACAGATTCAGAATCAAATATAGTATATACTGAGGTTAACTTAGGTTGTCTCTCAAGAAACTCAACCACGTAATTAAGTACCAAAACACTCAACCACATTATGGGTTTTCTTGAAAATTGGATTTGAAACTAATAGAAATTGAAATTACAAAGAAATTATATTCGAAAAGCGAGTTGATGCTCTGGTTTGTTCATAATTAAATTTATTATTGGTATCTAAAGAAATTGTTATTATGTTATTAATTCTATTTCGATGTTGAATTAACCAATAAATATTAATTAATTTTTTGGTGTAAACTATAGGTATCCCCTATTACCAGGGACAATCCTATTTGAGGCTTAGTCACAGTTAAAGCTCTTCACCCTCCTGAAGAATGTGTTTAGTGAGAATCGAACCCGGAGCTCTTCCAAACATTAAGCATTAAGCATGCAGATATTGTAAGTGGTTAACGAGGTATCCACTCATTCAAACTAAGGGCATTTATGAAAAAAAATAATTAAACTTATAGTATTATTAATTACTATTAACATATTTTAATGCATCTCCTTAAGTTTAATGATTTTAGTTCTATGTTTGCTTTATAATGGAACGTAGGTAATATTGAGAGAATTTACATAAGAATAAAGTAGAAGAATATATTATTATTAGGATTAGGATTTAATTAATATACACTGTCAGTATAAAGAAATTATACACAAATGATAATAGATGATATAACAACACATTATTAACACTGAAAAATGTATATATATTAAACTCTTATTATTATCTACGTACATCTAGATAGCCGTCATTCATCCAACAGGGGTTGGTTCAAGTGATACATGCTTGATTTCCCTTAAGTAAGATCTTGGGTTCGAGTTTTGTGGATGGAAAAAAATCCCCGCGGGAAGAGTTAGCCCACCATAAGGTGGATGTTGGTTCAAGTGATACATGCTTGATTTCCCTTAAGTAAGGTCTTAGGTTCGAGTCTTGTGGATGGAAAAAAATCCCCGCGGGAAGAGTTAGCCCCACCATAAGGTGGATGTTCCCAGCTCGAACAGCATTACCTCCCGTAGAAGATACCTATGGTTAAAAAAAATAGCCGTGATTTGACATTCCACTGAATCACAATTGTCAATTGTCCTCACCATGCATTCGACACTAGATAACTTTTTTGAACTCAGCTTTATGTTGATCTTGTGGGTTCTGGGACCTCTCCCTTGCACCTTGTCAAGCTTTTAAACAATAAAATTTGAGCTTGGCAGCAAACTCGTCGAAAATTATTTATCTTCCCTTAAACTGTTGCAACGATTAGATTTTAGCTATTAAATATGAATTTAAAATAATGAATGATGAACTTTAAAAATATTTAATAACTAAAATATAGTTGTATATGGTGTAACATCTTTTAACCTGTCTATAAGACGGACTCAAAAGAAAGGTCACTAAAGCAATTACTTTAGACCTCCCTTACAAGACCTCAATTTTTTAATTAATTAATATATATATATATATATATATATATATTAAAATTAATAAAACCGATATATCAAACCTAAAAAATATTACTAAATCTTAATTGATGTATAATAGTTAATAATTTTTTTAATAAAATTAATTTTTTCACTTTAACATACTTCTTTTTTGTTAAAAATGTATCCTCATTTTTTAAAAAAATAGATATGCCATCCAAGGTCTTTTATCTTTTAGAAATAAATCGATATTTTATATTTTGCTTTAGGCCAACAAATATATAGGGTCGGTCCTATATATATTGTAACCATAGAAATCCCTTGCTGAAAGTTTAGTCAAAGTTAAAATTCTTCATCTTTCCCTAAAATTGAACTGAGGAACTCTTTCCACACTCTTAATTTACGTTATCAACTGAGTCCTAGACTTTTTGATTATTTGATAAAATATATTGTTTTAATAAGGATAATAATTAATACCCATGTCCACAAAAACATGTAATAAGATTATTTATATTAAACTTTTATTTCTTCTTCGTTTTAAACCAAAGGGGAACACAATTGGTGGATTAAGTGCTCGTTTGGTTTAGATTTTCAACCATCCAGAATCAATTCTGCAGAATTGATTTTAAATCACTTTCGTCCAACATGCTTCATAAAGTGTGTACACTCATTTTCAGCCATTGATTTCTAGAATCAATTCTACTAAAATATAAACCAAATGGACCCTAAGTAGTTAGATACAAATAAAATAAGAATACCATAATTATTATACATTACCTCATTGGAGAAGCACCGGATGGCAACAAAAGAAAGCATCTAACAGCCCAATAGCAGAATCATAAGCATTGCCTTTGGGCGAAGATTCTCTCTATGCACTATTTGTTCTTATATAATCCCCTCTTATATAACCCCCTTTCTCACACATGACATGACACATTCTCACAAATGGATGCAAAAATGTTTGCACAGAGCATGAGTCCAACACTCACATTAGCTCATTGGAAGATGAGACGTAAACCAGAACACCCTTATGTAGTTGGAGTACTCACAAGGCCTACAGATAACAACATTTCAGGGGAAAAGGAAACATTAAGAAAAACCAATGTATACAAAGATAACTGGTTTGACAACTTGGCCATAAACCATTTATCAAAGAGCCTTCAAGCTGCAACAGGTTCCTTCCCTTCTTTCTTCCTATGGTAACTAACTCATTCATCTCAAGGATTGTGTATCTTCATTTTGGATCCTATATTTATATATGCAGGACTCAGTAATAGTAAGAGTGGATATGAGAGCCTTGTAGAGGCAGCTACAGTGGTTTCACAGAAATTGAGTCCTATTCAACAACAACAAGTTATCAATCAAACACTTGACAGAGCCTTCCCAAAGCCAATACTTTCAATGGTTAGTTCATTCATTCATATTTTGTTCCAATCTCTTTTCAAGTTTCAACCATTAGTTTGGCATTATAGAATTAGATAAAAATGAAACATTGCATATGTTGAAGAGTCTCATATTGACCAGTGATAAGGCCAAGTTAAAGTATATAAACCTTGGGCAATTATCACCCTGCAAACTAGCTTTTGGGATTGAGTTAGGTCCAGGTCCAAAATCTAAGATAGTTTCAGAGTCTATCCTAGATCTTTATCTCCAAAATCTAAGAGCATATACAATTTAAACTATGTTATCAGCTATTAACACCCAGTTATTGTTTAATCTCATTACTGTCTTCCTTCTTTGCAAGAAATATTGCTTTCTTTTGTTGTTTTCTGCAATATAATAATGTTTTGACACATTGTGCATAATGATTGTTGGCAATTACTATGATCAACTGCAGATAAGGACACTGCTACCTTCATCTAAATTCACAAGGGAATATTTTGCCGTCTTCACCACTTTGTTCTTTGCTTGGTTAATCGGTCCCTCCGAGGTAAACAACCAAGACTATATAATTCTATTTTTCATGATTTCATAATTTACTTGGATGTCACTTTCCATTATAAACCAAGAAAATTCTTGTAAATTTCAACAGGGCCCTGTCCCTATTATGCAAAAGATTTCTGATTTGGTATATCCAAAAAGTGATAAAACGATTCTAGAGTAGTTGCAAATTGAATTAGGATATATATAACTTGGGCCTCACACGGGTAATGGCACAATTAAAGAATGCTGCATATTCATTATTTAAGGGAAGACCATACCCATGTTGCTCTAGACCCAAAAGGAAGTTAGGATCTTAATTCCAGGCTATGTTCATTCATGACATGGTCTCATTTTTTAAGTAATAAAAAAAAAATGTATGATTTGGGAAGGAAATTCAACTTGGCAGAGGTGAAAAGGCTGAGATGCTATCTCCTTTCACTGTTTGGAACACTAACATCACGCCCGTTAATTAGTATCTATAATTATTAGTGTACAGTGTTATTTGCACATCATGCTCCATTCTGAGTTTCATGACAAGACACGTTGAATTGTTAACATAGATCATTCAAATGGTTATTAATTATTAACTATTTGAGTAGTGTATAGTTCTAGTACATTTCATTAAGCTTAAAACACAACATCCTTGGGGCCCAATGGGGAACAGAACAGATTGAATAAGATTTAACAAAAGGGTAGTGCAATATAATATAAATTGTCTTGCTATGGATTCATATTGTAGACATCATGCAATATGGTGGAGTTAATAAAGTAATCACTTCATTGCACACACGAATAAATAACCTAATGAACAAGTGTATGCAGGTATCCTTTTATTTTCTAACCTACGTTGTAACCTCATTAGTTTCTTCATGTAAAGGTGAGAGAATCTGAGGTCAAAGGGAGAAGAGAAAAAAATGTAGTCTACATAAAAAAATGCAGGTAAGTTTAGCTTTCATTTCTGTTGAAATTTTTATCTTTAGCAGAAAATTGTCCTCAATTCACCAATCTAAAGACACACTCTGGCTTCAAACAATCTGCTCCATTTAATATGCTTTACATCCCATTCTCTATTCACATTATGACTACCAAGTTATTGCCTATACCAAATCATTACTATATATCCATCATTCTAATCATTTCACCTAAGCAACCTAACATCTTCCTATTCCCTGCCCTGAAATTTGTTTATGTGCAGGTTTCTAGAAGAGACAAATTGTGTTGGGATGTGTACTAATCTCTGCAAAATGCCATCTCAATCGTTTATTAAGGAATCTTTGGGTATGCCAGTCAACATGGTCCCCAGTAAGTATATATCCCCAGCAACTATTCATGAGCAAAAATGCATGGATAGCCAAAGTTCTACTTTTGCAAACACCAATTTAATTTACTCTTCAGGATTGAATACTCAAATTAGTTCATGAAAGATATATGAAATATTGTGTTAATTTTATATGATCTTGAACACCAATTTGATATTTTATTATTGAATATAGGGATTGACTCCACTAAAGTATATCCTCCAATATATATTTTGACATCAATTTAGTTCTTAAAGTGAAGATTATTTTACACTATGTATGATTAAACTAATGTTAAAAATCTTTAAAGGACAAATTTGATATCCTTTGAGTACCAAATTGAGGATTTACTTTTTAATTTAATTAGTTTGCCATTGCCACTGCAGAAACTTCATCATGATATTATTATGGAATCCACTTTCACACTTTGAGAGGCTTAATTTTAATCTTTTATGCCATGAACTTTTTTGTTTTAAGCGGTGCCGCAAAAATTGAAAAGGGAAGGGAATGCATTCCTTACGTGTATGTTTCTCAAATTGGCAAGATGTGATGAATGTGACCCCAAAAACTAAACCAAATGGAAAAGTGGAAAATGTCAATGCTTCAATGGAGGGCCCCATATGTAAATACCACTTAGGATGCCAAATTGCAAGTAGACCCATCTGAACTCAGTTGAGGCTCCAAAATTCCATAATGCAGATAAATGTGATATACATATTTAGTGTGTTTGGTTTGCCTCAAAACCACGTTACTAATGTGGATCCGGGCCAATGTTAGTGAGAGTAACATTGAATTGGATCTAAGTTTGTAACGAGATTTTGGTAGTATCCAAATATGTAATAATCGCACTTTTAAACTTCATAGTGTGGCATCATAATTCTCATGAACCCACCACAAAGACATAAGTTCACCAAAAGCATTAAAATAAAATTACATTTCATGATGATATAATCAGCATTATGCAACAGTCATTTCTGCATAAGCTAATTACTCCCTGAGATGATGCATAGGACCTCGTAATGGACAACAGTAAATAGGGAAATTCCTACAATTAAATGATTGACTAAATCCAATTAATCCACATAAAAAGTTAAATGGTTCTGTAGAGTTTGATTGTTACTTGTGTCTTTTGATGTACAGATTTTGATGACATGAGCTGTGAGATGATATTTGGCGAGGATCCCCCAGCATCAAGTGATGATCCAGCACTCAAGCAACCATGCTATAAACTATGTAA
Source organism: Sesbania bispinosa (assembly GCA_026901365.1). NCBI lineage: Eukaryota > Viridiplantae > Streptophyta > Magnoliopsida > Fabales > Fabaceae > Sesbania > Sesbania bispinosa. The sequence continues at coordinate 436,327 of QLOH01000596.1, forward strand.
TATATTTATTATTATGAGACTGCGTTCATTCACTTACACGCCAACTCTAACCCTTTGTTTGGTTCTAGGGAGTTTGGGGGGAGAGAGTTGGTGAACAGAGGAATTGTGGAAAGTTTATGTGTCCACCTTCTTTGGTATATAGGGGAGAAAGAGAGTTAGGGGGTTTGTTTTACGTGGACCTCACAAAAAAACATTTCTTCTCATTCATGAAGAGATTTAGGGGGAGAAAGGGGGCTGTTTTATAAAATGTCTATTTTACCTCTGATTCTTTTTACAATTAATTATTGTTTTTCCAATTATTTTTATTTTAAGGGTGGTTTATTCTTTTCATCTTTTTACACATCTCTCTCCATCTCCTTACTCCACAACCAAACAACTATCATAATTAATTTCTCTTCTATCTTTCTCCTATTTCTCTAATACCAAACAACCTCTTTTTCTACTCTTTTTCTCTATTATTTCTCTCTTCCTTATGTCTCTTCTCTATTTCTCTCTTTAAAACCAAACAAAGCGTAAATGTGTGTTTATTTTACTCCAAAATCATGTTTCAAACGTGGATCCGGGCGAATGTTATTGAGGCGTGGATCAAATGTAAACCAAACACACCATAATACCTTCAAAACTCAGAAAATAATGTGAAGGTAATAACTCATTCCACAAAATAGAATCAATGCAACTAACATCATCTGTTCATGTATCATGCAGGCAATGCAAAGAAAAACCATCGAACAAATTGTTTCGGTTAATGTAGCAGTAGCAGGTATGGAAAAAGTAATTTCAGAAAAACATCACTCTACACTAACATTAATAGTTAAATAAATCCACTTTGTTTCTTCTATGGACACTTTGTTCATCTGTAACGGCAGTAGAAAAGCCAGATCTATTAGTATCCACTTGGCAAATTCCAGTATGAATTATTACTGCCAACAACCAGATGAATGAAAGATGCATTGCATTCAGACATAAAAAAAACTGCTAAATTTCAAATCTTTTTCAGACTAGGATTAAGTAAGAAAAAAAATCTTTTACTGTGTGATAAGGATTGAATTGGGGATGACATCATCTGTGTCCTTTTTTTTCTGAAGCAAAAGCAAATAGTTTCATTTTGAGTGAGAAGTGTTATGACTGATGGTTTCTTGTAGGCTTTCAGGTGAGCAGGGAAGGAACAAGACAAGAGTAGTGTCATCCACCTTTTGTATGTCACCAAAGCTGAGAACAAGGAAGCGGTTCAGTGCACTTTAAACCAATAATATTTCATCATTTCAACATAGTTTCAAGGTTCTTAAGAAGCTCAAGTATATAGAGTAAGTGGGCAAAGGAATATTCCCTCTTCCCCCTTTCCCAATCACACACTGTTATATCACAGGACAGGATGATTACTTATGACATGGAAGTTTGGATTCAGATCTCTTACCTCAAGAAACAAGAGTGACTATTGATTACTAATTTACCATGTTGTTGTGGGAACATAGAAATACAATATACCAGAAAATGAAATTCTTTGGTGTTGGTGAGGATTAGGAACACCTTGAATTTGAATACTATGTTAATGTCTTGCATAAGCAGAGTGATGGAATTGGCATCTCTAATCTGATGAACCGACCCATATGCGGCAAAGTGGGAGAGCAAGGGGCAAGACAAGACCCTATAATGAGTAATGATTTCATAAATTACCAAACTAATTCAACTAACGCTCCAAAGTGTACGAACGTGACAAACTTGTCTGCTATCTTTTCCATTATCGACTTGCCAATGCCAAGAATAATAAGAAAGGGAGAAGATTGCTTTTCATTTTGCACAATGGGAAGGAAATTAATTAATTTTCTTCCTTCTGATTCCCAGGTCCACAAATTATCAAGTTCTAAACTTTCTCAAATAAATGCGCAAAAGATATAAAAAAACAAAAAAACAAGGAAAGAAAAGTTGCGAGGGAGCGAAAAGCAGTCACGCTTCAGCTTAGGAAACAGCAAAAGCCCAATAACCTCCGTGCTCTTGAAAGCCGACGGGAACCAATTGGATATGGGCCGCTGTCGCCTCAATTGGATATGTTTTTTTTTACCAAAAAAAAACATGTACTTTTTTAGTTGCTTTTTCTACCACTTTTTTTTTATTAAATACACCATCTCAACCCTCTTTTTTTCCTAATCACTCCTATTCACCAGAATTTAAATTCCAAAACTTGATGTCAAAATAATGTTTTAGAATTTAATTTTCGGAAGCCAAAATATCTATTCCAAAATAATATGAATAAAATACATTTCGATAATTGATTCCCCAAATGTGTATTATGAATAAAATTTTAAAATGACTCTTTATAATTTAAAAGTTTTTAATCATTTTCTTATGTTTTAAAATTTTTTAATAACTCTTTATGTATTAATATTTTGTTAATTTTTATTAAATTATAAAGCTTTGTTTGAAATTTAGCTAAATTATGGAGATGTATATGATAAATATCACAAAGCACAATTTAATGGGTTTTTATGTGATATATTAAATCTTAGACATATTTATATAATTTTTTAGATTAATCACATGTATCCCTTGTTATTGGGACAATCTTACTTGGGGTATGGACAAAGTTAAGTGCTTGGAGGGTAACGAACCGAGAGTTTTTCCCATAATCGCATATAGGTTTCTATAATTTAAGAAAACTTAATAGTTATTAACAAGTAACAACTATAAGAATAAGTTAAGCATATTGTCGAGTGGTTTGATTAGCATTGAGCTTAGTCTGATTGAGATATAGACCCTGCTTGGATATACTTCTGTAAAAGAATTTTTACGAGATAAAAATATAATGAATCAAAGAGGTCAAATGAATTTAACTTCTCTATAAGTTGAAATTAGATACTTATCGAGAAGTTAAATGGGAGAGCTTTTGAAGTAGGTGGACTAATTTCAACTTATGGAGAAGTTAAATGCATTTGACCTCTTTAATTCATTCTATTTTTTTCACATAGAAGTACTTCTATAGAAGTTTCATCCAAACTTACCCATATTCTCCTACTCATTACTAAAAAAAGAGTTTAATGAATATACATTATTAATGTAATTTTTTTATATCATTAAATGATGAGTTTCCATATCATTTAATAAATATGACACATTATATGTTATTAAAATTAATACACGACGTGCCAACAAATAATTGTGAATTTTTTACACTAATAATATATTCATCAAATCCTTAAAAAAGTTGATTTTTACGTCATTTAAATAGTTTTTTTTAGGTTTAACACGGTGATCAAGTAAATATAAATAATGTAACATGAGGAGATTCACTTATTATTTTGGTCTTAGACTCGTGATATTTAAAATCTATATCGGACCTTAACTAACTCAAGTAGGGATCGCAATGGGTAGGGTTTGAGTAGGGTACTATAGTACCCGTCCCCATACCCACGTTTTAAAAAAATACCCGTACCCGGATCCATACCCGCGTGGGTAGTGATTCTAGTACCCATACCCTTACCCGCTGGGTACTCAAGTACCCGTACCCGTACCCATTACCCGCACTTTTGTTAACTATAAGAAAATAAATTGATTAAAAAATAAAAATTAATTAAAAATTAAATAAAAGTAATTTATAGATCATCCAAGCTTAACCTATAAAACAACTATCATATGTGGAAGTGGATGAGAGATTAAAAAATTGGGAGGGGAAATGAAAATCGGATCATGTTTTGCTACTTTTAGTGTGTAGGACAAAATTATAAAATTTAATTAATTGAATTAGTAATATATATTAATGTTTTTTGGTGACTATAATATAGATTAACATTAACTATTTTTTTAAAAATATTAATTAATAATATAAACATATATATATTTATTAAATTAATTATATGTATATAAATTACATTAATTATATATATTATATAAGTGCGGGTATGGATAGGGTAGGGTACCATAGTACCCGTACCCGTACCCGCACCCGTACCCATTAAAAAGTGCGGGTAATTACCCATACCTGCACCCATACCCATTTGGTGGGTAATTACCCTACCCATTGTGGGTAATTTTTGCGGGTACCCACTAGGTCTGGGTCCAATTGTCATCCCTAAATTCAAGTCACATTTCACTTAAAGTGTATTTGGTAGTTGAAATTAGTAGCTGAAATGATTCCAGCTATGTTTGGTAAGGTAATTTTTTTGGGTAGCTACTAGCTTTTCTTGAAAAACTACTTGAGGGAGTTTTTTTAAAAAAAGCTCTCATTTCCGCTACTAGCTGAATATTTATTATAAGTCTATCCCTCAACCACTTTCACTTATCATTATTTAATAATTAATAATGTCCTTATATGTCATTTTAACATTTTTAACTAGTTTTACTAAACACTTTCAATCAAATTAGCCAACTTTTCAACTAGTTTTACGTGACATACTCTTAAAAGGATGTTTAGATTTCCATTTGCACCAATCCAAACATACCTTTACCTAAGAACACACGTCTTGATGAATTGAGTTTAACATAAGTTTATCTTTTTTTTAAACCATAAACCAAACACTTTAAAGTTACTTTACCAAAATAGAGATGAAGCGTTTTAACAAACTTTTCAAACACTCGCTAGCAAGTTTATTTTTATGAGATATGATTTTTATATAAAATTTCATTCACATAGACTCACTCAGTGGCGAGGCAGCCGGTGGCAAAGGGGCCATGGCCCCGTCCATTTTCAATTTTTTTTTCAAAATTACATATATATTATGTGTATTTAATTATATTATTTTATAAATTTATGTTATATATTATTGGATAAAATTATGTGGTAGAAACTTAGTTAGAATGAGACATGAACTATACATTTAGTAAAATTAGTTGATAAACTAATCGCAAACTAATAAGTCAACTTATTAAATTATAAGTGTTTAATTTAAGTGAATAATTCATGTAAAATTATATAAAAAGATATTTACATAAATTTTATGATATTAATTCTACTTTTATTTTCTAAACAAAAGTATAATATTAGGTAATTATAATTTTAGTATTTTTTTTAAAAAATTATTAATATTTTAGTGATAAAACATTTGTTTAAAAATAATTAAAATAAATTATAAAAAATATATAATAATTAAAATAATTCAACAAATAATAATTTACATTATATATATATATAGAGTCAGAGTTCATTGACACCAGGTGTCAAACTTTAAGAGTTACACCTCTTAATAACTTTTTGTAAAATGTGAATTTGACTAATTCAACCATTGCATCACGTTATATTACCTTCATGATCATGTATATCAAATTTTAGGTAATTTGGACATTCGTAGGTATGTTATCTAATAGTGAACTTTTACTTATATTTTTAAAATATATTTACGTTAAAATAAATTAGTTTGATGAAATATCAATTAGTTTTCGATTTTTATGAAATTTTATAAACTTGATCTACTTTATAAGAACTTTCAATTCAACGGTTGGATTGATCAAATTCACATTTTACAAAAAGTTATTAAGAGATGTAGCTCTTAAAATTTGACATCTGGTGTCAACGAATCCTAACTCATATGTGTGTGTGTGTGTGTGTGAGACAATGGGCCTTAAAAGGCCAAAAACACACTATGATCAATCCACCATAATAGTTAAAAATGAAAGACAAGTTTGCAAAATACTATATATTTTTGTTATATTATAATTACATATAAAATAACAATTATATTTGGGGTGGGGTGATTCATTAAAAAAATTATAATATTAACCTCCTTGAGCTCACTTCCTGACTTTGCCCCGGTGTCAGTCCATCACGAATTTACGATTAAAAAAATATTCTTTCCCCTAGGAGACAATAACCTAATCCTTGTTTCTTCAATTATTGTCCCATGTTAAATTTTCTTACATTGGGGCCATCTTCACATTCTTACCAAAATATTTCTACTAGCAAATATGAACAAAGCAAAATATACATCACCTTAAAAACCATCCACCCTTGTGTACAAACTACAAACAACATAGCAAAGCCCGCCAATGCTACCCAATAACGAGTTCCATTGTGGCAACTTCATTTATCATACGACAAAGTACCCCGAAGAAGGAGACAAGGCGTGAGGAAGCAACAGTAACCAATAGCCATGACAAATTGACAACAACGAAGACAAGGAATGGACAGATTTAATGAGTTCTTGAGCAGGGACATGTGCCTCTGCGACTGCCAGTTCACACATGATACATGGTTAAGTTTGTGCCCTGTTTGGATAAATAACCGAACCATCTTTCAGTGATAAAGATAGATAGATATCTCTCTCTGCTTAGGAAGCCTAAATGAGAATTTCAGACTTGAAAGTCAAGACAGGAAACAGAGAACTTTAATCCTTCGATTTGGTTGGGGATGGCAAATTAAGAGTAGGAAGATCGATATGGGCCAAGAGGCTTATTAAAGAAAAAAAAAAAGTTAAAATGGTAAGTAAAGGTTGAGTTGAGGCCCATGTAGGGAAAAAATAAGGCTGGAAAGTGTGGTACTCTGGGGTACTAGCTGATGCTTAGGTAGCTCCCAAAACTTGTCACAGCCCCACCAAGTCTGAACCTTTGCTGCATGATATAATATTGTGGACATTTCATGGTCAAGGGCTTGCAGTGCACATGGCAGAATGCAGAGACGTATCCATTCAAAGTTGTACTATCTATCACCCTATAATTGAGGAAAGAAAAAGAGAGGGATCATAGAATAGCACTATGAATTATGAATTATTGTATCTGCATCATGTCCTTGTTCTCATACCACTTTTAAGAAGTGAGGTTGGAGGATGAAGTGTTTCCATCAAGTAGTTAATGTAACTACATATCCTCTAACTAATTGAGGCCGGCCAGTTAGTACTTCCTTCCTCAATATTTATTTGGATTAATATAATTATTATCATGTGTTAAGGATGGAAATGGAAATAAAAACAGAATTATCCAAAACAGAACAAAAGTAGCTAATTTTTAAGTGGTTGTGAGAGTGGTTAATGCTCCCTTATGATACATCATTTATTGGACAGAGTGGCAGAATTAGTTAAGAAAGAGAGGTACTACTGTTGAGACATGAGACATGAGACATGAGACATGGAGGACCCAGAGTCTTGATACCTTTTTATCCAAGTTTGTCATTACATTTTTCCCAAACGGAAATATAGGCGTTAGACCATTTTCATAGCAGTCCCGAAACTGGACAAAACCAACTTAATAAGCGTGTCTCCAGGTTGCTTTTATAATTTCAAAACAAGTGCGATATTATCCATCATGGCAGCAACAACATATTTTTCAATTATCGTTATCGCTTGTCAGAAAAAACAAAGGGTACTGAACTCAACTGCTGATGCAACGTTCAAAACTGACGGGGCCTGTCATTGGATGGACTCGATGATTCGGAGCTTATCATATTGTTGAGTGAGTTACCAGGTGAGTAGTTGTATCTTTTAACAGCGGGTAAATAATTTTTTAATGTTCACAAAAATAATGGAAATCTCGGATCTTTTTTGTCTGTATTTTCTCGAGTGAATGAATTGAATCTTTGCATCTCCTTATAACTCATAATATTTTAAGTGTTCTATTAACACTTTTAAATCAACTTGTACATGCAAATTTGATTATTCTCATAAATATAAATAAAAAATGTTATTTTGATAATCTTTTATTCTTTAATTTTTTTTTCATTTTTACTGTATTTTTCAACTCACCCTACCCTATCTTTTTTGTGGGTTGATAACAAGATCGTATTAGCTCATTTTATAAGCCCCAAACTTTATTGATCAAAGGAGCTTGAAATGTTTAATATTTATCACAGTGATGTAGTTATGCTTCGTTAAGTGAAGGTACTTAATAAGAAGAATATAGTAAAATTAGTGTGTATATAAAAAGGAAAAAGAGTAACTTACATAAAACAGTGGGTACATCAAATGTACCACTGTGTTATTTTAGCACAGCCAAAAAAGAGAGAAAAAGTGAGGTGATAGCGCACGGTGGGCCATGTGGGACATTTGATGGATTCATTGTTTTATGTACGTGAATCATTGCTCATACAAAAATGATTCACTCACACTCTAGGATGTATTACACCTAAAAAGAGATCGGGAGATATAAGAGAGAAGTGATAGATGATGCGATAGAAAGAAAAAGATAAATAAAAATAAGGAGTATTAAATCAGGGGTGACACTATTTGAGTTCTGAACATATCATTACTCATGTGTATATTAGTGTACATGCATGTGCTTGGTTGCTTATAAAAAAGTCCTACTTTAAAGCATCTTCTCTGAATTGTTGTATGGTTGACAACTTATTATGGAGTACATTCAATTAATATTTAAATGAGTCAAATTTGGCCAAGACATACTTTTTGTTAATATTACATGTTCAAATTTAGGCATTTTAAATTTGAATTATTAAAAAGGATATACTGAGATTTGAGAGATAGGTTGACCTAAACAGAAAGGCAAATTTTATGAGTTTAATACAATTAATTTGCATACAATATATAATCTATTTTTATGCTTTTTCATTTTTTTCCTATAATCTATTTATTAAAAACAATCCCAATGCGTAAATTTTAATTATATGCTTGTAAATGTGGTGAGTAACACCAAAATTATTAGTAGATGTTTTAAGATTTTGTACCGTACCGGTTAAAAGCTCACCTCGATTTACCCAGAGCACATCGGTTGGGTCAGGGAAAAAGGTTCAAGTACATTGAACCTGCTTATAGAGTCTGAATCTCAATTACAACAAATCATATCAATCAACATAATGACATGAGAGTAGGGTGAGAATAGGCCATCCTGTCAGGGGCTTGCGGGCTAACCTGACCTGATTTGTTTATTAAAAAGGTCAGGTTAAGGCTTTTTAAAAGGTCTGTTTAGTTAAAGAGGTCGAGCTTTAGTCCTATGGAAAAGCCTTTTAGGCCTGACAGGCCCACCCGTTTAATATAAAATATATAATATATTAAATTAATCATCTAAATAACAATGTATATAATTAAAAAAACTAGAATATAGTAAAAAAATGTATTAATTATATAAAAGTCTGTTTATAGGTCTATTGACTTGCATAAGCTTATAGGCATGTTGGCCTGTTTGCAGGCCTTGTTATGAAAACAGGCTTACAGGTCAACTAGACTTTTACATAGGTCAGACAGGCTTATAACAGGTAACAGGTCTAGGTTCAAGCTTCAGAATTAGGAGTTATTAAGTCAGGCTCAAACCTACCAAAGCCTGACCTGACCTATTTCCTCCCCTACATGAGGGGGAAAAACTGAACTCAATAAGATAGGAATTTGAAATAGACAACGAAATTCAAGGAGTTGACCAGAGGCAATCATAACCAGTGCAGATTGTAGGTCAACTGACAACACCTATATAAAGGGCTTCAGGAGACAAGTAGCAACAACACATTTTTTCATTTGGACTTGCCGTTACTTTGCCGCACCGGAACCCTATTTTGGTCTAGTAAATAAGTTTTAGGCTTTGTAAGAACAAATTCGTTCCAAATTTTTAAGGAAAATCATTTCTCCGCACTTCAATTTTTGAGTGTAGTAGTGTATGGAAGAGAGTAATATAAAGAAAATAAATAAATAAATAAAAATAAAATGAAATATATAATAATTGATGTAATGAAAATGATGAGAAAATAAAAAGAAAAATAAATGTAGAAAAATTATGGTTTGATGTCATGAGCCGTGGGTAATTTTCAAGTTATACAAAAAAAACCAATTATTCTGTTCCTTTAAGTGGGCACCTCAAAGCCCAAAAGAGCAGCGCGCTATTTTTAATCGTAGCACATAGCTGCTCCACTACACTATTGTAGCCTTGTAGGACCTCTTGCTTGCCTAAATCGAGGGTAAACAACTTTTATTCATGAGTAACCTCATACTAAAACAACCTCCTGAAACTCATGTATCAACCTGAGCTGATATCCACACGTTTTATTTAGATCTGAAATTCAAGCTCGTTAACGATTTGACATTACTAGTCAGCGGTAGTTTGCCGACTGCCATAATTAGTTGGTAACAAAAATCATTAACAAAGTTTCTTTTACTCCCAAGTTCATTATGTTTGAGACCCTCATCTTACGCCATTGCACAGTTTCTATCCTAACCACCAGATATAATAAATTAATAATAATAATCCAACACTTGATCTCTATATTGACAGAAAGTCATGGTCAGATTTGCCTAGATTTCAGACTTAAAATTTCCTGATTTTGTCATTAACAAAAGTAAAAGCTAAATCACTAGAAAGCAAGCAAAAAAAGAAAAGAAAAAGCAACCAAGCAAGCGCGCGAAAATTTAAACAAAGCGTGCGACTCTTTTATCAGCTTTTTTTTTTTTTTTTCATTTACTTTGATGCTATTGATTGGAATTCAAAAGAGGAGCTTCCTACGAAGCGCGGATACTCTGTTACATTGAGGGGCAAATGAAGCGAGGTGTCGTATGGTTTCGCCAATTAAATCTTTGAAAACGAGGCGTTCTATGTCCAAAACGACATCTCCCATCTCCATTGGCCATTCACCCCATCCACTCATCTCCTCCGCCATGTCCTTCTTCAACACTCCACATATCACCCCAAACAAATCCTCTGACTCCGTTTCCTCCCTCTCTCGGATCCTCTGAAACTCTGACCAGATCTGCTCCGTCTGTTCCCCACGCGCCACCGCCTTCCATGGTGGTAACTGTTGGTTCCGGTTCAGGATTTCCTGCAGTGTGTCGAAAATCAATCGCCTCTGCAGCCTGGAAGCTTTTGAGGTGTCCTTTCCTTTGAGACATTGCTGCTTCTCCAATAACAGGAAAATGTCGCTCTCTTCAGGCAAGTAACTGCAAGCGCGCAGAATCTCCGACACGTAAACGAAATCGCAATCCTCCGATGCTGCCTCCTCTGATTTGCTTTCGCTGCCACACAAAGCTGCACTCCACATATCATCTTCTGACTCTTGATCTGTCATGTAATTTCACCGTAATTCGTTATCAACGAACACACAAATATTAATTTATTTTAAAAAAATAAACAAATATATATAGCAGAGTAAAGGAAACAAATAAAAAATTTTAAAAAAATTAACAGATTCTTTGTGACGGTGAGTGTTCAGCCGCGAGAACTCAGTCCCACGTGATTGTACGAGTAGAAGCAGCAGTTTTGAGGAATGTGAATGAAACCAAGCGAGTTATGCCACGTCAACATCCCTAGCAACTATGATTGGTCCACGTAGGAGAGGACAAACCATCCACTTGTAAATGGAAACCGAAGGAAAAGAAAGCGGAGATGCTTAAAAGGCCTAGACATTTACATTAGACAAACATGACATTGGCCAACTTGGCTTTGCACGTCACGCACTAAAATCAACTCCTTTTCTAACCAAATATCACGTTCACAAGCTACCTAAGTATAGTAATTATAGACCATATCACTCACCTTTGTAATCAATGCACCGTTTGGTTATTGGGGAAGGTGAACACCACTCATCCCTGTAGAATGATGAGTCAAGCACCGATACAGGACTCGGTTGCAACTCGTTCACTGCTGTTATCTCCGCTATACTGTTGAGCAGCTTATCACATCTATCCAGCAGATTCCTCCCTTCTTTGTACTCTTCCAACTTGTACCTCTGCATCATGGGCGATTCAATCAACACCTTTCCCATATATAGCACAAAATTAATTAATTAAAAAACTTATTACACAAATAAACGTCTATCAGTAACAGTAAATTATACCTCTGTATCTGTATGTGAAGAGGTGCTGAAGCTATTCTCTGAAACGGTGGATATTTCATCCTCTGCCTTCACCTTAGGATCAATCACTTTTCTCATCCTGGGCGATCCACTTGTCACAACCTGACCGGTTGTTGCATTTCTTCTTGAGCTTATCTTGGGCGAATTAACCGGAGACACCCTTCTCGAATCAACACCGTCATTACTCACTTTCCTATGCGTCTCCACATTTGGGACCCTTCTCCGGTTCGGGCTCGAGTTTTTGGCTCTGGATTGAGTCCTTATGCTCCGGTCAGTCTCACCGGTATGGCTCGGGCTTGGGCTCCGGCGAGCCCGAGGACTGGACCGGAGAGTTGAGTGTGGAGGTGGAGAATCATTTCCGGTTCGGTTCAAGGGACCGGAAGATCTGGTCGGTTTCATGACGACGATAGGAGAATGGTTGGGTTTGTCGGAATGAAGAAGGCCTTTGAGCTGCAGAGCCTCCAAGATATTCTTAAGAGTGTGGAGATCCTGAGAAGGTTGGTTAATTCCTCGCATCCTGAGCCTCTTCTCAATCACTCCATAGATGGAAACGGTGTCCTTCGGTTCAGGGAAGAAGTCAGCAGAGTCATAGAAACTCTTCTTTTGTGTCATTGTTCCCCTTTGCCTCAGGGGAATGGGACCTCTGCCTGTCTCTGATGCTCTGCCATTGGATAATCGATTATCCATAGCAGCTGAAACAACATTGACATTCACATTACTCTCCTGGGCCACATTGCTATGTTCAGAGTTTGGCTGCAACTGAAAATTGTTTAGCTTGGACTCCAAGAAGCGACACTGTGGCAGATCTCTGGAGACTCTCGACTCCGACGCGGATCTTCGGAGCTTCGCACCCGATTCAGGATCCGAATCCTGTAATGGCTCTAGCCCCATGAGCCTGGCGATCACGCTGGTGGAACGACGCTGTTTGTCTCCGTCGTTTTCGGTGGGGATAGTGGTTTTGGTTGGGATCTCTCTGGGGTGAAGGCCTCCTTTAGCATCCACTACGGCTCTGCTATCAAGAGAGAGCCTGGGAGCCTCTCGGGAGAACTTCCATGAAGACCTGGTGCCTTCCTTGAATTCGAGAACGGGAAGTGCGGGAAGGTTCACCTTCGCTTCAGATTGGACCTCTCTTGCAGGGGAAGGTGCTGGGCGCGCCGGAGATTCACCGTGTTTCTCTGATTCCGGCGAGGAATCCGGTGCCTGCAAAAAACAAGAAGGGGAAGAGGTTAGGATAAGGTGGAGGATATAGAAGAAAGGAAAAAAGAAGTGTGAGAGGAATGCATTACGGGAGGGAGAGGGAGTCTTTTGGCGGAGTAGATGCGTTTTCCGGAGAGAATCTGGTGGCGATCGAAGATCTGAAGGAAACCTGCCATGCACCCCATCTGTTTGTGAATGTGTTTTTCCAGGTTCTGATCGCCTACTAAACCCGTCGTCATTTTCTTTCTTTTACTTTTTTTTTGTTCGTTCGTTCGTTCGCTCTCTCACTGTGTGTTTCTTTGCTTTTGTGTTGATAGCGAAGCCTCCATTTTTTCACTTACACATATTCATTCCCCTGCTACTTGGCTCTCGCTCTCGTTCTCTCCCTCTCACAATATTGATACCTTTATCCCACACTCCCGCTTTTCTGGTCTTTAAAACGGAGTGGGCGCAATAAAAAGCCTCAGGATAATTTTACCCTTCGATTTTATCAAAAATGCCTAACGTGTCCTGTCCTGGGGTATAAAAATAAAATCAAATCATTCTAATATTTTTAGCTTAATCTATGTCCTTCAATTAAATAGTCCAGCAAACCTAAGGTTGAGAACGGGTACGTTATAATTAGCAATCCTAAGGTAGAGAATGGGGACTTTTATAATGACTCTCGTAACACGTTAATTAATAATAACTACTAAGTATTGTGTTTATTATATAATCATTTTTGTATATTATTTTCTATGCACTTTTAACAACATTTATGATTTTATTACTTTGAACTTTAAATCTGATTTGTTGTTATATGATAAAATCCGTCAATAATTTGTAATTTTATTTTATAATACTTTCGATATTGTCTATTTTTCTATATTGAAGCGATCAGTGAATTGTATGGATAAATGCATTATACACTAGTAATCTCCTCTAGTTGCATTTATTTCGTAATTAATAAATATTGTGTGTTATATAAAAAGTTACATTTATATAAAATATTTAGAATTTAAAAAATGTATAGTTAATTTATATAAAAAATAAAATAAATGAAAAAAACATATTTATAATTATAAAAAAATTTTAAAAAAATATTTTGGTTACTCGAAAGCTATTAGAGAGGAGTTATTACTCAAATATGAACATGGATCTTCTTAATAGAAAACCAAAGCATGATATTATCTCAACATATATTTTATTTGTATCAATTTTGAGCTCAATTATTACTTTTATCCAAACATATGCTTGAAAAAGCTAATTATAAAACAAACGGTTTCTTTGTATATTATACTATACTATGTTAATCTTATTGCGTTGGAATAGTAACAATAATTTTAGTCTGGAAATTTGGCAAATATATTTTATCAAAAAATTCTTTAGAATTCATTTAAATTAACCATATTTATTCGAAATTATTCAGCAATTGTTGGTCTCAACTTGATGCAAGTTTAATTGGTGAGTTTATTCTCAATATAGAATTATTATTTATGGACCAATTTTTGTTCTTTAACTCAATTTACATTAGAGATAATTAATTCAAGCAAACTCTCATATAACACAATTTTTCTCTTTATCTCTCCATTATATGATCACTCATCACCTCTCACAATTTTCTCTCTTATATTTCTACTTCTCTCATAGTTATATAAGAATGTTGTACATTATTATTGTAAGAATATGATTTCTCTTTATAGAAGCTTTTTAGAAAATTGATCTTGATTTTTTTTTAATTATGATGTATTGAAAAACTTTTGTTAGGAGAATTTATCCCACCATGATGCAATGTTCTCGACTTAGTTAAGAAAGATTTAGTCATGTGAAAAATGTTTGTGGCTTACACTCGAAAAACAAGTTCAATGGCTTACACACCAAAAAAAAAGCAAAAGATTAGTTTTAGAAGTGTTTTGAACTAACGAATATCCCAAGACAACTCATAAAATGTTTTTATTGAAAATCATGATATTAATTATAATAATTTTTACTCAATTTAATAAAAGTATTTTTAAATTAATTCTAAAAATATGATAAAAAAATCTTGATAAATTTATTATTATCTCCTAAAGTAATTAAATTCCTGTTTAGAATTGATATACGTATAAATTTAAGTCCGATTAAAAAAATATATATATTTAAGTTATTTTTATTTTACGTACATTTCAATAAATAATATATAAAAATTAGTATCTTGTGATAAATCAATGATTAAAAAACTTATAAAAATTGAAATTTATCATAGCATAAGCATATTCAGGTCATAGACTCTGCTACAGTATTAAGGTTAGCACAGAAAACCGCGCGCCCACTTTATACACTTTACACTTAGCTTAGATAGTCGAGGCCTTTTACTGTGAGGACCTGCAACTTAGCCACCGTGGGCAATGCTCTCTGCCTTCGTGTCAGTCAGGCATCAACTCCCTTGATTTTTGTGCCTTTGAACAAACAAAGACTCTAATTCAATTCATCCCATCCATCTATCTCTATTCCCTATGTTCCCAACCCCCTTCAAGCCGTTCGATTCTTTTACTCCAATCCACTGCCTTATCTATGGATACTATCCACCCACATGACAACCAACTCGATCAAAATTCCTAGTTTTTTATTTTCTTATCATACCATGTTTGATGTAAAAAAAATCAGTATCCTTATTCCGTCCGTAATGAGTATCTGCATATTTATATAATGGGTGGAGATTGATATTATATTATTCGTCCCGCGGTACTCGCATACTTATTAAAACATATTTTTCTATTAAATATATTTAAATATTAAGATTTTTTATTATTTTATGATGAGATATAATTTATTTTATATTATTTTTTTATGATATTCTTAATATATTAAGACGTAATGATATTACATAATGATTATTTTTATATATAATATGATATTATAATATATTATATAACATTTTTTCTCTTTCTTTTTATAAAATTAAAATTCTTAAAAATTAATGGATATCGTGAATTTCTGCGGACACCCATTACCCGTATGGGTACCCGTTAATTTTAACGGGTATGTATATGGGTAGACACTACCCGCCCCCGTCCCTGCCCCATTGACATCCCTAACCATGTTTCATTTTCCTTATCATCTTTAGTAATCCAATGATCCGATGGTTTCAATTTCTCAAGAATGTAGAGCGTGGCCCCACCCCTCCCATAGCATCGTAGCCCTTCATCATGTAGACCTCAATGATAATGTCAAACAGCAGAGCATCAAAGCCATTACGACTGAGTTTAAATAAACTTCTGCAGAAGAACTTCTATAGTAAAAAAATAGAATGAATCAATGAGATAAGATGAATTTAACTTTTCCATAAGTTGAAATTAATTACTTATGGAGAAGTTAAATGGGAGAGCTTATGGAGAAGGTGGACTACAAAAACTAGTTTTTTACTTATGAAGAAATTAAATTCATTTAAACTCTTTAATTTATTCTCTTTTTTAAAAAAAAGTTCTTTTCCAAAAATTGTATCTGTTGTATGCCTAACACAAAATGTTTGCTTTGCACTTGTATTAATTGCATGGCTCGGTGGCCTGGGTTCAAAATTATATTGATAATGATATCCTATTAATGAATTTATTTATATTTTTTTTTTGTAAATGCTTATTAAGTCAGAGCATATGCTGATCTTAGAGTAGAGAATCATTCCTTCACCCTATTACTAGCTACTACTAACAATAATAGCTAAAAGAAATTTGAAGCCCCACAAAAAAAAAACAAAGAAATTTGAAGCCATTTAATTGAATAATTTATGTGTTGAAGTGGGGAACTGAATACTAAGGTTTCGTTAAGATTGGTTTTAGTACTAGTATTGTAGAAGTGTAACTATAGGACTAAGTTGCACATGGAAAGGAAGATACAATGACAGCATGTCAAGGTGAGAGTTAGAGATTTGGAGAATCAACCCCATGAGCTTAATTAGGAACATAAGCTAAGGTTTCATTAGGTTCCAACACAAATGGTCTTTGGACGACAGTTCGCATATCATAAATGGCCACAGTATTTTTGTGCTCTGAACCTAACATGTTATGGCAATTGTTCTGTTCCGTGGTATATTCCCATACCACCGCATCACTTTATTATTTTTTTCTTTACTCTCTTTTTGCTTTGGTAATTATCATATGCCTCTTTACCAAATTTCAATAAAGAAAAGCCGGGAAGCAGTCATAGCTTCACTAACACTAAACCAATAAGTGCATACTTTAAAATTTGCAGAGGAGCTTGGCAAAAATGCTATCAAAATCTATTTTTACCGGGATCAAAGAAACTTATTAAAAACATGTTTCACCTTATTTTTTATTAATTTTACCCCCTTTCCCACACACACGTATATATAAAAGTAGAAATCAAGTCACTTTCAAAGTAATTCTGAATAAAGTTACTGTGAATAAAGTTACTTTCATTTATATACTAAATCTTTATGAATGATTTATCAAATCAATTTTTGAATTAAAAGTTTTCATAGATTAAATTTAAAAAATTTCATGAAATTTAAAAATAATTAAATATTTTATCAAATGATTTCAATTTAACATATAATACGCTTTTAAATTATCATATGAATGAGAATTATGATTTATAAAGGTAATGTGAGTGTTTTAATATCAGTTTTTAATCACTATTCTTTAAAGGTATAACAACAAATTTTAAATCAAATGGTTATATTCATTTGTTGCAGAGTATAACAGATAAATTTATTTTATTTTACCTTTCTTTGCAATTTAATAAGAGGATTCTCGATTTTCCTTCTTTTTCAACCAAATGAAATAAGGACTTTTTTCTCCTTCTTTCTTTTCCTTTCCCTCCTATTTTAAACCAAACAATCCATAAAACTCACCAAAGAGTCATCCACAATTAAGACCTCTTAGTAAAATGTAAACCATGAGAACTAACAAGAATTATCATTTGCAAAGTGTGTCAAAAGAGGGGGTAGATTTTAATAGAAGGGAGGGCTAGGAATCCCCTCCAAATCACCCTAATTTGAGAGGAGACAAATTCTTCCAAAGCCCCTTATTTTAATTTCCTTATCTCCTCCTTTTAAATTTTTATATCAAACAAGTGAAGTGATTAAAATTCCTCCCATTTCTTAATTTTTTGATTAAAAAACTAAAATTCCTCTTTTTTATTTCCCTCCAATCAAATGTATATTTAATTTTGTTTACTCGAGTGAATAGGTCGAAGTTAGGGCATTTCTCTTCATTAGTTTGGTCGAAAGGGACTTTTGAGTGACACTTATTTATTTTTGGTATAAATAATAACAAGTATCATTCATATAAGGCAATTTAACAACCACATCATATTGGAGCTATAATTTTTTCATGGAGATTTTTTCATTCACAAAACTCAAACTCATGACCTTGTTTAAGGGAATCAAACGTATATATCATTTGAAGGTTGATTGAGTGCAATTACTTGAGAAACCTAAGAAAATTCACAATAATTTAAACTTATATAGGAAGAAAAAACAAGAATAATTGATTGTGGATGGATACATTTGGATAGTCTGGGATACGCCATTGAATGAAGTTAGGAAATGGGAGAGGGATCGAATTAAAAACAAGTCAAGTCGATGAGTTATTTCACTGCTGTCCTGGTCACAATTATGACCTGTTGCCTATTCATAACAATTGCTCCCTCCCAGTCCCAGCTACAACTAGACAGTGATAGTTCCAAGTCCTTATGCCACTTCCCAATTTTTTTTTTTTTTGAAAAAAATTATGTTCTCAACTAGAGAGTGGAGATTCAAGCTGAGTTGTCCTGTATTATAGAAGAAGAAAGTAATCCAATAAAATTAGATCGCCCTATATACATTTTATCTAGGGATTGGGCGCATGATAATGCTACCTCTGACTTCCATATATTTGAATGGCCTAACTTAATTACATTCCAATATCGCCAGCTCAAATTCTAAATATTTGTACAAGTAAAGACTTTTTAATTTGTTTGTTATGATTTCAGAGCAAGAATTAAGTTCAAATCTAACTGGAGGATCTATAGTTGGGGTGGGGGGGGGGGGGGTTCAGCTTTAATTTAGATTAATTAATTAATTAATTAATGAGATTTATGTCAAAATAATTTGCACAATATTGTATCTACTAGTACTATACCTATAAGCTCTGCGCCTCTGCCTATGGGTGAATATGATATATATGCTTGCTTCTGCAATCAATAAGATGTTTAATTAAGTTATCTAAATAATCCTCTAACGTATTTGCGGGTGTGTTTCAATACTCCATAATATTATTTTTCTGCGAGGTCAAGCGGATATTATGCATGCAGTTTATGATTCTAATTAATATGGTTTATCTACTCTGTTGCAATTAATTAATCATATCCAAGAGAAAATCAGTAATATTATTTTTTAAATGTCAACTTGTTTATGCAAATTGGATTCTTGTTTCGGAAAGCGCAAACTTCGTACATCAAAATTTGGCAAATTTAACCTAAGCACGAGATACTAAATCGGTAAATATATCCTCAATTTGAGCACCAGGGGATTTTGCTTGCAGTCAAAGGTTTTCCTTGAGTTGATTGATGAAAGCAAAATTTGGATGGATTTGCTGACTCTAGATTTTATAGACAATTTTTAGCAATTGAAATTTATATATAGATGTTGGTTGCTGTTAGCACAAAAAGGAATATATATCAAAATCTGGATCTATGCTAATAATAACGAGCTAGTGGATGATGATATGAATTCAATGGCCCAAGAGTACCCTATTGACTACTATATTTAACTGAATTATTATTATTAATTTTTTTCTGAAGAATATTAATTTTGAACTAGTTAAGATGTTATTAACATAGGTCATATACACGTACTGTTGTTGTGTTAAAGAGGTGTTGGTAGGGCCTTAAGTCAAGCCGTACAAGTAGTTAGTGAAAGGAAAGAGGCAGCAACAATTGCAGATATTAATTCCTGAGGTGAAGAGGAAGATCCTTTTCCCTTTTTTGCCAAAACTGTCTTCTTCAGTTATACAGTCTATATTCATAAAGATAACAGAAGCTACTGTATTTATAATATACTCATTTATCGTCACAAATGCGGTCAAGCTGCCATCCCATGTGGTTTGTCCTATTCGCTCTTTTCTTTTCTGATTCATCCATGTGACCCTTTATATATAACCCCTCCACCCATCTTTCACAAATTCACATTTCACATTTTTTTTGTTTAGGGTTGTAACGTCACAAATTCACGTTTCCAATGGTATAAATAGTGTGTTTGGTTTACTTAAAATCACATTTGAAATATGATCCAGGCAAACGCTACATGGAGTAGCGTTGGCTTGAATCCACATTTGAAACACGGTTTTATGCTAAACCAAATACACTACTAATTTATTTATATAAAACTTGTAATCCAACTAATAAATAAAATTCAATGTTTATAAAAAATATTAAATAAAAATCACGTTACATATGTGGATCCGAGTCAATCCTT
The DNA here is from genome assembly GCA_026901365.1 of Sesbania bispinosa. Lineage (NCBI taxonomy): Eukaryota > Viridiplantae > Streptophyta > Magnoliopsida > Fabales > Fabaceae > Sesbania > Sesbania bispinosa. The sequence goes on from QLOH01000596.1 coordinate 456,657, forward strand.
ATGAGAGTAGTATTAGCTTGAATCCGTGTTTGTAACATGATTTTTTGGTGAACCAAACATACCATAAATAAATTGATTTTTACCTGTATATAACGTTTTAAGCTGCAAAGAAGCAATCCATATTTCTTCAAATAATCTTCATTATAACAGAAATGTCATCAATGATCATTTATCTCAATTTACATAACCATGTGCAACATTGTAGTCACAGACTCACAGTATGATACCTCTAACATAGGTTTGTTTTAGCTAAACTCAAACACTGATGCATGCTAGTTAAAAAGTACCTACAACTGGAGTATTACATTACATAACACAAAAAGGGCAAAAAGATTAAAAAGGGGGTGAAAATAAAAAAGACCAATTTAAAGTTTTAAGTGGAGAGTGAAAAATGAGCGGTCCCCATCGTCCTCAATTTCCCATGTCATAGTTATATGAATGTGGTAAGAGAGCTCAGTTCCCAATCCTGAAACTCCCGTGTTCGTTCTATCTATCACCGACCCTTTCCACTGTACACATTTCTTACTAATAGGGTTACCCTGCATTTCACATTCCTCCCTATACCATAACCATGTCATTTTTATTTACTCATATAACTATTGGTTTCAGTGAACCAATCCGGTAACCTGGTCACCACAATAAGAATGCCCTTGAAAATTGAAATGACGGTATTGCCACAGGTTTAATTTAATTAAGTAATTAATCTTATGGGTTATTCCCAAATCCGAATCAAGGGATTTCACCTAGATGTTAGGGAGTGTAGTGTATTTTATTATTATTATTTATGTGGTTTAAGTATGGAATGGATTGTCATGAGGACTTTATATGGCAATGGCATAGACCGGGCTTGTATTATATATGTTGATATATTATTGTAGAAAATAAGTGATTGGCAGAAAGGGATATAGGAATGCTGAATCAATGATGAAGGGGGAGATGGGATTCTGATTCCTCTATCTAGGGCTCAGTAGTTGGACCACTTCGAAGACTGCTATTCCTCTCCCCCACTCACATGGATTCTGTTTCTTTTATATATACATATGTATAATTGCATAGCCAAATATGTTTCTTGTATTCATTTATATTCGGGTATCTTTTACGCCAGCCACTGCACCAATTGTTTTTGTCCAATTTTTTTTAGCCCTGTTCCTTAATCAAATTTAGGCTAAATATTCCAAACTCATAGTAGATTCAACTAATTAATGTTGAGTGGAATGGATTCATTTGCACCTATAAAATTCTTTTAACCTTTATTTTCTTCTATTTACATGTCACCTTAATTTACAGAGAATTCAATTTCTTACCATTTTTTTTGGTATAAACCATAGGTATCCCTTATTAAGAGGGCAATCCTATTCGGGGCTTAGTCACAGTTAAGGCTCTTCACCCCTCCCGAAGAATGTGTTTAGTGGGATCGAACCCGAGAGCTATTCCCACAAACTCAGTCTGCGTTGTCATTTGAATCAACTTGTGTTGGTTATTAAAATAGTATTTAAATGCAATACAAATATAGTGTAGCATATGGTTTGGAAATTGTTACCAAACAAATATGGTAGAGAAATTATCAAAGATTGTGATGTGGTTGATAACGCATACTGAAATTATGGGAAGAGCTCACGAGTTTAATCTCCACTAAATGCACTCTTAAAAAGGAGTGGGAAGCATTAAGAGTGACTAAACCTCGAATAGAATTATCTTTAATAATAAAGGATATCTATTATTAACAATAAAAGTATAGAAATTCAATCTGTGCTGACAGAGAGAAAGTTGAAAATGCACATAGATATTACATAAGCCATTCCTTTTCTAACGTTTTGCAAGATATGAAAGTAAACTGTCCATATATATGGGATTTCTTTTTAGGCTATTTTTGTAAATGATTTATCAGTTCATGAATTTCTTTTGTCCAACATTAAATAAGATTATTTGTATACATATGAATATAAGAAGTGTGTATGTGATATTATGCCTTTCCCTACTGGATTTTTTTTTAAAAAAAAATTGATCTTTTTTTTAAAGTGATCAAATAAATATGTATTCACTCCTATAATTTTAGTAGATGAAAATTATAATGTAATTTTAATAAAATGAAAGTATTTATTTACTTTTTTTTTAAAAAAAAAATAAGCCTTTTCAAAATGAAACTCAAGTACTTACATGTTAAATGCAAAATCAAGGGAGAGAATCCGCAACACAAGTAGAATTATTGTGGGTAATAATTAAGGTGAAAGATTATGTATCTTACCATGTTCTTTTTGATAATGTAAAAGGGGAAAAGAAAGTTGTTGGAGCTCTTGTTCATGTGCAAGAGTACATGGGATCCTTGTCATCTAGTGGGGAAGGTTAATTATCTTTTCCCCGTGGAATTTGATTCTATAATTACTCTACTGATGCTCTGACAGTTATAAGATATGTAGGTATATAAGCACAACCTAATCTATAACAAGAGTCAAATTTTTTATATCCAAAAAGAGAGTGGTCTCCTAACATTCACATGCATTTGCCTTTGTGTTTATTTCTTACCTAAAAACGGGAAATTAAAGATCTAAAGTCCAAAAGAAGATGATAAGTGCTGAAAAAGAAGAAAAGATGAGTCTATGCACATGATATGCGGGGGAACAATTAGTGTGTTCTTTCTGCTAGATCTTGTTCTCATCTATAATCTCTATTCCGTGACAGTATGACCATATATCAATTTCTTTCATCCAAAGGATGGAAAATTTATTCTTATCTATAATGCCAGTTACAATCACAAAAGAAATAAACTAGGAACCCTGCCCCCTAAAAAGACAAATTAGAAATGCTACAAGTATGAATATACAAGTTTTTTGTTCACAAGATCAAACGGTTTGTGTAATTAAATCATATATGTAGTGTGTACTTGATTTATTCCAAAATCACATTTTAAATGTGAATCCAGACTAACACCACTGAGAGTAGAGTTTGTTCAATTCGTGTTTGAAACGTGATTTTTGGGTAAAACAAACAACTAATAGTTAATTTTAGAAAACAAGTTTACACATGACACATTATGCATATGTGAATTTAACAATATTAATATGAATCAAATAGTTTATCTCAACTACTTGCGAAACAAAACTTAAAATAATATTATTTATGAAAATCATGTAACATGATTCATTCAACTATATATGATTATAATTTTAATAAAATAGCTGCAACACATATTATTATTAGTCTAGTTGGGTAGGCCACTGATTCATTCAGTAGACGAATGAAAGAAAATGTAGCAGAAGCAGAAACAGAAACAGAAACAGAGAACAGTCCTCTGCTACGAATGAGGTCATATGTTACAGGATTTAGGTGTAAGAGAGATAGAAATGGAATAGAATTGGTTTGATTATAATATAAACAAATCTCTGGTCTAAACTCTAAACCCACCTCGGCATGTGTTTAATTATTCTGGTTTTCCTTGAACGAAAGGCAACTAGACAATAACATGAAGGTTATAACTTACTATAATACTAACTGAGGTGAGGCCTGTTATACTTATACTTGTTTGGCACGTTGTTCTAAGTAGTTGGGTGGATTAAAAATATACATACATAGAGAGACTCTGAACATGGATTAATTTATAAAGCTGAAGAGGACAAAGTGAAAGCGACATGGGAAAGGAAAAGAAAATGATGCTTAACGGTCCTTATAGATAGTACAAAATGAAATGAGAGAGGGATGTCTCCAAAATTTTAATTTTGGTTGGGACGCGTACCCATTGGTGTGGCCAAATACAAATACATGGCCCTTTCTCATCGATAATTGTCATTCTCACATGTCTTTGCCAATTTCATTGGATGCGCCTTCAAACCATGGCTTCATGCTTCATCCACACTCATACTCGTGATGTCAAGTACTCCTCTTATTATAATCATCAATTCAACCTTTCCATGTAATTTATTATTTTAAATTTTTAGTTCAGAATGCCAATTTTTTTACTTTTTTTAATACAATAACAAAAGTACAAAAATAACCACACAAACAAACTGTTCTCTAACAAAAATGGTACTGATAACATCTGCAATATTAAGTGCCATTTGCACTGCAGACCCCGAGGGGCCATGCCAAGCCAAGCATCATTGCTGAAAATGTTTGCTAATGGCACATATAAGAGAATTTGTCTCTCTTGGCAATGACAATTTAACGTACTAATTAATATTGGTTTTTTTATTTCACCACTTAATATCCAAAACAAATATAATATACATATAGTTAGCTGGCAGGGTCCTAAAAGTTAATTAAATTAGTATACTGATTTTAAAATAACATAGACATTACACAGTAACCAATCCCTGTAGAAGATGGAGTAAAAAGGTTTGGATTTGAATGTTGTCTAGGTGGCGGGCTTGCCGGCCACTACAACTTTATTCATTTGTCTATTAGTCTTGCTGCATGCAGGCGAGGCGCACTTTAGATACTTGAGTTGAGAATTGAAATGGAGCAATAGTTTAGCTCCAGGGGCATAGACTATACCATAAAACATTCAGTCATGCTTTTTGTCTTTTGCTTGGTATGCACCCCTGCAATTATTGCGGGTTAGGTTGAGGGTCAGAGTGAGAAGTGTGATTGGCTGTATGAGCGTTTATAAAATTGAGTTTAAATGAATTTAATTTCATACAATTGATTTTACTTAAAAGTAAGTTTAAAATGATGTAATCTTGATCATTGTTTTTAAAAAGTAGATTTATTATAAAATTCAACATAAATCTCTCAACTTAACATAAAAATTACAATTTATTAATACTCAAACAAGCGTCTAGAGACAAAATCAATTTTAATTTGGAGCAATCAAATGTGTTAGCAAAACAATCAAAAGATATTTGCATTCACTCAACATAATTCTGGAAATGCAAATGTGTTTCCAAGCATGCAACATCCACATTGACTCCATTACCCAATATCACTGCCAACCATTGGCATGATAATAGTAGTGTATCACATCACAACCCTCCTCGGTTCCTTAACGAAAAGGCTGCTACTTAGGCCCATAGAATTCGTGTACTCTCCTGTTGGTTTCATTTTCTTTTCCTAATGAGTAATGGCATTCACACTTTCCTATCAATTAGCCAGGTTTCAGTGGATATTATTGGGGGAAAAGTTATTCCTAATTATTAAGCAATTCAAACATACCACCATCTGAAAAAGCAATTTTGTAGTAGGGTAAAGAGAGGGAGTGTTATAAAAAAGGTACATTGAAAAAGCAGAGGCTTGTTAAATGGAACACTAACCTTAGAAGCATCATGATTACAAGATCTATCATAACAAATTTACTTGTGAGAAGAGGGATCATAAGAGCTCTGCCAAGAAAATCTCAATCTCATCCTCATGCAGGTTTAGTTGATAACTCATCAAACCACGGTCAGGCCTTTGCAAAGCTACTTCCTTTCCAGACTGAATGCTGATAAAAGATTAAAACTTACCACCAAAAGCCATCATCTCTAGGTTTGACTCATGCACACACACAAAAGTTACCACCAAGGTGCATTAACAGTTGGCTTGGGATTACATGAACACTCGTACAAGCACAAATAATGATACTTCTCAATTGAATGCAGTAAATGAATGTGATTACACAGACAGTTTTCGATAATGCAGCATTTAATCTAATCTAATGTAATATAAAGCACGGATCCTTCACAGAATTAGTGTGCATGGTATAAAATGCCATCCAACATTTTCTTCAGTTCCATAGTCAGTTTTATGCAGAGTAACATGTAGCATCCTATTTGCAACTCAAGGTAAGTGACACAGCTTCAAATCAAAGTATCCAACATCTGCATGCTTGTGGATCCTGAGGCCCTTCAAACCATCGATCCCATAAGAGGTTTACAGGCCCATGTATTCTGTAATCAAAGAGAAAACTTACGATTACGCACTATACCTACAAGCAAGGTTGAATACAAAGTAAAGATGCAGTAGGTAATAGAAATTACTCTGGGAGTAGTGGATCAGGCTTACTATCCATGTTTTTTAGCAAGCTGCACTACGTCAAGTGAAATTGTTTAAGCAGTATAGCTTATTGTAGAACAAGACTAATAAGATAAGCTTTTTAACAACGCTAAGAAAGAAAAAGAAACCATGCTGGGTGCATTCAATCCCCAAGTTGACAAAAGGGTTCATCAACATAGAAACACCTATTTACAACTTGCTGAATGAGCAATCCAACAAGAATTATCTGTTTCAGAAGATGGAATTAATACAATGTAAAATTTTCTCATGAACTATATATCATGATTTTCATGTTTCTTCTTTCACAGAGAAGAGAAACAACTGTTCAGACAGTACTTACTCCATGCATATGGCCGACACATTTTCTGTTTTCTCAAGCTCTTCCAATTCTTCCTGCATTATATTCAAGAAAAGAGAATGAAAAACAAATGACATGCAGGAAATATGCTGATAGAGATAATTGACTTCACAGTTTTCATAGCAGTTAATTATTGGCTTACACTAAAAGAAAACACCAAACTTCACAGTTTTCATAACCCCTTGCTAGATATTCCTAGTTATGACAAGAAGACAGACAAATTCATGAGAACTAAATGACTGAACCGCATGAACTTTTGCTCGGAAGTCAAAATGCAGACACGTGATAGACAATTTTATCTCCACTATCTGTAAGTTAGTCTACTCTAGATTTTCTCTTCTTTACAACTTTCATGGAAACAAAAAAGAAGGCCGCTGAAATTTCAAGCAACTGTTCTGATTCCTCAGAAGAACAATCCATATAGGTTCTAGATAAATTTAACTTTCCAGAAATATTTTGGAATGAACTGTGCATATCTACTAGGAAGATACAAGATGAAATGAGCTAACTATTATAAAAACTTATGTTGTTAGATGAAAATACACCTATGGTATTATAATATTACATCTTAAACACAACAGCCATTTGAGCAATAAGCGGTGGACAACACATAGGCTCACTTATCTTGTCTTGACATTCAATTTTTTATAAGAAGAGTGTGGACAACAACAAGAATCAAATTCTAAATCACATGGTCATAGAGGCACAAATGTCAGGTCATGAACTTACTATATCAAAACCTAAACACATGCATGGTTTTATATTACATCTCTAACACATGCATTATACATCAAAGTTGGGTTCTTCTCAACGTAGAAGCATATGCAATTTTGTCAATTAGCAATGCAACTAGCAGTTCACAAAGAAACATGCCATGCTAAGTATAAAACTGAACACCCTAGGAATAAGGAACAGTATATAAAATCTATGAAACTGATTAAGTTCTGAAACTAATCTGATAAGGTATATACTCTATTAATCTTTCCTATCTATGTGTGTGTCATTATTTATAAGGAATCTAAAAAAGGAGATTGATTGCTGCCATCAAAGAGGATCCAAATGTGTGTCTCTCTCTTTCTCTATCTCTCTCATATATACATATATAATATGGAACAATTAATGAGAATGGCTACTATACATTAGAATCACCAAGAGAGAAGCATTAAATTTTGAGACTTTGAGAGTCCTTTGCAATAATTTATCAAGCAAGAAATTGAAAGAAAGAACCAAAAGGTGAATTCCTTGATATTTGTAGGGGAAAATGGAAAGATTCGCCTTAAATTTTATGCCTTTTGCCAATAGACATCTTCAAATTTAACTTCATCCCAATTAGTCCCTAAAATTCAACTATCGTTATAATAGGTCCTTTTTTGTTAACTTGGGGTTAAATAATGATGAATAAATCCAAATCTTTCATCCCTATCAAATTTAAACCATTGATTCATATTTTTCATATTGTTTCTTTTTTAATTTAAAAATTTTAAAATTAGATAATATCATTTTAAAATAAAAAATACAAATTAATTGTTTATGTTTACTAAGGATGAAAAGTTAGAATATGTACCCCATTAACACTTTGTTTGGAAAGACAAAATTGAGAGGAGACAAAAACTGAAGAGGCAAAAATGGGGTGAAAAGATGTTTGTCACCCATTTGTTTCATTCCAGAAAACAGAGAAGATAGATACCATCCTTACATCCAATGTAGGGCCCACGAAATAATTTTCAGATGCAGACAAAACTTTCAGTCCTTTCCAATTGTGCCCTTGTCTTCTTCATTTTATCTGTCTCCAAAAAACCCTACCACCCCAAAGAACCACACAACAATGCTCTTGCTGATTTCCACTTGCAATGAAGAACAGTAATATATCACTCATCAAGGTCTTTTATTTTTATTTTTCAATCTCTGGTGAAGGCAAACAACCTGTGAGCTTCATCAATCACACAAGGTCATTTTTCAGTTCTTCCATTGGAAAAGAAGAGGTCTTTTTTCTCTCACCCAAAAGAAAAAAGAAGAGGTGACTATGGTATCTGGGGGTGATTGGCTGTGTGCTTGGATTTTTTGGGTTGATAACAGTGGGCTATGCAAGATTTTCATCTATGAGACTTCTCCTATTGGAGAAGATGCGGCAACCATGGGATGTGTGGGACTGTGTGCTTGCTAGTTTACTAATAATGATCTTTTATCAGTTCATATATAACAATTAACAAGGTTCATCCGTTCTTTGCAATGAATAAAGCATTTGTATTTTGATCATAAATGAAGGAATGGTTCTGTAGATATTTCAAGAATGCACCTTATTATTAGTCTCTTAAACCTTTGCATTCACCTAGTCGTACGGAATATGTTCTACCAAGGAGATGAATTACAAAGATTAACACATAATCACCTTTATCAATCACATAAAGCAATCTGCATTTGTTAATAAATCTCATACAATTTACCAATTGTTCTTCCACTTTTAAAGGGTAATGAAGTAGTTATGCATTAAACACATTTTCTTTCTTTTCAAATTTCTATTCATCCAAACTAGCGGAGATAAGTTTATTTTTCTTTCTCTCTGTTTTCTCTCATTTTTTTTTAAACTTCTTAGATTTTGGACCTGGGCCTAACTCAACCCCAAAAGTTAGCTTGTAGGGTGAGGACTGCCCAAGGCTTATATACCTTTATTTGGCCTTACCTCTAGTCAATGTGGGACTTCTCCAACACCCCCTCTCACGCCCAGGGTTGGACATATGGAGCGTGGACATCTACGAGTGGGGGCCCAATAACGAATCTAGGATAGGCTCGGATTCCATCTTAGATTTTGGACCTGAGTCTAATTCAACCCCAAAAGCAAGCTTGTAGGGTGAAAACTGCCCAAGATTTATATACTTTTATTTGGCCTTATCTCTAGTCAATGCGAGACTTCTCCAAACTAAACAATATTAAAATCCACTCATTTTCTCTTCTTTTCCTCTGCTCTTAATTTTCTTTCTACCCATTATCTTGCCTCTCATTTTCCTTCTATGACCACATGCAGGCTTAGTGAGAAGGACCTATTGTAATAGTAGATGGAATTTAAGAACTAATTAGGACAAAATTAAAGTTAAAGATGTCTATTTACAAAGGACATAGAACATAAGGTGGTTCTAAGCATTCTTCCTTTTGTTAAAAATATCTTAACAAGGAAACTTCTAAAGGACCCACTATATTGACCGCACCAATGGCTTAAAACTTAAAAAAAAAAAAACTAGGGAGGGATTTCGGACAAGTTGGATGCCAATCTATAGCCTTATAGAGAAAGATCCAGAAGATACATGTACATTACTGAGAAGTAATCGCTTTACTTTCAGAACCACCATAATTGGATGTTCATTTCAACTTTCAACCACTGTACTCATGTTACAAAAATGTATGTTCAGGATGTCCGAATACATTAAGAACAAACTAGAGTTCTGAAGAGGAGAGAAATTGTGGAAGGTAAAGCAAAGCATGCTTCGCTAAAACTAAGGCTAATAAATTGTAACTTCTAAGTGTCTGTTTGGTTTATAATTGGATAGAATTGATTTTGATATAATTACAAATTTAATGGCTGAAAATGAATGAACACAATTTATTTACGAGATATATTGGATAGAAGTGATCTAGAATCAATACCAGGAGAATTGATACTATTAGCAACTAAAAACGAAACAACGAAACAGACACTACGTTGACAACCCAAAAACCAGATGAAAATGGGGCTCCTATCCTATGTTAACCTTCACCCAAATTTAACATCCGTATGCATACTATTCACGCAAAGCACTGAGGCTGAGTTAAGTCTCCAAGGTCAACAACACCTATGTCCAATCACAAAGTACCAGAATGTGTTTCGGGACTCTCTTTCATAATGCCCACAAAACCAGAACATTTGGGGCAGTCTAAAAAACTCACTAAAGAGCCACCAATTACTAATGAACCGATAATAGCAAGATATCCATTGATGGAATCCAGGCAAATTAGAAGTTAGCCAAGGGCTGACCTAGAAAATGAGCTCAACACCGAGTTCATAGGACCAAACAAAATCCATGGATGGTACACATACAGTACTATATAGAAACCACAGCCATAAATTGCTAAACGTGAAGCTTTATAAGGAAGCAAATCCGATAATATTTTCACTTCTCAGTAGCCACATTGCCAAAGCTCCACTATTTTCAGTATAATTGTCATCTTGCATTTACAATCCAATGAACTATCTAAACTATGTAAGTAGTTAGCATACACAATAGAGATGAGCAAATAGAAATAGCAGCAACATTTTAAAATAGAAAAGAAAAAAAAAAGAAAAAGGTTAAATTGGGAGAGAAGAGAAGAGTTGACTAACCTGAAGAAATTTGGTTTCTTGGTCAAGACGCTTCAATTCGGCAAGAATCCGATGCTTGCCTCTTTTATCAGTCTCTCCTCCTGTTCCTGTTCCTGCAACTGAAACAACAATGTTTTCTTCATCCGCCGACGACGCCGTTTCAGACGCCATTAGTATCAACCAGCACTCATCCAATAAAATACTCCCAAACTTCTTTTTGTTCACAGATCTGAGACTATGCAATGATACCCATTACAGAGAAAAAAACTAAAAAAGAGAGCTTTCCATTGCAATTCTAATCTTCAAAAAAAGCCCTTTTTTCTTTCCACTTGTGCTTTGCGCACTCAACGAAATCGAAATTATATACGCATCAAAAAGCGAGCCCTTTTTATTTTTTCCTCTCTTGCTGTCATTTTCATGCCTTTAAACTCTGCCAAGTGCTAACCATTAAGAAGACATTGCTACGAAGGTGCGTTTTGTTTTGTTTTCTTCCCAATTCAGATAACCGGAATTCGGAGGGGCGAACCAGCAAGTTGGGTGTGGAGATGAGTGTGACATAAGTGGTTACCTATTAATTTTGCAATATTTAATTCATTTCTCTACGAGGATATTTTTATTTACTAATTATATATTTCTTCTTCGTCTTAAGGTTGTGCTGACAGACACAGTGACATTATTAAATATGTTTCTATAACATCATCATTTCTTGTAGACTATTCATCCAAATGCCTTCTTTTGTCCTCATTTTGTTCAGAGAAAATTTCATATGAAATTTCATATTCTGAAAGTTAGAAATTGTATATCCACCTTTAATTAATACTCTCTCCGATCCTATTTATAAGAAAATTCAGACGAAAATATAAATATTAAGAAAAGTAATTAATGCATTAATTTTCAAAAAATTGGTCTATAAGATTATAAGTTTACCCCTATTAAAAATTAAATGTCACTACCATGATAATTGTGTCCCTTGAAACCTTTAATGATAAACAAGGGCAAATATGAGAAAAAACAATAATGCTCCTAGATTTGTGTATCTTGTCTTAGGACCATTGAAAAATGTCGAACTTTGTCTTGTAAATAGGACCGGAGGGAGTACTACAACTAATCAAAGTAGTATTACACTATTACTCAATACTCATGTATCTATATCACCCGTATCTTTTGAGAAATTGTATTTATCAATACCTATATATATTCCCTTTATTTGGTTTCCACTTTTTCCAGACAATAATACTCCCTGGTTCATGCCTCAGTTCGATATACTGAATTCTTGTTTTTTAAATGATAATTTTTTTAATACTAATCCTTATTTTTTTCAATTCAAATTCAAATCTTGATTGATTATATTTTTTCCTATTCTAATTTAATCCATGTTTCTTAATTTAAATTTAAAATATTATCTTTATCATTTAAGTCATGAATTTTTAAAGTAATTTTGCAAAGTGTAGATTAATAATTCAAATTCAAATCATTCTTTAAATTTATACTGAATTCTGGTCATTATAATGATAAATTTTTTTAACACTAATCCTTATTTTTACAATTCAAATTGAAATCCTAATTGATTCTATTTTTTTCTATTTTAATTTTAATTCATATTTCTTAATTTAAATTTAAAATATTATCCTTATCATTTAAGCCGTGAATTTTTAAGATTCTTTAGTACAAATTTTTAAGAGAAAGACATTGTAGGAAAAAGGATTTATAAATACTGAGAAGATCAACATTTTGCAGTAGAGATCAACAGAGAGACGTTGCATCAGCAGAAATTAACGCTTTGAAGAAATTACATACAAGAGGTTGTGATGTGAAAAAATAGAACCGGGAGATCAAACAAAGATAAGGTTACAAATAGAAGGATTTGAAATTTAAAAATTAGCAAGAGCATGATCTCCATGTTCTATTTTGTTTTCCATGTTTCTTATAACTGTTCTACTTATTTTTCATTTTTTATTCTCAAATGTTGAGTTTGTATGAATGAGATTGATTAATCTCATGAATTTTCTTCAATTAGTTAATTGTTTGATTATTTAGTACATTGTAATCTGATCAAAATAGTATTGATACGAGCAAAATAGAGTGTGAGTGAGATCAAGATGATTAAATTTTCAATTATAATATTGAAGTATAAATTATTAAGAAAATAAAATAAATTATTTGTAGACTACATATTACTATAAAATAGGATTAGATTTAAATTTTTGTACGAATACGATGAAGATTTTTAGTTATTTCAAATAGAAATGTATTTAATTGAAATAGATGAATATATGATTATATTTAATTGAAATGTAATAAATATTTTAAAGATATAATATAATAGTCATATCTTTATTTAAGAAGAATGTAATATAATTGATTATTTTTTATTAAAATAAATTAGGATTACATTTAAATTTATATATAAGAATATGTTTAAAACGCATGCAAATTGAATAAAAATTGTTATACTCTTATTTTTTATAGATTATCGGGAATGAATTTCAAGAAAAATTGATTTGCATCTAAATTTACAATGATTCATATCCCTAAAATTTTTAGTTATTTCAGATAGGACTGTATTTAATTGAAATATATGAATATATGATTATATTTAATTAAAGTACATTAAATATATTAAAGAGATAATATAATAGTCATATCTTTATTTAAAAAAAAGGTAATTCAATTTATTATTTTTTATTAAAATTAATTAGGATTACATTTAAATTTATATATAAGAATATATTTAAAATGAATGCAAATTGAATAAAATTTGTTACACTCTTATTTTTTTATAGATTATCGGGAATGAATTTCAAGAGAAATTGATTTTCATCAAAATTTACAATGATTGATATCCCTAAATTAAGTTTGCTCGAATAACATATAATGAAATATTTGCTTAGCACTATTAAATTTTTGTACGGATACAATGAAGATTTTTAGTTATTTCAAATAGGACTGTATTTAATTGAAATAGATGAATATAAGATTATATTTAATTGAAATGCATTAAATATTTTAAAAAGATAATATAATAGCCATATTTTTATTTAAGAAGAAGGTAATATAATTTATTATTTTTATTAAAATAAATTAGGATTACATTTAAATTTATATATAAGAATATATTTAAAATGCATGCAAATTGAATAAAATTTGTTATATTCTTATTTTTTATCGATTACGGGAATGAATTTCAAGAGAAATTGACTTGCATCTAAATTTATAATGATTCATATCCTTAATTTAATTTGCTATTTTATTTTAATGAAATATTTTTTATGGATTAACTATGAATATTAACATAGTAAATTTTTCATTTAATGCAGGGAGGAAAAAATATTTTTGGAATTTATTCACTATTTGGTCTCTCAATTAAGAAAGAGACAGGGTTGACAAAATAATAAGAATTGTAAATAAACAATATTACTTTACATTGTTTTAAATGCATAGATATCATTCATTTTTTTAATTTAACTCTTTATATTTATTTAACTATTGAACATAAGTTGTATTTATTTACCTTTAAATATATACAAACTATATTTTTATTTTACATTGTGATTAATTTAGAATGTTGAATCTAATTTTAATTTATTCATACAAATTAATTATATGAGGTATTTGAAAAAAAAAATATATATATATAAACAAATTTTACGTCTTTTCCACAAAAAAAAATGCGGATAAATACGCACGACAATGTCTGTCTATCCGCTAGTATATATAAAGAATTTACAACATTCCTTGTAATAACAACTAACTAGAGGGAAAAAGCTGAGTAAGAGAGAAGTGTGAGATTTTGAGTGATGTTTTGGGTAAAAAGAATGGTTTTTTTACAGGATAATAAATTAAAAGTAGAAATATTTTATTGGAAATTATAATTTTTAAAATTATCAATATATAATGTTATAGTAATTTTAATTTTTAATAAAATATTTCTACTTTTAATTTATTATCACGTGTAATGTGTAAAGTTGCACATGTTAGAAAAATCATAAAAAAAATATAATTCTTATTTTTTTAGACTTTTATATCGAGCTCATGTATATTAAAATACCCTTAATAGATGATTAAGCAAACAAAACCCAATATATTATATGGATTTTTTAAATATAAATAAATTATTTTAAAATATGAAAATATAGATATTTAAAGTTTTTTTGAAAAAAATAAAAAATAAATTGTTTCATAATAAAATATTTTGTCACTATTTTAATCCTTGTATTAATATTATTCTTTTTTCTCTCTATATTATTATTTTTTCTTTTTGAGTTTTTAAAATAAAGTAACAAATATCTCATGCATTGTGCTAATATTTAAAGAAAATATAAAAAAGTATACAATATTAGTATAATTGATAAAAAAAATATTTTATTGAAAAATTAAGTTAACATATAAATAAAGTAGATACTTAAAAATCAATATTTTTGAAATTTTTAAAATTTAACTTAATTATTGAAAAATATTTTTATGTTGATTTGTGTCACATATTATTTTCTTTATATTTGTTATTATTTTTCTTTTACGTTGAATTATGAAATTAAAGTACTAAATAACCGATTCATTGTAAAGATATTTATGTAAATATATAAAGTTAATTTAAAAGTATATTTAGAAATATTTATTTAATTGATGCATATCATTTTAACTTTTTCTTATTATCTTTATATTAATTATCTTTTGTATTTAAAGGAGATGAAGTGATATTATATATTAAAAATAAGATTTAGTAAAAAAAATATAAGTATGTAAAAGAGGGGAGAAGGCATAGTGAAAACATTAAAAAAACTCAGAAAGTGATTTGAGAAATAAAGCTGGCAATTCGGGCTACTTGGCCCGGCCCGATGTAGGTAGCGGGTTTTGTGGGTTATGCTAAAAAACTGAGGAATTATTTGAGTTTATTAAACAAATGTTGGAACCCTATATTTTACGGGTTTTGTGGCCTTTTTAATGGGTTTTGCAGGTAACGAATCTCATTAGGCCATGTTAAAATCTCATAAGTTATTTGAGTTTTTAAATTAAAGGTTTAAGCCCTACATTCTTTTTCTGAGTTTTGTGGGTCGGCCCGATCACATTAGCCCTTTTTTTTTTTTTGCTCTAGATAAAAGTAAGGAGAATAAGGAGAGAGAGAGAGTCAAATAAAAATTATAGAAAATAGAGAGAGTAGAGAATATTAAAAAAGTTTAAGAAATAGAAATTAAAAACAAAGAATGAAATTTTATTAAAGGGACAAAAGTTACAAGTGTTAAAGGTTTTTCATTAAATCTTTTTGTTCGTGGTTTAATTTAATCATAAACACCTTCTTTGTTATCATTTTTTACAATGATAGTTGTTAAAACCCGACTTTACAATAAAATAGATGATAATATTTAAGAAAGTTTTTAATTGTATGCATTGAAAAAAATGTTAGAAAAGTTTAATGATGAGCATTAATAGATAATTAATATTATGAAATAATGAAAAGTTTTATTTAAATATTTTTATTATAATTTATTATTATTTTGTTCCAATTCTCCCAATAAAAAAATTTTAGCCCCACCCTTACCCTCACATTTTAGTATTATAATTTTTTAATCATGGTATTATCCATGGGAGATAATCCTGCTTGAGTCGAGAACATCTATTTCATGGTGAAACTATGAGTGTGTTTGGCTAACCATTTCAGCTAGCTGAAAGTTGAAAATACTAGCTGAAACCAAAAAAGCCGTGTTTGAGAAGGTAGCTTTTTTGTAGTTTTTTTTTATAGCTACAAGTTTTTCTTAAAAAGCTACTAGGAGTAGTAGTTTTTTAAAAAAGCTCCAAATTTCAGCTAGTAGCTGAAAATTAATTACAAGTTTAACCCTCAACCAGCCCCACTTATCATTATTTAATAATTAATGTTGTCCTTAAATGTCATTTTACCATTTTCAACTAGTTTTACCAAACATATTCAATAGTTTTTCAGCTTTCAGCTAGCTTTTCAACTTTCAGCTAGTTTTACCAAACACACTTTATCTCTCCCAGTGGCGATTTTTTCCATCCACATGACTCGAACCTGATGGTAGCGTTTGTTAAACACTTCAGAACGGAACAGAACGGGACATATAGGTTCAATTCTATGTTTGGTGTTAAAGTAGAACATAACAATCCATATCATTGAAAGAGTGGAACACTTTGATTCCATAAAAAAGGTGGAACCAAAGAAAACAGAACGAAACATCTCGTTATTAATTTTTTATTGACAAAACCATCACCGACTCTCATAACCTTCTTCCCAAAATTGTTATTCCCCCCACTGTCACATAACACATTTTACCATCACCATGTCGCCGGGCACCCTACACCGCCTCCGCCACCGCTATCGCCGTCACCACCACCTTTATCGTCGCCGCCACCACCTAACACATTTTATCACCACCATTGTCGCTCGGTACTCTACACCACCACCACCTAACACATTTTATCACCCCCATTGTCGCTCGGTACTCTACACCACTATCGTCGTCGTTGCCGCCACCGCCACCACCACTGCAATTGTCATCGTCATCACCGCCACCACCATCCCTGTCACCGTCGCCACTACCACCTAACTCATTTTATCACCATCATTGTCGCTTGACACTCTACACCACCATTGTCTTTGCCACCACCATCGCCGCCACTGCCACCGTCGCCGCCCTACACTCCCTACTACCACATTCCAACACCCTCATATTAAATGTTTCAATACTTAATTAAATAATAAATAGGATAATGATATATATGTAATTGAACACATATCATCATGTTCTGTTCTGTAGTTACCAAATACAACACATAAAACATTTTTTATCCCGTTACGTTTTGTTCTATTTATGTTGTCTAACCCCTTATTTATTTAGTAAATTAAATGCCCATTTGATAAAAAAAATACTTGAAAAGTCCATAAAGAAACTACTTGAAATGGAGAGAGAATGAACAACAGACATGTCCATTACTCAAATTGAAAAAAAAAAACAAAAAAAAACACCCCAAAATAAATGCAAACAACAATAGAGAAATTGTTACAGAAAGAGAAAGAGTAGAAGCGTTTGTAATTGTACCTACAATCAGTCAAAGTAATGGCCATATGAGAACAGGGAAAAGGGTAATTTGGTCCACTAGAAATTCGGATATGCTCTCTGTCATGACAGTCACGCATTGTTCAGTTTCTTCGCTATTTCTCTGCAAAATTGCGGAGAAATATTTAAGTATGGGACCCATGTGCTGCTAATTTCTTTTCATAGTTTTCTCATACCAAACTAACAAATCATTTCTATCCTCTTTATTTCTCTTCCCTCTTCTCAAATTTCATCTTTACCAAACAAGGTGTAAATTACTTAGCCCGGGTGAAAAGAGGTGTTCTTGTTTGAATTTCCTAGGTAAGAGAATGAAAGAAAAGCTGGACCCAGCCTGTATGAATAGAATCAACGTGAAGGAATAAAACTGAAAATAAGTAATAAAGTTGGTGTAGTCTTATGCATCTTTCTTGTCATCATTGTTTAAAGTATATAAGCTGACAAAAGCAAGTAATTAAGTAAACACTAATTATTATTTCAACATGTGAATGCATAAGTGGGGTCATCTTTCAATCACGCTGCTTTACAACAATATTCACAGTTTTAAGTACTTATTAGTATTGGCTGTATTGCTTCTTGCTATTTGATTACTCCTTAATCTACTTCCTTTCAAACAATCACAAAACCAACAAAACAGCTACAATCTGTGACCCTTCATTCCAATTGAACTTCACTCGAAGTTTTTAGTTCCACATTTGGCCATTCATGATTCCTCTCGAAAGCCAAAATTTCATTCACAGTCTCAAGTTTCTGTCCATCGCCCCACAATGCATAGGCAACCTCACCATGTACAGCATCATCCCCAATTTGCAATTCATCTTCAGACAACCTCAGTGGAACTATCATCCTAACCAACAAACATACAATGCTAGTTATGGTAACATTGAGCAGTATCACAAACACAATGCCAAGTAGCTGAACCCCCATTTGCTTGAACCCTGCTTTAGCCCTCCCTCCCATGATGCCATAAGCAAGGCCTGTGTAGTGCTGCCAATCTGGCACCTGATAGAAGAGACGGCAAAGCTTAGGGTCAGCAAAGAAGCCAGCTAGAATGCCACCTAAGCAACCAGCCACAGCATGGGTGTGGAAAATTGCCATAGTATCATCCACCTGTTTGAGGACCCTAATTTCTTTGTGCAGGACCATCATTGTGTACCATGGGATGCTTCCAGACATCATTCCCATTAAGATTGCTGCCCAACCTTGCACCACACCTAAACTCAAATCAACAAAATCAAGGTTTCAGATTAACTAAAAAAAATTGATTACACTTATAACACATGAATAGTGTGTTTGATTTAAAATCACGTTACAAACGTGTCCATGAGTTAATACTACTCTTTATAACGTTAGTCTGATCCATATTTATAACGTGATTTTGAGGTAAATGACACCCGAGTCAATTGAAACATATAATATAATGTTTCTTAAAATATGTGATGTCACATGTGATTGTGAAGGTATTGGTAATACCTGCAGCAGGGGTGATGCAAACCAAGCCAGTGATCATGCCCTGAGTGGCACCAATGACAGAAGGCTTTCCAAAGAAGAGGATGTCAAGGAGAAGCCAAGTCAGCAAGCTCATGGCCGTGCACACGTGGGTGTTAAGGACTGCTAGAGATGCATCTATGCTGACTGTGTAAGGATCTCCACCGTTGAATCCAGTCCATCCCATCCACAGTAGCCCAGCCCCTGCCAACATCAGAAGTATGTTGTTTGGAGGAAACCTCTCTCTATCCTTGATTGCCCTTGGTCCCACCTGCAAACACACAAACATCCCCCACAATCCCTAAATTATTTATGTGAGTAATGAGATCATGGTTATTTGGTTACACTTTGAGATACAGCATTACATTAATTAGAAGCAAATTAAATTAAATTATAGTATAGCTATTTGTTTGTGTTAATTACAAATGAGATTGTCAAGAAAAAGTTGAATATCTTTTGAAATCAAACAGGATGTAAATTAATTAACAAGTTACCCAGCATGCTGCGGTGAAACCAGCAACACCAGAAGAAAGGTGAATAACAAAGCCACCAGAATAATCAATGAGGCCCATTTTGAATAACCAACCATTAGTACTCCATATACTGAATGCACATATGGTGTAGGAGAAAGTGACCCAGAGTGGAACAAACAACATCCACGCATAAAAGTTCATTCTCCCGAGTAAAGCCCCAGCTATGAGAATCAAAGTGATGGCAGCAAAAACCAATTGGAAGTAGACCATGGTGGCGTTGGGAATGTTCCCAGCAAAAGCTTGGCGCAGAAGGAATTTCTGGTCCAATAAGGCCACGTTTGGACGTCCTAGGAATGGAAAGATCCTATCCCCAAATGACATTTCATAGCACCAACCTACCCAACAAACCAAAACCGCTGCAAATGCATAGAGGGCCATGAATGCGGAGTTCAACGCCCATTTCTTCTTCACTATGCTGCCGTAGAGAATGACAAGACCCGGAACACTTTGCAGACCCACCAGAGTAGCTGTTGTAAGCTGCCACGTGTTGTCCCCTTTGTTCATCCACTTGGGGCTTGCTTCATTAGGCAAGAGGTTTGATGGTAGGTGATTCATTGCAGTTCCAGTTCTTCAACAAACTTTATAATTATTCTATTTCTATATATCAAGTTGCTTTGCTTAATTGGAATGCAGATACCATAGAATAGAATCCATGAAAACAAGCAACAGAGAGCAATTATATTGGGCTGTCACACTAGTGTATATACTACTTGTCGTCTTGCTGTGCTGACCACATAATTTTGGGGAGTGGATTGACAAGAAAGCACGCTTTTTCTGCATTATGTATAATTTGTGTCGTCATAGTTGATCCAAAATTCATTCTATATATTATAGAAAGGCTATAATTGGAATTTAGTGTTGACAAGGTGAATCAGTTGGCGTCATGCGTCTCGCATATGTACATTTTGGGAGCGGAGAATTCAATGGCAGTGTTCTTAAAACACTGGAATGCCCGTCGTCGTCGATTCTTGAATATTGAATCTTTAACCAAGGAGTTTTGCCATTGGTGGTAACATTCATTGCAGATACTTATAATTTAATTAAAGTATACTATAATACTCTAATCATCATATGGATTGGGCTTATCTAACCAATAGGCGATTCTGAGGGGATCATTTATAGATAGATTAATACCAATCACAAATTTTTTAAATGTTTTTCAGGTAATTTCGCTAAACTTGGTTTTCGTCCCTATACTTTTTGAATCCTTGTTTTTTGTCCATGTACCTTCTAAATATTAGTCCTCTGCCGTTAGTTTGGATGGTTGAACCTGTGACGTGTCATTAACACGTGGCATGTTAGGTACACGTGACATGCTAGGTAATTGACATGTCACAGGTTTAACGGTCCAAACTAACGGCGGGGACTAATATTTAGGGGTTTATAAAGTAAGGGGACAAAAAACCAGGATTTAAAATATAGGGACGAAAACCCAAGTTGACCGAAACTACAGAGACGAAAAACATATTTTTCCCTTTTTTAAATGATAACATAAGCAAGAGTGACGCTCCTAACAATATATGCAAAAGAAAAAAGGTATCAGGGAATAGGCCGAGCCGAGCTAGGCTTTCCAAGGCCTGAGTATGGCATGCACCTTAAATCCATGGCGCCTCGTCTGTTACCCGACATACTACTTTATTTTATGGTTTGAGTCTGGCCTATTTAAAGCCTGACCAGGCCTGGAAGCCTGTTTAAAAACATGTTTTATAGTAAGGTACTTGAATATATCATAAGCACATATATGAATAGACTTATTAACATACTTAAATGTTTATACAAGCTAATAAGTATATAATTATAAGGAAAAGTAATAAAAACTCTTTATAATAATAATAGCAATATAAAAAAATATTAGTATTTTATTTATATTTAGTTAAATAGACCGACCTGATAGGTTTAAAAAGGCTTTTTTGATGACATGAAGTCTGACCTAATTTGCTATATAGGCTTTTAAAAAATTCTTGGCATGCTCTACTTAATAAATTGGCCTCTGGTGTAGGCCGGGTAGTAGACCCCTTACGAGCGGTCTGCCTGTTACCACCCGTAGATATCAGCTTTATTTATTTATTTAATTATTTAATTAATTGCATGAATTTATTATGTTTGACGTGTCGCATTTGTGCGGGGAGAAAAATAACGAACAAACCCAACAAAACAAATGCACGTATATTTTATTTATTTACTTTTATTATATTTTATTTATTTACTTTTATTTACATTTACTTTTATTATATGTCACTTGTAAAATTGTCATGAATTTTTGTATCATATGAAATCAAGAGGACATGGGGTAATTGTCCTATATTTTTTAAAAATAAATTAAAACTAAAACAAAATACAATTAAAAATGGCATCAGATGTTTGTTGTCGATCCAATGTTTTTGGTTCATAATATTTTTGCTGTGCTTCATCATTTCCCTTTTGTGCATTTTTATGGTATTTTAAAAATCTAAAAGTATCTATGATTTTTATCACTTGTATAATGTATGAGATAATATTTTTATTTTGTTAACATTTTTAATATAATAAAGAAAATTAAGTATAAAAAAAGAAATATATGTTTAAAATTTAAACAAATCAAAATCTAAAGGAAGAGGAGATTTAAATCACATAAATAGTGTTTGATAAGGAATTTTTTTTAAACAATAAAAAAACATTCCAAATTTTCATAATTATAAAAATAAAATAAAAATTTTCGTGTGAATTAATATGTAAACTTCATTGATTTGAGAGTCAACATGGTTGACCAAAAAAAAGAGAGTCAATATGGGAGTTTTATTAGGATTCAAATTTAATATATAGATATAGAAATAAAAAAATATTCAAAAGGAGATATATATTATAAAATAATTTTTAAAAAGTGACAAAAATTATGAAATAATTTATGTGAACAAATATATATATATATATATATATCATTATTTACATTGGTAATAGGTTCATGTGATACATATTTAACTCTCTTTAAAAAAAGTGTTGGTGGGAGTCTTATATGTATGAAAAAACTCTAATATGAGTATCTAGTTAGACTCACCATGTTGTGAGATGTTCCGGCTTCTTTAATTGTGTCGACTAAAACAATTTTTTTATTGCACAAATTTAAATCTCTAGACGGGTGGAAGAGTATATCTCCAAAAATTTATACATTTAAATCAAATTTAATTTAAGGTTAAAATAACTCAAACTAGGGATATTCAAAATAATCTTTTTAACAAATAGATCGCATTGGTCCAACTTTTGAATTTCATTAATAAAATATAAATAAATCAAACTAAACGTGTATATAATTATATATTTTCTAAATTTTTCATTCTTTTAATAGATTATTAGATTTCAACCCGTTGATATGTTTACAAAACTTTTAAAACTAATTGTTTATTTTCATTGTCAATGCTTTGGTTAAAATTTTAAAGAAAAATTGTCCTAAACCAAGCTGAGATTGACCTTGCCCTCGCTGAGGCTCAACACTTACAGCCACTATTGCTCATGGTGGTGTGACTGGTATTTAGGCGGGACTTGACCCCATAGTCTTCTTTTACCATTACCCTAGACACAACCAATACATTGCCACTAACCTACCTAACACTGCTAGGCACCCCACCCTAGACATAGGATTTGAACCTGCCACTTATCTAAGTCTAATGGGCACCCTCAACATTAAATGCACTTTCTATCAACATGAGACGAATGACTCCGTGCCTATTTTTATACCAGTTTACAACAGAGAGAATCAATTTTACTGGAATTGATTTTAAATCACTTCTGTCCAACGTGTTTCGTAAATCATGCATCATTCATTTTCTGTCATTGATTTTATAAATCTATAAAAATCAATTTTATCCAACTGTAAACCAAACGAACCCTTAATTATTGACACAAATAACAAGATTAGGTGGTTGATTAACGGGGAGTAGGTCTATTTACGACGTATTTACAGCCCGATGTTGTAACTTGTAAGGTATAACCATGACAATGTAGCACTAACGTCACTTGAGAGCCTTTTTTCCTCCCTTAGCTACAATATTTAGATCTCTTATAAATACCCATTTCCTCCAAAGACCATATGCACTAATTTCACCTTGCAAACGCTTTGCCTAAATCTCTCCATCACTTGGGTGTTCGAGTGTTTTCTTGCAAATTCCCATTCTTCACCCTCAGATACACTATTCAGAGCAATCAACCATTGTGCAACAACAACTTCTATCTTTAACTTGTATCCCAGACTACCTAAATGCATCCACTATCAAAAGTCATTGTTAATTGAGTCTTGAAGAGAAAATTAAAGAATAAAGTTATGTTTATCTAAGATAACATGGTTTTGATGAAAAATTCATAAGGTTAAGCTGAACTACATTAATTAAATTTTGTTACATGTGATTCAATTCCTTAATTGGTTATACATGATAGGGTGTTCAAGACTCAATATATCTCTTTGACTCGTCCCACACCCCGTCTTATTGGGGTTCGATTTTCGTGTCATACAAGAAATAATAGGACCAAATCGGGTCTCATTGACGACCCCACATCGGGTTGAAGACGGGTTTGGGTTAGTTTTTGAGTTACCCGACCTGTCCTTAATGTATGAATATAATATTTATTACTTATAATTTTCTATCATGTAAAGTTCTAACATTTTTTTTCCTTTAGATAAGATTTTTGCGTTTAAGTTTATTCTATCTACCTTTAAAAATAAATTATATACGTAAAGTTATATAGAAATATAATATTATTCTTGTTTTAGTAATGTCCAAAACTTTAAAGAAAGTAAAAAATATTGCATCCGTTAAGAGAAAATTTTATTGTATGTAATATGTTTACTAATTGTATGCAATATGTTTACTAATTGTATGAACTATTTTCTTTTGAACATTGTTATATGATCTTTTCATGATTATATTTAGCTTGTATATCGGGTCAATCTGATCTTACTTAGACTCGTACATATCATCGGGTCTCTTCGGGTCTGGATCTATAGAATTGGTCCGATGAAAATTTAGGGTTGGATAAGGGAATAAGTAAAACTCGTCCCAACCCGTTCCATGAACACCCGATGTGAACTACAAACATATGAGTTCTCATTATATATATAAAAAATTAACCTAAGTTAGATGTCTTTTTTTGGTTTAAAAGGATTTCATTCGATCACGATGCACTAATCTCTACTAATACCATATTGTGGAAGAAAAAGGTATTATCCTACGGGAGAAGTGGCAAATAGGAATGATAATGAATTGTGTTTGGCTAAACTATTATTCTACCATCTTTATTTTTTTATTTTTAAAAAATATTTATATCAAGATCCATATTTATATGTATATTAATTTTAATACACTTATCATAATTTAGTGGAAATTTATATACAAACCTGAATCTATTATATATCTGTATTTTAATCAACTTAAATATGATTTCCTAAACTCTCACAATGCATTCTTTTAACAAATTATAAAACATGAATGACACTATAATACTGATATTAATGGTGAAAAACAAAAAAAAAATAGTATTGATTAAAGAGATTAATATATAATTTAATTTAAAAATATTCAAAGATAATTCAATTCTTAATCAAAAAATATCTTAAATAAAATTGTTAAGCTTATTTTAAAACTTATTTACTCTTTTTTGTTTAACCTATTTTAGAACCCAAGATGTTGCTCAAGGGAAATCAAACATGTATCACTTGAACTGATCTCTGTTGGTACTTATTTCCTCTTTTAAATTTGAGGGTTAAATATGTTTTTAGTCCCTCAAATATTGCCGAGATTTGGTTTTAGTCCCTACAATTTAAAACCGACGGTTTTGGTCCTTTAAAAATTGAAAATAAATCGATTTAGTCCTTATTGCATAGTTTTGCTACAGATTTTGCTACCAATTAGCTATAATTTTTTTATCAATAAGAACTAAATTGGTATATTTTCAATTTTTAAAGGACCAAAATCGGTGGTTTCAAATTACAGGGACTAAAACAAAATCTCGACTATATTTCAGGGACTAAAAACACATTTAACCCTAAATTTTAATTATAGAATATGATAAATACATTATGCTGATATGGATAAAATGAGATCAACTTATTGATAATAGCACAGTCACGGATCTAGAATTTGAATTGATGTAACAAAAGTTAGCGCACAATTCATGCAAATAAGCATTGGAAATTGGAACTTAGCAATAACAAAGAGGAATAAAATGAAAAAAACGGAAAGAGATAGAGATGAAGAAGGCACTACAGGCTGAGGCAATCTCTTAACTTGATAAGTCAGTTCAAAAACACTACCAAATTTCGAAGCTAAATAAGTCTCACAATGTTTGGACAAGCATCATCAACTCTTCTCAACTCACAAACAAAATAGGAGAAAACAAACATATGGTTCTAAATTAAAAATAAAGGTAAAAAAGTTATACGAGTGAGAGGCTCCTTATTTAAAAGAAAAAGAGAGGCCTAATGGGAAGGAAAATGCTATGAAAATAAAAGCTATCATAGTTGTGATTGAGGCCAGAACCATGAACTAGATAACGCCTCTCATCACTCTCACTTAAAGGAAAATTACAAACAGGTGAAAATACAATCAAAAGAGGGATTTGAGGCCATGACTCTTAAGACCCATTTAGGAAAAATACTAGAAAAATAATAAAGTCCTAAAAATTATTAAATGAGGGTTATGAGACCATATCCTGTCCATGGATCTCATGAATGAAAATTAAGAGGAATTTAGAAATCATCAACACATGGGTTTGAAGCCATGTCCTTGAGGTGTAGTGGTCCTTGCTGACCTTTGACCATTGTTTTAGGTATTGTTGACTTTTGACCAAGAGTTGACTTAGTTGACTTAAGGAGTAGATTTCACTCCTTTTGAGTTTTGACACTTGTTAATAGCTTCTCCAATGGGAGGTTCTTGTCGGGGTTTTAAAAATAAGATCTCAGGGAAACAATCCACACACCATTGGAGCATAATGACGTGGCAAGTAGAGTTCTTATCTTGAAGCATCACATGCTTAAATAAGTAACTCACTATTATGAGTTCTTAGGCCATCTCCAATGGATCTACATTGAATAAATTATAAATTTTCACGTATTCCCACAATGTCATATCATCTTTATAATTTTAAGCAATCCAACTCACTTTTTCCTCTAATCCATTAACCTTATAAAAGTTTCTTAAATGGATCTCATAATCTACCCCACTTTATATTAATTTATTATTCATCACAAATTTAAAAATAATAAGATAATAGTTGGCTCCACTTCTGTCATTTTGATACGGTATGTGCAGTTGGATGCTGTTTGTTGCGGACCGTTCTCCTCCAATGCTAACATCTCGCAGGCAAATGCTTTTTTCTGATAGATATTTGTCTAGCAACTCCGTTGGAGTTGCTATTAAAGGGGAGATGGGGAAAATAATAAATGTGTGATTAACTGTGGGGTCCATTTAAGAGTTATTATAGAGTTGCTAACATTGAAGTGAATAGTTGCTTAAATTGTAAAAAGTAAAATAACGTGATGTATATGTGTGGGACCCAAAGACAAATTATTAAAATAAAAATAAGCAACTATTGTGAGTTGCTCTATTGGAGATGGTCTAAGAGTAAACTCTTGTTAAATTAATCTCTTTATTAACTTCTTGTAAAATAACGAATTTCAATAATTCAACCATTAAATTAAAAGTTTTTATTAAATACATCAAGTTTGTAAAGTTTCATAAAATTTAAAAATCACTTGATACACCATCAAATAGTTTCAATTTAACATATAATATATATTTTAAAATATAAGTAAATATTGACTATAAGGTCACATACCTATTAATATTCAATTTATCTAAAATTTGTTGTATATAATTATATGTTAATGTCACTATTCAATGATTAAATTTGTTAAATTCACATTCTAGAAAAAGTTACAAGCAAAGTAATTTTACCTATAATAACTTCTGGAGTAAGTTGATCTCTATCCAAAATTATATATTATAATATCTACACTCCTAATTACTCATTCATGAATTAAAACTAATTTAATTATGAAAAAAAATTCTACGTAATATGAATAAGTTTTATGGGCTGATTCTCAACCGTCATCTCTGGTAGCAAAGCTGCAAAGGCATGCCACTCAATGCTTCACATGTGGGCATACCTAACCTAACAAGTCTTATTACTCTTTCTCGAGAGCCAGGTGAGATATGCATCGCTCATTTATATATGTTTTTTTTCTATCTGTAGAATATAAAGTTTTGCAATCTCTATTTAAATTTAATTTATTTTTAACAAAAACAGTATCCTTCAAAAGACTAAGAATATATATTTTTTATTTTTTTAAAATAGTATCTTTCTAAAAACTAAAGGTAAATAAAGTTTAAATAGATGCTAATTATAAAAATATTGTATTTGTAAAGGTCGAAAATATATTTAAATCAATTAAAAAAGCTATTTTCAAATTAGCATTAGGGTTCATAATATTTATATATACATATATAAATATTTGTGGATGATCTTTAGACGAGTGTGCCGAGCCCATCTTGAATGACATGAGTTATTTGATTTAAATAAAAAAGAATTTAAATTCTGGAAATCAAAGTTCGAAGTGATAAGTTACTACTCCAAACGAAAGCACATCACAATCATGGAAAATAGAGGTTTCCGTTTGTGGCTGTGAGTAGCGGAAAGTAGAGCTTTCTGTAAGGGACGCAATTCAGCAGCCAAATCCCAAGTCTCCGTTTCAAGGTTGTGCTTCGTGTTTCTCTTTCCACCTCCTTCTCTCACCCCTCAAGTTTGTTCTACTCATATTAATTACACTCTTTGTAAGGTGAATTTCATTTGAATTGAAATCCTTTGTGGTTTTTGTAGATTGATTCAATGGCTTCAATAATGCTCAGTGGAACTGAAAAGCTTACACTCTTGAGTAGCAGAACCCCGAATGCAAATGGGTTTGGTTTCATGTGTTCAGATTTGCACGGGAAGAGCTTCCCAAAATTAGGTTTCGTTGCTACTACTAGGGTTCCCAATTCTAGGACCATAGTAGGACCCAAGTGTAGTCTATCGGCTTCGAGGCCTACCTCACAGCCCAGGTTCATACAGCACAAGAAAGAGGCATTTTGGTTCTATAGGTTTCTCTCAATTGTGTATGACCATGTCATAAACCCTGGCCATTGGACTGAGGACATGAGGGATGAAGCCCTTGAACCAGCTGATCTCAGTGATAGGAATATGATAGTTGTGGATGTTGGTGGTGGCACGGGTTTCACCACATTGGGTATTGTCAAGCACGTCGATGCAAAGAATGTCACCATTCTTGACCAATCACCTCATCAGCTTGCTAAAGCCAAGCAGAAGGAACCACTCAAGGAATGCAAAATTATTGAAGGGGATGCTGAAGATCTCCCTTTTCGAACTGATTATGCGGATAGATATGTATCTGCGGGAAGGTAGTACAGCTATGTTTTCACATATATCAATATGCCCTTTCATCTGCTCTTAAATAATGATGTATGCTTAATTTTTATAAATGTGCATTCCCCTATTGATGATAATTCTTGCATTAGCATGCTTTAGTTGCGTTGTTAATTCAAGTGTTCAATTTATTCAGTGATAAACATTTAAGGTTACTTTGCATTATGGGTATATTTGCTTTAAAAAGGGTGATGACTGATGATGACATGCTTTTGTTTCTCAGTATTGAATACTGGCCTGATCCACAGCGTGGCATCAAGGAAGCATACAGGGTTTTGAAACTTGGGGGAAAAGCATGTCTAATTGGTCCAGTGTACCCAACATTTTGGTTGTCACGTTTCTTTGCAGATGTTTGGATGCTCTTCCCTAAGGAAGAAGAGTATATTGAGTGGTTTCAAAAGGCAGGGTTTAAGGATGTTCAACTGAAAAGGATTGGCCCAAAATGGTATCGTGGAGTTCGCCGTCATGGATTGATTATGGGTTGTTCTGTGACTGGTGTTAAGCCAGCATCTGGAGATTCTCCTTTGCAGGTATTTCTGGTCTTAGCTTCTCAATCTATATAATTTTGTTGATGTTTGTCTTTGTTTTCTTTGTGGGATTTATTGATGTTTTATTTTAACTGAAATCAAAGGCAGGTTGTATACTTGTATGTGGCTGTATCTCCTTAATGATGTCATGGTGTTTGTCTGGCGTTGATACATCCTATGATCCTACCATTTTATGGTTTACCGATTATAAATAAAGTACACTTAACTTGAACAATTTACTGCAGCGTGGACACCCCATAGTGGCGATTATTTCATATTTAATATTAGAATTTGCATCCCATTAGATGGGCTACAACAAATATTTTAGGAACTTGAGATATTTATGTTGTTATCCCCCTTTTCATGATTACTTGATTACATTTTAGAAACTATTCATTCTTTTATGATTTATGACTACTTGATCACATTTGAGAACCAATTCATTCTGTTCATACTTGAAAGTTCATTTTACTCATTATATTGTATGTTCCATTCATCTATTGGCAGTTCTTTTAAAACCCTATGCGGCTGTACTAATGCTTTTTCTTGGATTATTTGATGATTCATGATTGTGCATGGTTACTGCATTTGACTTGAAATGACTCATGGATGCTTGTGTGTAACTTGGTGTCTTAGTCATTTCTCGTTACATTTAGTAAAATGACTAAATATTTTTGTTTGTGAGTACAATCAGTACATCTAGCTAAAATACTTTAACTGCTGAAACCTCTATAATGTATTTTCAAAATGATTTGAATCTTCATCATTGTTATTGTGGTAGACTAGTCGTGGCATTCATGGCTGTGAAAAAAATGAAGATTCAATGTGGTGATTAAGTATGTGGGGTTTAGATCCTCTCTACTTTTTCCTTAGGAACAATACAGGGTCATGTTTGGAGACAGAAGGACAAACAATTCCTCTGTAGGACTTTTGGACTCTGGCACAAAAATTTGTGGGTCTTGCATAAGATTTGATTGTATCTTTCTCTTGAAAACGAGATTTTCATGTCTCAAAAGGAAAGGATAGGATCCAAATTTGAATAGGTCATTTAGGTGTAGCTTAAGCTTACAAAGTCCTTCCAACTCTATTGGGGTGGTGTTCTTGGAAGTCTAAGCAACATGGACTCACGAACAAAGCACTATTATTTGTAGGTAGAATGAGTATTTTTAACATTTCTACCATATGGATATATGGTCTTGTACATTGGAGGAAAAAAAAAAATCATTTTAAACACTACAGAACTAACTATAAAACAGAATAACTATGCACTTAGTATGATCAACTAACTAACACGGTTGATTTTACTGGTTACTTTAACCTTTTATTTTACATGCACAGTTAGGTCAAGTTTCACACTCTTATTTCAAGTAAAAAAGGTTCTCATTCTTTTAATGATTGAAATTCATCAATACAAACTTACTGGCTTACTGCTAGTAGGCAGGCGATTGTACTGGGTTTCTTCAATTGAACGCTATCTTTAGGTTCTTTGAACGAATGCTATAAACACTTTGGTTTAGAGTCTGGATGTCTGATAAAGCACTAGCATTTTTAACTTTGTTTGCCACTGCTGCCAAACTTTATAGTTTCTTGCTTAACTGCAAAATATCTGTATTCAGCTAAATAAAGTAATGGGATTTAAGGGTTTATTGAGTAAGTTACTTATTGTCAAAGAACTCACATTATCATTCCCTTGCATTGGCAAAATGGCAGTGCGTTAATATATTTTTGTTATCATAGCTTCACAAGAGGGAGCATCATATAAAATATGCTGATTGAGTTTGGTTTCTACAATTTGCTGCAGCTTGGTCCTAAGGAAGAAGATGTTCAAAAGCCTGTAAAACCTTTTGTCTTCTTACTGCGCTTCGTTTTGGGTGCCCTGGCAGCTACATGGTTTGTGTTGGTTCCTATTTACATGTGGCTCAAAGATCTAGTTGTTCCCAAAGGTCAGCCAATCTGAGAGATATTGGTAGTTAATGAACCTTTTGATACTATCAATGTCTTGTTCAAAGTTTTATCAAATGTAAGATTATTACGTATGCAATTGAGAAACATTTTATCAAATCTTGTTATTAGTTTGTGACCTAGTTCAGCTAGGTTTTTCTGCATGCGTTTACAGGCCATGATAATTTTGAGGGAAAGTGCCTAACGCTTATATAATAAGCCCACTTGTTATTTTGTTCTGCCCTTTAGCAGTCTTGAGTCATTACAGGTCAACATTCCTACATTGCTGTATGTAATGATTATTATAAAGATGTAAAAATGGCGATGGCTGTACAGCATAGGGGTCACCTTCCCTCTTTTTTAAAAATTTTTTTTTTTGACTGAGATGGCTGTTTATATTAACTTTTTGAAGGAGAGAACCATTAAGATAAAGCTCTAACAGAATCTTAGGGCAAGTAATTTGACATTAGTTGTGCTTCTCCAATGTGAGTGATACAAACAGAGGAGAGACAGAGCGTAAAACACAGACAGCAGGGTATGTTACCATTAAGGGAGGCTTTGACTATGCTCAACAACAAACCTGGCACCGCAAGTGAGAGAAGCAACTAGCAGGAAAACAAGACAAATGTAGGTTGTGAAAGATGGACTATGTGCTACCAAATTTTATAAATATATAAGAAAGTAGTTATGTAATAATGTATATATAAATTTATAAATAAAATTATATGCACTCTATAAGTTCGGTCTGAAATATTTTCTAAAATAAAATATAAGTTAAATCTAAAATCTGATTTAATTTAATTAATAACATTATTTTATTCATATTTTTGGTTTATTCGCTTTTTTTATTTGTTTTTATTAGATTGGATAGGATTATATATATATATATATATATGAATTTAATTAGTATATACTATTGGTATACAACAATTTTATATAATCATTTAGTGATTTTTGTTGCATCATTAATGAATATAACACTTCATTTGTTATTAAATTTAATAATTGATGCGACAATATATTATTGAATGATAGTGTAATTTTTTTATACTGATAATATATAATTATTAAATTTTATGCATATATGTATTTTAAAATGGGAAAAATATGATTTTGGTCCTTATAAAATACACTCTATTTGGTTTTCATCCCTATAATTTTTGTTTGATTTTGATCCTCACAATAAAAAATCTGACATTTTAATTCTTTGTAATTAATTTTTAATCCTAATAAAATACATTTACTTTAATTTTAATATGTATAAATCTTTTTATTTTTTATTTTAATCCTCAGAATATGTGAATCTTGGTGCTTTTGAGTAATAAGAATGTCAAGTACCAATCTTAATAATTTTTTTATTTTATGAGGACAAAAACAAAAAATAATTTACGGAAACAAAAATCAAGTCGGACATATTTTACAAGGAACAAATACATATTTTAGCCTTAAATTTTTTTACCCATTTTTAGTGTTTTTTAATGAATCGGTGAAATAAAAATGATATTTTAACAATAAAGAATATGGATTTAATTAATTACACTCTCAGTGTAAAGAAGTTTTATACAGACATCCAATGGTGTGCTGCCACATCATTTAATGAATGTGACACCTCATATGTTATTAAATTCAATAAATGATGTGACAGCATATCATTGGATGTCTGTGTAAAATTTCTTTACACTGACCGTGTATATATATTAAACTCAAAGAATATTTACCAAAAGTATAAAATTTAACTCAATTAAAAATATCAAAAACTTTATAAATCTTAATTATAACATATAATAAATATATTATGGGATCATGGAGTATATTATACTCTCAAATTATTGCTAGTAATCTAAATCCAATTCATGTAATGAGTAAAAATATTATTTATTATAAATAATCTTTGAGGGTATGAATGAGGTGTGACTCCAATTGTTATCCTTAATGTCACCAAATCATGGACAAAAAACAACCGTGTCATTGCATAGCTATGCAATTCCTTCATTGTCATTGGTGAGTGTAGGTTTGTAGTTGGGAGTTAGTACAGGAAGAAGCCCCATTGGAAAATTCCTACATTCAATTCAATAGTCGATTCCTAACACCCCTTCTGGAAATTTTCCTTCTTTTTGAATTGGAAATTCCCTATCAAACGTGTTTTGACTACTTCAATCAATTTAAAAAATAAAAGCATTGCCCCACACTCACATCTATAAAAGCAAATTAAATGAAGCAGGACCCAAGGAAGATAGCATTTTAACACTCAAAAATTACTCTCCCACTACTCCCTCCATTGTGCACTATCATAGTTCATTTCCATTTCCTTCATCAGCAAACAATGTCAGACGCATTGACAGAAGATCAGATTGCAGAAATCCGGGAAGCCTTTTGCCTTATTGACAAGAACTCTGACGGTGTGATACATCTTTTGCACCTTCTAATAATCTCAAATACATAAATAATGTTCATTGTTCAATATTGCCAAGGCCATTTTCAGTTGACTTTGATTCGCTGAAATTGTTTGTGAATATTTCTAGGATTCATTACTGTGGATGAATTGATAACCATTATCAAATCATTAGATGGAAATCCAACAAAAGAAGAAATTCAAGACATGATTAGTGAAGTCAATATTCATGGAAACGGCAGTGTAGATTTTGAAGAGTTTTTGATTATTATGAAAATGAAAATGAAGGTAAGAGATAGAAAACTTGTCTCATTGCTTACTCCCCAAAATGAAGGTCTATGATGTTAACTTTTAATTGTCAATTTTAATATATAGGAAAATATGACTGAGGAACTAAAAGATGCATTCAAAGTATTTGACAGTGATAATGATGGATACATATCAGCTGCTGAGGTAAATAACAACATGTCACCATGCAGGATGCAACTCAATCTGCTTTTTTTCATGAATTAATCCTATTGTTAAAATAACTCTGCTCTATTTAACCACATAGCGCTATTAGCAGAAATGAATTTTTCCCTGCTCTTGCTTGCAAATCCATGCCTTTGGCTAGAGTTTAAGTGTTTATTTGGTTTACAGTTGAGTAGAATTGATTCTAAAAACCATTGGTTGAGATGGGTAGTGCACATATTATGAAACGCGTTATACGGAAATGATTTAAAATCAATTCTGTAAAACCATGGTTTTAAAATGTTGAGATAACTAAAACAAACGGACACTAAACCCACAATTACGTGCATGTTTGGATATCAGTTTGTAATAGTGGACATCAATTCTGCTGGGATTGATTTTAAATCTCATTTTCGTTCAACATGTTATATAAATTGTACATTATTCATTTACAACCATTGATTCTTGATTCTATATATGTATCAAACTCAATTCTATCCATCTATAACCTATAGCTTTGAAATTCCCGGTCAAAAGAAAAAAAATGCAAATCCATTTAATCAGGACTAACTGAGATACTTTTGATCAATGTTATATAGCTGAGACACGTAATGATGACATTGGGAGAGAGATTGACAGATGAAGAGGTTGAACAGATGATTAGAGAGGCAGATTTGGATGGGGATGGTCGAGTTAGCTATGAAGAATTTGCAAGCTTTATGATGCTAAATTCATAATCTCATTTGAATTTTGCATTCTATGTACAAAGTAACTTGAGTTTGCAGAACAAGAGGCCTTTAACATTTTCTGCAAACCATTCTATTCCATTGTATATATTATTTTGGCATAATACTGTTGATTTTTTAAAAATATTTTATTTGTAAAGCTTGACTCAGTGGTCTAAGCACGCACATGCCTTGCGTGTTTTGTTTGTCAAAATATTCAAATAAAATGTGTTGAACGTGTAATTTTCTGTCATAAATAACTCATTCAATATAAAGTGACGCAGCTTCTTAAGTAACGTAAGGTCAAATATCATAATTTTGAATAAGTGAATTAAAAAGTTTAGGGAGTTGATAAGTGAAATAAGTCATTTCTCAAATGGAAATGTTCCTCCACTAGTATTGTCACCTGAGCAATTTCTTCAACTAGTATAAGTTATTATTATTAACGTATAGTTTAAAGTTTTTCTTAAATATAGGTTTAAATATTTTTTATCCCGTTTTAATTCTGATTCTTATTTTTTTTTTCGGTCCCTAAATTTTTTTTCTTTAATATTTAATTTAGTTCTTCAATCCCAAATCCTCCTGAAAATCGTCAAAAACAATTTATTTTCTATTGATTTTCCTACATATTTTGGTCTAAAGGACTAAAAATTAAAGAAAAAAATTTTGTAGGGATCGAAAATAAATTATAAGGATTAAAATTAAAATTAAAATATTATATTTGTATGGATTAAAAAAATATTTAAATCACAAATATACAATATTTTAATGTATATATATTATGTATTCATTAGAATATAAAAAATCTTCTTTTATGTAATAAAACCTAGAAGGATAGGTTTGGAATGAAAAAAACGTTTGAGTTTAACACCAGTAAGTATCCTACGAGCATTAGTTTAATAATAAAAAAAATCATTAAAAACTATAACATTACTATAAGAATTTAAAATTTTATGTTGTGTTTAATATTTTTTATTTGTTATTTTTCGATTAAGAAATAAAAAGTTAGTATTTGTCTTTATTTAATAAAGAAAATGTTTGGTCTTTTTGTCCCAAACATGACATGATGTGTAACTTTCATTTTTTGTTTTTATTGAGTTAACCACGTGTATTCCCTATCAATCTCCTAGCTATTAAGGTAATTCTGTTCAGATTTAATCACATTTAAGATTATTCACTCATCTTAAAGAGTGTGTTTAGTGGAGATCGAACTAGGGGCGAGAATAGGTCGGGCCGAGCTAGGCTTTCCAAGGCCTGAGTCTGGCCTACACCTTAAATCCATGGCCTGAGTCTGGTATGTTTACTTGATATATGCTTTATTTAATAGCCTGAATTTGACCTATTCAAAGCCTGATTTAGCCTAAAAACCTGCTTAAAAACCTGTTTTATAATAAGGTGCTTGAATATATCATAAGCATGTATTTGAATAGACTTATAAGCTCAAATGTTTTATGGAAGACAACATACTTATATATTTACATAAGCTAATAAGTATATAGTTATAAAGCAATATAATAAAAATCTTTATAATAATAATAACAATATATAAAATATCAGTATTTCTTTTATATTTAGTTAAATAAGTTGGCTTGATAAGCTCAAAAAGACTTTTTTGATGGCCTGAGGTCTGACCTATTTTACTATATAGACTTTTGAAAAAACATTGACGTGATCTATTTAATAAATGGGCTTGATCTGGGCCTGAGGTAAGACAGGCTGTAGGCCCCTGATGAGCGACCTAGCCTATTCCCAACTAGATCGAACCAAACAAAATTGGTAAGAAATTAGATGAAAAAATGTGTGTTCAGTGTGTCCCTATTTTAAATAAACAACACTCTTAAACCCTCATTAGCAAAGGTCCTTTATCATACTACTGTTAAACATTTTCTAAAATTTACTTAAAAAATATTGGACGGGTAATGATTGATGTAAGAAACAGCTAAAAAGCACGTTCCCACGGTTTTTTTCTCTCTCTACAGATACATTTACCCATATTGGACAAGTTTTGCATTTTGTTATTTGATATGTACGAACTTTTTTATTATATATTTGGAATGACTTTTTACCTTTAAAACAAGAGTACTGTTACTTGTAGAAAAGAGAGTAAAGTGAAATAAATATAAAATGTGATAAGTGATATGATGAAAAGTAATAAAGAAAAAAGTGTGTTGTATAAATTGTTATATATTTTCAATTGTGTGAATTTTATATCTCTTAAAATAACTAAGATAATAATGAAGTAAATTGCTTGATGATAGATGTCATTAATTACAATTTAAAATTAAATTTGAATATATTTAAAACATATATTTTTTATTTAATCGTCAATAAATATTTTTTATCAAATGATACTTCTATATTTTTAATTCCTAAAAAAATATCACGATTTATAAAATTAATCTTCTATAAATTATTTTATCAAAATAATCTCTCTGTTTTCTACTTGCACATAACCGTAAAAAACACAAGCATTACGAAATATAATTTTGAAAAAGAAGTGATCGATTGTTTGTTTTAAAAATAGAGAAGCACACCTGAAATTAGAATTTTTTTAGAAACAAAAACATATTTAAACCTAAAATTGTTCAATGTCTATTTGATTTTTTAAGACTCTCGATCACTATCGAAATTCTTAGGGTACGTTTGATTTAGAGTTGAGTAGAATTAATTTTGGAAATCAATGGTTGAGATGAGTGATGCACACTTTACGAAGCACGTTGAACGGAAGTGATTTAAAATCAATTCTGCAAAACTATGATTTTGAGTTTTTCAACTCAAAACCAAACAGGCTATTAATTTCTGGGTAAATCGGTTACAGAACTCTTTCAACATGCATTTTTCTTATCTATAATTTTCAAATCTCAACTCAAACCTTGCTTCAAAATATAAAACTATAATCTTCTTGAAACGAGAAATGTTGATAACTAACATAATTTATTAACAAATTTATTTAGTTAAAAATCTCATGCAAGTTAAACTGATGAGATAATATAGCATTAATGTTTTTATTCTTACAATTACAAACACTGAAATTAGTATGAAATAAAAGATGAATCCAAGAATAAATTAACAGGAGATAAAATTAAATCTGTTTTCCCATGAGTGATGAGTCTCACAAAAAATCTCCTCAATGAAAACTATCTTGTCTTGCAAACAAGAATAAATACAGTAAGATCTAAAACTTGTGAATTGAATGCCATATGGACGCCTCATATCCCATCCTTTATCCCTCTGTCTCTTTCATGCATCTACAGAAAATCTGGCATAGTCAACAACAGTTATACATGTACCAAGTGATATATATTCATTCATTGATATATATAATAACAACAATAACCTTGTTTTAATATTTTCTTCTATAGCCAATTCTTTTTTTATTGAACAATGAGTGTTGCATTGCATGACAACTCACTTCTTTCTTTGTCTCTAAATCACTTCTCCTTATGATAGATCCATTCCCTGACCAATACAAGATTTATGCAATTTGAGATAAACACTATAAAAAATTTATACATCACTCACTAAATTATATATGGTTAGTGATCCTCACACACGTAAAATTCACTCAGTAATGAAAAAATGTGAAAAAAAAGTATAGTAAAGAACATTCTGATTTTGCAACTATCACTTTGAAGCACTTGATCAAGCATGCAGGGAGAGTTTATGTGCTTTGTATCACACTATTACTTTGTAAGAAACAGTAAACATCTCTTGTAAAATTTACTGGCATTATTATTATTTGTTACAAAATGAAAGAATTAGAAAACAAAATAATGGTTCCTTCAACAGAAACAAATCAATATTTCTTCAATGCTAGCTGTAAAAACATGTGATGACATAGGAGCAGGAGAAAATCTGCATACAAGGAAGCTTATAGATAAAAATAACACAAGCAGTGTTTTGAAGTGTCAATCCAGCATAAACAATGGACAGCTGAAAGCCTAAAACCCAGCTCCAAGTTTTGGATACTTGAAACACATGTTTCATTTGGTTGGTAGATATCTAAGCATGTTAGAAAAAAGGATTTACAATTTACCTACTTCTAATTCCTATTCTGGTAAACAAGTCAGAGCAAACCTGTTTGTGTTGAATCATTGGAAATCTAAAGGCACAGAAATGAAACATCAGTAAGAGAAAAGGCATAGGTTATGCCTGCCAGCCACAATAGAAACTGAGAAAGAATATACCATGCTAACAGTTATACTACCCACCTTTGGCATTTAGGTTTGTTGTGTTTCAGTGCTAGAAGAAAGTTAAGAATTTACTGGTCTCCAAATAGGAATGAGTGAGGCTAGCACAGCATGACCTAGTCAGGGTTAGCACTCTCTAGTTTCTCACTAACCAAAGCTAGATCATGCTGGCAGCTTCACTTTTTCCTTTGTGATCTTTTCATTGCTATGCTACAGAAAACAAACACATCTAGAACCAACCACAAAAGACAAATGGAGGAATGTAGATCAAACACTTTGAACATGCTCCATGTCAAAGTTGTTTTGTAAATTGGTAATACTATAAAAGCTTAATATGCCTAAATTTAATTATACTATGGAGGAAATTTCAGAGTAGATTGGGAAACGGTGAGGCTAAGAAGAACACAGGACAAGGGATTCAAGTCAAGGTTGATTTGATTCCAAACTTGTAAAGCAGGACACAAGGAGATGAACAGGTGAAGATATCCTAAAGGAACATGAACTTAGGGGAAAAACCTAAACCAAATTTGAGTAACTATAAGAATAAGAATAAGAAGTAGACTACAACAACTAAAAAACCCCTGGTGGTTTAGTAGAATATATATAGATAGAAGAATTAGAAAAAATGTAAAAAAAAAAGGTGGGGGAGGGGGGAGGTGATCATAGAGAGACATAACCCACCTTGTGAAACAGTGAATTAAAGAAAGTATGAAACATGCACAGTGCAATGAAGAACAGAAAATTGAAGAGCAACAGCTAAGAAAGTTTTGATGAGTTGTCTTGGTTAGCTACCTACCTACTGGGGTCAGAGGCATAGCTGCTACTTAGCTAGGGCGGCATGGCAGTGGAGGGATCCTGACTCTCTCAGCCTTTTCTTCCTGTGTGGTATCTATTCCCATTCCCCCAACAATATTAATTTAATTATTCCTACTATTCATTAACATTATTATTATAAAATTGTTATTTTTTCATACTCTTAAGTATAAGATTAAAAACATTAGAATTAGGATTATTCATTTCATTTCACTCTATGCATTAACCATGCACCTTATATGACTAGGGTGAGGTGTGAGTATATGCATGGCCAAGACAATTAGGCAAAGGGACAAAAAGACACAGCCCCTACAATTATTGGGTTCCGGAACAAAAGAAGAGGGTGGTTTAGAATTTCTATGCAAAATATTTTGGCTTTGGATGTAACTGTGTCCTCCTTCCTTGATTGATTGTTTGTTTATTTCTCTCTCTGCTTATTCCACAAGTGCTGTGTGGTATGATCAACTTCAGTTGTCAATTCATGTTTCGGGTTACTTCAATTCAATGTTGTTTTTCAGTTCCCACTTCCCAGCAATCGAGAAAAGTGTGGCACCAACAAATACACATCCCTTTCCTTTTAGTACGATCATCACAGTGCCCACTACTCACTGCACCGTTTGATTTGAATCAATTTCTTTTGGTCAACGAGACAACTATGCATCCACCATCCACCTATCACCACCATACCATATTTCTATTGATTTTTGTAGTAAATTTAAAACTGCTTGTGCTAGTTCAAGATTGAAAACGGTGGATGAAACGTTTTCAACGGTGTTTTGGAAGATGGTTTTTTTTTATAGCTATAAGTTTTTTTTTTAAAAGTTACTTGGGATAGCTTAAAAAAAGCTCTAATTTTTAACTACTAGCTGAAAATTAATTACAAGTTTAGCCCTCAACTACCCTCACTTATCATTATTTAATAATTAATGATGTCCTTAAATGTCATTTTTACCATTTTTAACTAGTTTTACCAAACACATTCAATAGTTTTTCAGCTTTCAACGAGTTTTTCAGCTTTCAGCTGGCTTTTCAGCTAGGTTTACCAAACACACTCTCAATTTGAATCCAGTTTCTGCGGAAAAAAATTATGAGAAAAAAAATAGAAGGATCAAACTTAATGAATTCAACTTCTCCTTTAGTTAAAATTAGTTACTTGTGGAGAAGTTAAATAAAAGAGCTTTTGAAGAAAGTGGGTTACAAATACTAATTTCAACTTATGGAGAAGTTAAATTCATTTCACCTCTTTAATTCATTCTATTTTTTTCTTCACCTAAAAATTCTTATGCAGAAATACATCCAAACGGGCCTTAACATATATATAAGAAAAAATAATTTTAGAAATCAATAATTGAGATGAGTGATACACATTTTACGAAGCATTGAACAAAAGTAATTTAAAATCAATTATACGAAACCATGATTTTACACTTTAACAACGGTAAAACAAATGGGCTAATATTCTTATCTTTTATTTAAAGTATGTTGTTAATGAGTGTCTAAAGATACTAGTTAAGAAAGTATATATGATAAATTTTTATTGAAAATTACAGTAAGTTAACAAAGTATATATGATAAATTTTTATTAGAAATTATGGTAAAAATTGCTTTACCGTATTAAATATTTTACAATTAATAAAAATTTTCTAATTGTAATTCTTTAACTATTGTAGTTAAATACTCGTTAGCATTCCACTTGTTTAAATCCTTACCACCTTGTTCTAATACACTTGTTAGTTACTACACTGGACTTGAATATAAGTAAAATAACTAATTATACACTTATTAAATTAAAAAGATTAGTTAAACTCATTTTATTTTTTTGATATTATCTAAAAAGTAGTTGCATGGCCTAAATTATCCCTATTCAATTTTATTGAAAATTTGTTTAAAGTGAACATACTCTCTTTCTATTGACACTTGATTCATTAAATAGAGTGGTTGGAAAATAAAATATAAATTAAATAAAAGGTATTTTTGGATGATCTCATTAAATAAAACGAAATTAATTAAAATTTATTTATATTTAAATCCACCATAGGCAGGTATTTTTTTACTTATCTTCAAGCCCGGATGGAGTAAATATATTACTTAGTTTGAAAATTCTTATTGTTTTAGATATTTAAAAAATAATAAATTTTTTAATTATATTTTTATTTGATATGTACTTCAATTGATAATTACTCTCCTCTCCTTTATCTTAATTACATTCCTTCTTGATTATTTTCATTCTCTTTATTAATGTGGATTAATGACACTTGAATAAAATTAGTGGAAATTAAATGAAGGTATTTCAGAAAAGATATATTAAATTAAGACACATTAAATATTTTTATAATCTTTACACATAATTTTAAACAATAAGAGTTTTAGAATGAAATATAAAAATATATACTTAATAATTATTGTATATTTATTCAATTTGTAGTTGTAAATACTCCCTCGGCCCTTTTTATAAGACACATTTAATCGAAATAAACATACCAATAAAAATGATTAAGGTGTTAATTTCTAAAAGATGGCTTATAAAAATTACAGATAAAGTTACATATTATTATAATGATAATAATAAAAGTTCAATTTATTTAATGATTTTGAATTATGAGGATAAAAATATATTAGTGTTTGTTTAATTTTCAATTAGACTCAGTAATGATCAATTTTATTAAAATTAATTTTAAATCACTTCAATTTTATATATTTCATAAATTATCATTATTTATTTTCAATCAATAATTTTATACTTTTTATATATTTAAATTATGTATTTTCCTTTTCACCAAAAAAAAAAAAATCTATTAAACTATGAAGTAAACGGGCTCTAAGATATGAATGAATCGTTACGGCGAATTAATTGGTGAGTGGGGGGCTCCCTCTATTTCTTTTTGGCGATTCCCAGTTTCCCACTGAACCTGAGCCTTTGCATGCGTTGTAAAGCTACGTGATTTCGTGACAGCTAAGTTCTGTGAACTCTGATTCAACCTCTCTAGCCTCATAGACCTGTAACATATGGACAATCCAATTAATTATATACCCAGTTGGCTACCCTAACTCTCTTCTGTTTTGTTGGATACCCATTAATTAATTAATAAATAAATTAAATATTGGTTTGTTTGTGTGCTCCTGTTAGTGTTACACAGCTTTAACAGACATGTTCACAACGCTACACACTTATGAAAGCTACAACTAACTAGTCAGAATTGCAGACAAACATAATTTCAATTGTATGGCAGAACAAGTTTTTAGAGTTGTCACACTAGAGGAAATTCTAATCTTTTTTTAAGTGTGTTAAACATTAAATATAACTGTACAAAATATAATACTACATAATAGAAAAGTAAAATACAAATGATTATCCATTATATTGTTTCATATGATCAAGGGTGATGCTTTTGAATTAATATTATAAGGGCCATTAAGGATATGCAATGCAACAATGTGAAGAGGGATGGTTGGTCTCGTAGATAATATTAACATGACGCGAACTGTGTGCATTATA
The DNA here is from genome assembly GCA_026901365.1 of Sesbania bispinosa. Taxonomy (NCBI): domain Eukaryota; kingdom Viridiplantae; phylum Streptophyta; class Magnoliopsida; order Fabales; family Fabaceae; genus Sesbania; species Sesbania bispinosa. Next base: position 500,378 of record QLOH01000596.1, read on the forward strand.
GCAACGTTAGCTTTCTTCTGATCCATGATTGAATTGCACCTTGGCCCGTACTTTCTTGTTTTGGGCCTCGGCCCGTACTTTTCTTAAATAAATAAATAAATACAAGTGATTAACTCTACACACCACCAAAAAAAAAGTGATTAACTCTACACTATGTTTGCTTACAAAAGAAAAACTGAAAAAGTGAGAGAGGAGAAAGTGAAAGGTAATAAGGAGGAAAGAAAGAGAGCGAAAAGTTGGATAACTTTTTAGTTTATTTAATTTGAGTCAAGAAGAAATGAAAAGTGAAAGAAAAAAAATGTTTGTAAAATAACATAAATATCCTTAAGAAAAAAATGAGATGTCATAATTAAATTTTTCGATAAAAAAATATATTTTTAAGAATACAATTAAAAAATTATAATTCTAACGTAAAGTAATAGTATTGCCAAATTTGAATAATATGATAATTTTATATTTATATTAATAAATATAAGTTTCAGTAAAAATACATAAAATAGAAAAAATAACATAAGTTTCCCGGAATTGAATTTAATCATTTTTGTCCAACGTGTTTCTTAAAACATGCATTTCTCATCTCAACCATTGATTTCTAGAATCATTCTACCCAACTGTAAATCAAACGAACACTAACATGTCATTGAGTGAAAATGAAGCCTTTAATAAAATTAATATATATTGAAAAAGTAACTTATATTATTTAATTGGTTGATTAATATGTACTTTTGAACACCTACTTAGAAACTCATTCAATAAACCAAATATTTTAATCATGTTACAAATAGATTTAATAAATCTATTGCTACAAATATACTAAAATTAATTGCATATTTACCAATGAAGTTTGGTTCAAGTGTTATATGTTTGATTCCCTTTAAGAAGGTCTCGGGTTCAAATCTTGTAGATGAAAAAAATCTCAGCTGGGAGAGCTAACCCCACAATGATGTGGATGTTCTTGACTCGAACAGAATTACCTCCATGGAGGATACATGTGGTTTTAAACCAAAAAAAGTAATTGCATATTTTAATCATGTTTTTAAACATTATTTAATTAGATTGTCAAGTAAATGTAACACAATTAATTAAGACTATTAGGTTTTAAACAAAATTATATGATATTCTATTAATTAATTTTTTGTTTTTACTGTTTATAAATCCGACTAGAGGAATTGTGCTGAGAGCATTATTTGGTAGTGAAATGGTGATATTGTACCGGTTTAAACAATAGAAAGTTTGCTAATCAAATACTATACGTCTTGTTGGAGAACTCTTTGTTCTTCATCCTTGCCCCCTACCCCAAAAATTAATGAATTAATTACCATCTGGAGTTATGGTTATACGCCGATGTTGCAGTGTATAAATCCATGCTCAAAAGCATTATCAAGATCCAGAGCTATGTTTGTTCCAACATCCTAGATGCATGGTGCAAATCTATTGAATAGGACTTACAAGTGTGTATTCAATTATTAATAACCTTGTCGCTATAGCCATTGCTCATATAATGGGAAAATAGAATTTTTTTTACTAAGATATTCAAAATATTTAAATTGTATGGCAGAACACTGAAGAATATGTTAATATAGTTTGAACCCTTGAGTCCGAACACAAAATCATTACATTAACCAAAAGACTTCTATTTTTTCTTTTTGGTCAATACCCAAGACTTCCTTTATCATCATATAAATATATGAAGACTGCAATATATATCTATCTGAGAATATTAGTAGTTTTTGCATCACAAATATGAAACACATGAAATATACTTGTCAATAATAGTTGTTGCATGCTATCCACAAGTTGTTTGCTGTCAATTTTTTCATGCCATCCAAAACTCTTTGACATCGTAGTTTCTATTTGCTGTAAAAATACTTGCTATCAAGACACTATGCTTCCTATCAAATTCTATTTGTAATCAATTGACTGCTTGCTGTCCAAATATTATGATTGCTATCAAAACAGCTTGCTGTAAAATCTTTCATGTCCAGTACTGCAATTGTTACAGAATGTAAGCTCCAAGAATCTGATGCCGGAGATTCAAGACCCCCACTGCCGGTCGTATGAGGAAGATGACCAAATTCAACGGAGCACCAAGAAAATTAAGGATAATACCTCATCGGTGATGGATGTGGAACTTCCCTCTAAGGCTGTGAGCGGTGTTCCCCACCAGGAAGCTCTGCCTGGTGGATCCTATAAAGACAAAGTGATGGAAATTGATTCAAGCTTCGAGCTCCACCCAGAAGAGATTGTGAGAATGGTCACTGAGGAACTATTCCCAGACATGGATAATGCAAGAAACAATGAGAACTTCAGGAAGGTCTTCAACCCCAATCCTAATGTCAAAGTGGGATTGGAAGAATACGAGCGATGGTGCAATCCATGGAAGTATAGCCTCATTGTGAGGCTTATGGGTAAACGTGTGGGGTTCCGCTTCATGAGTTCGAAATTGAAATTCCTCTGGGCCAAGAAAGGAGATGTGAGGATCATGGACGTCTCAGATGAATTCTTTCTTGTTCGCTTCTCCAATGAAGGTGATTATAAACATGCTCTTTTTGAAGGTCCGTGGTTGATTGCTGATCACTACCTTCTCGTCCAACGGTGGAGGCCTCTCTTTACTCCGACGGACTATGATGTCAAGAAAATTGCTGTCTGGGTACGTATTCCTCACCTCCCACCTGAATTCTATAATCCTCATTTTCTTTGGAGAGCTGGAAACCAACTGGGAACCATGCTCGAAATTGATGAAACTACCTCGATTCATACTAGGAGTAGATTTGCTAGAATATGCATTGAAATTGACCTAAGAGACCAATTGATCCCTTACTTTAATGCTTTGGGTCGGACATTCAAAGTTGAATACGAAGGTTTACATATGATTTGCTTTGAGTGTGGGAAATATGGTCATAGATTGGATTCTTGCCCAGACAGGAACTTGAACCTGAGTCTTGATAATGTAACCTCTACTCTTATTCTTCCTCAAGCAGAATCAAAGGAACCCCAGTCGAATTCCCAATTAAATATATCTCCTGAGGGGACTATTGTTCAAGATCCTATGATCTCTGAGAATATGGAATATAATGTAGTTTCTAACCCAGGCTCTGAACAAGTTGCTTCTATCAATAAAGAAGAAGAACCCATCTTTGGTCCTTGGATGCTGGCCAAAAAGACTATTAGGAAAAAACCTAAAGCCACCCCACAGAAATCTGACCCTTCTCCTCTGAATAAGTCTGAGAATACTCCCTTTATGAAAGAAACCTCCGCATCTAGGTTTGATGCCCTTCAAAATTTATCTGAAGACTATAATGAATCATCTATTGATAAGGGCAAAACTAACCCCATCTCTAACAATCAGAAACCTCTGAAAGCTAGTCCTGTTAAGGGTAAGCCTAGTTCCTCTAAGTTGATTAACTCCCAACCTAACTCACAGAAAAGGAGTAATATTCCTCAAAAGAACCATCAGAAAAAGGAAATCCCTCCTCCTAGAGAGACCTCCGCCCAGCAGCAGGTAGAGGAAAAGGACCAGATTTTAGATGAGCAAAAACAAAAAGAGAAAAAGGATTGGGAAAGGGAGATCTTGGCTATGATGAGCAGGTTTAACAATAAGAGATGGGAAGCTTATTCTACTGGTGACCCTGTAGGTGACATTTTTAGTATGGACAAAAATAACTTCCTTGAAACCCTTTATGGAGGCTCAGCTTCCAATGCAGGAGTTAGGGGTTCTGTAGATCAACCTGAACCTGAGAAACCACCTGATCCCCATTTGGAAACTACCCCTTCATCAAATAGAGATTCTAGTGACAGGAAGATTCCTGTAGTTGGTGACAAGCCTGAGGGCCCATTCTCTAACCAACATTCATGAATTTCCTTTGTTGGAATTGTAGAGGTGCAGGGGCTAAAAGATTCCCTGCCCTGATTAGAGACCTAAGTAGGATTTATAAATTTTAAGTTTGTTGCTCTGCTTGAACCTAGAATTAGTGTAGTAAAGCTGACAAAGCCATTCAGGGCATGGGCTTCTCTGGTAGTGTTAGGGTGGAAGCCCAAGGCTTCTCTGGGGGTATCTGGTGCTTATGGAGAGTAGAGGACTTATCTATATCTGTTCTTCAAACTTCCCCCCAATGCATCCACCTTAAGTTAACTAATGTGGGAGGTATAGATTGGATTTTGTCTATTGTCTATGCAAACCCTAGTGAGCCTCAAAGAAAGGAGCTTTGGGATGATCTTGTCAACTTCAGTGGTAGTGTCAATTACCCTTGGTGTGTCATGGGTGATTTTAACACTATTCTTTATGAGTTTGAAAAAGTGGGGGGTGCTGGTATTAATAGGAGATCTATGAATGCTTTTGCTAACTGTATGGATCATTGTGATCTGCATGAGGTTATCTCTAAGGGCCCTTTCCTAACTTGGCATAGAGGTAATGTCAAAGAGAGACTGGATAGAGCTATTTGTTCCCAATCCTGGATGATGACTTTTCAAAATGCTACTGTTATAAATTTGAATCTCCCTTCCTCTGACCATTGTGGTATCTGGTTGAAGCTGAACCTTCAAAACTCCCACCACCAGGTTGAAAAACCCTTCAAGTTCCTTGTTGGATGGCTATCCCACAAGGACTTTAAGGACCAGGTTAAGGCTCTTTGGGATACCAACAGCTCCTGGAATCAAAATTTGCATTGTTTCCAATCTCATATGACTTTTTGGAATAGAGAGGTCTTTGGGAATATCTTCCAGCAAAAGAAAAAGCTTCTCCTCAAGTTAGAAGGCATTGACAGAAAGCTTAGGGATGGTGTTAACCCCTTTCTCTCTAATTTGAGAATTAACCTTTGGTCTGAGTATCAATCTATCCTGGCTAGAGAAGAGGAATATTGGTTACACCAATCTAGAGTTAACTGGCTCAATCTGGGTGATAAAAATACCCATTTTTTCCATCAAGCTACTATCATTAGGAGATCCAAAAACAGAATTGATGCCCTCCAGAATGAGAATCAGACTTGGATATATGATGAGGTGCAACTGGAGAAGATGATGATGGATTTTATTCAATCCTTATACACTGACCCTTCCCCTGGGTTGACACTTACTTCTGATCATCATGGTATCCCCTCCCTTCAGGATGAGGTATATTCTGATCTCCCTCTTACTCCCTCTGTTGTTGAAATAAAATTTGTTGCTTTCAGTATAGGTAATTTCAAGGCCCCTGGGCCTGATGGCATCCATTCCCTCTTCTACAAAAGTCAATGAGACATCATGGATAAATTTGTGGTAAATCTGATTTCTCAGGTCTGGTCTAATCCCTCTTTAATTGCTGATATTAACCAGACCCTTATTACCCTTATCCCTAAAGTTATTGCTCCTGTTAATGTTTCTCAATTTAGGCCCATTTCTTTATGCAATGTGAGCTACAAAATTTTATCTAAAATTATAGCTTCTAGGTTAAGAGATATCATGCCTTCTATAATTGGCCCTAACCAATGCTCTTTTGTAAAAGGGAGGCATGGCATTGATAATGTTATCATTCTTCAGGAGCTGGTTCATTCCTTAAGATACCTATCCAAGAAGACAGGCTATATGATCCTTAAAATTGACATGGCCAAGGCCTATGATAGAATGAAATGGAATTTCACTATTGATACCCTTAATAAAATTGGTCTTCCTAATCATTTGATTTCCATTATCTCTAATTGTATTACCTCCCCAACAACTAAAATGAACTGGCATGGTTCTCATTCTGTTTCTTTCTCTCCCTCTCGTGGTTTAAGACAAGGTGACCCCTTATCTCCCTATTTATTTGTTATGTGCATGGATAGATTGCATCATTTAATTTCTTCTCAAGTTAATTCCGGTGCTTGGAAGGGTTTCTGTTTTGGCAGGAATAGTCCATCAATCTCTCATCTCCTGTTTGCGGATGATATCATTCTGATTGCTGAAGCTTCCCAGGACCAAGCCACCCTAATCAACTCTGTCTTGGGAGATTTCTGTAGAGAATCTGGTCAAATGGTGAATAGAGACAAGTCCAAAGTGTTCTTCTCCAAAAATGTTGATCAATCCTCTGCTCATGGCATTGCTAGCATCCTATCTATGGACCAAACTGATGACCTGGGTACTTACTTGGGCTACCCCATTATTCATGGCAGAACTAACAAGAATACTTATGCCTCCATCATTGATAAAGTTAGGAAGAAGTTAGCTGGTTGGAAAGCGAATTCCCTTTCAATGGCTGGTAGGATCACTCTTGCCCAATCTGCTGTTATGAGCATCCCCAACTACCTCATGCAGGCTTTTGTGCTCCCTATTGGTGTTTGTGAAGAAATTGAGAGACTCTGTAGGAATTTCATCTGGGGCTCTTCTTCGGAGAACAGAAAAATTCATCTCATCTCTTGGAAGAAAATCTGTCAACCAAAAAAAGCTGGTGGTCTGGGTTTCAAGCCTCTCAGGGTGGTTAATGAAGCTTATATGGCAAAATTAGGCTGGAGATTGATTAATCAACCTCAGTTACTGTGGGTGCAAATTCTGAAGGATAAGTATAGATGTGGCCAGGATAGGATGCCTTCTGTTTCAAGCCACTATAGGGAGTCCTTGTTGTGGAAAGGTATTTGTAATGCCTGGAAATATGTTCAAGATGGTATTCTTTGGAATATTGGGAATGGTTCCTCAATCAAGTTCTGGTTGGATGCCTTTGTGCCTGGAGTAGGCCCTTTAATTAATCACTCCCTCCTGCCTAGAGACGAGATCCACACTTTCCTCACTGCTGCTGATATTACTGAAAATGGCAATTGGAAGTCTCATTATCTGCAAGATATCTTGCCTCCTGATATTCTCCTCAATCTTTTGGTTGTCTCCCTTCCTCGTGATGATTTAGAAGATGATACCCCTACGTGGGCTGGCTCTGATGATGGTGAATTTCAGATGAAGATGATGTATGAGATTATTGGCATAGTTATCAATCCCGGATAACGGAGCGTAGCGGCCAACCCCCAAAATGCTATAGCGGTATAGCGCATAGCGGGATGACCGCTATTCTGAATTTTTTGTTATAGATTAGGTAATTTATACTAAATACATAAAAATACTAACAAATTACTCAAAACCTTGACATATTCATAATTAGCAATAAAAAGTCATAGGTCTTAACAAGTTCATACAAGCAAACAATAACAAAAGTCAAGGAAACTAACAAGTTTAAGCCTCTAAAACTTAAAGTAACAAAACATTAAAGTCAAACAGAAGTAACACAGTCAATTCCTCTTTTTTCATATCATGGGCTTCCTTCAAAAGCATCTTCACATCAGCTGGAGTTTTCATACATCCCTTTACATCTCCACTAATTCCCATTTGATGCCTCTTGGCTCTAGTAATTCCTCCACTGGTTGTCTTTCCACAAAAATCACAAGTGACATATTTCTTGTCATTTGGGTTTTTCAAACTATTCCACTGCCATGCTATATCTATGTTGTCACCAGTAGGTTTCACTAATCCACAAGCAGCTGTTGTTGAAGCTGCTACTGCACCTACTGGCTGATTTTTTTGAGCAGAAGCTTGTTGAGATGAGGAAGCCATGACTGCCCAGTGAAAAATGAAACCCTAATAAGAATGAATGTTTGGGTCTTTGAGGAAAAAAGAAGTGGCAGAGGAGTGGGTACAAAAATGTGAGAGAAGGGACAAGAAACAGGGGAAAAAAACCTGAGATAGCTGCTGGACAGCAGCCACAGCACAGAAACGCGTCAGAAGCTGCTGGAAAGAGCCACCGGAGAGTCGCCGGAGAGTGGCCGGAAAGTCGTCGGAGAGTGGCCAGAGACGATGGGCAGAGGAGAAGCTGGGTCGTGGGAGTGAGGGGTGAGAGAAGTGGAGGGAAAGTGTCTGTTGAAATGGGGGAGAGAATAGGAGAAGTACTTATGCAACAAGTTTCCTCTTGCAAAAAGTCTGAAATACCCCCCATAAAAGGGGTCTGAACTGAACGGACACTTTTGAGGTTTTTTTTTTTGGATTTTTTTATTGCTTCACAGGTTTTTTTTTGGATTTTTTTATTGCTTCACTATAGCGGCCAAATAGCGCCGCTACGACCGCTATTTTTGCCGCTATTGCGGACGCTACGGCCGCAATAGTGAACCGCGACGCTATGCGGCCCTGTGTAGCGGCAGGGGGCCGCTACGCCGCTATAGCGCGCTATTGATAAGCCTGATTATTGGTACTACTCATCTGCCTGAGTTGACCCTACTGTCTGCAATCATGTTTGGAATTGGAAGGGTATTCCTAGAATAAAATGCTTCCTTTGGAAATGCATACATGGAAAACTTCCAACAAATGAGGAAAGATCCAGCAGAGGTATCAATTGTGACACAACCTGCTCCAGATGTTTGAACCATCCTGAATCTGTTATGCATGCTCTTAGAGATTGTCCAGAGTTTTGGAATACCTTGGTTCACCCAAACCAGTGGGCCAAATTCTTCAGTCTTGGAATTAATGGGTGGATGAAATTCAACTTACTTGAAGACCCTTCTTCCAACCATTCTGGAATTAGCTGGGATATTCTGTTTCCTGTCATCCTTTGGATGTTATGGAATGACAGAAACAGCCTTGTCTTTAGACAAAAATCTAACCTGGATGATTCTTTCCTCTCTAGAGCTCTTGCTTATGCCAAAGAGATGACTAGCAGCCTTGACAGCTACCAGAATTCTCAAATTTTGGCTTTCAAACATGAAGATCATATTGCTTGGAAGCCTCCTCCTATTGGCTGGTTTAAACTGAATGTTGATGGATCTGTCATTCAGAATACTAGTGCTGCTGCTGGTGGAATTATCCGCAATACTGATGGGAAGTTTGTGACTGGCTTTTCCTCTAAAATTGGCATTTGTTCTTCTGTGAAGGCTGAGCTTTGGGCCCTTTTCCTTGGTCTCAAGATTGCTAGAACTTGTAACATTAGAAACTTGATTGTTGAGCTTGATTCTAAGATAGCTCTGAATTTAGTTAACAAAGGATGTAGTAGATCCCACCACTGTTTTAGTTTAGTGAGGGATATTAGAGAGGTCCTTGCCTGGGAGTGGTCAATTTCATTATGCCATACCTTTAGGGAAGGGAATAGAGTTGCTGATGCTCTAGCCAACTTGGGCCATGATTACCCTATTGGCCTTCATAGGCTTGACTCTAGTCCCAGGTCTCTTATTGATATTCTAAGGGATGATTGTAGGGGTGTCTCTTTCCCTCGTTTGATCTTGTAGTTATCTTGTCTTTGGGCTTTTAGCCCTCCCATTTATCAAAAAAAAAAAAATCTTTCATGTCCAAAACAATTGTTTTGGTCAATTTATTTTTCAGTTACTGTCTTTATTCTTTCCCTCTGCAGTTGCCTATTGAGAAGGTTGAGCACAAGCAATTTACTTCATCTTAATAGAGAAGCTAAAGAATTTTAAACAATCAAGTAACAGTACTACAATGGAAAATTGATTAATGTCTCATTTGTGATACATCTTCTAAGAAAATAAGAGCAACTTGATACATCCAAAAGTATTGAGAAACTCTCATCTTTGGTACATCTTGATTCAGCAGCAAATCCAATAGGAGCAACTACGCCGACTATTATCCTCTGCCACTTCTCATTATTTTTTATTGCAAGTATTGCAGGTGTGATGCTAACATCTTGCTTGGCTACCAGTTAGGTATCCTATGTACCCACTTGGTTACCAGTTAGGCACAATGCAAAATCAATTCCACATAATTCATTTTAAATCACTTTCATCCAATGTGTTTCGTAAAGTGTGCATCACTCAATTTTAACCATTGATTCTAAAATCAATTCTTCTCAAATGTAAACCAAACCGGCACTATAGATTAGATTCAATGGCAATAATTAAAATTTGCAAGACTTTCAAGAATAGTTTCATTATATATTTACTTTAAACAATGAAGGCATTTTTCTAGCAAAAACCTATGAACTCTAACTGTGAATAACAATTTTTATGTCCTTCATCAAGAATTGTACTGCTATTTTATGTCCACGTGCTCTGTTTTCAGTTCAAGAGGAGCATAAAAAACTGATTTACATACAATAAATTACAATGGCTCATTTGCAAATAGTTGGATACCTGGTCCAAGCTGTTATAATTATCATCTACTGATTGAACCATAAAGCAAAGAATATTCCTCATCAGAACAATAGGCTGACAATGTTCTAAATTCAGACACAATTATTAAACAATTCAAGATAAATCACACCTTGAAATGCATGTGAATGATGTAGATCCCATTGCTTTATGAAGGATGCTAGTATATGAATTCTTTGAGAGAAAAAGGGTCAAGAAAAACCCAAATTTTAAATACTACTCAAGTTGAAATAACTTACAATAGGATGCTTCATTGGGTTTTATAGTCAAACAAAAAAATTGTAATCATCAATTTCCACCCAAGTATGAATAACCTACCAAAAGTTAAGGTAATAAACTTGATATAACTACATGGGTATACACCAACATTATCATATATTAAAGTCTAATTATTCAGCATCTCATTAGACAGAATAAGCATGAAATTCATGAAGAAACCAACCTCAGTTCAAGAAGCCATTCTCATATAAGGAGTAAGGATGATTCAACTTCTTCAATGTTTGTCAAAATCTGGCCTCCTCTCAAACGCACTTTGACCAGAAAATTAAAGAATAATAATCCTTGGTTGCCAGAGATTCTGAGTTTCTGATGAAGGAACCATTACACCTGCTCCTCTTGTCGGATTAATTGGGCACAAACACTTCATTATCTTCTACAATTTGCTCTCATGCCTAACCATACTCCACATGCTCTCTCCACTTAAAAACCTCCCTGCCACATCATTGTCATACATCATAGTTAGCCACAATCATCACCCTAAACAACTATTTCCTGTACCACTAATACAAATGGATTCAGTTGACAAAAATAGGACATCCCCCTACTACAGCAGCGTGATATTCATCCATTGGAAATAGGCTCTATATATTATGCGCAAAAAAAAATTCAAAGTTAATTAGCTCTAGGAGAAGAAAAATTCCAAGCCAGTTTCTGACATTGATTTTTGGAACAGGAGTACTGAGTTTCACAATTAATCATGATTCTACCAGCATTTAGTTTGGTACAAACCAATCTTTCCAGCATACTTGTAAGCATTTAATTTCCCAAAGCACACAATCATGCTAATCAATAATATGCATGAAAGGAACTGCCACACTGTTAAAAAAAAAGTAATTTTTAGTATATTATGCATTGAATAAATTAAATAACTGAACCTTTTCTATGTGTCTTTTTGTGTGTTTTCTAGGTTGACAACTTAACATTTTTATTTTTCACTGTACTTTATGGCTGATTCCTGATTGAACTAGGATCTGTTACTTTGGGCAAACCCAAGCTTGTCCTTGAGTCAGACAGAGAGCTGAGCCCAATAACTTGGGGGCTGATTCCTAGGATTCCAAGTATAACCAAATGAATAAACTAAAAATAAAAATTTACATGATTGCAAGCCCAACATCCATCATCCTATCAACATGCAATGCGCCTTCAGCTCATTTTCATCTTTCCCCATGCCCTGCAAAAACACATATCATAAAAACAATCAGTGTGATTCATGAGTGTAACACGTTCAAGCATTCCTAACAAGTTCCTTCTCTACTGCAAATAATGAGCACAGTAAATGCTATGTTAGGTAGTAAATTTATGTCCTAATCATTATTTAATTCATTTCATTTTTATGGCCACATAGCTATCTCTCAATTAATCAACCTCATACTAGGGTTGTGCCATAAGGTAGGCTGGCCATCGCTTACATATTTCAGGCTAGTAATAATGTATTTGTTAATAAAAAAAGATCATAAGAAAGAAGAATGATAATTGCTTTCTGGTCTGAATGATCATATATACAGCAATTTGGATGCTATGAATGGGAGGTCTTGATAATCGATATATAATTTAACAAAAAGAAGAAATAAGATTCAGTAGAAATAAAACTGAAGAGAATGGATGCAAATATAAGACTTATACAGAAGGATGTACGGTGGTATAAATAAACAGATTATTTCCCCTATTCTTCAAAACAAAATGAAGCATATAGACATCTTTCATAATAGGAGACGATTATAGACATGTTCCAGGACTAACCAGAACAGTGCCTTCCACATCAATAAATGCATGTAAGGAATTGAGGAAAGTAACATTAGTTTATAAAGCTAACCCTTCAAGGAAGAGCCGGAGGTGATAGTAATAATTATTAAATTAGATTACTTATCAGCTTATCAATGGCACAGAAAAATGACAACAGCACCAGTAAATTGTAGAAAGCTTACCTTAAACTTGCTTCCTTACAAAAATTTACAATGTCTTGTTTTGTCTCCAAGGATCAACCACAAGCAGCACATTATGGGGAACAAAACTCATTTGCTTCTATCACATGTGTTCTAAGGGTATGAGGATGAATGAGGGGAGACATCATTTGCTAACTACTTTTTTCAAATCCAGATTGAATACAAAAGTCCTTATACAAATCAAAACTTTCTTGCCATTTAGTCATCTGTCTCTTCAATAGATTGTATGCCTTTAAATCCTGAGGTTCAAACTTCTTGGCAGGAGCATCAAACCTCAACTCAATGGGGCAAAGATCATCAAATATCTCTTGTCCAACAGATTCAGTCTGCTTACAGGACTTTTCCGAAACATGAAAAATAAATGTCTCATAAATTGTATCACTGCTAACAGAGTTTCCTTGAACAATGTCTGTGGCCGCACAATTGAATGCAACTGGACGATATAATGAAAAAGATTTTGGTTTCGAGGAACCAACCCAGGTTTCCTCTCCATCATTAGCGAGGGAGACTGCATGATCATCAAAGCATGTAGAGCCATGAGCTGAAATAGCAATTTCACCGGCCACCTGTGTAACTTCATTGTATTTGAGGCAAAGCTTTGCCTCGACTGAAAATTCACCTCTTTCCAAATCTGAGTCCCCATTGAGAAATTCATTAAGAACAAGTAAAACAGGAAAAGGAACAACTGGACCCACAATATCATCATTTGTGTGGGGTGAAGATTTCCTTAGAAAGAATGGAGGCAATTGAGGAAGGTCTGGAACAGCTAAAAATTCCAAAGCTACCCTATTTTGATTGTCTCCAATAAGTTCACGGCATTCAGAGTAGCTCAAGAATGCCAGTTGTAATAACTTCAAAGGTAAGTCAGCCCACAATCTTCTTAAAGAAACCTCATGGAAGCTTGCTGGGAGCTTGACATCTTCAAAAACAGCAGTAACTGCAGGACATGATCTTGATTGGCCAAACCCACAAGTATTTAATTTCTCACACAATAATTCATGCACTTTTGCACAAAAAGACTCCTTATCCTGTGCACACATAAAGGTCTCTTTTAGTTTTGTAAGTAGGAATTTAGAAAGATTTCCATCTGCATAAGCATAAAGGTAATCCAATTTTAAGTAATAAATTTTTTTTCGAAATTTGTATTTCTCTTCACTCATGGGATACACCAATTGTTTGTCCAAACATAAGACCTGTTCATGGCAATCTTCCAAGTTTCTAGCCAAAGCCCAAGAGGCATGATATCTCTGCAATTCAAACTTTCCTGATGACATTAGCCTTATTATTGTAAATCCACCATGCTCATCTGGTTCACAAAGTAAGGCAGCAACATCATTGCTTAAAATGTCAAATCCCAGAACTATCTCTTTCTTCAGCTGCCAATCAATCCACTCAGGAAGTGCATGCTTCGACAACTCTTCTCTTAATAAACAACTTCCACAATGACACTCATAATTAGATAAATTGATTTCAAACGGAAGCTCCCAAGCAGAGAAGGTTGTGTTAATCTTTGAAAGCTTCATATTAATAGATCCTTTTCCAAAAGGCAAAGTAGATCCATAGCAGAATATATTGAACTCACAATTCCAAAATGATCCTAAGATAATGCAAAATCCCAATTCAGAAGCCAACTTAAAAGTATCTTCCTTTGAGTGAGACCTCAAAGTAGACAAGCTTAATGCATTTATGTAGCAAGGTCGGTCAATACCATGCACCCATTGTAATACTGGCATCAAAGGCTTTCTTACATCACATAGTATTAGAAGACTGCTAGAAGCCACAATGAAGTAGAAATTGTCTGGACCAGCCCTTGACAAGGCAAGAAACCGCTCATTATCATCTGGAGCATACATACGCAATGTCTCAATCTTCATTAGACAAGTCACACTGCATTCTTTTAATCTCAAATCAACTAAAAAAACAGCATCAGATCGTGCAACAATCAAAATCCTTGGATGCCAGCTAAATTCACAACTCAGCCATGCCTTGTTTTCAGAAAAAGTAGAATCATTCCACGGCACTCTCAAACTAGTCCCCTTGAAAGTGGCACTTGAACTACGAGACTCCATATCAAACAAGAACAACTCACCACTTTCTAGCAAAACCAGGCTCTCTTCCAGTATATGAGGACTCCAACAAGCATGCACAACAGGGCAAGTCTTGAATACTTTACCACCCAAATAAAACACACTGGGCCTCCCCAAAATCGAATTGTGCTTCACAACAAACCAATAAACAGAATAGAGTGTAGAAGCCAACAAATATCCAATAACAGGAAAAGAATTACCGGACAAATCAGAGGCGCCAAGACCAAAATCAGTAACCTGGTTCACTGAAATCCTCAAGATACGGTGTGCGGACCCACTAGAAGCCCGAAAAATATCGCCATTGTTGTCAAGCTGAATATGCAACTCCGAATCCTTAACATGCAGCATAAAAAACCCAACTTTGTCATCATTGGTACCAGTTGGGAAGAAAACGACGACGTTTGGGCGATCTGGGTACTTGAGGATGTGGATGCGGTTGTGCAGGAAGTAGGAAGCGGAGTCGTTTTCGTTGTGGGAACCAAAGAGGGAGGCAACGGAGGAAGCAGTGGAGGGGAGAATGGAAGAATGTTCAGTGGATAGAAGGAAGCGAGAGGGAAAGAGGTGAGGAGGGAGATGAAGAGGGGGAAGGAGAGAGGTGGAAGAGAAGAGGAGGGTGAGTGAGTGAGGTTTGGGGTTAAAGATGAGGGGACCCAATGCAGAATCAGAGAGAAGAAGAGGGGATACAGTGGATGCTCCTATTGGGAACAAGGACTTCCATTCCTCTGACAATTCCATTGCAATTGCAAGTAACAATCATCCGAAATTAAACAAAGGAACCTGCACACAAAATTAATAGGAAAAAAGTAGTTGTAATTGTAACCAACCAGCTGTGAAACCAAGCCAAGATGGAGATGGAGATGAACTTACCTGAGATGAGAGAACTCAGTCAGCGAAGAGCATAAACCCTCACAAGTCAAGCAGGGACGCAACTAGCAACAAATTCAATGGTGTAGAGCGCCGTGACGATGAACGCCGCAACGGTTGTTTTGAGGAACCTGCCATGGTGGAGTCGTGTCAGTCTCTGTCTATGTCTCTATGTGTATATATATATTCCTTTTTCGGTCGCAGTAGTCTCTCTCTCTATATATATATGGTAAGTTTATACCTTTTATTACGTGTTTCCTAGACATACAAGATTAATTTGCCTTTTAGTAATACTTCTACTGTTTGATTAATTTGTTACCTTGGCTGGCACCAACAACACACAGACACACACACACACACACATATATAAATCCATATATCTATGAGAGGGTTACATTATATTGATACCAACACTCTATCCACTAGCTCGCTCACTTTGAAAAACCTAAGGTACTTTTCTCTTAACCTTCAATTTCAATCTTCGTTCTATTCATTCTTTATCGTGCAATTCAATGATGCATATGGTTTGTTTTTTTGTTATGATGCATGTGTTTGCAATTCTTGTTCCTCCCTGCTAATGAATTCTCACTCTTGATTAATTGAAAGGTTATAATATATGCAATCTTAATTAATAGGCATGACTGCACGAGTGAGGTTATATTATATCACACTAGAACTAACTAGTTATGTTTAGGATCAAGCAATTGAAAGGAGAACAAAGAACCTGCGCAGACTGGGAATCATCTCTAATGGCCATTTGGAGAACTCAGCCACGGCTGGGCGCGCTGGGCACGATTGTGCGCGCATGGGCAGCAAAGCAGCAGGAACGACGCAGTACGAGTAACGTGCGAAGCAGCAAGACGAGCAATGCGCACTGTGCACTATGGAAGTAGCAGGACTAGCAACACTAGACGGCCGCAGGTGGACGATGGTTTTTACAGGGCGGCCAAGAGAGAAAGCAAGAAGAAAGGGATTTGAGGTTTCCAATTTATGTCTTAGTGTCTATTTGGTGGGGTTTTTTTTTTTACTTATAAGTCAATTAATAATTAAAGTTGAGGCCAACAGTTATTTTATCGTGGAAGAGCTCCCGGGTTCTATCCCCACTAAACACATTCTTTGGGAGGGGTGGAGAGCCTAAATGTGACTAAGTCCCGAACCGGATTGTCCCGGGTAATAGGGGATGCCTGTGGTTAATACAAAAAAAAAATATTTATTTTAAGAAGCTCTTAAAATTGAGAAAATGTGTTATCGATTTTTCTAACCTGTGCAATATTATACATGATAATAAAATAAAATTGGAAAAGTTTTATTGGGAATTACAACTATCACAACACTCAATGCATTGGTAATGTTAATGGTTGTAATTCCCAATAAAACATTTTCCACTTTTATTTTATTATCTTGTACAATATTGCACGGGTTAAAAAAATCGGTTTAATAATGTACCCACTTTGAATCTCAACTCTAAAATATGCATGTATTCTTTCTAGAGTAAACTAGCATTCTTGACTTTTTTAATAGAGGTTGTTTGATTTAGTTTTGTTTTTTAGTTTTCACTTTTGTAAATGCATTTTAAAAACTATTTTTGAGAAGAATAGTAAAAAAAAATTTGTTTGATAAATTTTTTTAAAAAACTGTTTTTAAAATGAGATAACAAGAAAATTTGCTTGATAAATTTATTTTTAAAAACTGTTTTTGAAAATTAAAAAACAAAAAACTCGTTTGAAATGGTATTTTTTAAAAACTATTTTTTATGGCTAAAAAAAATTATTAAAGAACTATTTATGCATTTTTTTTAATTTATTGAACAACTTGTATCATTTTCGGTGCTTAAATTAAAAAAAAAATATTTTAGGTCTCATTAAGGATTAGAAGTTTATAACCACATGTTTTTAGGGATTAAAATTATATTGTATTTTTTTAATTTTCTGAAGTTTGCAGCTACGACATTTACCTAGCTAATCCGTAGCTATTAATATTTACCATGGGCTAATAACTGCTGCAAAACTCAGGCTAGAGGAAATCCCAAGGATAGAATTTCAGAAATTTAAAATATCAAGGTGGCATTCCATCAGTATTGGGACATTGTAGAAGCATTGAGGCTTTGGATTTGTCATAAATGCACTCACTGATAGCTTATCCCCAGGTCTATTTAAGCTTCAATACTTGACAAAGCTTTTACTATTCTCTAATGATATTTCAGGCCCCATTTCCCATGAAAGGAACTAAGAAAATGTCAGAGTAAGATAAAAATAACAATTACAATATGATTACACATATAAGATATGAGCAGAGAAGAGTTTTCCATATGATTACAATATGATTACAACTCTAAAACTTTTGTCAGAGAACTGAGCAGAGAAGAGAAAAGTGCCAATGCCATTCACTGACCTTGTGTGCACTTTCTAATGCTTGCCCCCCTTTGATCAACACACCTTGAGTTGCACCAACTCCAGTACCAACCATGACAACTGTAGGAGTGGCTAGGCCAAGAGCACAAGGGCAGGCTATGACCATCAGTGAAATTCCAAACTGAAGTGCAAGCTCAAATTTTTTATTAAAATCTAACTCTAAGTCATCTATGTACACATAAGGAAAGTATTATTGAATATACCTTTACAATGGGTAGTGGAGTTTCCATCCTTACACAGGCACATGAAACTCTGGGTCTGTGTGTCAACTCCACAAGTTCCACCTCCTTTCAATAGATCCTGGCACTAAAGGCAGCGTGTGCTAACTGGGATATCAAAATCAACTTTGATCCCATATTATCATAAGGTTGAGGAGTAAACAACAAATATTATAAAGAAATATTAACATGATTGTTATGTATGGATTTGCTATTATAAAGAAAAATTAACATGATTGTTATGCCTAGAGCCCCAGACAACACTATCTGAAAATCAGAGTTTCCTTTAATTTCACTCTCCTTTTAAAAAGTCAAAGACTAAACTAAACTAAACTCTTTATCCTGTGATTGTAAAGCCAGTTCAAGATTGAACTGAGTAAAATTTGAGCTTATCTCAACCATAGAGCATTGTTCTTGTATTTACATACCCTGTTTTATCTCTCTAGAGGTAGGAAGTTTTAGTGGCTAAATAACAACTAGGCTCTTTATTTGTCATTAGCTAATATTCCATCCTATAAGTATAGCACATTGATGTTATCAACAGTCTGCTTAATTAGGTGAGGCACAATAGGAAATTAGGAATGAGATTAAGATAAAAATATTTCATTTAATTAATCCCCTTTCAACTAAACTAAAAAAATATCCCAATCCTCATATCAAAACCCAAAAAAAGTCCAAGTCAAACTCTCGTGGTAATTTGTTTTTAACTGGGCTCAGATTTTGGGCTGTCATTTGGGTATAGTTTTTATTTCAACTGAGTGAAAATTTATATTGGGATCTTGAGTTTGCATATTACAATATATATCTAGAAACTGTCATTCTGGCATCCGATTTGGAGTTATGCTAATGTTCTCAGTAGATGATCATAACAATCATGTGAAAAAGGGTTAGAAAATATGACCTACCTACCACATTGAGTACGTGGACTACTGTGGACACCTACCCTACCTTATCATAACAATCATAAGGTAGTCAACTGGATATAACTTCCCTGGGATGTTCAATACAGGACAAACAACAAAGAACTTCGATAACTTATAAAGAAAAATTAACTCAGTAAAAGCATTAGTTTGCGATCAATCAATATTAACTGAACTTATAAAGAAAAATTATTAGTATTGTCACAATGTCATCATGATCCAGATGATTGTGAGTCTACTACTAGACATCAAATACTCGATAGCATAGAAGTAGCAGATCCAAGTGGCCTCTGACCCCAGTTGAGGAGTAGAGGAGATGGCCCAATTGGAATGTTGGATGGTTTTGAAGGAATTGAAGTAGAAGAGGAATTGAAACCAGTGACTGAATTTATGACGTTATAAGATATAGTTTATGAAAAGAATGCATTTAATCAGATACATGAATATACATGAAAAGAATATACAAATTAATCTCTATTTTTATATATACATACATATATATATATAATCATTATCACACCTGAATATACTCTACCAAACCAGTAAAGCTAGTCAACAGGAGCACACTCTCCAACAATGCGAAACAGAGAATTTTATAAAGAAACAAGTATAGAACATTAATACATGAATAACATCAATTAGAGCAGATGAGATTAGACCCATTAAACCTTTGTGTCAATAAGTTCTGGTCTAGCCTACAGTTTTGCAACTTGATTTCATCAATGAAAAGGGTTAGGATTCATTGATGAAACTCACATAATTGAAGGATAAAAGAAAAGATTATACCACAAGTCCACAACTAAAGTTTGAACAGTGTATATGTACACTGGTTCATTTATTTGCTTGCTCATTTTGGAGAATCTTCCACTGAGAGCTCAATATAGATGGTTCCTAGCTATAAATTGTTCCTTTCTATACTTTTTCCTTTTGTTCTGTCTGTCTATATTTCGCCTATTGTTCCCTTTCTGTAAAGACTGTAACCTAGCAGCGTAAAATCACTATATTTCCTTTCCAATATCCCACTATGCATATTCCATACCCCATCAAGGAAGGACAAATCAAACAAAGGAAAGGAGACACACTTGTTAAACTACTATACGTATTCCATATCCCACTGCGTATTCCATACCCCATGTTTAATCAGTATATGATTCATTTCAAAATGAAGAAGCAGGTTCGCATTTCACAGATCATAATCATAAACCCTAAAATGAAATCACGGAGATGCATTTCAAAAAGAAAATGAAAACAAACCTGAGATTGAGGACGAGAAGATGAGGGAGAGTGATTTCGGTGCCGTCGCACATGGTTCCGGCGCGGTGGAGGTGAACGTCGAAGTGGCTGCGCGCGATCACAGAGAAGGAGAAGTGAAGGTTGACAGGGAAGGCTTTACGAGTACCACATCGTGTGCGCTTGAAACCAAGGATAAAAAATTCGCTAAAATTACGTAAATACCATTAGTGAAAAGTGAAAACTATCAATTCTCCGTATTTTCTCACTTTTCAAAACTAAAAAATTAAAAGGGTAAAATATGTTTTTGGTCCCCGTAAAATTAGCGACTTTTGCTTTTAGTTTCTATAAAATTTTTTTTTGTTAAAGCGTCCTCTCAAAATTTTTTTTTTGCAATTAGTCCCTCCCTTCAAAAGGCGTGTGTCAGATGCTGATGTGGCACATTTTCTCTATCCTAAGTGTCAATTTTTGTATTTCTGGTGGTCCTAAACCACCAGAAAATATGCTTAAACCGCTACAAACTTCCCCCACCATTTCTCCCACCCTCTTCACCCTCACCCCCTGTAACTCCCCCCTCCCCTGCTCCTCCACCCCTGCAAAAGAGAAAGAGAGGTAAAGTGAGCGTCGGATGAAGCTGAAGGCGCACGCACGGTGGAGAGGAGTCACAGCAGTGGCCGCGACTAGAAGTTTCCAGTTCCCCTCTCTTTTCTCCTCCTCTGTTTCTTTGAATTTTTTTGTTCCTAAATTTTCCAGATTTCATTCTCGGTCTTTAACTTCGATTTTTGCTTCTCAATGTCACTCTTTTCATTTTTTAACTTGGAATGAGTGACGATGGGTTGGACTACACGAAATAGTTTAAATTGTTGGGTATTTTGGATAGTTGCGGTTGATGATCTCTATTATTGATTTATTTTATTGTTTAACATACTATGTATCAGACTCTATGTTGTTATTTGTATTTTTGTAATCAAAGTTGAGAATGGATTGTATAGTCTGTACTGAAAAAATGTAACTCTTATCACACAATCATCATTCTACAAGTTTAAAGAGCGTGCCTTTTTGTAGCAAACTATTCTTTCATTGATACAATTCTTTTTCCTTTCTTTCCCTCGATGAATCAGACCCAATTCCTTTCTTTCACTCACATTTCATACTTTTCCTTTTTGTATGTTCCTTCCCTGGATTCCTAAGTATATATTGACACTTTGGGATGCAATTTCCATCAACACGGCTCACCCTTCCATCACATCCCACACTGGAAGTTTTCTGTTTTGTCCACCCGAAACCTTTAAAACGGAGTGTGCAAATATAGCAGGGGGAGGGGAAGGTGGTGGGGGAGTGGCTGGGAGAGCTTTGAGGATCAGGGGAGAATGGGGTGGGGTGAGTTACAGGGTGTTACAGGGGGCGAGGGAGAAAAGGGTGGGAGAAATTATGGGGGGAAGTTTGTGGAGGTTTAAGCATATTTTCTAGCGGTTTAGGACAGCCAGAAATACAAAAGTTTATACCTAAGAGAGAGAAAATGTGTCACGTCAGCATTTGACACACGCCTTTTGAAGGGAGGGACTAATTGCAAAAAAAAAATTGAGAGGACGCTTTAACAAAAAAAAATTTATAGGGACTAAAAGCAAAAGTCGCTAATTTTATATGGACCAAAAACATATTTTACCTGGATTAAAAACAGTCTCCACTTCTCCCCCTCCTAATTCACTCTACCTATTTGCTGATTTTAACTGTATAATTCCCAATTGTTTCCGTTTCCACCACCCTTCCTTCTTTTATGCGTCCCACCCTATCTACTTTTAACGTCCTTCAACTCCCTCCCCTTTTTACTTTTATTCTTTCCTTTTTTTTATTTCTTCCCTTTTCTTTCCTCAAATTTGTGTGCTTCAAAAAATCTCAACTAAATCTTTCTCTTCCTTTCTTGTAGTTGTAGGGCATGTTTGGTGTTACGGAAAGAAATATGGTGAAAAGAAATAGGAAAGAAATTAATAAATGAGTGGAGAAAAATAAGTAAGAGATATAAAAAATTAAAAAGTAATTCTTGTGTAAACACAAAACCTAACACTCCATCTTTATACAACCAATCACAAAATTATTACATATAAAATAAAAAATAAAAAATAAAAACTTATAAAATATTAATATATATTACAAAAAAAATCGAAAGATCAAATAGTGGTAATTGCTCCAGCGATGGGAATAGGTCGTCAGTCAACCTATCAAGGGCATGCAGCCTGGCATGTTTATGGTTTGGTAAGACCTAACTCGTTTATTAATAAGGTCAGATTAAGACTTTTTAAAAGGTATGTTTAGTTAAAGAGGTCAGGCTTCAGTACTTTGAAAAAGCATGCTAGGCTGGTCTGTTTAATATAATAATATATATAATATTAAATTAATTATATAAATAATTATATATATAATTAAAAAAACTATAATATAGTAAAAAAATAAAATATATTAACTAATTATATTAAAAAACCTGTTTATAGGTATGCTGACTTGCATGTGCTTATAGGTCTGTTGGCCTGTTTGTAAGCCT
Source organism: Sesbania bispinosa (assembly GCA_026901365.1). Lineage (NCBI taxonomy): Eukaryota > Viridiplantae > Streptophyta > Magnoliopsida > Fabales > Fabaceae > Sesbania > Sesbania bispinosa. The sequence goes on from QLOH01000596.1 coordinate 522,954, forward strand.
TGTCATGAAAATAAACTTTTAAACAAACTTCCAGGTCAACCATACTTTCAAGCTCATTAATTTATTACTTAAGTAATTAAGTCCAATCCAAAAGTCACAAATAAAAAATGTTAAAAATAATTTTATTAAATTCATATAAAAATAAAAAAACTAGGAAAACCAATAATGCATAGTTTTACATATTACATGGAGGATACAGCTCAAAATTCTTACCTCCACTACTTTTCTTTTATACTCTCTTTGGTCCATTTTCATCAGAAACATATGATTAAATCATCAAAACTAAGAAAAAACATTTGAATTAGTCGATTTTAATTATTTATATTATAAATTTATATTTTGTTCCAGCAATATCCATAACATTAAAAGATTGAAATAATGGGGATTGAATGTATCACACATCCACTTTCAAGGGAAATAAGTGAGTATTTTGTTAACATGTCACAATAAATCACGGGTATAAAAGAAACTTAGAAATTAATACAACTAAAAAAAATATTATATTTTTTATATTTAGAATAAAAAAATCACATTTTTATTTGTTATAGAATGGATCGGAGATTCGGAGATAGTATGATGCAACGACAAGAATATGGTTATGCAGTGTAGAAAAAGCAAATTCGTCTTTCGGTACCCTAAAAACTTTTGATCTTATGTAAGCAGTGTTATTCACATAAAGAGGTTGAAGCAAGAGAAAAGGAAAAAGAAAAAAATGAATAATGATATGCAGGGGCGTAACAAGGAATTTATCTTTGGGAGCCGGAATAAATTAAATATTAAAAATTATGATATAAATATTAAATAATTTTAATTAAGAATAGTAAATTTATTTAAATAAAACCCTTTGTTCCTTTCATCTGCATGAAATTTTTGAACAAACTAGAAAATTTGTTCAATAACAAATGATTTCAAAGAGTCTTTGGAATCTAAAGATAAACTAAGTCTAAGCATAAGAAGTTCAACTGTATTTTCGTTAAATCTTCTATTTAATTCAAATAATTGCAAATCGATTTTTTAGTTTTTCTTATCATGTAATTCTAAAAAACAAATTCAAATCAAACAAAATCTTTTTTAATGTTATATTATGTTACCTAGTGATATTTTATCACTTTTTTCCTATTATCTGTAATGCCCATGTGCTTCCCTTTTTGATCCTTTTACTTTTTATAGACTAATATTTCTAATCAAATATTTTTTATAAGCAATATTTCTAATCAAATCTTATATGCGATTTTGAATATTATCTTATCATATCTAAATAAGAAAAAATAATTAATATAAAAAAAGAAATAATAAAAAATTAAAACTTTTTTTTTACAAAACAAAGATAAGTAACAAAAATCATAAAGAAGTACTTAATAATATAAAATCTACAAAATTTTTAGGGGATCGAAGTAATAGTTCATAAATATATTATACGGGACCTATATAGTTAATAAAAGTTTGAAAGTTTTTGTGCAAGGGCGGTCATGGCCCTTGCTAGCCCCCCTTGGCTACGCCCCTGATGATATGTAGACACCCCAAGTTTTCAGACACTCATTGAACACCCATCATTTCTCTTTATTTCTTTCTTCCTATCACACCATATCACTCATCACTTTATCACTTATCTCTCTTCTCTTCTCGTATCTCATTAAATGTAGACATTCCATTGATGTCTCACAAGTATAACCTGGAAAAAAAAATTGAGGAGTAGTATTTTATTTTGAGCACTATAGGTATAATGAGAGAAACTTTGGTAACTAATGAAATTGTTTAGGAAGAAATTTTAAGATGGCTTCTTGCTTTTGAACATTGAGTAAAAGAAAAAGAAAAAAAAAAAGGATTTTTTCTATATTTTTTTTAATTTTAAATATCACAATATTTTCTTTAAATCAAGAAAGATATTAGAAGTTGATATTATATAGCAACCTCGTATTTAATTAAAGAACCGGATATTATATAGAAAGTTGTGACTACAATATTAAAGAAGAAATTTTCACTAATAGATACATGCATGAAACAATCTAAATTCCATGTCTATTTTAAATTAAGGAACTAGAAACAAGCACGAATTTAACATGCTCATGCCATCAGTTGAGGCAACAACAAAAGTCATAAACATAAAAACCAACGACTCATAATACTTTAAGACTATCACATCAAATGATAGTTGAGGTCTAGTGTTTTTGCCAAGCAAGCTACATTTCCACTTTGATGTGCACACACCATATATTTATACCTGAATAAATGTGACAAAAACCATTATCAACAAGATACTTTGGCAAGTGCATATGATGTTTTGTTGCATTCAATGATAAATCAGAAAGTTCCTAAGTTATAAGCATATGGAAAATTTTACCTCCACACCCCAAATATTGGGGTGTGGAAATGTAGGGAAGAGAAAGAAAGGAAGAAAAATAAGGGAAATGCAAAAAAAACTGTAAAAAATGTTGCAACTGTTATGATGGGAAATGAAGTGAGGTAGAAAAAAATGAGGTGAGTTATAGAGTGTAAAATAATGAGTGTGAAAAAATCAAAATTCCAAACATATTTATATATACTGACCAGAAAGCATATCAGCGTCCACATTGGTTGGAAACCCTCATGCGACAAGTTTTTTGACGATATTCATTCTTTTTAGACCTAGAAATTTTGCTTGTTGGACTTTCAGTTGATCTATCTCCTGAAGTTGATATTTTCCTTTTGCCACAATCATTCTTCTTAGAATCATTGTTATTCCTTGTTGGAGTCGATCCCCTTGGAATTGATCTCTCTCCTGATGTTGGGTTTTTCTTTTTGCCACCAACATTCTTCTTTGAATCAATGCTATAGGTGTACATAAATCACCACAAATTAATTAATAAACACACCCGTAAAAGAATTTTTTTTTAAAAATGGTAAAAAGTAATTTTAGAACTCTAATAGATAGATAGGTAGGTAGGAAGAATAATCAACTTTAAACCATAATTTCCTCTAAATGTTTGAAAATGTTATAGTAGATTATCACATTTTTTATCTTAGATGAATTTTTACTATACCTTTTTTTCAATGCTTCTTGAGCCTTGCTTATGTCTTTATCTGTTGCCTTATTCTTAACAAGCTCATTTTGCTCCAAGTATTCAATTCGGCAATCATCGTACTCAACCTACATATCTCCAATTAATTTTTAGTGAACAATGTATAATTAAAATCTAATATATATTGTAGTAAGTCAACATCTTAAAAAGTTTTATAAGATAGTAATTAAATGTGGTCTTGTGTTAACTAATGTTATTGGGATCACAATTTGCCGTGAATAAATGATAGCAATATTTGGCCTAACTATAGTATAATAAGAATGTTTAGTGTAACTAATATAATAAATAAATCTATGGAAGATACACATTAACCAATGCATGCACTACAATTGATCCTCAAGCTTGAGCTAAAGAACTCTTACCTTGAACAAATTATTTTTGTGGTCATAGGAATCAACAGTTCCGAGAGTTCTAACTCCGTCAAATTCCTTGCAGACATAGAAACCAATGAATTGTCGAGGCTTGACTGGTTGGTAATAAGTAGGACTGACGATCACTTTTTGTTTAGGCTTTTTCTTTGTGGCGACATCCTTCTTTTTCTCCTGTGAGAATAAATCAGGCAAAATATAATAAAATTCCTTGCAAGTAAATTTAACATATTAAACCAGAGAAAAAAATTAAAATGTGTAGCATTTGGTATCAAAAGCATGCATACACAGACAACTTTGTGTTTAGCATTTGTCTTTTCTTGTTTTTCATTCTCATCATTAGGTGCAGTAACTTCAATTGGTTCAGAAATATTTTGAGAAATGTTGGCAGCTCCTGTAACTTCAATTAGTCCAGAGTTTATTGGAGAAATAATGTTGGTATCTCCAACGGGATAAGCACCACCTTCAACAAATAAAAGAAATTAAGTTTAGAAATTAGTAAGACGACAAAGTCTACATAATATGTGTGTTTGTGGTGTGAAATATGCATTAAAAACTAAGACGCCATTTAGGGAGATTGAGAGTTTAAAATTTTTATTTTTTAAAAATTTAAATCAAGTTTTTATAACTGAAAACTACACACATTTTCTGTGGTTTTTAAAACGAACGTTTTCAAAACCACAAAAAAAGTTTTTGGTTGTAAAAACTTCATTAAAATCTTTAAAAGGTAAAACTCGCAACCTCCTTAACAATGAGTAAATCCTTTCTGATATTCAGTTTACCCTTTTTTTTATTTTAATCATGCTTTAAAAAAATTATTTCTATATTAATCTTATGAAATTTTTGGAGGTTCATTATTTTTTATCACCTAATCAATAATAATTGGTATCACAAGGGAAATCAATCATTCTCTAAATTTCAAGTTTAAAATCATTTATCTAATTTTCTTACTATAGGAAAAAATTAAAATAATGAGTTCAAAATATAGAATTTCTGTTTTTACATATATAGATTCATAATTTACATAATGTATAGAATCATATTAATAAAGGAATTTTTTTTAGAAAAAATACGAGTAGTTTAAAATTGTATAGATTAATCATGAAAAATGATATAGAAATAAGTAAAGAATAATTTACCTTCAATGTCCAAGTGTTGAGTTTTGTTACCGTCATTCAATTTCAGGTGAAGCTTTGGAAGATCACCCTAAACAAAATCATATCCACCCAAAAAAAATACAAAAAAAACCTAGATAATTAGTTTGACAGCTTGATGTATGATATAGGATTAACCAGTAGAGGAAAAAACCCATAACATAAATAAAAAGAAAGCAAGCTATCGAAAACCAAGCTATCAAATCTATCCAATTTTAGTATTTTTATTTTACTATTTATATATGTTTAGGTTATTACGCCTAACCTCGCCTTGCATAGTTACATTTTCAAATTTACTTACTTAGATATTTTTGTTGTGCATTTAAGTATTCATTATAAATCTAAAATATTCCAAAAATAAATTCAAAAAACATTACATAAAATGATAATTAACGGTACATCAAAATCATGTATGCTTAGTGAGATGATTGTAATTAATTTGAATTATTGTTAAACTTGAAAAAAATACAAATACATAAATAATTTTAAATTTTCCATAATTTGATTTTTAATTTTCACCCTACCGTTTATAGTATTCAAATCTACAAGCACTTGAATATTTGTGTCCAAGAGGAGTGCTAGGAACACACTCTTTTGAACACTCTCCCAAATACACTCCATGTGATTGGTTAAAATTCACATGGGTCCCACCAAATTCGTGGGTCTCACTCCCAAGTGGTGGACAGTGTCCGAATCGATATTCTTAGAGATTTCTTTATATTCTTTCTTATATTCATGTAATGGAATAACTACCTTAAGTTGGTCAACAGTGTCCGAATCGATATTCTTAGAGATTTCAGTTGAAGAAGCGGTGCCTAAATCAATGAACAAAATAAAAGTTAGTCAAGTGAAATTAACATTAAATATAGAAACTTATTATATAAACTTAATTCCTTAAAACAATCTTACGGTCTGTTTGGTTTGAGGAAACGTTTTCTGTTTTCATTTTCTGTTTCCATTCTGTTTTCTGTTTTCTGAAATTTTACAAAGGAAAAACTGGAAATGCTGAAAACAGCAAATTTTAGTTTCCAGCATTTCCAGTATTTCCTTTGTAAAATTTCAGAAAACAGGAAACAGAAAATGGAAACATGAAATGAAAATGCAAACCAAACAGGCCATTAGGTAGCAACACAGACCAAAATATTGTCATTTCGAACTATTTCAATGAGGTAACATTCTCGCATATCTTAACAATTATTGTGCAAAATTATCTATGCAAAACATTGTGTGTGTGTGTACACACGTAAAAAAAAATAGTGCAACTACAAGCAACATTTAAGGTACAACCTTATGGATATTGTAATAATAGTGGTTGGTTTAATAGACTTTAAAAATAAATGTCTAAAACCTATCTATATGATTTTTTAACCATCTAACCTATAAAGTCTTACTTTTTATTTTTTTATCTAATATAATGTTGTCTCTTTATATTTTCACTAGGTGATATAAGGGAGAGCTATAATAAAATAAAAGTGTATATTATTCAAATAGAATGAGTAAACACATTTAAGGACTATTATACAAAAACCATAGATGACTTATATTATGAGAGACACATATATTCTACTCTTTCTCGAGTATGTTAAATAAAAAAAGACCAATGCAAAGTATGACTAGCCCTGAAGAAATAGGTAGCGACTTGAGCAACAAAGAGAGGGTTTGAGTAAAGAAAGACCATCCCCCAAGGTGCAATGTCCATGTTATCATACAATATACCATAATGTTTGTTAAAGGCTTAAAGCCATAGCCATTATCACTTCATCCAAATTAAAACTATTTTGATTGTAAGACAAGTGGTGAAAAATGGAGCATACATGCATCAGCGAGAGGGAGGAGGAGGAGAGAAAAAGAAGCAAAGTAGTGAAAGCAATGGAGGTAAGCTTGTTGGACAGAGAAATGAAGATGGTGGGTTGTGTCATGATTGGATGTACAAAACTGGTTCAAATTGATAATACGTAACTAAGATAAAATGCATGCATGAGTGGTTTTGACCTGAACTAAGTTAAAAATAAGTCAGTTGATCAAGGTAGTACTTCACAAAGGTGGTAATTGAAGAAGAAGTAGAAGAGGGTGCGACCATGGTGGGAAAATGATGTAAATTTCGAGTGGTTGTATGTGCGAAAGGAAAAATACCATCATATAAACTCTTTTTTTTTGTGTTAAGGTGGAGAGAGGAGGACGACAGAAAGATTAAAAAGGAAAAGAAGAGTGAGAAATAGGAAGAATGGGAAGTTATGTGATGGAAAAGAAATAAGGGGATATAAAGAAAAGGAGGTAGAGAATGAGTTATAAGGGAAATAGAGTATAAAAACCAGGACCGTGGGACATTGTACCTCTAGATTTTGAACATTCAAACAGTAGTTATGTAGGTCAAATTTATTTTACAAGTGTAATTCATGTTTTCAAAAAGTAACACAATTGCACGTATAAAAACCAGGAATGTGGGACATTGTACCTCTAGATTTTGAACATTCAAACAATAGTCATGTTGGTCAAATTTACTGCACAAGTGTAATTTCTGTTTTCAAAGTAACACAACAGCACCCATAACTTAAAAGAGAGCTGAAAATTGTACTTGTACAACATTTTTGGTACAACAAAGAGAGTGGTAGGAAGAGAAGAGACATAAGTGCGAGTAAGATAGTTGATGTGATAGAAAAAGATAAAGGGAAAATAATGTTGTAGAAAAGTATTATAGGAATAGTATAACTAACCTAAAATCCATAAGACAAGATACCTCATAACAATTATTCCATCACAAACACTTCTTAGAAGACTTACCTTATTCATTATTTTAATGTATGGTGAGAATTATGAAGAAAACATTGGGGGGGAAGAAACTAAGTGTTAATGAAGAAAAAAGGTAATCGAGAAAGGATTAAATGTTAACTAATGAGTTTTTTCTAAATATTAGGAACTTTAATATGTTCAAATATGTAATGACTAAGCGATAGATTTTGATAAATTAATTGATGTTTCTTACAAGCCATCCATGAGATAGGGTTGGGTCTCTTAACCCTTGAGTTTGTACAACCATAAAAGCTTTTAAATATAAATGTCTAAGTTCAATGGTTGTGATATGTGGGTCTCATAAACTCAGGGGTGGTTGTTCATAGGTTACGAGAGATACATTTAATAGTTGCATTAGGTTGACAAGTTAGGCTCAAGGGAGGACAATGAGGTGTAAACTACTATTCTAAGTTCATGAATGTTTTTTGGTTGCAAAAAAAAAAGTGGATGGTCCATGACACAACTGACATGGTTTAGGCTTGTCACTGAGCAAAAATGGCTTAAAAGCGTTGAAAGACGTTCTCTTTAGGAGTTTCTAGCAATTGGATTTGTTTTTTGGAACTGTGTAGCGTGTTTGCAGGTTTGGTATTTAGGTTTTAGTATATTAGCTCTTGAGAAGAAAAAAATAAAAAAAAAACACAAAAACAATGAATTATTATCAGCACATAAATTCAAAGTTTATATCATGAAAAATTCATATCAGCGGTGAAAAAATTCAAGAAAAAGAAATTTTATAACATATAATCAAGCTGATTAACATAAAATGAAAAGTATTTAGGGCTAAAGAATAATTCACCTCGAATGTCATTGGCATTGGTGGTACAGAATTCACTCGCAACAACTTGACTCATTTTCAAATGAAGATCTTGAAAGCCCTGAACAAAAATCAACACAAAACAATTCTATATTGTTCAATGGCTAGATATGATAAAAACTAGCAAATTAAATTAAAAAATATAAAAGAGGGATTCTAAACCAGTTATAAAATTGCTATCCAAAAGCTTTTATCTACACACCTGAGATTGAGAAAGTAAATTTCGAATGAATCCCTTGAGAGTAATGCCTTTGCCGATCTCTACAGTGTTGTAAAAGAGAATTGGAAACCGACATTTATCAGTACATTTCAAATTATTCAACGAATGACACCTCAGATTCATGCAAACTCTAAACCCAATGATTTATCTCCACGTGTATGGTCTTTTTATTTTGTTTGTAATAAAGTTATAAATCCACATAATTTTCAAATATTGTTGCCTTGTCAGTACTTCTTTTGTGAGTTATCCTTTTGCCCCTTAGGATTGGAAAACATTATTCCTTATTTGGTAAAACCCAAATTATTTTGTTCAATTCATAAATAATTAAATATTTTTCTTTTTAATTCAGAGGTAGTTGTAAATTTGACTTGTAAAAGAAATCAATGGTTCATACATTTATGCCAATTAAATTTCACCTTCAATGCAATCTATCCATTTTTTATTTTATATACTTGTCCAATTTAAATGTTGCAATTAAAATCTTACTATATATATATATACCTTTTTTATTTGTCTTTCCAAGTTTATTTATTTAAGAATATTCCTTATTTATTCATGTAATTTTAAGAAAATTAAAAGCTACCTTTTTAGTAGAGAATAAATTTAGATTTTAAATTAATGCTATATTTTTTTTATTGTTAAGGTTAAATATGTTTTTAGTTCTTGAAATATAGCCAAGATTTAGTTTTAGTCCCTATAATTTAAAATTCGTGGTTTTGATCATTCAAAAATTTGAAAAGAAACTAATTTAGTCCTTATTGCACAATTTTGCTTCAGATTTTGTTAAGGATATTTTTTTTGCTAAGCAAAGAAAAAATAAATAAAATGAAGTACAAGAGGTACTTCAACCCATATACAAGTATTAAATTGTTTGAAATGCAAACAGTGAACCGAATCCAAGAGACTAACTACCAAAAATCACCAAGTTACCTAAATGTAAAAAATAAATCCTTATATGTATTCCACCAAACAACAAGGCAAAGCCACTCAAACACCCCTGAAGCAAGCTCTTGCACACGCTAACAAAAACAAACCAAAACTAGGAAAGCCAAAAATTAGGCTCACGTCCACTGGAAGCTCAATAAACAAACCATTGATTTAATAGAATACTCTCCCAATGCTAAAATAGGACACACCAAAGGATAAGGCCGAAGACACTCATCCACCACCCACTACCCTTCCAGAACGATATCAGAGCAGCAATTCAGCTAATGCAGAAAAAAAATGATCTCTAATCTAGCCGCAGAAACTAGTAAAAAAGGATAGGGATTAACAAAAACCCACACCAATGCTAGTAAAGCAATACGAAACTAGCACCAGAGCAGACATACACCATATACAACATTACATAGTCTTGAAAAAATTCAGGCAAGAACCCAGATCTATATACCACATCGAGAAAGGAAACATGAAAGCACGACCTTTAGCTCTTAACCACCTCCAGGATCTAATTTTAATTAAATCTAGAACATCACCAGACTCCAAAACTTTGTTTAAGAAAATCTGTTCGTTTCGAGCTAGCCATAAGGACCAAATCACCGCTAACCAAATCAAGGTCCACCACAATCTATTTTGGGCATTGCATTGTGATAGCCCAACAAAGTGAATGAAATTCTACAGGCAATCATTATTCATCACAGAAGAAAAACCACACCAATCCATACAATGCACCCAAACACGGTAAGAGAAATCACACTCAAACATCAAATGAGAAGTGGTCTCAATAGCCTATCCACACCAAGCACAGTCACCAGAAGAAACTTGAAGTGATGTCCTTCTTATTAAATTTTGTTTTGTAGGAATTCTATTCAACAACGCTTTCCGCACAAAACCCGAGACCTTAGTTGGAACTATTTTAGACCAAAGAATCTTTTGCATTAGAAACTCTACATAAATAGCATCATTTATAATTATTTTTTTATGCTGACTTAACTGAATAAATGCCTTCCGGGTCCACACGCCAACGCCAACAGTCTGTTTGCTCTTCAAATAAGACCACCGATTGGACTTCAAGTGAGAGTTGCGCTAGCAAATCACACTCCCATTGAAATAATCTCCTACGCCATTACCAGTTCCACGTCCACCCCCTCTCACTTCTAACTAACATATTTGAACCAGTCACTTTTTTATCACCAGCAATAAGGAAAAGTCTAGCATAACGATCACAGAAAGGCTCACCACCACACCATGAGTCCTTCCAAAATAGAGTATCTACCCCATTCCCCACCATCTTAATACGACAACTCGAGAACAAATCCAAATGTAGATTACAGTTAGACTCAATTGACCATAAATCAGACCACCGACTAGATCCCTTAGTTCTCACCCCCCTCAGATCTATAATCCTCTCCCCATAAATGGATGTTAAAACCCTATGACATAGCATTCCCTTTTCCACAAACCGTCTCCATCTCCATTTTTCTAAGAGAGCTAAGTTAAAATCTCTCAGGTCCCATAATCCCAATCCCCCATGACACTTCTCTCTACACACATCTTCTCATGCTACCCAAGGTATTTTCCTAGCTTCACCAGTCCCACCCTAAAGGAAAGATTTAAAAAGAGAATTGAGATAAGAAATGATACCTTTTGGGAGCCTTGAAGAAAGAAAGGAAAAAGATCGGTGTGGAAAGAAGCACCAAACGCAAAAGGACAATACGATCACTGAAAGACAAAGACTTACATTTTCACTGTGACAACCGTTTCTTCACCTTTTGTATAACTGGAGCCCAAGTCTTCTTTCTGCTAGTATTGGCCCCAATTGACAGGCCTAAATAGGAAGAAGGGAAGGAGTCCAATTTGCAATTAAGAAATTGAGAAGACACCAAGTCTTCTTTCTTTTTTGTTAAGGATTAACTAAAATTTTTTATCAATAAGGACTAAAAAATGGTGTTTCAATTTTTGAGGGACCAAATCCACCAGTTTTGAATTCCAAGGACTAAAATCAAATATCCACTATATTTCAGGGACTAAAAACATATTTAACCCATATTGTTATTATAAATACTATAATTGTTAATATGATTACAAATGTCATTATTATTAATGTTATAATTGCTATTTTTATTACTACCATTGTTGTTTCTATTACTATTGCTATTATTATTATTGTTACTATTATAATTGTTATTGTTATTGTTATTATTATTATTACTGTTATTTTTATTATTGTTTTTTGTATTATTATTATGTCCCCATATTGAGGTTCCTTTTGTTGTGTCATTAATATCTATGAACAATCTATATCGAAATCACTATATGCTTCCAATTATTTGAAGATTGTTTAAGCGCTTAATATTTTCATTTATGTCATTGTATTGAGAGTAAGTTTCAATTAACTTAATAAAGTATTTTTGTGGTGAAAGGGGAGGAGTGAGATAGTTAGAGAAATGTCTTTTTAAAAAATGTATAAGAGGTAGAAATAACAAAAAAGGAAGTGGAAATAACAAAGGCCCGACATTCAAAAGCAATGGGTCTCTTTTTAATTTTTCTTTTATTATAGTCTAACTGTGTGTTTCCCGTTAATATTTTTACGATGTGTCATGTTTGTCAGTAAAGTGTCCATAGTGGCACAAAAATGACGTGGTTTTATCAAATTTATAGTTTAAAAAGGCTTCAACTCCAATAGTCGTATGTTTCCATATTCTCTGCTTTTCTCTCTTCTCCCCTTTTTTCATTGGAATGTCTTAACCTCAATGACGTTATTTTTGTACCATGATGACAAACAGTGTGACACATTACAAAATTAATGGAAAACACACAGTTGAACTATAGTGAAAGAAAAAGTAAAAAGTCAGGAACTATATTGGGATTTTCTATTTCTTAAAGACTAAATTGCATGACCGTAAAAAAGTGAGGAATCGATTTGCTAGTTTACTTATTCATTCTGATTTACTATTTTTTTCTCAACATCTCTTGCTCGACCTTAATCTTTCATTCTTTCTGGTTTTTAATATTTCATTGTTTCTCTTTTAAATCTTTCATCCTCTCCTCTTCAATCTGGTTGATTATAAACAATAACTTGATTTTACACTATACTCTTCAAATTAAGAGTAAAGAAAAAATAATGTTGGATAAAATGGGTAATGAAATGTAACCTATATACGACTAATTTTTTAATGCACAAATGCTGCATCGTGCTTTCATTAAGCGAGTTGCTTATTGAAAAAAGTTAGATAAAAAATGGATGCTTCCAGCAACAAGATCGGAGCAACAATTGAGCAGTTATGCAACACTTAAAATTACAATTACAAAAATATTTATCCTGAACTGCAAACTAAGCAGAGAATTCGTGCTGCGAACACGTGAGAAAACAAGCAAAAAACTAAGAGGAATATTCAGAAAAAATGTACAAATCACAGTAAATGACCTTTTGGTTTCTTTTTCTTTCAGGGGCTCATTAAAAGAAATGCCCCAATGCCGCTATGGAAAAAGAATTTCCGAGAAAGGATTACACTCATCCCACCAGCTATCCCACAATCATACCTCACATTGGGCCTATCATTTCAATCACATTCCATTTCACGACTCGCCTTTTTACTATACATCTTAATTACACACTACAAGCTGCTTCACATATTTACATCAAAGGAAAAAAAAACAGTAGACTTCTCTGACAAAATCAAAATATTCTCCCCCAGTCACCCAAAATACAAGACCGCGGGCAACATTTGCTTTCTCCTTTCCACATCCAGCTTTCTTCACAGATGCTTCACCTACCAAGTCAACAGACGGTACTCTTCACGCATATAGCTTGTTAGCCCTCTATGTGCGGTGTGGTCTTATCTTTTCTTGCTCAACCTTGTTTGCCCTGTTTCAATGTGGCCAGCATTCTTTTGCAATTTTCACAGATTATGAACATGAATCCGTCTTGTAACAATTGAGATCCACTCAGAAGCCAATGTTAGGATTCAACAACTAAAGGCTGGCCAAAATCTTAAGTCACCACAATTAACCATCATTTCATTGGTTTCACCCCTGATTTAATGAACCTCGCAGACTCTCATCAGGTAGTGTCCAGGAAAGCAAATGCCCTCCCGAATCCCCACTTAATAACTGTTTCAGGTCAGCTGAGAGGTGAAGGGCAGTAACCGGATGCTTATGGATCTTAAGCACTTTGCGTAGGATCAATCTGTATTCCGGTTCTTTTGAACCGAGATTTAACCCTCCCAACCCACTAGAACCTGATTTGCTGAGAGAGCTATCTGGGTCAGAGCAGTGAACCATTTGCCATACCTTGATAGCTCCACTCTGATGACCTGTTGCATACCACTTCATGTCCAGCCAATCAGAAAATGTACTGCTCGTCACTGAGAGAATAGAATCAGATGGCAATTGCGATGTGTTGATCATTGCCAGGCAATCCCCATTAATACTCCAAACTGCCACAAGAATACCAGCTGCTGTAACAATCTCTCCAGTCAAGTCGTTAACAAAAATTGCTGAAACTGGTGCTGGGAATTCTGGGAGCTGCCGTACAAATACCATGGAGCAGAGATCCCATATAATAACTGTGCAATCATCTGATCCACTCACAATAAGCATGTAAGGCTGGCTAACTTGAAGGCATGTGATTCTGGCTGTGTGCCCACTAAGTGCCTTCTCCAACTTCAAGCGCCATAAGGCTCGGGGCCCAAACTTACTGAGCCTCCAGACATTAACTAGCCCATCATCAGCCCCAGTAACCAAAATCTGACCATCATGGCTAGCACTAGCACACTGAATTTGATTACCTCCATGTAAATTTTCATGTGTTGAAAGAAGTCTATCTTGTTCATAGCTCAAAAACCTCAAGCTACGATCAGGAAAACCCCAAGCAACATATTTGGTATATGTTCTCGGTTTAAGCAAATTGTTAGTTCCCGCTATGAGAATTTTATCATTGATAGTAACAATTTGAGTGATAGGTGAAGAACTCTTGCGAATCTCATGTGGAGCAAGATGACTGGAATGTTTAAGGGGGTGGGGAGGAAGTTTTCTGTCAGTTCGCCTTTTTACGTGGGCCTTGAGGAACAGTTGCTTTGGTGTCTGCCCAAAATGATTAATTTGTGCTAGAATGGATGCTTTCATTGCAGGATCTGTAACTGAGTCTATGTCCACACTCCCTTCATAGGTATAATGATAGAACACATTGACAGCTTCCTCAGCAGCCTGTCCATTGTACAGAAAAAAATAGATATTAGGAACAGGAGAAGAAATCTCCTGAAATAGAAAATGAAGGCAAAATTAGCGTGCTTGTTAGTAACATTTATTGACCCAATAATCAAGAAATGTTGTTTCACTGTAGTCAATCAATGTGGAAATGCATGTGATGTAATATCTAAAGGTTTGGCTAAGGATTTAATCAATGAGTAATTAAAGATTAGTGATCAGTACAAAAAGCATGGCCAAAATCAAGTGCCAATGCGTAGGATTGCATGATTTTACCTGCCAAAACATTGATGCGACTCAAGATGATAATATAGCACTTCAAGGCCATCGACAGAATGGACGCAATTATAGGCTTAGAACTTTTACAGAAGGTTGTGCAGTGCTAGCAATAAAATAATTATTTACCGTACATTTTGAAATTAAAAAAAATATATCTTTCATTACGAGAGTCCACCATGGTTATGCTCCACAACAAACAACATCAGAGGCTTCCACAGAAATAAATTTATGTAAATGATTAAACAAGGCGACATTAGATTGTAGAGCTAAACATTCAACAATAAAAATGAATGAAATATTTAACAGCAATAATATAAGATTCAGAAATTACAAGAACAGCCAAACAAGACAGGGGACAAGTATCTATACAGCAAAACGAAACCCACCTTCCCTCTTTGCTTATATCCAAAAATGAGGTCTATCCAGTGATGCAAATTTTCTGAGACATAATTAGATTCCAGAGCTTCCCTATGATTCCTGATGAACTCTCGAGCACTACCTTTTGCCCACGGAGGTAGGATAACATCCCCAACCTGAAAGAAACGCCACAATAATTAAATTTACTAGTCACTTAATCTGCGTTTTGGTTCTTGGAGACTTAAATTAGCAAGTATATATTGGCACTAGGATAACCTTCTCGCCAGACTGTTTCTCTCCCAAGTCAAGATTGAATCGATTCTCCAAGAACTCGGGCATGTAGAAAAATTCTGGAATCAATTCCTTCACATCAGATGTGTTTCCCTTCCCAGCAGCACTTAACCAAGTATCCCTTACACTATTGAAAAGGCGATCAGCATGGTCAAACTGGCCACCCTGAAGTTTTTGATTCTCTGCACTGAATGGGGGCAGACGGAGAAGATAGAATAGGACAATCCCAGCACTAGAATAATGAGATCCATAATGGAACTTTGGGACCTCTGGATCATCCCAGCTCTCGTATCTAATAAAAAAATGATAAAGTTGATGTGATACATTGAATCAGAGAAAATGCAAGAAAGGGAAATGAGAGGTTGAGAGAAATGTTACAATATAGTTGGGTACTGTACAAAACTTTGTTTTTATAGACTAAAACCCTGTTAAAGCTTAACAGAATCAGTTAACTGACTCAACAGTTATAACAGTAATTGAGTCACTAATCAGCATTAATTACTACAAGCAGAAAATACCAGTAGTAGTACACTAATATACATGAAAAGAAGGGCGAAACTGTCTGCTAAGATCAGGTGCCGTGGATGCAATTATCTGTTTTTCTATGATATAATTATTATAACATCTTAACTCAGGGATAAGTGTATAAAACTACAAGTTTCTTGCTGATGCCTCCTTCCTGAATATTATAATTGTAGTATATGAATGCCCCACCTTTTTAATTCTGTTTGAATGGATAAACATTTTGTTTGCATGCTTCTTGGAACTCAGCAAAACATTTAGCAAATAACCCCCAGCTAATGATTGCAAACAACATGTCATTTATAATGAAAGAAAAATTGCTACATAAGACAATCAAGATTGTATTCAAAAAGACCAACCTTTTTTTAAATTCATCTTCACCTTCAGGTGTCTGACAACCCATTGGCTTATCAAGCCTGCGAAATGTTTTTGGGTTGGATAAATCAAGATTTTCACTCTCATAATCTGCAAGGACCCATGGAAAGACTGGATATTGGGTAAGATCACTATATCCACGTCCTGCCAAGGTGTTAAGATGCATGAGGTACTGGAAATTGCTTATTTCTCCATTTTGCCACCTCTTTGAAAAGGATTTTGCCATTATCTTGAAAAGACGGCTGCCCTCATTGCTTTCTTGTTTTGATGATCCTGAAATAGTTGTGTCCAACCTGATACAATGCAGACAAACTATGTCAAAAACCAAAAAAGGGAGCACACACAAAGTTGTATGGCACAACAATAAAGAATATAAAGATGAACAGCAATTGGGTAATTGCATATATTTCAAGTCCTTAGATTTTTTGTGCTACAATTCATCATTAATATGGCAGGATAAATGCATAGGTCAAAAACTAAAAATAATTTCCAAAGAGCTAAGCTACTAAAAGTTTCTATATGCACTAAAAATATGACACACACATAGAAAATCGACAATAAAAATGCAGTAACAAATTATTAAAGCCAATAGAAATAACTCTTACATGCTATTCCGCGGAAGATTTATGGCAACTAGATTTTTAAACACTTCTTCTCTCTCCTTTTTGTGGAAGACCAAAAGATCATTACATCCATCCATGCTAAATATTTCAATAGCAACTGGGCGAAGCTGGTAATCACGCTTCAAAATCTCATGAACACTATCAAGCTTCCACATGCGCCAAGGATGAGGTAAGTTACCACTGCTATGTACTTTCTCCTTTCCCCAAGCACCGCCACTATAGGCCCACGCCCTTCCCCCAACCAATGACTTAGCTGTTGAGCTCCATGACAAAGTTGATTTGGATTGAAAATCTACACTGCCAGTAACATCTTTCTTAACGCCCAAAGCTTGATCAATAACTGAAAGTTCATCTTCACATTCCTTCTCACAAAAGCAACCAGAGTCATCGATATAGAAGTTTTCGATCACATACAAACATAACTCACCTATCAGGAATATACCATCATGTTTGTCAAGACCTACAACCCGTTCACAGTTATATTTAAATCGTATTTTCTCAAATGGTTCCAGAAAAGGTCTGATTAAGTATTCACCATTATCATGCAGTTCTTTATCAGATTTATCATCGGAAATCTTAACATCATCAACTTTCACAGAAGATGATTGCCTTGGAGATCCCATATCAGATCTTCCTTGTGTGCTTTCTTCTATTGGGACTGATATTGCACTAGACTTGGCACCAAGCTCAAGTGCAGAATGAAGGCTTGCTTCATTTATGCTACTAGCCTTGTCATCATTCCACTCATTCTTCTCAGAAATTGCATCTTTGACACTATCCATCTTATTAAAGAAAGGTTCAAACAGCTCACCATCTGAACCATTCTGTTTGTCACCATCAGTCAACAGTTGAAAATAAGGTTTTGCATCTGATGCATCAGGACCATTTTCAATTTTTCCTTTAGACAACTCTGGTTTCTCTAATTCAAACTGTCCATCAAGAATATTCTGTATGGTATCAATTTTGAGTTTGCAGCACTCAAGTTTTTTCCGCATTCGATACGGACCTTCAATAGGACAGAGCTGCCATTCTGGCTCTTCTGTCAAAGAGGATTTACTGAGCGGGAATATCCCTCGTTCATGCACAAGTTGTTGTAGATGGCATTGCCACTCACTCTCAGCATGTAGAATCCACCCATACTTATCTTGCCTAACAACTCTCAACTCAGTGGACATTGCATCACGAACTAAATCCAGTGCATATCTTCGCTCATTTACCTGCTCCCAGTGTCTTAAATCCAATTTTGCAGCTTCTCGAGATTTCCTTCCCACTTCCCTCTTACGACGACCTTCCATCCCTTTTATTCTCACTCCTGGAAACTTTGCCGATCCAGCAATATACTGCACCCACATAATGCCAGCACACTGCTCCAATACCTTATTCACAATTTGTTCAGTATTCTGATACCACTCAAAAAACTCAGATAAACTTCTAGTTAATAATTTATCAAAACCACCATGAAGTACATCAAGTTGCTGCCCTTGATTGGGTTTAGAAACAAGCAAGTCTTCTAATGCAGCCCTCCTATGTACCAGAAGATACTTGAACACATCTACGGTATTATTCTGTACATTTTGTCTTTTATCACAGAGAAGAGATACCAGATTCACACAGAGACAGCAATTAAGATCAGTATCAGTATTGCTGGGACAGAATATAATTCTTCTATGAGCAACCAATAATTGCAAGACTGTGCATATGTCAATTCCTGAATCATCTTGAGAGGAAGTTGGGGACAGTTTCTTTTTAGGTTCAGCAAGCAAACCCAACCGTGAGAGAAGATCGTCTTCACCAATACTGACTAAAAACAATGGGAGGAAGCAATATAATATCATTCGATTAGTGTTTTTAAGAATCGAATGAATATAAGCCTCAAGTTGCTTACTTCCTCTTGCAATTGATAAGAGCCTCTTTCCACCAGGAGCAGCTTCTTCAATTCTACCATCTTTGTTTGCCAATTGTAACATTGATAACAAAAACTCAAGAGTTTTCAGTACCCCTGAAGGCTGAGGAAAAGCACCCATGTATACACGGTCCACTATCATCCAGCACAAAGCATCCAAATTTGAGGACCAGCGAATCTTATCCAATTTTTTCTCATCTTCTTCATCATCACGCAACAGTCGCCTTTCAAGGAAGTTTATAAATCTACTCAGGCACAGGCCTTGGAAAACCAACACAGATTCACTATCAGCATAGAGAGGAACATTTTCCAAGATGTTCTCTATGATCTGTGATGCTTTCACCTGCTCTGTCACAAAATCAGAAAGGACTTCTGCAATGAAATCTAACACGGCAGTAGCTCCTGCGGAACATGGACCGCCACCATATCCAGAATCATTTATATCCAAAAGCATTTTTGAGGTTACAGCAATGTAAGCATTTGCAGCAGATGGCCCTTGAGAACTAGACTTCTGGTTTGAAGATGGATCAAACTCCCCAGCAGACATGGTAGAATCAAAAGAAGGGGTGGCAGTTAAGGGAGATTTGGCTTCATTATGGTTTGCACTTCCCAGCCAAGATGCCAATGCAACAACTGGTGATGAAGAAGGTGTAAGGGGAATTCTAGAACTGGACTTTTCTGAAAAAACAGGAGAATCTGGCACAGCAAAAGATGCAGAACTCTGGGAATCTGTTGGCAGGGAAATCTCTATATTGCCTTTGATACTGTGAAAGCTGAACTCATGTGCACTGGAAGTGACAGAGCCTTGATCAACATTATCACCATCCAAGCTCTGAACAGTTTGTATATCTTCACGGACAGATTTATTTGACTCCAGCTCAGATACAGTAACATTATTCTCTGGTCTCTCAGCAGCCAGAGAGTTCGCTGGTGCAGTCATTTCATCGGAACTTGTACTTACCTGCCCTTGGGGAAAGCTTCCAACACTAATAGAGGTTTTGACAGACTGATCCTGATCCATAGGCAAGCTAGAAAATGTATTTTGGGAACTGCAAGTATCATCACCATCATTCAAGGTTTTCTCTTCAGTCACTGCAGAGAGTTCTTTAGCCATTTTAACAGCATGTGCAGCCCTGTAAGCACAAGAGGTTTAGTTCAATAAAAAGAACCCATTTCATGTAATGTAATGTAAGTTGTCAACCTATAGGTAGGAAATCAAAGACAAGTAATGCAAATCAAATACAAAGTTGTCAACCTGCAGAGAGTTCTTTAGCCATTTTTTTCTACCAAAAAAAAAAAACTAACCTCACACAAGAAAAATATAGGTCAATGCAGCTTTCAAGAAATTCTGCACGTCTACAAACAGCAGTAAAGGGGGGACACATCTTAGCCAGATCAACCATAAATCTTAGCACTGAAGTTGCAGCAGCAGGGGCTGATGCCTCTCCACCCATAAGGCGAGCAGCATATGTCTTGTGCATCAGAGCCTCCCCCTGGAGCTCACCGGCCATGTCTGAATTTCCCTCTACAAGCTCAGCTACAAGGCTCGCACCAACCTGGGAAAGATTACCAGTTTGGTGGGCAAGCATTGACTGCATGCTTACTCTATCAAAAGTAGTTTTACCCATTGCAATCACAGAATCCAACAATTCTACAAACTTAAGTTCTATGTAACTTCCATCACTTGGCATAAGGGCATGAAAGTCCAACATGCGAACCTCTGGTAACCTAGGATAAACTGGCTTGCCAAATATCAAACAGAACAAAATATAATAGATGTCTGGGGAATCATAGAAACTGGGAAGCACCTGAACTAAACCTTGATATCCTCCACCAGTGCGAAATTTAAGTGCAAATGTTGGAGAAGAAGTAAGACACACACCAAGTAGAGTCATGATCCATCTCATACTTGATGGATGAACTGCCTCATCAAGAAAATATGTGATTAACTTAGAAGAAACAACTTTATGCCACTGCTCAAGCAACTCTTCTGATTTAATAGTGACTTGCAGATCAATAAGCATCTCTAGTAACATATTTCTGACAATTACATGTTTCCCCATTGACTCTCTCATAATTGGACGTTGTGGAGCCAAACCTGGTGGATCAAATGTCATGATCACAAATCTAACCACATTTTCAAGCTCAGATGATAGAAACCCATCTTCCAAAATGACCCCAAGCAACACAACCAATTTTTCAAGGACAGGAACTTCAACATCACCCCTTTGCAGCGTCACTAGTAAATGTTGAACAAGATTAATTCGCCGCAAAATTGTAAGATTATGATTTCTGTACCAATGCATGGACACTAAATTTTCAAGAAATCCAAGTAAAGCAATTTGGATTGAAACTGGGGCTGTTACCCACAATGTCCAATCCAACAAGACATGTTCAACCATGTCTGCATTTGACAAGACAATGCAATTTGAAGTTTCAGCAGCAATATCAGTATTTTCCAGCTCTGAAATGTGACTAAATGAATCTTTTTGTACAGAGAAATCATCCATGTCTCCATGGGATCCAACTGAAGAATTCTCATCATGAAACTTAGACAAAAAATTATCCTCAAGACTGGCTTCCTGTGGAGATGCAGCAGGAGAGAAAGTAATCTGAGTAGCTTCCAACCTCTTGGGTTCAGAAAATGAAGCTTCACAAGCAGCAATTTGAAAGAAGATCTCAAGAGATTGCATGTCAAATAGTGACATTCTACGACGCAGAAAAAGAGCAAGCAAATGGTAGCCCCTATAAGTCTGCATGTCCTTAAGATTCTGAGGATTTTGATGAAGCGCACAGGCAAGGAGAGTCAGGGCCATATGCAGCATATCCCTAGTTTCTGCAGCTTCAATGAGAGCAAGGACAAGTTCCATCCCACCAACAGAGCGGATAGTCTCTCCAATCACACTTTGCTTACAGATATAAATATCTCCACAGAGACGTCCAAAACGTGGAATACCTGCAATCCCCAAATGACAATAAAACTGAGATTTAAGAAACAATTCCAATAAGAGGAAGAAAATAAAGATTTGACTTTCTAAATTTAGTTACACACCCCCAATAGGAGAAGCAGCAGCTGACATAGGATCAACCAGATTGAGCACTGAAAAACTACCCGACGATCGTATGAATTCCGTAGAAGTTCCATCAAATGCACAAATAAGTTTCTTTCCTGAAAGCTGTAAAGAAAGGTTTCCAAGTCTCTCCAAATCCCAGACAATTCCACTCCCATCTGCCTTTATTAGATCTCCCTGCTTGCTCGTAGTATCCACTCTCTGACCATTAGCAGCCAAAGTCAAATCAGCATCAAGAGAATCTAGTATGGCCATACTACCACCACCGCATGCCTGGTTAGGTACAAATTGCAGAAGATCTGTGTCCTGGAAGAGCCCTCTATATCCTCTACCAAGTATATACATAAAACATATACAGCCTGGTGTAAGAACTTCCTCAAAAAGATAGCAAGAGCGTAATTTCCATTTTAAGTCACTAACGCTAGCATTTCCAACGGATGTCCCAATTGTGACTTGCAGTGGTTTGCCAGGTGGGGAGGGTGAATATCCTAATTTCCCAGTGTGTCTTAGCTTTCCATTTAGATAAACATATGCAACACTAGCTTGAAACAGCCCAGCAAGAGCATTAGGTTTGCTATGAATGACTGCAAGGTGATGCCACCTTCCTTCTTCAAGTTCTAAACCAGAAAATGATAACAAGGAAGAGTTGCTGGTTGCAAGAGTTAGAACACCATCCTCCTGGAGATAAAGTTCAGCATAGGTTGCATCATCATTGTTAGTAGCACCAACAGAAAAGATCCTTAAGATATGTCGCTCATGCGAGCCAGAGCGCTTCTTGGAAGCAACAAGTTTTGAAGGGTCAGTGTCTTTTGATTGTGACTTTAAAAAATTTTGAAACTGGAACCAACAAACAAATGAATAACCAGCAGCTGGAGGCCATGATCTTTCACCTAATGAAACCTGAATGGCAGCATGCCCAATCTTGCTCATATCCATCTCCATAAATGGTGCTAGAGAGATATTTTCTGAGGCCATATCTTCCATCAGAATTAATTTTTCCATCATCTCAACAATTACATGACCTGAATTTTTCAGCCTCATTTGCAGAACATATCTCATGAGCATTCGAAGTTCAGATGCAGATAGCCTAATCAACAGAAACATATTGTTATTCAAATATAAATAGAGGAGCAGATTAAATGGATGAATTAACTTCAGACAACAGCCAATAAGAACATGCATCCTACCTGTAAGAACCAAGGACTTCCACAATCTTCAATGCATAAGAAAGTAATGAAGATGAACCCAGAAGAAAAGGGTGGATTGTTTCCAGCAAAAGTTCCACACAACCTATAGATACCAGAAAAAATCAAGGGAGCATTCAAGAATAGCAAATAAAAGAAAACAATGTAATACATACCTACAGAGGTGAGGCTTTCCTGATTAAAAGGGCCAGCACGAGCCAGGTTTTCAATTAACTCTAAAAGTCTTAACTGCACCATAGGGGTAAACAGCAATAATGAACGAATCAGAATCTTAACAGCACCAGCATTGTAAACTCGCTCTTTATCAGGATTAATTGGACCTGATGGAGTCAATAAAAGATTATGAGAAGACTCATTCTCAATTGCATTTGATTTTGTCAAACCCTCTGATGCTAGGAAAGGTGGAATCACTACTTCAAGGGCAAGTTCCAACATCAACTGGATGACTTGTTTTTCATGCTCGACACAAAGTAAGCCAGATTCACATAGAAGATCAAAGAAAGTTTGCGATGATATAATTGCATGCAGCTTCATTCTATTAACAGCATTGTCAGACACTCCAGCAGTTACAACACGCAACAAATACGTAAAAACCTTGATGTAAACATTTAATGAAGATTGGTCCAAGTCCCCACCATCACTTTGGAACCCATGGAGTGTCGTAAGCAAAAGAGAAAAACCGGTGGCTTCACCAAAAACCTTCTGAGCAGAGTTATTAACTCCCAGGATACGCCACAGTGCTCCCATAGCGTCACATTGTGCATCAAGGGAAAGCCGGTATTGGGAACCCAAAGCGCTGGTCACCATTCCACTTTTCAAAATTTCAACCAACACACCTAACTCCTCAGGATGAGCCTGGTAAAAGCTATAATCAGATAATCATCTTGATGATTTCAAGTGAGAAATAAAACATGAGTTATCTTATAGGCAGGTCCCAAGACATTTACTTAGGGCATTGGCATTCAAGAATGTTCTTTTTTATGATTAATAGCATGCTTATATAAGCCATCAAATGCACAAACACGGTCAAAACTTAAAATTCAGAAAATTCTATAGAGAATGTCAACAAACCTGTGAGGTATCTTCGATTATAAGACATGACAATATCCTGAGGACCCCTGGACGATGTACATCAGACACCAGAAAAGGCAGTATGGCAGTCACACCACTAGCTGAGCGGAATGAAGCTTGATTAGCCTCAGCTTTCTTCAATAAAGATACCATGCAGTCCCAAGCAATAGCAATTGTAGCTTCAACTTCAAAAATAGGGAACTTCCCAGAACCAGATTCCATAAGCTTGGGTGAAGTAATAATAGCATCCCTATTGCCAAGATGCTTCTTGAAGCTGTTTGAGCTGTTTTTCCTCTCCAATTGGTCTGAATTAACATTCTGTTGATCTGAACTCAAAATCCTATGTTGCTTCAGATCATCTAACATAACTTCCAAAACACCAACTTCACGCAGAACTTTCTTGTACTGTTGGTCAAAGGACAAGAGTTTTACAAAGAACGAAAGTATTGTCTGCTTCAATTCTGATGTTATTGGTTGCTGTAATAAGCAGCAAAGTGAAAGTAACTCTTGCTCAGGAACACAGTTTACAACAGTCACAGCATACTCAAGAATTTTCAAGATTATCTCTTGCAAAGGAGAAGGAAAACCAGCCATATTTAGGATTAAAAGTGGAACAGTTCGTAATTGCTGACACAACTGATAGTTCTCTAGATGGCCAGAAAAAATCTTGAACAGTCTATTTAATACTTCCGCCTGCAACTCCCGGTTACTAGCTTTGAGGAGAATATCTTGTAACATCTGGACTGCTTCAAGGTCCTTAATTTTATCAATATCCTTGTCCCATGATTCATCACCAAGCCAATCACTAGATAAGGTACGACTTTTGCTATGACCACCACCCTTGTTCTGAGAAGATTTAGAACCCTTGCCTCCATAAGTACGTGGAGACTCATTTGGCCCAGTTTGAGCTAGATTAACAAGAACATCTAGCAACCTAGATAATGTGGGTGAAAGATATTGAGTGGAGGACTTCTCTTGTTCATTGGAATTTTGTCCTCTGCTATTTTGGGACACATCTGAAGCAACATCTTGGTCATCAAAAGTATTGGAATGAGTAGATTGAAAGCCCTGACTTTTTGTCATGTTGGACAGAGTTAGTGCAAATTGAACAAGGAATTGATATCCATGGGCATTATGTATATCTTCTCGCAGTCTGACACTACCAGCCTCTGCAAAATCAATATAAGAAATCAGAACTACCCAACCCTGGGGAAGGGGGATAGAAAGCCTTTAAAAATTAATCTGCAGCACCCGTTGTGCAAAAAGAAATACATTCAACCAGTTTTTAGGAAATGATACTTTTACATTTATCAGAATTCAGAACCCTATTCATTCCTCTTCAGATAAAACATCAGAAAATTACCAGCTCTATATGACAATTCTACACACTTGAGTAACAAGTCAACAATGCCTACGGTATAGGCAGAATCTCCGCAATCAGGATCAAAATCTTTCACGGCCAATAAAAGAACTTTTATCTGCATGGAGGAAAAGTACATCACATGAGATTAATTTCAAACACACCAAATGAATGATGTGGACAATGTGAATCATTATTCCTACAACAATTATACGAGCTGCATACACTATTTTCACAATGGATGAGACGGACCTTCAGCATCATCCAACACAGTCAGTAGACAAGAGATACTTTCAAACAAATAAGACATGATTGTTCAATGAAGTTGTCTATTTTCTTAACATGTGAAATGACTTCAGTGCACCTGTAGAGTTGTGGGTTGGTTTACAACTTTCAGAAATTTCAGTACTGGTTATACAACTGTATGATTATGATTACTAGATTTACGTTGAAATATACAGTGTTGGTTGCTAAAGACATGTTTGTACAAGTTCTAAACTGGTCAGTTCAATATTTCACACATAATACAGAACTAATTCCGAGGAAATAGGCCTACTGTATTGTCTTTTCTTTGAAGAATGTCCAAATTGATCGAGAAAGCCAAATCAACCATTTAAGAACAGAAGGGACTGTTCCTATAATCTTTTTAATCCAACTACTTTGGATTTGTTTATAGTTTTTTCCCCAAGCCAAATAGTTAGCACCCCTGCCTCATGTTCATAAGTTTTGTCAACCTCACACTTCCCT
The DNA here is from genome assembly GCA_026901365.1 of Sesbania bispinosa. Taxonomy (NCBI): domain Eukaryota; kingdom Viridiplantae; phylum Streptophyta; class Magnoliopsida; order Fabales; family Fabaceae; genus Sesbania; species Sesbania bispinosa. The sequence goes on from QLOH01000596.1 coordinate 549,310, forward strand.
AACGCTTTGCAAGGAAAACCCTAAGGTCAAGGCGACCGACCTTATGGATACTTTTGTCATTAAATAAAAGATCTGCATTTCCATTACAAAACACACATTTTTTATGAAACATGCAATGTGGTTTACATATATGTCATTGAACCGTACAAGGGCCATAATGTGATGTAATTTCTTGTTAAGAGTTCAACAACTGATAGCATTGAAAACCAGTTTTCTCTTCATTTTGCTACAATATCAAGAGGAAGTGACCAAAAGGAGATCTTTTCATCACAATATTCAAATCCTAGAACTACACCAACCCACCCTTTGAGCCTAAGCCTGAAAGCAAGAAAATAAGCCCTTGTTTGATTTCTGTTTTAAAAATTGTTTTTTTTTTAGTTTTTGAAAATGGAAAAACTAAGAAACTTGTTTGGATAATTGTTTTCTTAAGAACTACTTCGAAAACTATCAGTTTTGAAAACTAGAAAACAAAAGCAGTCTAAAGATGTTTTCAGTTTTCAGTCTAAAGATGTCTTTTACAATAAATGAAACACAACATAAAACAAATTTATAAAACAGTTTTAAAAATAGAAAAGTGTTTCGAACAGGCCTTGAGTTTCTATTCTGGGAGAGTTAATCATGTATCATTTCAAACTAGGCCATTGATGCCGTTGAACTTGGCCATATGCTAGCAAAATGGTAAATCTAAAATAAACTATATGATAATAATGTAAAAACAAAAAGAATTGGATCAGTATTTTGAGACGAGTTCAGTATGTACTAAAAGTATTAAGATTTGAAAATTAACGACATACCAAATGATGCTTGCGGATGTACTTGGCTGTGCTTCCATTATCATTTACCAAAAGAAGACCAAGTATCTAAAATATTATAATCAGATATTCAACCATCAGAAGCAGAAAATCAGCTCAAACTACTTACATTTACAACATTATAACATTTTTTACTGAAGAAAAATGCACCACACTTTACCTGCATAGCATGTCTATGAAGCTGTATGCTGTGCAATGGAACAAGTCCTTCCTTATAACGAGAGAAAACAATCAAAGATCCCTTGGCAACCATTTGAAAAAGCAACTGAAGTGAATCATCCTCTACCAAACTTTGTGCAGCTGATGGATGGCTTGCTAGTGCTTTCATGATATGCACAACACTTCCCTCCACCTGCATAAAAAATAAAAAAAATGCAAATTAACAAAGTGCACAAACATGAGTTCAGATTATCCCAATTATTTACTCACAACCAAGTAATTTTTTTTATGTTCTATGCTCTATGGAAAGGGTTTCGACTAAAGGCAATATAGAGCTTATGTGACAATAACAATTAGAATTGAAGTCTCCTATTAGATGTTAATATATTCAATTTATCAACGACCAGCAAGATTAAGGCTGTCATAAAAACGGGGGGAAATTATTAAAAAACAATGTATCCTCCCAAATGTGTTAAAACGCAGAAAGAGACACACAAGGTACATATATCATTGAGAGAAAGGAACCTCAAGCCGACGGTCTTGCCCAACTTCACCATTGTAATCTTTTTGTAACACAGACTGTTCTTCATGATCAGTAGCACTATCCAGTCGTTTAATGGTTACATCAGGGTCTAGAAGGGCATTGAGAACATGAATGAGACAGCAGAAAATCCCAGAGTCAAGTAGAGATTGCTTGTCGATAGGCTGCAAAATATATACACATAAAACCACGGCTTAAATTCTCATGAGAAAAATTAAGGAATATACAATTATGCAAATAAAATTGGTTTTAAAGCAACCCAAAGCAGCTACCATGCTAAACAACAAGCCAAATCATTTAAACACTAATGAGTAAAAGTATGACAGGCCAATAGGGAATATTAATTAAACTGAGAGTCATATCAAAACAAACACCACATGTCAGATGGAAAGACAACTGCATGTCTTTTGTCAATAAAATAATCTGTATACTACAGCTCCTAATATAGTGATGGCAAAAAAACTTTTCACAAGCATACCCCAGATACAAGGATTTCCACTGAAGTTAATAAATTTGCTCCTGGACTGATGTCATCCTGCACAGAAGGGTATGTATCACTAAATTAAGAAAACAAACAAACAAAAACAGATCAGCAGTAAAAAAACAGTCACATGTACGAAGAAAGAAAAGTCTAACACAAACCTTTGTGACTTCAGAGAAAAATTTTAAAACTTGAGCAACATCCAAAGATCTTGTTTTGCTGCTGATTTTTAACTTCTCTATATCTGTTACAAATGCTCTTCCCACAACAAAAGAGAATATATGTGTTTCTACTAACCTGTTCACCATCAACATTATTGAAAGTCAGGTAACAAACTCCAATTAGCAAGATGAATAACATATTTTAGTATCTTTAAGCATAAGAATAGCATATATCTTTAAGCAGGAAAAATGCAGTCTATATATTTCAAGATTCTCAGAAAGAAAATGGGAAGACATGAACCAGCTCTTAATTTTTTTTTTTTATAATGGTATTTATAATTGTACTCATGCCAGTATGAGACAATTTACACACCTTCAAGTCTTCGACCAAAATACCATCCTTATTTCAATAAAATGTTTTTAATCTTTTGCACCACAAAGTGCATCAACCACAGATTCAAAGTTCATTTGATCACCAAGAGAGTTTCCACTTTAAAATCCACAATTTCGCATATCATCATTTAAGTTACAACCTCTTACATATCACCATTTTCACTATCATCAATGCTTATTTATATCCAAGCACTAGAACAGAACAGAACAGATAGGCACATAAGTGGCATTATTGCACCATAAACCAGTAAAGCAAATACATACAAGAGAAGCTCATTGCAACTTCCAACTGACAGTCTAATGTAGGTTAGGTTATCATTCTACAAAACCAACAATTCTACAGCTTGAGGCTAAAACATTTCCTCCGACCCAATCACAACATGAAGTTGCATATAGATAAAGGTATATGTAACAATATAATGAAGCCAAGGAGAAAATATTTCTTTACATGGTAACTAACTGAGCTACATTAGTCTGCTGCTTCACTAATCTACAAAAGGCATCTATACTCAAATTCAACGCCGCTTCTTTTTCCTGCAAGGAAATGAGAAAGCATTAGAAACTCCTAATTTTCTCAACCATTGCAGGTCAACTATGCATGAGATCATCAAAGAAGCCAAGTGATGAAGAGAACCTTCTCAGAGCTGGAAGACCGAAACTCTTCCCAGAATCTCTTGAAGTCCAATTCCAACTCATGTTTATCCCTGATTTAAAGTTTGAAAAGGTCACAATCACATTGAACTCATAACAAAAGCACAATGATCCATGCCATAAAGATTCGAAAAGGTAACAATCACATTTAACCCTAAACCAAGGCATGTTATGATCAGAAAAATATAATTCATGAGAATCAGTTCTCACCTCCTATGAACATATACAAGAACTTGAAATGAGATACATAAGATAAAAGGATTTTAATATATAGTATAATAAAAGTTTGACCAAACAATAATAAAGCATGGCCAGACGTGTTCTAAAATCTGTCAATGATACCTTGCGGCAATAAATTCATACATCAGCTCACATGTCCACCAATGAATGGATGTGTAAAATTAATAAGTGATTTGTTGTCATTGATTTACACTATTTGCTAATTTTAAATCTTCTAATGAATAAATATGACCATTCGGTAGCCATAAATAACGGGAAAAAAGCAGATAAACTAACTTTCCCGAAATTCAAAACCCAATTTCCTAAGCTACCCATGATCCAGAGATGACCTATCTCGCAGTTAAGCTTCCATGGCCAACAAATAACAACTCTATGGGCACCATGCACCAGCACAAAACTGGAATTTTACTAGTATGGTAGTATTTAGTAAACAACTGTCAAGGAAATGGAGTTAGTTGTACAATCCCATACGAGATAAGAATTTAAGTATCCATGAGGACAGGTTAAAACTCATTGTCTCATATGCGCAACTAAAATACTACAGTGACAGGCAAATCCACCACAAATTTTACGTGATAAGATTAAAAATGAAAAAAAGAAAAAGAAAACACTAAAACACACAGGGTAAGCACCGCACTTAAAGAACCGATATTTTTCTGCCCAGCACTATCCCTTTCATAAACTAAACTGAGCTTAGGAAAATCCTTACAACTTAACGTTGACACCTCAAATAAGAGGAAGGAATAGCAGCAAATAGAAACTAATGAAGGATCTTGCAATTCGACATGAGTCTACGTTTGCGTTAACAAATCGAATCCAATGCAATACACAAATCATCCCACTCGAGCAATAACAAATACAATATTCATTGCTCAAACTCAACCACATAACTGAGTGCCGTACGAACCCAAAAAAATAAATAAATAAGGTTGAAAAATATATAGGTATTCACAATATAGATATATCTGACCTGGTAGGAGATGAAGCGGAGGTTTGCGAAGCTGAGAAGACATTGTTATCGCGTGAAGAAGAGGAAGAAGGAGAAGCAGAAGGAGGAGGAGCAGAGGGTGGCGATTGAGTGAGGCCAACCTTCTCTTTGAAGTCCTTAAGCAATGTAACCCATTTCATCGTTCTCCCCTTCGATCCTTGAAACATATGAACACCTCTCTCATCCGATGACCATTCACCAGATCCAGCAACTACCTACCACAACGCCCGTTAAGATTTCCCTTCCTCCCTCCGAAAAGGGAAAAAGAAAAAACCATTCAAACCAACCACCGAAAACAAAAAAGGAAAAAAATAATAATAATCTGCAATTACAGCTACAAGCAAATGCGTTCGACCGTGCCGATCAAAAATGGCAGGAAGGTCGAGAGCAGCAAGATCTACCCGATTGCGATTCGTCGGTTTTAGATTTCTCAGTTCTTCTCCGCGTTTCGTTTTTCTGCTGCTTCTCTCGTGTTCCTCTGTTTTTTTCCCTAATTTTTTTAATTTTTCAAATTTGGTTCGATCAATCTATTTTTTTCTATTTTTTCGGAAAATGTTTCGGTGGTTCGCAGCCCTAGAATGCGGGGGAGCTAACGAAACAAAAACAAAACGGTGAGAGTTGTTATAGAGAGGAAAAAAAATGCGAGCTTAGATTACAAAGTGGGAAAAAAATTAAAAAAAAAAAAGAGGAAATCGCGTTTCTCTCTCTGTTCGTGTGTGCGTGCCTCTTTCGGACGGCCACTCGCACTTTGTTCTTCGATCAACGATATCGCTGCTGCCACCCTTTCTTTCTCTCTCTCGCTCTTGTGTTGTGTTGGTCATATATATGAGTCTCTAATATCTGAGTTTTCAGTTTCCTCACACAGAGCTCGACCACGTCAGCGTGGGGTCCACGAATGGAACCCCTCCACGTGGAATCCCGTGATTGAAGCAAAATACGTGAAAGCCTCGTCTCTCCCACTCTCTCTCTATCGCGTCTGCCTCATGCGGTTTGGTCTGCAAAATGGGGTTGAATTGAATGGGAGCGATGAGAAGCTTTTTGGGGTGTTTGGTTTGTATTTTCATTTCCGGTTTCCATTTTCTGTTTCCTGATTTCTGAAATTTTACAAAGGAAAAACTGGAAATGCCGGAAACAAAAATTTGCTGTTTCCAGCATTTCCAGTTTTTCCTTTGTAAAATTTCAAAGGACGAAAAACAGAATGAAAACAGAAAATTGAAACATGAAATATCTTCGTAAACCAGACATGCCCTTAGATATTCTCCTTTTGACATTTGGGTGCGGCCTGTGACCTGTTGTTATTCATTAATATTTTTTATTTGATTGGATTAGGGTGTTTGTTATTTTTTGATTCGTTCGCTTCGTATATGGCATATGGTGTGTAATGGATGGATTTGATGAAAATTAGAGGCATTTCATCCTGTAGTTATTACATAACATTACTTAATGACAAAGCCAAATACTGTATCTCGTAGCCTAGGTTCCTTTGCGTTGGGGGAATGCCAATTTACAACCAAGGAGTTGTTGCCAAATTACATTATATTTTTTTTCACTTAAGTTGTAAACCAGCCAAATAAAACAATCCAAGCTATTATTATTATTATTATTATTATTATTATTATTATTATTATTATTATTATTATTATTATTATTATTATTATTATTATTATTATTATTATTATTATTATTATTATTATTATTATTAGTAGTAGTAGTAGTAGTAGTAGTAGTAGTAGTAGTAGGGTTAAATATATTTGTTTTGTCTCAAAATATAGTGAAATTTGATGATGGTCCCTCATTTAATTTTTCATTGGTTTTGGTCCTTCATGTTTTAAAATCACATGATTTTAACTCCCTTCCTTAGTTATATTCCGTTAAATGATGACATAATAATATTTTTGTAGATTTTTCCATCAAATTTTCCTACAAATTTCAAAATTGAAGGAAAATTTTGTATAAATTCTAAAATTTGTGGGAAATTTGCTATATACAGTGCTGGCTCAATACTTCTGTAGACCTAAAGTAAATTATAAATTGAGGACCTATTCATGAGAGATAAGAGGTCCCACATAACATATATATTTTAAAAAATAGAAATATATTTTTAACAAATGAAAGTTATTCATTTTTTTGTATTTGATAATAACTTTCAATCCAAGGGTAAATTTTGAAATATAATTATCTAACTTTTCTTTCATTCATTCATCTCAACCAAAAGAGTCAGCATGAACGGTTGGCCTTGCAATTTTTTTTTTTTGGTGAACTAATTATTTCTCTTCTTTAAATTGAATGCATGGTATAATCGTATAATATATGATGTGCACTTTTCTAAGTAATGATATATCATTGTAATCATCCTCCTAATAATCTTTCTATATATCAGGTAAAAATTATTAAAAAAATTAAATATATTTAGTATCTTGAAAACATAAAAACATTTAATATTTAATTTATTTAATAATTTAATAATTAGGAGGATTAGTATTATTTTTAGAATTTTTTTTTAAAGTGAGAATTCTTTTGATTTTCAGTTTTGTGATTTAGGCATCGTTTGTAAATATAGTTTATTTAAGTGCTTATAACATAAGCACTAATGAATAAACTCTTAAAAAGTATATGAAAATTAAAAATGGTATAGTGTACTTAAATTTTTCATAAGTCATTCTCAGGAGTTTATTGAAATAAGTTGAAAATAACTTATATGAGTATGTCATAAGCTATTTTCATAAATTTACTCAAATAATTACATAAGTATTTATATCATAAAATAAACTTAAATAAATTCTTCCAAACACCACCTTATAATTAATAAGTGAACTTATGTTTAGAACAGATTTTCAAACACGCTTGAGATTTTGTTTGGTTATCTTGCATTAAGTTGTTCTTTTAGTTTTTCCTGTCGTATTTTATAAATAATGTAAATGGTATATATTTCGAAATGAACAAGTCTTTTTCATAAATGGGTGAATCTCTCCTCTATGATTAACACTCCCTCTCGTTATTACTCAATTAATTAGTAACGTGCCATGCACGTATTTTCCATTATTATGATCATATGTGACAAATTGTACAAAAAATTAGATATTATATATGCTATAAACAAAGTGACAAATTAAAAAGTAAGAAGGAAACTACATAGTGCAACCAATGATAAAACCCTTCCATCTTTAACAAACTGGAAAAGGGGTAAATGAGACTTTAAAAACAAAAATAGATCATGAACAATAGCAACGTTAAAATGAGGGATGGGAATTATATTACCTAAGATAACAATATACCAAAAGCAGATATAAATAATTAAGTGGCCAACTACCCTTGGCACCGACAAGCAGATAATTATGAATTTTTTTTTCCCAAAAAAATCTGCTGATATGCTGTAGACTGCCTTAAGTCTCGCTCTATCGAGGTTATCCATGCACCAATTTATTTATATATCATAACTAATCATTTTGGACGTGAAAGGAAGATCTAAAAATTCGATGAAGACGAAACTAACATTATAATGTATTGTTTTGGAGTAATAATCGATTTACGTCTGAAGATCAGGTGGATCCACCTGATCTACATAAATAAGGATACGAGAAAAAAAAAATGTGATACGATATAAAAGAAAAGAGGTGAAAAAAATAGGTATAAGAATGTTTTTATTCAATGTCTTGTCTCGGATAACTGATAGCATCTATTAACACTATATTATATGTAAAAAAAATTTAGGCAATCATATTTTTTATTAATTTTAAAAGATCCAGTGTTTGACAAATAATTCTATTTTGGTTATTCTCTCATGTCTACCTTTGAATTTTCAGCAAGCCGTATAGTGCCTCCGGTGATTCCACCGGAGAAACCACCGGATTCATCTCAACCAAAGATATCTTTCCGTGACAAGGTGTTGGGTGATAAAGTTCCTCCAATACAACGTCCTAAAGTTGATTTGCTGGCTCAAAATTTGGTGAAAATAACTCTAGAAGATGGTAACCGCCTTCTACCTATTGTCAATGTGGATGAAAAGGTTTTTTCAGATTTATGCCAACCATGGTATGACGCTTTGATTATAAAGCTTTTGGGTAAATTTGTGGGGTATAATACAATGCGTGAAAGGCTTTCAAAATTATGGAAACTTTCGGGTGAAATGGAAATTATGGATATTGATAATGGATTTTTTATGGTCAAATTTGATCGTCAAGAAAATCGTGACAAGGTTGTTGATGGTGGACCTTGGATGCTTTTTGATCATTACCTTGTTGTTTCTGCTTGGACTCTTGAATTTGTCTCATGTGAAGCTAAAATTCAAAGAACCATGGTATGGGTGTGTATACCATCTCTAAACTTGGCATGGTATGATGAAAGCTTTTTGTTAGCTATGGCTGCTGCCATAGGTCACCCGGTTAGAGTGGATACCAATACTCTGCAAGTCGCCCATGGAAGATTCGCTTGTGTGTGTATGGAGATTGACCTTAATCAACCAGTTGTTGGCAAAATTAAAATTCATGATCACTAGTACAAATTAGAATATGAAGGTTTACATATTATTTGTTCCATTTGTGGGTGTTATGGTCATCTTTCAAGAGAATGTAGTAAAAGAAAAATTCAGCCTGCTGTTGGTGCTCATGGTGGAACGACTAGCTCGCAGCAGCGTCAGCCATCTACGGCTGCACAGGGTGGTCCGACAAGCTCCCAACAGTCGTCTCAATCAAACGGTAACATTATAATCAATGATAATTATGTTAATTTTGATTCTGTAGTTATTGCAGGAGATGCCTGTCATGGTGAGTGGCTAGTTGTTACTAGAAAGAAACGGCACGATAATAACAGCAAGAAGAATATGGCAAATAATATCAATCAGAAACAGGAAAGTAATTCAAAATACTCATTTAGGGTGTTGGCTGATTTTTCGGAGAAGCATGATCATATTCCTATAATCAAGTCTGACCAACGCATTAAAGCACAAGGAGATAATTCCATTCCAAATCAATCCAAGCATCAAGTGTTTAGAAAAAAAAAACGTCCACGTGTGGCACCTCCTACTATAGATATTGCTAAATTAGTTGAAAATGCAACTAAAGGCAAGGCTAAATTAAATGGGTCCAGCAAGTCAATTCAACCGCCAACTAAGTCTCAAGATACATCCAACAATTGCACAGTTCGCAGTCAAGACCCTGTTGTTTCCGGAAACTTACTTATAAAGGAAGTCGGTAAAAATATTCGCCTCCAGGATGATACTAATCTCAACCTGCAAGGATCTCGGTTAGAAATTCTCAACTTGAATAAAGTTGCCCAAGACTTAGTTACTAATGCAGAAGAAGATAAACCATCAGACGACTCAGTTTTACATTCTGATGAGAATGGTGAAATTGACATGGATGAGAGCTCGGATGCAGAGCAAGATGAATGGGATGATGAAGTGGTTCTAGAAACTAATCCCATGCATGAACACTAAGTGTTTTCTGTATCCTTTTGGATTTATTTACAATAAATGTTATAATGATGTCTGAATTCAAAGATTTTAAATTGCTAGCCTGGAATATTAGAGGAGCTGGCAATAAAACTAGTCAACGTCATTTAAAAGATATTTTATGCAAATATAATCCTGATATTATCTTCTGCATGGAAACACACGTTCTTTTTTATAAGACTAATATTTTCTGGAATAAGTGCAGATATCATCCTATTCATATAATTGAAGCCAATGGTCATTCAGGGGGTTTTATGGGCACTTGCTAAAGCTGGTAGCCAATATAATATCTCTGTTATTGGTTTTAGCCCCCATTGTATAACTCTTTCTATTTCTAATGCTAATCAAGATTGGATTTGTACTGGAATTTATGCTAGTCCAATACCTACCGTTAGAAATGATATATGGCATTACATAAAGAGTCTTAGAAACATTATTTTCAAACCTTGGCTCATTATAGGAGATTTTAATGAAATTCTTTTTCCCTCAGATCAACAGGGGGAATTTCAACCAATCTCGTGCTGGCTTGTTTGTAGATATGCTAGATTTTTGTAATTTAATTGATGTCCACACCATTGGTAACAAATTCACTTGGCAAAGAAGATGCCATGGTAATAGACTGATATCCAGGAAGCTTGACCGTGGGGTTGGTGACTTAGATTGGCACTTGGCATTCCAAAATGCTTCTATTAATAATCTTTGTAGGCTTCAATCGGACCATAGCCCTATTCTTCTAAGATGCAGTGGTTTAAATCACACTGGAGGCATTAAACCTTTCCGCTTTGAGGCAGCATGGATCTCTCACCAAGATTACATTAATGTCGTAGAGCAAGCCTGGACTAGAACTGATAACTTCATGCAATCTTTATTTGAGGTACAAAATGATTCTATTAATTTTAACACTAATGTTTTTGGACATTTTAAGCACAGGAAAATCGAGTTAGAGAGAAGAGTTCAAGGCATCCAAAGGGAATTGGAAACTGTGGATATTGCAGCTCTATCTTACCTTCAGGATGATCTTATGAAGGAGTATAATAAACTTCTAGAGCAAGAGGAAATCCATTGGTGGCAGAAAGGCAGAGAAGATCATGTCAAGTTCGGGGATAAAAACACAAAGTACTTCCATACCAAAACTCTGATAAGAAGGAGCAGAAACAAATTTCAGGTTCTTACTCTTCCTAATGGTGTGAGGTGTGATGATCCGGATCTCCTTCAGGCTGAAGCTTTTACATTTTTCAAGAATCTTTTTGCTGCTAGGAATATCCAGGTTCAACAAACTCTCATAAATAGTAATTATCCTACTATCTCTAATAATAGTTTGGATAATCTTATGTTGCCTGTGTCGAAAAATGAAATCTAATTCTATGCAACCTCTCAAAGCCCCTGAGTTTGATGGGTTTCAGGCCCTTTTCTACAAGCAATATTGGCATATTATTGGTGATGATCTTTTTAAACTTATTCATGATGCGTTTCAAAATGCTTATTTTGATCCTAAAATTGTTGAGACTCTTATTGTTCTGATTTCTAAAATTGACAATCCAAACTTTTTTAAGGACTTTAGGCCTATTAGTCTTTGCAATGTCAGTTATAAAATCTTAACTAAGGTTATTGTTAACAGAATTCATCACTTTATCTCTGAGATTATAGGACCTCTTCAAAGTGCTTTTATTCCGGGTAGGGGTACCTCTGAAAATGTTATTATCCTCCAAGAGATTCTTCATTACATACATAAATCTAAAAAGAAAAGGGGGGATCTTGTTTTTAAATTGGATTTGGAAAAGGCTTATGATATGGTTGACTGGGATTTTCTTAAAGAAACTATTTTACTTTTTGGATTTCCTATTTTTTTAGTCAATCTTATTATGTATTGTGTCACTTCATCTACTCTTTCTCTTCTCTGGAATGGGAATAAGCTTCCTGCTTTTTCTCCGACTAGAGGTCTTAGGCAAGGGGATCCGCTTTCACCTTACTTATTTGTTATGGTCATGGAGAGATTAACTCTATCTATAAATGAGGCTGTGGATAACGGTACTTGGTTACCTATTAAAATTTCTAAGAACGATGCTAGAATATCCCATTTATTTTTTGCTGATGACACTCTTTTGTTTATCAAGGGGAAAGCCTCTCAAGTTAGAACCATACACCAAATCCTTTCTAATTTCTGTGAGGCTTCGGGCTCAAGAATTAATATAGAGAAATCAAGAGCTTTCACTTCTAATAGAGTGCCTAATATCAAGAAAGACAAGTTTACCTCTATTTTCGGTATTTGCTTTACCAATAATCTAAATAATTATTTAGGTTTTGTTGTTAATGCAGGTAAGAGAACTAATGCTGATTATAACCACATCATTGACAAAATCATCAATAAGCTTAATGCAGGTAAATTATTTAGGTTTTGTTGTTAATGCAGGTAAATTAACCCTTGTTAAGTCTGTCCTCACTACCATGCCTCTGTATTCTATGCAAATTCAGTGGTTACCGGAATCTGTTTGCAACAAAATTGACAGTATAGCTAGAAAGTTCCTTTGGAGTCAAAATAATGAGGGTCGGGGCTTACACCTAGTCAGTTGGAATAAGGTTACTCGTATTAAGCAGCAAGGGGGCCTAGCTATTAGGTCTGCTAGGAATCAAAACATCTCTCTCTTGGGTGAACTGATTTGGGATATGAATAATAATAAACACAAGCTTTGGGATAAGCTTCTTTATGACAAATATAATATCCAATGTTCCTATTTGCACAATTCTAATTCTGCAGGATCTCATGTTTGGCAATCAATGTCTAAAGCTAAAGAGAAATTGCTTCCTGGGTATGAATTTCGGATTGGTAATGGCCACTCTTCCTTTTTCTATGATCCTTGGTTAAAAGGGGGAAAACTATGTAATCTTGTGGATTTTGTTAACATTCAAGATATTAACTTTCAAATTAAGGATGTTTTGCAGGAGGGAGTTTGGAATTTTAACTCTCTATCAACAATCTTACCAGATAATATTAAACATGAAATTGTGCACATTAATTCTCAAATTCATAACAATGTCATTGATGCATTTATTTGGCAATCATCTACTGATGGAAAATGCTCAGCAGCTACAGGTTATAAGTGGCTTACTAGCCCAAACAGAGACATTCATCAGGACACTCATTGGTCTTGGATTTGGAATATGAAATTACCTGAGAAATTGAAGTTTTTCTTGTGGCAGTTATGGCATCAAGCCCTCCTTGTGAATGCAGCCCGCGCTGCAAGAGGATTAACCCAGTCTCCAATTTGTACTTGCTGCAATGAGGATTCAGAGTCTCTTGTCCACTGCTTCAGAGATTGCATATTTGTTAAGGAGTTCTGGCAAACACTTGGTGTGCGCCCTGTTCCTGACATTTCCCATCAATACTTTAGCTCCTGGATTCGCACAAATTCCACCAACAATCCCTTCCATTTTCCAGCTGCACTTTGGTTCATCTGGCTTGCTCGAAATCAACAGGTTTTAGGTGATGGGATTCGCCCAACTAACCTCCAAATCTTCAACAAAATCCGAAGGATGGGGCTGGATATTTTAGCCATCTCCTCGCCAGATTCGCTTGATCCCCCTCTGCCCAGATTGGTCTCGTGGATCCCTCCTCCAGAAAGTTTCATTGCCCTTAACACAGACGGAAGCTCGTTCGGGAATCCAGGTCATGCCGGCTTCGGAGGCATCTTCCGCTTGTCTGATGGGTCTTTGATTTTGGGTTTCTCAGGCAGCTTAGGGATTTCGGATAGCACCCACGCAGAGCTACAAGGATTATATCAAGGTCTCAAACTTGCTTGGGCATCTAATTTTTGTAAGTTAATGTGGTTCACAGATTCAACAACAGTGATCTATTTAGTTGAGGAGGAAGATGTTACATACCATAAACATGCTACCATCATCCTTTCGGTCAGAGAAATCTTGAGCAGGGATTGGGAGGTCCACCTTCACCATATCCTCAGAGAAGGCAACTCCTGCGCAGATCTGCTTGCGAAGAAAGGGGCTCAAGAAGACAAGTTGACGATCCTTCATGCTCCCCCTCCCTAGTTGAGCTCTAACTTATTAGCTGATGCCTTAGGGGTGAAACATACTTGAGGCTAGTTTGTTTCTCGTTTTCTTTTTTCTTTTTGCTTTTGTTTTGGCTTTTCCTTTTCTCCCAACTTTTACCAAAAAAAAAAGATCCAGTGTTTTGTTAAAATTTTAAATAAGCCGTATGATATAGGAAATATTTGTTACTATTGGGTTTATTTTATATTATAATATTTTATTTTAATTATTATACTATTTATTTTAATTCTTCATTGAAAATTATCATAATTTTTTACGGAAAAATTAAACTATTTAACCATTCTCAAGACAATTTAATAAAAACTAAATTGAACATCTTGTTACTGTTCAAGAATTTAGTTAAAATACTAGATAATTTTTATTTATATAATATATTTATATGTACTCGGTCGGGTTTATAGTATTTTAGGTGGACTAATTAAAAAGTCTTCAACAATTAACAATCTCAACATGCATGTTTTGGTATCGTGCGCATAAACTTAATTTACCTTTTCAAAGTTGTGCGTTCAGACCATTCTAAGCAGCCTTCAGACCCAATGCACATTGAAAGTTAAGCATAGCTTGTGGATAGGGATGTGAACCCACGTAGTGCACTACTCGTATCCATTCTCATGCGAGTAGTGGTATTTATGGATATCCAATAATGTTTAAAAATTTAAATTTTATAAAAAGAAAAGAATGTTATATAATATATTATAATATCATATTATATATAAATAATCATTATATAATATCATTACCTGTTAACATATTAAAAATATAATCATAAAATAATATAAAATAAATTATATATCATCATAAAATAATAAAATATCCTAATATTTAAATATATTTAATAGATAAATATGTTTTAATGAGTACGCGAGTACCCTCGAGGTGGGTAGTATAATATCCATTTCCACTCATTATATAAATATGCAGGTACCCATTGCGGGTGTATCCACGGGTACGAGTTTTTTTTACATCCCTACCCGTGTATATTGTTAAATTAACGGCATAAGTTTAGAAAACAAAAAATACACACAATAGGACATATCTGATTTGCATTTTCATTTTTTGTTGTTTTTATTTTGTTTCTTGTTATTTGAAATTTTACAAAAAAACCTGGAAATCAGCATTTTCGGTTTTTCTTTTATAAAATTTTCAAAAACTGAAAATGAAAATACAAAAACCAATTCAAACCCTAACTGCCTGTTTGGTTTACATTTTCATTTCTTGTTTCCATTTCATGTTTTCATTCTATTTCCTGATTTCTGAGATTTTACAAAGGAAAAACTGGAAATGCTGAAAACAACAAATTTTTGTTTCCAGCATTTCCAGTTTTTCCTTTGTAAAGTTCTAGAAAACAGGAAATAGGAAATGGAAATGCTAGGATTTCTGTTTTGGTTAATGGCAGTCCAACTTCTGAATTTGGGTCTGGTAGGGGACTAAGGCAAGGAGATCCTCTGGCTCCTTTCTTATTTCTAATTGTTGCGGATGGGCTTAACTCATTGATTAATAAGGCAGTGCAGATGCAAGTATTTCAAGGATATAATGCTGGTAGAAATGGTGTCTTGATATCACATCTCCAGCATGTTGATGACAATATTCTTTTGGGAGATGCTTCAGTTTCTAATGTGTGGGCTATTAAAGTTGTTTTCCAATTTTTTGAGCTTGTGGTTGGTATTAAGGTAAACTTTCATAAGAGTAAGCTGATGGGAATTAATGTTGACTTAACATGGTTGGAGATGATGGCAAATTTTTTGAATTGTAAGGTCGGGACTATTCCTTGTTCTTACTTGGGGTTACCTATTGGGGGAAATCCTCGAAGTTTGAAGACATGGCAACCGGTTATCCAAAAGGTGAAGAAAAGACTTTCCAAATGGAAATGTAAGACCTTGTCCTTTGGTGGGAGACTTGTCCTCTTGAAGTCGGTACTCAATTCAATCTCGATCTATTTTCTTTCTTTTTTCAAGGCTCCAAAAGGTATTATTTCTCATCTCCAATCTTTGTTTTTAAATTTCCTTTGGGGTGGGAATGATGAGTGTAGGAAAATAGTATGGATGGCTTGGGATGATGTTTGTAAACAACAAAAATATGGTGGTTTTGGAATGAAGGACTTAACAGCTTTTAATTTAGCTTTATTAGGGAAATGGAGATGGCGATTATTAGTTGAGAGGGATAGATTATGGAATAAGGTTGTAACATCTATTTACGGTGTTGATGTTTTCTCTCCACATTATAAAGGGGGGAAAATAACTGGGTCCAGGTGGTGGTCTGATTTATGGTCTATTGATGAGTGTGATTTATGCGTGTAGGAAATGGGAGATACACTTCCTTTTGGAGAGACTGTTGGTGTAGCCCTGTTCGTTTGTGTGAGCGCTTTAGTAGATTATTTTTTGTTGCTGTCAACAAAAATGTATCAATTGCTGATATGATTGTGCGAAAAAAGGGAGTTTTTGAGTGGAACTGGTGTTGGAGAAGACCCCTATTTCAATGGGAATTAAGTCTTCTTTCCTTGTTACTTCCGGAAGTTAATTCTATCAACTTAAATGTGGAAATTGCTGACTCTTGGTATTGGACAGCTGATTCTGGTGGTGTTTATACTGTTAAATCAACATATCATACCGTTGTTCATGACTCCGTTTATGCAGTTTTCCCTTTGCACAAGTTTGTTTGATGCCACTATGTTCCTACTAAGGTTTCTTGCTTTGCTTGGAGGGCATTCCTTGACCGAATTCCTTCAAAGGTAAATTTACTCAAGAGGAATGTTTTACTTAATGCTTCTGTGGACTGTGACTGGTGTGGATGTGGTTTAGAAACTGCTGCACATATCCTCTTTGATTGCCCTGTTGCCTATCAGACCTGGATGATGTGCCTTAATTGGTTTGGATTTTGCTCTGTGCTCCCTAATAATTTTAATGATCATTTTTTTGCTTTTTTTGGGGCTTCCGAATTGTAATCCCAAAACACAACTTAGGTGGTCTTTGATTTGGTTAACTACTATTTGGAGTATTTGGGGCTAGGAACAAATTGGTGTTCTCAAATATCAAGTTATCACCAGCTGATATTTTAGATTTGATCCAGTTACGCTCTTGGAATTGGCTTAAATCTAAGGATAGTAGCTTTGCTTATAGCTTTGCATCTTGGTTGCTGCAACCTTATGTTTGTTTGTGTTTTGGTTAGTATTGGTTTCGTGTGCTGTCATTTGTAAGCTACTGTGTAGGGGCTCTTGGGCATTTAATTTCAGGAGAGTACATTTCATGTGGAGGGATTGGGTGCTTTTTCTTGGCTATTTTGGTTTTGTTCTGTAATGAGTTATTTTCTTTCTTTAAACTTTTAGCTTCAGCTACTTTATTATTGTAATTTGTAAGGGTCGGAGTACCCCTTGTACTCCTTTTAATTCCATTTTAACTTTTGCTTAGCAAAAAAAAAACCAAACATACCCTAAAATTGAAAGAGGATGGGATGAATAAAGAGGACACCGTTCTGTCACAAAATACTAAAAAGGATTAAGTTTCATCTACTAATGATAAAAGTTCTACTCGTGTTCGGTGGATCAATAGTTTGGGATCATTTTGTTTAAGGATGTTGATAAATTAGTATATTAACCCGTGTAATATGCACATAAATATATTTTTTATTTAATTAAATATAAATTTATAATAAATTAATATTGTTAAAATTAAAAAATAAAAAATATTTTTAAATGTTTTTAATTTTAAATTCTAATAATATATTATATTTTATTATTAAAACCTAATTTACATTATTATTTGATAATAAGATATGATAATAAAATTAAAGTCATAAAGATAAGAATAAATATTTATATATTAAAATAGATTGAAATAAAAAAATATAATAAGATTTTGAATCTTAATAAATTTTAAAATTTAATATTAACATTTATTAGCATTTAAGAATTCAAATATTTTTTAAAAAAATTCAAATAGAAAGAGAGAGGAAATTACTATTAATGATTGAAAGGGAAAAATTTACTCTCACAAGTGTGAGTCAAATTTACCATCCAATGAGAGAAAGAGAGAGAGAATATAAAAAATCATTAAGAGGGAGAGTAGAGTGAGTGAGTATCTCACTCTTGAAGATGAGGTCTCAAAATTTTAATATAGAGGGTTGATTTATCTAATGTACATAAAATAAAAAAAACTAATTAAAAAATAAAAAATACATAAAAAATACAGAAGATAACAAAAATAAATAACAATTTCCTGTTAGATTAATCATATCTTGGATCTAATTTTTAAAAATTAAAACTAGTTGAATTCAATTCTAACTGAATTATGTACGTATATACAATTTATTTATAAATATATTATATCCCTTCTACTTATATTTTTTTATTTTATACATTTATCAATTTATCAAAAAATTTGTATTTATGTATAAAAATATAGCAGTTTCCAATAAACATTTGAGTGAAAATTATTTAAATAAATAGAAATAACCTTAAATTGTTAGATTATAAATTTTTATTAATTTCAGTTCAAACATAAATAAATTCAAATATAATTATATAGATTTTTTTATAATAGTATAGATTTGAAAAAAAATTACTTTTATTAGTTATGTTATGATCTATAGATGAGACATTTAATACTTTAAATTATTTTATTAGTATATTTGTTATATATTTTAAATTTTATTTATTACTTTCTCGAAGAAAAAATTAAGACTAAAGCTTCGGCATTAATCGGAATGGTTTCAAATTGAATTAAATTAGATCATATTTGTATTTGATATAAATGGATTAAACAAAAAAAATTGAAGACATTTATTTTTTTCTCTTCAAAATTGATATACAGTATATTTAGCAGACAATTAATTCTCTTTGCTTAGCAAAAAAAAGAGTATATTTAGCAGACCTAGTAGATAAATTAGGTGAAAAATTAAAATTAAGAGGAGGGTTCAATTTACACCAGTGTAAGTTACACCAAGTATTACACCGCTGATAACTACAAATCGAATGTGTTTTTTAGTAATCCAACTGTTGAATTATGTTTACTCATCATCATGATTATATGTGTCAAATTTCGTAAAATTTTGACACCAATAACTTGATAATCATGATGGTTGGGTTTTAATTTCATATATTTCAAATGTATATATAGCGTTAATCTTGAGACATCACAATGACATATCAAATAATTTCGGATTAATGTAAAATTTTATATGTATGATCTATATGATAGTAACTTTCAATCCAACGGTGAATTACTTAATACAATGATCCATTAAAAAATTATTCAGCGGTGTAATACTTGGTGTAACTTACATTGGTGTAAGTTGAATCCTCCTCTAAAATTAAAAGTTGATAATTGGCTTGAAAGTGTTTGACAAAATTAGTAAATAACTGCAAAATGATAAATAAAATCATTAATTATTGGATCAAAACTTAAATTTGATTGGTAATTAAAAATTGAAGATAAGAATGTAAAAAATAATTTCAATTAATAGTAAAAATGTTGAAACACTATTTGGATTAGTAGCCATTAAAAAATCCAAATATAATTAAAATAACTTAACAAAATTTTTCAACCCACCGTTTCTATCAAAATCATATTTCAAATGTAGATTCAAATCAATGCTACTGAGAATAGGGTAAACTCATATCCACATTAAAATGTGTATGGTAAAAAACACTCAATTTTATCCACAAACACCCATAATTCTGTCAAACATGAGAATCATGACTTTTTCACATTGTTTCTAGACACTACTTGTATTTAATTAGTGTGTTTTCTTTATGAAACATGTATTGAGAAGTGTTTTTTCTCTCTTTTATGATAATGGAAATTTTATATTAATTAAGACCACATTTGATTTAGCGTTGAAAAGTGATAAATTTGCGCTTATAACGCTAGAAAAGAAATAAATGCGTTAAACATCAAAAAACCTGAGTTTGACCAATTTAACATCAAATCAAACACACACTAAATAGATGATTAGTTAAACTATGAATTGGAATTATCCCTTATTAGCTTATTTAGTTTAAGAGTTTAATTTAATTGAAATCAATTAAACTATGATAATCCCTTATTAGCTTATTTAGTTTAAGAGTTTAATTTAATTGAAATCAATTAAACTGTGATTTTAAAGTTTTTGCTAGGGTGCGAGAGACCACATCCAACCCAAGACCTTAAGGCGTTAGATTTATGAGTCTTCCCACTTATATATTGCTCTCCTTGCTCATTCCTATCCAAAGTGGGACTAATACTTGATATCCCAACAATTTTGTTGGTTTATTTTTTTTTAATTCATCAAGTCTTAAAGCATTATTACTTTAAAAAAAATATAAAAACTGAAAAGGATCAGTAAAAAGATATATATGAAGCTAGAACCGAAGTTGGTTTGAGACTGACCTGAGACCTAATGTAAGCCAACTGCTTAAAGAAGATATCGGTCTCAAGGTACGTGGTGGTATAAACTGCAACAAGTATAAAATAGTAATTGAATTAGCAGGTTTTGCCAATTTCGGCAACCTTTTGATTTTTCTTTGAGTTAAAGTAACTGTTAGGAACGAGTCACTAGCACATGGAGATGGAGGTGCTAAAATATCTATTTATTTTGATTCCTTATAACACAAAAGAGTCCTGATTGTGACAACGTGTAAATTAATATTGATTTCACTGAAGGGATCTGTTGAACTTGGTCTTCGATTAAGCAAAATAAAAGGACACATTAATTTACAAGTCATGCTTTAAAATTAGATCGAAAAAGTACGTTTCATAACTTTTTTTTTCTTTTCTGGTAGGCCACAAGAGAGGAGAATTTTTTTTCTCCATCACGAGGATGAGAAGGGAAAATTTATGCATTAATTAATCAATAATCATCGATCTTTTTCCTTTATATACATATATACATTGGAATATTGAATATTGTATATCTAAGGAAATAAATGTGTTCGATCGTACTTTAATTTTAAAATGAGATACATAAAATTAAATTATAATTATATAATTTATGACTTTTTTTACGTAATATAATTTATGACATTAGTTATGCATGTGACATCAGATAAGTTCTTTTTTTTTTCTTTGACTAGGAATCTCTACCGGCCACATGCATAGATGTGAGTTTTTTTTTAAAGTCCGTTAGAAATAATTACAGTTCACATCCACTGTGACCAACCATTGTTTAGTACATCATATAAGTTCCTTCATTTTCCTTCATTTCATTATAAATATATAAAAAAAAAATGGTAAGCAAACGAATTGATTAATAAGGACAAGCTAGGGTGTTCAAACCCAAATACATGAAATGGTGTACAAATTAATAATGATATACTCCCCAACGCACTACTACTTACAGCACCCCTACAACCAAATATAAATCGTAATGCACACACACATATATCACACACACACACATAGGACTAACCAAAGAGTTGTGACTCAGTTGGCAACACAGACTGAGATTGTGGGAAAAGCTCTCGGGTTCGATCCCCACTAAACACATTCTTTTAGCGGTCGTCGCTACAAGGGGAAAACGTCGCTATAATTCAATTAGCGACGACCTAGCGTTAAAATGCTTGTCGTTAATACTGTAGCGAGCAAAAACAGTCATTGCTACGTAGCATTTGCTTGCCCGTCGCTAAAGTCGCCGCTGTGCTGAAGGTGTCGCTAGCAGAAAAGATCAAATGTCGTCGCTATTTATATTATTTTTTAAAAAAATTATAACTAGTGATGGACATGACCGTCGCTAATGATTATATTAATTTTTTAATTGAATTTAGGGATTTATATTTAATTTTATTTTAATTTACAGATTTACTGTTGAATTATTATAGAAATTAATTTTTTTATAAAATTTATATCATTTTTGTTAACGATGTAAAATATAAAGAAAAACAATAAAGACAATATGAAAACACCCATATAGAAAATAAAATATTTATATATAAATAGTATATATACAAAGTGTAGAAAAATATAATGCGAAAAATCACGGTTGACGAAGACAACGCTGCTGTGGTCATGGGCCACGATCCTCGTCTTCATCCACGGGCTGGTCATCCATGTCGTCATCGCAGTGCGGGTATGTCTGAGCCCGACTGAAGCTGGTAGAACCACCTGCAGTGCGAGCATATTGCAACTGTTGTCAGAGTCATGCGAAGTCCCCCTCCAACCGTGCGTACTGGGTCTGACAGTGATCAACCCTCTCTTCAACTTAGCTAGCCCGCAACTTTGCTTTAATGACTTCCTGGCGCAGCGCCTCGTCCGATGAAAGTCGTGACCCGTCGCTCCCGCTGGTATGGGCCCGAAACTCCTGAGTGAGGCTGATCACACTAGGACGAATGTTGGTTGACAAGTCCCCGGTGCCATAACAACGGCCTCGAGTCTTGCCACCAGCAACATCCTTCCAGATTAGTAGCTTGGTAGACCCATCAGTGATGGAGTTGTCCCCTATCTGTGACTCCACATCCCTCAGGCGGTCATGGTAATGTGTTTATTGAGTAGAGATAAAATTATAATTAGTTAGTCATTCTATTGCAAATATATGAAATTATATAAAAGACAATGCAAAGCATAATTTTGACTTACATATGTGGACCGCGCTCGGTCGTCTACCCAGCCACCACCCTTTTTTGGTGTGGGTGGCCATAAAAAACTCATCGGGATCTACATCCTGCCCAAGCTGTCATCGCTACACAAAAGAATTACACTAATTGATTATTTTAATTACAAATACAAAAATAATATATATAGAAGAGTAGGTTTTTACATACCATATCCAGCGCGGCCTTAATGTGGACCTTGCGGCCCGTATGTGGACCTCCCCGCCTCGACGAGAAGTCCGATTGCTCTTGTTAGAGCGAACTTCCCCTTGAACTCATCAGAGGCACAAATAGGCCAAAAGACCCCCTAAGCCTTCTCACCACACCAAGTGCGCCTAGTCCCACTCGTCCGGGCCTTGTTAATCATATCTCAAAGGCATCGAGCAATTCTCTACTCGTACACCTTCTTAATTCGGGCCTTGTCCTTAGGGGCCCAAGTAACTTTGCTCTGTAAAAGAAAAACCTTGTAGGGTAAGTCATTTGGAAATGTCATAACAAGTTAAAAAAATAATGTAAAATGAAAACATTTTACCGTAAACTCCTCCCACCACCTGTCCCTCACACCCTTCGGAGTGACCTCCTACAAATTATGAGGACCCCGAAATTATGAGCAGATTGCATGACCAATGGCTGCGACGGGGGGTGTTAGGCACCCAACTGCAAAATAAATAAATTCAATGTTAACATTGCAACTTATAAAAAATCAAAATATTAAAGAAATAAAAAAAAATTGTAGAAACTCACCCTCTACCATAAGGTCGTCGCTACATAAAAAATGTAAAATAAATAAATAAATAAACTTTGTTGGCCGTCGCTAAATACTCGTTGCTAAAAACCGTTTTTCTTGTAGTGTTTAAGTCACAATCCCCCTCTTGGGTCTCTAAGCCGACAACCAATACTACAACACTATCTTCCACTGTGTTTGGCTCACTGTCAATAAATGCAATTCATCATTTCTCATTTTTCATCCTCGTTGTGCGTTGTTCCTCCTTTCTTGAATGGGGTTTGTTGTGATGTCCTTAATCCTAAATATGGATTTGTATTTGTTGCGCCTATTGTGTAGGAAAGTTTGTTGTACAACCTACTCTAACCTAAAGCAACTTGTGAGCCACAAAAGACATGTGAGTAAACTAACACATTAGTCCATGACTTTTCAGGCGTCGTATAGTTTAGTCCTTGACTTTTAGAATATCCTCTATTAGTCCATGATGTTAGTATCTGCCATGCACTTTAGTCTGAATGCTTAACTTCCATTAAGTGTGTGCTGACATATGACGTTAAAGTGACACATGAGATTCTTCAATGCTTGATTACGATGTTGCTTTGCATAATTTTTCATAAGTGTAACACCTTCCGTAATGATCATTTTATTTTGCTTTCCCTATTCATCGATCCCTTTTTTTCCTTTTAAGAGCAGAGCGTCTTCATCCCTAATGATCCACGTTAAAATGATATTGAATAAGTGCAAATTCCTATATAATTTTATAGGGTTATAAGCGAGTTCGGATCAGTCTGTGAACCCAAACTGTCGGCCCAATCAAGGGGCGAAGGCAGGAAGTGAGGCCTGGAGGTTGGGCAATATTATAAATTTTCTCAATGAATTACTCCACCCCAAATGAAATTTTGTTATTATATATATAATTATGGGTTTAAAAAATAAAGTTTATATAATAAAATTTAAGTAAATATCTTTTTATATCATTTTACATTAATTGTTCACTTTATTTCAAATACTTATAATTTAATAAATTAACTTTCAATCAATTTATCCATTAATTTTGATATAGTCTATGTATCATTCTAAATAAGCTTCTATATTTAATTTTATCTAATAATATATAACATAAATTCACATTTAAATATAAATGCATACACATTAAATATATACATATATATAGTTTTTTAAAAAAAAAAGCAAAAATTGAGGGGGGTCTGTTAGTGTATGCACTAGAGACCTATATGTTTTATTTTGAACATAAATCACTTGTATCATATTATTATTTTATAAAGGCAATTCATTTATTAATTCTTTTAGAATATAATTATTGTCCTTAGAATAGTAAGCTTAAACTTCATAAGAAATCAAGTAGATGACTTGATCGTGAGATCTTATGAAAAACTATTCTTAAATTAGTCTCTGGTCAAGTATCATCTTATAGGACAAAAGATGTCTTTAGACTAGTATGTGAGTTCGTTGATGATCACATCTCACAGATCATGGATATGAGATATCATGTGCTCACACAGGTACACATTAAGAGTAATGATGTACTGGATTGACCCACCTTAAGAATGTTGCATGGATTGTTACATAAGTGTCATGAATATTTCTTAAATTGATAAATATTATATGAAGTCTTTTGACCTGAAATCACTACGATTCCTACATAAGAAATTATGTGTTTTAAATATCATTAAACGTTGCATGTAACAAGGTGATCATAAAGTTGGTATTTGGACATATAATAAATTATGTGGAGGAATGTGAGTGACCTAGATGAGATTTGTCCCTCATATGTAACAGGAGTTATATCTGTAGGCCTCTTGATAAAGTTAGACTGCAAAATGCATGGCCACGCTTAGGAGGATAAACATGACATGTTTATTTTCTGTACAGTCTACTTGGGCATCAAGAAAAACATAAATTGAACTATACAATGTTGACACATTTGATGCCCCTGTGTCCAATTAGATATTTGGACAAAGGGACAGATCGTATAAATTATTATCATAAAATAGGATTCGTCAAAGTTGTTGATAATCTCAATATCTGGGTAGTAGTGATGTATTGCTAGATACCGCTCACTATTTATGATATTAAATATAAAATGGTTTTATTTTAAATATCATAACCAGATATTAAAAGCCTATTGGGTCACACACATACAATAAGCCACTAGGAAAAGATAATAATAATTCTAATTTGATTAGAATTATAACCTAATGGGTCAGGCCCAGAGACGGACTTAGAGGGGGGCAGGCAGGGGCCTTGGCCCCCCTCCTCCAACCCATTTTAATTTTTGTACAAACTCTTCTCATTATATCTCTTATATTAACAATATTTTTATAAATATAAAAACTAATAATTATTTTTATTTAACTTGATGAATATATTTATATTATATGTGGTATATATTATATAAAAAAATTAATGAATTTTTTGAAGTTAGTAGTTCATCAACGATTTCGGCCCCCCGTTTGATCTATTTCTGGATCCGTCCCTGGTCAGGCCCATATGTGTTAGGGATAAGTGAGTGATGGTAAAATCCTAGCCACCACTCTATAAATATAGCATGAGATGCATTACCCTAGACACACAAGTAGCTGCTCTTACTCTATAAACACTACTAGCAGAGTTGAAGAGGGTTTCCTAGTTCGGTTGTTGGCGTGGACACCTCTAGAGACGTGACTGTTATTGCCTCATTTACAATCCTCAAAAGGTATGTCATTATGTTTCATGCCTTTTATGCCTTAATTCGTGTTTTCGCATTAACGATCATAACAAGGGAGGGAATCCATTTATTTCCCTTCAGGGCCATGCCCCCCTCTGTCCTAACGGGGCTACGCCCCTGGCCCAATCCAAACACAAAGGTGGGATGGGAAAGCGATTCGGGTCGAGTTCGTTTCAGCCAGCCCAAACTAAATTGGTTCGGGTATCGGGTTATGGGATTTTAAAACTGAGCTACCCGACTCGAATTGAGGGTGGGGTAACTCAAAATCCTTATACGTGCACAAAGAACATATCCCATTTTTTCACTTAGTTTCGCTTTCGGGTTTCCATTTTGTGTCTTTCCTCTCCCCACTCACTTTTGTGTCGTCTTACTCTCATCTTCTTCTCGTCGTCGTAGTTCGTTCTTGTCGTTCAATCACTACCTTTCACCGTTCGTTCACACTGCGTTAGAGGTGTCAAAGTGAGCCAACCCAGGTAAGTTTAAAAGTGAGCCAAGTCGGGTTGACTCACTTTTCTTATGAGTTGGAAAAATACAACCCAGCTCAATCCACCAAGGCTTGGTGGGTTAAGTGGGTTGGCTCACCTAATTTAATTTTTTTACATAATTCAAAAAATCCAAAAAAAGAAAAAAATTGAAAAAATAATAAAAACAAGTTTTAAAAAATGTGAGTTAACCCACTTTTATCCGACTCAAACCCGATTTGGTCCATGGGTTAAGTAGACTGACCCGCGAATATGCGAACTTAATTTTTACCAACCCAACTCACTAGTGAGCCGGGTTAACTCACCTAGCTGAACCCATATCGATACCTCTACATTGCGCTGATCGATCTCCCATGGAAGCAACACAGATGCGTCGCCACTATTTGTTCGCAGCCTGATAACAACGTCGTTCATTCACACCTTGATAACAATTGTTCGTTCATGGCTCTCCCACAATGCAACGTCGATCTCCAATGTCGTGATTCCGTCGAAGCAAGTCATACATGTGGCTAGGGGTGTGCATTGAGCGGTTTTGGTCGGATTCGAGCCCAAAAAGGCCAATCTGATCTAAACCGACCTTGGCTAAATCACACCCAAATTCATAATGGTGGGTTAGGCGGATTTGACAGATTGGGTGGGGGTGGGTTTTAAACGGATGGGTCGTTGTTGGGCCAATTTTTTTACCACAATTAAATCAAATTTCATACAGTACAAAACAAAAAAAAGGAAAGAAGTAGTTTAAAAAAAATGAGAAGGGGAAGAGAGAGGCGTCAGCCGTTGCAACTGGTCCAGCCCCATATCGCGCATCCGTCGCTGCAACTATTTCGTCGGAAAGGAATCAATCAAGTTCTTTAAAAGCCAGAGAGTAATCACTATTTTCCCTCAGTTGCCACCACCACCAAATCCAACTTTCTCGTTTTGTAGTGGTCACTATTAGGTTTTGGTTGTGCAGGTAGCCACCCCTAAACAGTGGGTTCTTGTTAGAGGTGGCAAAACGAGCTACCCCAAGCCGATTTGACCCGTGGGCTAAAACGGGTTTGGTCAAAAAGCCTGAAATTAATTGGGGTTAAAAATGGTGCCCAAGCCCTACAAAATGTAGGCCAATCCCGGTATTTAATAGGCTTTGTGGGCTAAGTTCGTCGTTTTGATAAAATGGATTGGGCTAAAAAAGTCCGGTATTAATTTGGGCTCAATTTTTAGAAACAAGCCATGGAATTTAACGGGCGGATTCGGGATGGCCCGATGGGCGTGGCCCATTTCACCACCTCTAGTTCTTGTAGGTATAGGGTGATAACTGATTTTCTTTAAGTTCGTAAAAAAACCCATATGATTTCTAAATGAAAAAAGCGTAAGAACTACACCCTAATGTGCTATAAAGTGAGAACTTAGAATTAAGACCCATGTTCCACTACAACCTACACCTTAAAGCCAAATCAAAATTGAAAAAAATGGATCCATTGAATAGTCAAGATCTAACGGGTATAATGGGTGAAGAGAATAACACCATGACACGTGGATGGTCTTGATGCATGCATGGGTCAGCGCATAAAAAATATCCAATGGCTAGGGACTAGTAGTCAGAAAACCACTAAGGCATAAAAACCATAGGTGAAAAACTAGAAAATAACTCCGCGAGGCATATAGTCGGTCGGATCAGATTTTAGTGAATTTTTTCTTGTCCACCTGAACCCGACCACATCAACCCGTATGAAACCGGTTTTTAAATCGTGCTAATCCGTAACCCGAATTAAACCATTCGTTTCCCTTATTATTTCATCGGATTGTTCGAGTTTCGGGCGGGTCGACATATCTTGGTCACCCCTACCTATGGCCTCGTTCTCCTACGGTGTGACTTGAATAACGATGCTTCATGGTCCTTGGTGGGGTCTTTTGGGTCTTTTTAATTGAATCGTAGATGGGCGGGACATATCTGGTGGCGATGGCTAAGGAGGCGTTAATGAGTGTCAAATCTGGTGAGGGATTCAGGGTCTAATTGTTTGGGTTGTTTTTGCAAACTTGTGTTGCTTATGTTGCTTTTGGGTTGTTGGGTCAGTTTTTTTTTTATTTTGTTGGGTTATTATATGCTTCTATTGCTTCATTTTTTTTTG
The DNA here is from genome assembly GCA_026901365.1 of Sesbania bispinosa. Lineage (NCBI taxonomy): Eukaryota > Viridiplantae > Streptophyta > Magnoliopsida > Fabales > Fabaceae > Sesbania > Sesbania bispinosa. The sequence goes on from QLOH01000596.1 coordinate 577,849, forward strand.
TATCTGCAAATCTGTTGTAGCAAACTTTTTGGGGTCATGTTCAGGGACAAATCAGAAACCATTGGAAGGGAGCCAAAATCATTTAAAAGGGTTATAAATATGTAAATTATAGAAATATATTAGTTTAAAATTTGTTTATCAAGTCAAATAAAAAATAAAAGATAATTTATATGAACATAAAATTACACCAATGAAAAAACACAATTTAAATGTAAAAAATGACTATAAAATATGTAATGTAAAAATTTTTGTTTAATAAAATACACCATGTATATACTATTGTTGGGGAGAGGGGGTCAAGGCCCCCACTCGTCCCCCTCCAGATCTGTCACTTGTGATATTGAAAGTAAATTTATGAGAATTTTTATGATTTTTAAAATATTTAGTAGTTTTTTTAAAGAAAAATAAAAAATGAATTTAGGACCTAACCACCCAACCCGACACAACCCATTGATGTTTGGGTTGGGTCGGTTGAGTTACTCGCTAAAAAAAAATTAAAATGGAACCAACCCAACCCATTAAGAATTGATTGATTTTGACCTTAGATTATATTAAACCCGGGTCAATTACACCCTATAATTTTATTAAATAAAAAACTTATGTGAATTCATTTTCATGGTGAATTGCACGGAGAAGGCGCGTGCCGCGTGGGAGAATAATAATAATAATAAAAACATATATTAGAGTGTGAGTGTGTGACTATGAATTGATAACGGATAACATGAGGGTGGAAAAAAATTAAGGATTAAGGATAGAAAAAGAGCGATTTGAAAATATAAAGGTTTGGTGGAGTCCACATAACATGGCTAAGCGCGTAAATGTGGCCCCCATTGATCGTTCAAACTTCAAAGGGAGAGGGAGAAACCGCGCGACTTCCGGCGTACCATGTAGCCTTTTCATTTTGTTCTCTGCCTTTTTTCTTTTTTTCTTTTTTTATGCTGACGTGTGGCCCTTTTTCCTCTTTTTCGTCACTGGGGCCTAACCTAACTAGTTTTTTTTTAATCATCACTTATCACTTATTATTTATAATTCTGTGCTCTAAATTTTTCATTTTGTTTCTTTTTCATAACTATATTATCGCTAAGTTACTATATACGTTTTTATCATCAAATTAATTTTTATAGTAAAATACTGAATAGTATAAAAAATAATTCATATATTTATTGTTGGAGAAATCCAAAGTAAATGAGAATAATGATCACTGATTGGTTTCTGGCAAGCGAACCACAAATCTAACAGTATAATAGTAAGAAGAGTATCGTATCCACAGGGAACGGTCAATTTACGTAGACTGTGATCTAATTATCAAGGGAAAACAACGGTTTAGAGATATTGTTGCGGAATTGTAAATAATAGATAAAATATTAATGGAATAGAAAGGAAGAGTTAGAAACACTTTACTTGGATTAAAATTGGACTTCATCTCATCACACCCTTTGTGCATGTAAAAACTATCTATTATTTTAGGTTTACTCTATAATACTGTAGACAAACTTTATTGCCAAGACCCCGAGTTACCAGCAGCCTCACACACTCAAAGGTAACCCATGCGGGCTCTCCCAAGCGACAGACTTACCCTCGGCTTATTTTGCTCTCTTGTGTTCAGTTTGTAAAGGACTAATTGAAATACGGGGCCTACCAAATAAAGTATACCTTCGCTAGAGTACTGTCACTACCCATCGCTCATTAGATATACCCACCCCTCGCTTCCGGATTCACAATCAACTAATCATTTGCTATCGGTAATTCAAAAACCATGCCTAACATATTGGAACGCCCTTCATTAGAGTACTCACACTACCCATCAATCATAAGCAACGCCCCCGTAAAGGAACCCTGGCTACCGAGTCCTCTTATCCAATCAGAGAGTGAGTTTCTTCAGAATCCGCTCCCCCACTCTCAATCCTAGTCAAAACTAACTAAGTCAAGACTAGCCTATAACTCCAGACGCAAGCGTGAGAATTAGGAATTAAGTACAAAATAAGATTATCAATATTATAGACAGAGAACACATAAATAATAATATAGAATTTACATATACTTGGGGATAGAGTCAATTACATCCAATCCTAATGGAGAGTTAACTACACAAGGTAGCCATACAAACCATCGAAGATGCTGTCACCATCTTCAATCCTTGTGAAGCGCTCCTCCTCTCCTACTCTAAACTTAGCTTTGGTACATTATCACTGAAATATAGACTGGATTACAGTGATTATGCACTACGGATCTGGTGCAAGAGGTTCCTATTTATAGAATAGGAAAGACAAAGCAAATTTGGGGAGAAATCTATCTAAAAACGGCAACAGGGAACAAATCAGCGTGAGCTGCGCTCCAGGCTGCGCTACAGCGCAGGATGGAGCACAACTTCCAGAGAGTCCGCGCTTCACCCTGCGCTATAGCGCAGGTGAAGCGCAGGTAGCGTCCTGCAGCTCCAACTTTCTCTTTTTAATCTTGATCTCTCCTCGAGACTGGTTTTAGCAGATTTGTCTTTCCTTGCTTCCCTTTATTTGATGATATCCTTGCATTTATTGAGCAATCCTTGATTTATTCGGGAAGCTTGTCTGCAGAATCTTTGATTGATTGACAGTGATCTCCTCATTAATTGTATTATATCTTCTTCAAATCTTCATTAAATGTCTTCAATCAATCTCAAATCTTGCAGATATCTCCCCCATTTAATGCTATTTATCCTTCAAATCAAATCTTTGTAATATCCTGCAAAAATCAGCAGTATTTCTATCAAAATAGCATCAAATTCAAATCTTAGATTAATAAATACAATTTCTCTAATATTTAATAAAAAGGGATTAAACGGGGGCAAAATTACCATTTTATCCTTGATAAGTGAACTAAAAAGTGCTCTAATTTATCAACTAATTTTCACTTATCAAAATCCCCCCAACTTAACTTCTTGCTTGTCCTCAAGCAAGAGACCTCCTTGCAATCAAAAATCAATTCTATTCGTATTCCTAAAAAAAACAAATCCAATGAACTATCCCTCAACTCTTTCCTAAGTAGCAGTCACTTTCCAATCATAAGAAAAACTCAGGATCGGGGGATGTTACCATACATCAATCAGAATAGAAATACAAGCATCAATCAAACTTTCTCAAAAACAGCAATTAAAGCAGTAAGTGATAAACCAAGGAAATCTCTCATTCTCACAGGTAAGTGTTTCCCTCAATCTTCTTCACCACTGTTGAACAACTAGAATTGATAGTCGTTTCCAAAATCTGAACCTGCAAGCAGTTAATATGGATCAAAAGGTCTTTCTTAGGTTGTAATGAGGCCGGGCTATCAAGAAATTATGGTTTTTCTGGATATTCAAGAAACACTTTGAATAGAGAGCATCTTCTGATTGTGATTGGGACTTCTCTCAATTCACCTGGTCATTCTTGAATGGTACCCTTTTTCAGCTTGGCCTCATTGTTTGAAGTAATACTCCCTCCAACTTATTCAATTCCACACTTTTATGCAGATTTTTTTCTCTTTTTTTTCTCTTTTTTTTTCTTTTTTTTTTCTTTTTTTTAATCATAAACAATAACATAGAGAATTTATTTATGGAAGAATACTCTTCTCTTCGATTCCTTGTGCCTGCTCTTGAATCTTTTTGACCTTTCAATTTACCAACCTCTTGTCCCATCTTGTTGTGGTGCACCTTGCTCTCTATCCCAAGTGTTAAGGGACAGGATATAATCATTGAATATGGCTAGGGTGCATCAAAGGAAATATTCAAGGCTCAAATGGGAAAGCAATAAACGAAAACATTTAATCAGGGTTGGCTATTTGGCATTGAGCACAATATTATAATGACAAAGTATGCCTTTGTCACTTCCATATCTTCTTCAAGCAAGCAAAAATTTAAAAACTCAAGCAATAACAGTTGACAAGCAGCGGTGAAAAGCTCTCAATTTCAGTGTTTGGGCTCTCATCTCGCCAGTTATTGGCTAAAATTTTCTTGATAAAGCACTTAATGGATTTAATTAACTATCCTGATAGGTTCTCTTGAGAAGTATCCTAATCCTAACTGATTATGGAATTAATCACAAGACCCTATCATCTTTCCTAGAATGGTTAGTTAAACTACTTATTTACAGAGAATTTGAAAAAGTTACATTGATTCCTAATTTCCTAAGGTCCTAAAAATTTTAAAAATTCTAAATTTTTTTAAAAAATATGAAATACAAAACAAAAAAATCCTAATTAATAGAAAAATTAGTAGAAAATAAAAGAAAAACTAAAAGAAAGAAAACACCAGTATCAATCTCCATCCTCTGTATCCTGTGAGTTCTTGTCCTACTGCTGCTCCATCCCCCCTGGGAAAATAGGCCTGTCCCCAGGCCACTGCAAGAATATTTGGAACTCTTCAAGCAACATGCTCGGGTATGGGTCTAGTACTCTTGATTGGTTTGAGAGCAACTGGTCTTTATACTTTGCAGCAGTCTGTGCAATTCATGAAGAACATGGAAGCCATCATTAACCAATTTACATGCATAATTCAAAGAATTAGTATTTTCACAACAAAAGTTCAGTGCACTTGGTAATGACTTCCTAAAAACAATCATACTCATTTGTTTTGCAAGTATTCAATCAATCCATGGAAAGTGAAAGTTCAAGATTTTTGAAAGAAACAGAGCATAACGCTTTCAACTTTAATAACTCACAAAACAAAGAGCATTTCAATTCAAGCAAATTGTTCTTCATGTTCCACATAGCCAAAATCACATTCAAGATAGCAATAGTCAATAATATTCACAATCCTAAAGTTGCTACCCTAAAGTGTGATAAGTGAAAAATAGTTGATAATTTAGTATATATTTTATTTCACTTATCAAGGTTAAAATTGTAATTTTACCCCATATTTATCCCTTTTTATTTAATATTTAATAATTTGTATTTATTAATCCTAGTTTTGAATTTGATGCTATTTTAATAGATTTATTGCTGATTTTTGTAGGATTCTTGCAAAGATTAAATTCAGAAATTAAATGGCATTAAATGAGGAGGATTTATGCAAGATTGGAGATTGATTGAGGACAATTAATTAAGGATTTGAAGAAGATTTGAATCATTAATGAGGAGATCAGAGCCAATCAATCAAAGATATTGCAGACAAGCTTCTCAAATAAACAAGGATTGTACAATAAATATAAAGATATCAGAAAATAAAGGGAAACAAGGAAAGGCAAACAAGCAAAAACTTGTCTCGGGGAGAGATCAACAAATTAAAAGAGGAAAGTTGAAGCTGCAGACGCTAGCTGCGCTTCACTCCGCGCTATAGCGCAGGTGAAGCGCAACTCTCTGGAACCTGAGCTACAGTCTGCGCCGTAGCGCAGCTTGAAGCGCAGAACACGCAGATCACGTCCCAGTTGCTGATTTTAAGAAGATCTCTTCCCAAATTTGCTTTGTCTTTCCTTATTTATAAATAGAAACCTCTTGCGTCAGTCCTAAGGGTGACGAGGTTAGGAAGTTACAGATTTAGTGAATTTGTAATGTATTCTAGCTAAGTTTAGAGTAGGAGAGGAGGAGCGCTTCACGAGGATTGAAGATGGTGACAGCGTCTTCGATGGTTTGTATGGCTACTTCATGTAGTTAACTCTCTAGTGGGACTGGATGTAATCGATTCTATCCTTGAGTGTATATAAATGCTATATTATTGTGTCAATAAGGTCCCTATCTATAATGGTGGTAGTTTTATTCTGTGTTTATTCCTAATTCCCACGCTTGCGTCTGGAGTTATAGGATAATCTTTTCTATTCTTATAGTTTAGATTAGGAGCGAGAGTGGGGGAGCGGATTCTGAAGAAACTCACTCTCTGATTGAATAAGATTACTCGATACTCTGTGACTGAAACATGAGCGTTACTAATGAGCGATGGGTAGTGTGAGTACTCTAGCGAAGGCGTTTAGAGGATAGGCCTTAGTATCGATAGCAAAGGGTTAATTGTTTGTCAATCCTGGAGTCGAGAGGTGAGTATATCTAATGAGTGAAGGTAGTGACAGTACTGGAGTGAAGGTATATTCAGTTCATAGGGCCACGTATTTCAATTAATTCTTTACAAACAGAACAAAAGAGAGCAAAATAAGCCGAGGATAAGTCTGTCGCTTGGGAGAGCCCGCATGGATTACCTTTGAGTGTGTGAGGCTGCTGGTAACTCGGGGTCTTAGCAATAAAGTTTGTTTACATATTTTATAGAGTATACCAACATGAATAAGTAGTCTTTATATGCACAATGGGTGTGATGAGATGAAATCCAATCCTGATCCAAGTAAAGTGTCTCTAACTCTACCTTTCTAATTCCAATTAATTGTCTACTTTCTTACCATTCTGCAATCATACTCTCTAAACTATTGCTTTCCCTTGATAAATACGATTTCGTTCTACATAAATAACCGTTCCCTGTGGATACGATACTTTTACTTACTATTATACTGCTGGTTTTGTGGTTCGTTTGCCAGAACACCACCAAAGTGCAAATAGAGTAAATGAAGATTTCAATCGGTAACAATTAAAGAAAACATAACTGAAAGTTTCAAAATTGATGGAAGTTTGTGAGTGGAAAGAGTGAAAAGAAGAGCTTAGGAAGTAGTACATGAGAAAATAAGAGATTTTTAAAATTTCGTATCCTGCGCTTCACCCTGCGCTACAGCGCAAGTGAAGCGCATAATACAGTGACTAAAATTGCAGTTCTGCGCTTTACCTGCGCTACAACGCAGGTTGAAGCGCAGAAAACAGAATGCAATTTTGCAATTTTCAGTCATATTTTCTGCTGCTTCCTATTTTTTAAAAAAAAATTATTTTCCACAAACTTATTCCAATCAATTTTGAAAATATCCTAAATCCTAAAAAATGAAAAATCCTAATTAAGAGCAAGAAAATAAAACAAAACGATAATTAATTAAAAACTTTAAAAATCTCTGGGTTGCCTCCCAGAAAGCGCTTGTTTAACGTCTGATAGCTCGACGCCTGTTTTCTCAAGGTGGCTGAAACTGAAATATTTTGATGAGCTTGTGAGCTGCACCCTTCCTTTCTTTGGCCCTTAAACCTCCCCATAATCTTGCCTTGGAGCAACTTGTAGTGTGAAAAGACGTTAACCATTGTAGCTTCTTTCTGGAATTAGACCATGCCTCTGACTCCCTTGGCTTGATTCTTCTTTTCTTTATTATCTTGCTCTCATGTGCATGAGTCTTCTTTTCTTGAAGCTTAGATGATTCACAGTTGATTGCTCTCAATTTCTTTGCTTCGCAGGGGTCTTTGATATGGAACACACCTGACCACTTGATCTTTAATCTGGCTCTAGGCTCTGAATTTGATTCTAGCTTGACTTTTCTTCTCTTTGCCTTGTCCTGGTCAGTGTGATCGCAGGCCTTTCTTTTGTGAGGTCTGGAAGGATTATCACTTGCGCCATGCCTTTCTTGATCTCCCTTTGGAGAACTGGTTGGATAAGGCAAGGTCTCTGTTCTTGAAATCACTTCCCTTCCTTCCTAGAGCTTTGATTCATCATCTCCCTGTTCATTCTTTTTCTCATTTTCTTGATCTTTTTCATCCTGTACACCCTCATATGTTGTATTCTCTATCTCCCTTTCACAGTCAGTCTCTTTTTCAAGCACCATCTTTGCTGTTTCCTCCTCTCATTTTTCTTCTTCTACTTTTGTTGCACCTTCTTCTTCTTTTTCTTCATCAGCTTCTTTCGGTTCTCTTTCTTGTGTTTCTTCAACTTCTTCTTCTTTTTCTTCTTCTTTTTCTAGTTGCTCTTCTCCATCAGCCAGATTGTCATTGATTTCCTCCCCTATCAGCTGAACAATGTCATCGCACTGCTCTTCGGGGTTGGGTACTGCATTTGCTGAAGATTGCTTGTTCCAACAGTTGATCATATTGTGTATCTCCTCTAGTACAAGGCCAACAGTTAGTCCTTCTCTTTCACAATATTGCTGAAATTGTATATATTCGTCCCACTTGTCTTCAATATCATCGTCACTATCTAAATGCCTTGCTGAGATTTGTTCTGACTATTGGTTGGCTCCTGTTTCTGTTAATTGCACCAACAAGGTGTCAGTGTTTCTTCTTACTTCTTCTCTTTCCTTCTGAAGTCTTGACTCCCTTTGTTCTGCCATCTGTTTTAACAAAGCGTCAGTGTTTCGTTTTCGCTCTTCGCTCTCTTTCTGAAATTGTATATTGCTTTGATTGAATTTTTCCAAAAACTCATAAAATTGGGAGTCTCTTTGTTGATAGGAAGAGTAACTTTGCTGCTGTTGAAAAGAAGGTTGCATACGGAGTGAAACATCATCTTGGTGCCTCCCAAAATTTTGGTTATGGTAACTTCCCCAATCCTGTGAAAAATTGTTAGAATAATTGTTGTAATTAGAGAAGTTACCTTGAATCGGTGCATGGGAGGAATAACTTGGTTCTTGCCACCTAACATAATCTCCAAGAGTTCTCCTTGGTTGATTTTGCCATTCATAATCCATTTAGCATTTACTTCACTTGGGGTGGTAGAACAAAGAGTGTTGAGATTGTCTCCTTGAGCTCTGCCCCCTTTTTTTGTTACCTGTTTTCTCGAGAGAAATAATCAACATGCTCAAACAAAGAGAAAAACAAAATAACAAAAAATAATCTATAATTCTTTTATTTAAAAAATAATAAAAATAATAAAAAATAGTTTTTTAAATAATAAATAATAATAATATTTTTTAAGAAAATAATTAAAATAAAATAATAAAATATTTTTGTTTTCTTTTCGACTTCTCCCTTGTCTCCTTTCCTTGTTTCTACTTTTGTTCTTCCTTGATGTCCTTCCTATTTCTGCTTCAAGTGGTAATTGATTGGGGGACACCTGGCCTTTCAAAAACATAAACAAGAAACTAAAAAAAAGGTAAGTGTGGAAGAAAGATTATAATTTCCTAAAAATAATAAAAATTTCCTAAAATAATAAGAAGAATAAATAAAAGAAATCCTAACATAGATATTCTTGATAATTAGACCTCCAAGTTCTACACGAATTGAAAACCGTTCCCCGGCAACGGCGCCAAAAATACTTGATGGGTTTCTGGCAAGCGAACCACAAATCCAGCAGTATAATAGTAAGAAGAGTATTGTATCCACAGGGAATGGTCAATTTACGTAGATTGTGATCTAATTATCAAGGGAAAACAACGGTTTAGAGATATTGTTGCGGAATTGTAAATAATGGATAAAATATTAATGGACTAGAAAGGAAGAGTTAGAGACACTTTACTTGGATTAGGATTGGAATTCATCTCATCGCACCCTTTGTGCATGTAAAAACTATCTATTATTTTAGGTTTACTCTATAACACTGTAGACAAACTTTATTGCTAAGACCCCGAGTTACCAGCAGCCTCACACACTCAAAGGTAATCCATGCGGGCTCTCCCAAGCGACAGACTTACCCTCGGCTTATTTTGCTCTCTTTTGTTCAGTTTGTAAAGGACTAATTGAAATACGGGGCTTACCAAATAAAGTATACCTTCGCTAGAGTACTGTCACTACCCATCGCTCATTAGATATATCCACCTCTCGCTTCCGGGATTCACAATCAACTAATCCTTTGCTATCGGTAATTCAAAAATCATGCCTAACATATTGGAACGCCCTTCATTAGAGTACTCACACTACCCATCAATCATAAGCAACGCCCCCGTAAAGGAACCATGGCTACTGAGTCCTCTTATCCAATCAGAGAGTGAGTTTCTTCAGAATCCGCTCCCCCACTCTCAATCCTAGTCAAAACTAACTAAGTCAAGACTAGCCTATAACTCCAGACGCAAGCGTGGGAATTAGGAATTAAGTACAGAATAAGATTACCAATATTATAGACAGAGAGCACAGAAATAATAATATAGAATTTACATGCACTTGGGGATAGAGTCAATTACATCCAATCCTAATGGAGAGTTAACTACACAAGGTAGCCATACAAACCACCGAAGATGTTGTCACCATCTTCAATCCTTGTGAAGCGCTCCTCCTCTCCTACTCTAAACTTAGCTTTGGTACATTATCACTGAAATATAGACTGGATTACAATGATTATGCACTACGGATCTGGTGCAAGAGGTTCCTATTTATAGACTAGGAAAGAAAAAGCAAATTTGGGGAGAAATCTATCTAAAAACGGCAACAGGGAACAAATCAGCGTAAGCTGCGCTACAGTGCAGGATGGAGCGCAACTTCCAGAGAGTTTGCGCTTCACCTTGCGCTATAGCGCAGGTGAAGCGCATAGCGCAGGTGAAGCGCAGGTAGCGTCCTGCAACTCCAACTTTCTCTTTTTAATCTTGATCTCTCCCCGAGACTGGTTTTAGCAGACTTGTCTTTCCTTGTTTCCCTTTATTTGATGATATCCTTGCTTTTATTGAGCAATCATTGATTTATTCGGGAAGCTTATCTGCAGAATCCTTGATTGATTGACAGTGATCTCCTCATTAATTGTATTATATCTTCTTCAAATCTTCATTAAATGTCTTTAATCAATCTCAAATCTTGCAGATATCTCCCTCATTGAATGTTATTTATCCTTCAAATCAAATCTTTGCAATATCCTGCAAAAATCAGCAACATTTCTATGAAAATAGCATCAAATTCAAATCTTAGATTAATAAATACAATTTCTCTAATATTTAATAAAAAGGGATTAAATTGGGGCAAAATTACCATTTTATCCTTGATAAGTGAACTAAAAAGTGCTCTAATTTATCAACTAATTTTCACTTATCAATCACAAAAGTATTTGGGAGTGAAACTCAATCTGTATAGTTATTGAGAACATAATTGGTTTATATACAATTGAGAATCAAACTTATTTCGGCTACTGATGCAAACTGTAAAGTTAACCAGCTAACTAACTCGGTTAACCAAACTAACAAACACTATTAACCACTCGATAACAGAAATGGCTAATCTGCATAATATTTGAATTACACTACAACACTTCCCTTTAATTCAAATGTTCTAACATTACAACACCCAACATATCTCTCAGCATCTCAAATCCGGTTTTCTTCACAGATTTAGTCAAGATATCTACAATTTGCACATCTGTTGGACAATACACCAATTCCAACTTTCCTTTATTCACTTGATCTCTAAGGAAGTGGAACCTAGTCTCTATGTGCTTGCTTCTACCATGAGACACGAAATTTTTAACCAAATCAATAGCAAATTTGTTATCCAATAGCAGCTTCATGGGAATCTTTATCTCAATCATCATTTCCTTCAAAACTGACTCTAACCAAATGGCTTGACATGCTGCAAATGAACCAGCTACATATTCAGCTTCACAAGATGATAAAGCAACTACAGGTTGTTTCTTAGAATGCCATGATATTGGTGCTCCTTGAAACTGGAACAAATACCCTGAAGTGCTTTTCCTATCTGATATGTCTCCACTCCAATTTGAATTAGAATAGCCCACCAATTCACACATTTCCTGGTCTGAACTGGTAGGAAACAATACTCCATAGCTCATTGTTCCCTTCAAATACCTCAAAATTCTTTTACCTGCAACTAAATGTGACTCCCTTGGATCATTCATAAACCGACTAATCAGCCCAACTCCATAACAGATTTCAGGTCTGCTGTTGCACAAGTATCTCAAGGATCCCACCAGCTGTTTGAACCTAGTTCCATCTACAGATTTCTCCTCCTTTCTTTTCTCAAGCTTCAAATTAGGTTCAGTAGGTGTTGCTGCAGGATTGCAATCTAACATATCAAATCTTTTCAATACCTCAGTAACATACTTCTTCTGATGTAGTACAATTCCCTTTGAAGTGTTCACAAACTCCATGCCCAGGAAGTAGGATACTCTGCCCAAATCTGTCATTTCGAATTCAGCCATCAAAACTGATTTGAAATTTTCAATCTCCTTCAAGTTGCTGCCAGTGATCAAAAGGTCATCAACATATAAACATATTAGTACCAAACTGGATTTTGTATCAGCCTTGACATAAACTCCATGCTCTACTACACATTTAGTGAAATTGTGAAGTGTGAGAAAAAAGTCATTCCTCTTGTTCCAGGCCCTGGGAGCCTGTTTTAGGCCATACAAGGCCTTTCTCAGCCTATAGACTTTGCCTTCACTTCCACTGACTTCAAAACCAGGGGGCTATGAAACATACACTTCCTCTTCCAATGGACCATTCAAAAACGCAGACTTGACATCAAGCTGAAACATAGGCCATCTCCTTCCACTTGCCAAAGCAACAACTAATCTGACAGTTTCAATCCGAGCCACAGGTGCAAATACCTCTGTGAAATCAATTCCAGCTTTTTGCAAAAAACCTCTAGCAACCAGCCAAGCTTTATGCTTGGCTATGGATCCATCTGAATTCAATTTCACCTTGTAAATCCATTTCACATCTATTGACTTCTTGCTGGAGGGTAACTCTACTAATTCCCAAGTCTTATTCCTTTCTATAGCATTCAACTCTTCAATCATAGCTTTCTGCCACACATCCTTCTTCATTGCCTCTTCAAAATTGATTGGCTCTGCATCTGCTAGTAAAGCAAAATGAACCAAATCACCTGCAGCTGAAATTGCTCCATCAGAATATACCTCATAGTCTACAAACCTTCCTGGCAGCTGTCTTTGTCTCCTTGGCCTCTGATCATCATTTTGTAATGCTGCAGAATCTGTGTTTCCTTCAACTGGATGATCTTCATTGAATAAAGTTTGTGGTATGCCTCTGAAGTTGCTGGTATTTTAATCCCAATTCCAGAAATCTCTTTCACTTACAATCACATCTCTACTGGTGGCAATCTTCTTAGTTTCTGGACTGTACAACTTGTATGCTCCTGTAGGATGATCCTACAAGAATCATAGGCTCACTTTTATCTTGCAGCTTTTTCCTTCTTTCATCTGGTACATGCTTGAAGCATATAGAACCAAAAATTCTCAAATGGTTTACCATTGGTTTCTTGCCACTCCATAATTCTTCTAGCACTTTCTCCTTAAGCTTCTTAGTTGGGCATCTGTTCAACAAATATACTGCAGTTGAAACTGCTTCACCCCAGAATGAATGAGGTAAATTCTTCTGTTTCATCATACTCCTTGCCATGTCTAATATTGTCATGTTCCTTCTCTCTGCCAGTCTGTTATGCTGAGGGGTGTAGGGAGGGGTAACTTCATGCTGAATTCCATGCTTCATGCAGAAAGTTTCAAATTCATTTGAGGTGTATTCACCTCCTCCATCTGTTCTTAGGTACTTGATCATTCTGCCATTTTGTGTCTTAACCATCACCTTGAACCTTTGAAAAATATCAAACACCTCATTCTTGGATTTGATCAAATACAACCACATCATCCTGCTTTTCTCATCAACAAATGAGCAAAAATATCTATTTCCTCCCAATGAAGGAACCTCAAAGGGACCACACACATCAGAATGTACCACATTCAACAAATCAGTGGATCTCATAGGCAAATTAGATTTAAATGAGTTTCTAGGTTACTTACCCATTAAACATTCCTCACAAATCTTCTCTGGTATGTTGATTAAGGGAAGCCCAACTACCATCTGATTAGTTGCAAGTTGCCTCAAGCTTTTGAAATTCAAATGCCCAAACCTCCAATGCCACAACCAGCTCTCCTTTTCTGACACAGTGGCTGCCATGCACTACACTTCAACAGTATGTAGGTTAACTTGAAAGGTTCTATTGCTGGAAATAGGACTCCTCAATATCAGTCTTTGGCTTGGATCAAATAGTTCAAGGGAATCATGCTGCACCACAGCATAAAATCCTTTTTGTATCAATTGTCCAATGCTCATCAAGTTACATTTCATACCGGGCACATGGAGTACATTTTCAATCACTGCAGGCTTTCCATCCTTTCTTCTAATGACTATGTTTCTCATTCCCTCTGCAGTCACTGTTCTACTGTCAGCAAAACGAACTTTACTCTTCTTTGAAATGTCCAAATCTGAAAGCCATTCCCTGTGACAGCCACAGGTCATGTGATTCGAACATCCTGTATCTAAGTACCAAGACTCGGTTTGGGGACCTTCATCGCTAGTTGTCATCATCAACAACACATGATCTGAATCTAAATCATCTTGGGCCATGTGGGCTTCATTTTCTCCATCCTTCTTGAATTTACCTTTGCCAAGCCAGCAATCCTGTGCATAGTGGCCCCATTTCTGACAGTTGAAACATTGAATCTTTCTTTTATCCGCTGATCCTCTCTTCCCTCCTTTATTCTTGTGGAAATTTCCTCCTCCATTTCGATTCGAGGATTCAGGTTTATCTTTATCTCCTTGTTGATCTTGAGAATGAGACCAACCACCTTTGTTGAATCTTTCCTTCCCTTTACCTTTCTTGTTCTTCTTTTGATCACCTCCCTTTTTAACCACCTGAGCTCGCAAAGCTTGATCTGCTGGTTTCTCAACATTCCTTTCATTCAAACGCAACTCATGTGCCTCCAAAGAACTTTGGAGTTCTTCAATTTTCATCTTTCCTACATCTTTGGATTCTTCAATGGCTACAACGATATAATCGAACCGTGGAGTCAAGGTTCTCAAAACCTTCTCTATCACCATCTGATCCGTGAATTGCTCACCACATCCTTTCATTAGGTTGATGAGAGTCAACAACCTAGTGAAATACTCAGACACTTTCTCTATATTCTCCATCTGCAGTAGTTCGTATTGCCTATGCAATGATTGAAGCTTCACTTTCTTGATCTTTTCTCCACGAGTGTAACATTTCTCAAGTGTTTCCCACGCCTCCTTGGCTGTAGATGCACCAACTATTTTCTCGAAATTGCTAACATCCACGCATTGGTGTATCAAGAACATGGCCTTGCAGTCCTTCTTCTTAGCCTCTTTGTATGCAGCTCTCTGAGCTTCGGAGGGACCATCTCTCAACTCTTGGTATCCATTCTTGACAATTTCCATAACTTCTTGGAAGCCAAACAACACTTTCATCTGTATACACCACCTATCCCAGTTCTTGCCATCAAGAATTGGTAAGTTTCCAGGGAATCCACCATTGCCATTAGCCATTGATGCTCCAAGAATTCAGTCTCAACTTCTCAAACTATTCCTCCTCAAGGCTCCTGAATCGTGAAAAGCTCTCGATACCACTTTGTTGGAGAAATCCAAAGTAAATGAGAATAATGATCACAAAAGTATTTGAGAGTGAAACTCAATCTGTATTGTTATTGAGTACATAACTGGTTTATATACAACTGAGAATCAAACTTATTTCGGCTACTGATGCAAACTGTAAAGTTAACCAGCTAACTAACTCAGTTAACCAAACTAACAAACACTATTAACCATTCGATAACATAAATGGCTAATCTGCATATAACATTTGAATTACACTACAACATTTATGAGAAAGATAAAACGAAAAATATTTTTTCTTTCTTTTGTTTTTTATCTCTTTATAAATTTTATTTTTTCTCACACGTATTCTTTTTTATATATATCCATACTGTACCATTCGGCTTACGTCAAATAATATAGTTTTTTAATCTATAAATCACTGTAATTTAATAAATTGGAGATTTCTAGAGCATTTTTAATCACATCAAATTAGCTTAAGTAGGGGTTGGATTAATTTTTTCACTCTCCGAAAAGTTCGAAAATTTTTATAACCGCAGTTTTTCTTAAGATTTTTTTTTTTGTGTCAGTGTGTGCAAACCAAACTAATCTACACATCTACTATTTATCTTAATATTATGAAAGCCAGATAACTTTTTTTTTTTAAACAAAATTTAGGGTGAGGGGATGGTGCCCCGGTTCAAGGCAGGGAAAGCCTCTATGCTCAAAGAGCACTTACAGAGGTACTTACATTTTGCCTCACCCTAAGAAGACAAGTGAAGGTTCAAACCTGCGACCTGTCAGATACGATACCCTGTCTTGTTCCACATGACCAACCCCTAATTGAATCTTACAATGACTCAAGATCACATGAGTTCAATTCAATCAATGTAACCCGTTTAATAAAAATACTCCAAATTAAATTTAAAGATTATGAAAAAAAAGGGTTGACCGTAGCCCATTACAGCCTGCGTTATAAGTTTGAGAAATAACTTTGGATTAAAGCCACTAAATCATATCACTTGTGAGGTACAGCCTATTTAAAACCTAGTTTGATTTAATTAGTTTAACAAAAGATGAGAACTAGACTTTTGAAAATTACTTTTTAATTAAATAGGTTAGATTTAAGTTTTTTAAAAAATTTATTAGACTTGACGGGTTAGTCTATTTATAAATAATATTATTTTTTTAAAAAATATAAATATATTATGCATAATAAATATTATGATAACGTCTAATTTTTTAATTTCTCTTGTTGGCCTTTTTAGAAATAGTTTTACTGACCTATTTAAAGACATATGTCATCAACATATTTACATTATTAAAAAGTAAGCCTATTAGTTCATGAACACACTCGTCTATTTAGAGATAGACCTATTGATTTATTTAAAGGTTATAACATGAAATAAGTTTTTAAACAGGCTAATATGCTAAACCATACTTTTAAATAGGCAAAACCTGAAAAAAAATGACCCATAACATGTAACGGACCAAATTTGGCCCACGAAAATGTAATGTAGGCAAGACTTGGGGCTTGCAAAGTCTAACTTGACTCGGCATACTTCCACACGGTTGATATTCTTTGCATACAAATCCGGTATAGGTTGTTCATATCTTTTTTTTATGTAATATAATATATTAATATATATATATATAATATAATTATGTTAAAGAAACATTTTGGTTTGATTTTACTATTTGAATTTTGATTTTAAAATAAAATTTGTCATTTGAAATATTACTTGAAGGGTAGGGGTGGAAGTAGGTCGAGTCAAGCTAGGCTTTGTAAAGCCTAAGTATGACCTGCATTATATTTTTGTGGCCTAAGCCTAACCCATTATCTGTCATAGGCCATTTTTTTGGTCTGACCTGGCCAGTTTCAAAGTCTCGTTTGACTTATTAGTCTGTTTAAAAACCTATTCCATATTATGACATTTACATAGACCAATAAATCTATCTCTAAATGGCCCAATGTGTTTACAAAATAACAAGCTTACTTTTTTATAATGTTAATATGCCACTTACATACACATTTAAATAGGCCAATAAGTCTATCTCTAAATAGGCTAACAGGAGAAATTAAAAAATTATATATTATTATACTATTTATTATATATAATTTTATATGTTTATAAAAAATAATATTATTTATAAATATACTAATCTGAAAATCCTAATGGGCTTTTTAAAAACCTAAGTCTGACTTATTTAATTAAAAAGGTTTTTTCAAAAGTCAAAATATGATATTTTTATTAAACGAGTCAAGTCAAACCATACCTTAAGTAAACTGGGTCGTAAGCACCGATGAGCGGCCTGACCTGTTTCCACCCCTATTGAAGAAGGATTAAGTTACACCAAGATGTGTTATATCGTTGAAAAACTTTTTAATAAATAATTACATTACGGAATGCTTATTAGAAAATGTATTGCGAAATTCATTATTAAATTGAAAGATATTGTGATATCTATTATATCCATGGAATTATACCCTAATAAAAATAAATTTAATATAATTATGAAATATGTTTAGATTGATGTCATATATACTCTCAAGAGTGCGTTTGTTTGTGATTATTTTTTAAAAGTAATCACTTTTTTAATGTATTTGTTTAGATTGTAGAAATAACCAGAATCTAAAAAAGGCAAAACTCTAATTATAAATAGAAGCTATTCTTATCTGATTAATCAACTGAAACAAATGAAAAAATATTTTAAAAAAAATATTGTTTATGATTGTAACAAAACACAAATATGCTTCTGATTTTTATAAATGTATATCTCTAAACATATAAATTATTTTTCATACTATGTAAAAATCAATTATTTTAATCTTGAACAAATTAATGAAAAATATATGAAAAAAAAACAATTTACTTATCAACTATTAGTGTTAAACATTACAAGACTTAATATAAATAATTAAGATAATAAAATCATTGGGATCGAACTAACCGTTAGGGATTTTTGTAGTTTGTCCGGGATTCTAATTTCTAACATTAAACATCATTAAGAGGACTGCCTCCCGTGGAGGATATATGTGATTAAACAAAAAAAATATCATTCCATTCATTATAAAAAACAAGATAATGAATAATTAAAATTCGTTGGTTTGACAAAATTATATTTTATCTAAAGTTATTAATAATATACTGTCCGTTTGTTTTAAATTTTAACCGTATAAAACCATGATTTTGGAGAATTGATTTTAAATCACTTCCGTCCAACGTACTTCGTAAAGTGTGCATCATCCATCTCAACCATTCATTTTTTAAAAATTAATTCTACCCAACTGTAAACCAAACGGACCAATAATCATTTGTGTAACTTAAATCATCCTCCTATTACTTATTGCAAATTTCTTAAAAAAATCATCATATAGCTAATTAAAAATGGTCTTCATTAATGTTATACAGTGAAGACGATCACTTTAGATTAATATATTAAAACATGTTTTATATTAAAATTTATTTACAAAATTATTTTTTTAATAATTTAATAATTTTATTTATTTTAACATGATATTGTTAATAGATTAATAACTTCATTATATTTTAGTATTTAGAAATTAGAATATAAACCTTAATTTTTAAAATATAAAAATCCATGTTGTGTTCAAATTCAAATATTATACATTATAATAAGACTTATAATATTATTTATATTAATAAGGGAAACACATAAAGATAATATTATATCATTTAAATATTTAAAATTTATATTAAAACTTTCAAACATCGTCCATTCAATAAGGCAATTCTACTATATTTTTTAACATATTTGATTCCCAAGTTTTACTTGTTTTTTAATATTATATTCATACAACAAAATCATATAACAATCCATACAACACACTTGTTTTCTCTATTTCTTTTCATCACATCTCACAATTCTCTTTCCTTTATTATCTTTTATCTCTTAATCTTTTTATGTTATATATTGTACATATTAACATTTCTCTGATTTTTTTTTCTTACGAGACATTATCTCATTCTTAATAGTAGTTATATGCCGGTTCTTTTTGGCTTGATGTGTGTTTTTCCTAATACATGGTTTATTGTTATAAACATGCATATATTTTTATACGCTAACGGATTATTTAATTAGGAATAAAAGACACCACTAGTAGAGATTTACGCTTACAACTTACAACCTATGGTGTGCCTAGTTAAATGGTACAACCATTGCAAGCATATGTGTGACAATTCAAGCTATCCAACCCAATCTGGTGTGGGTAGCGAGTTTTGTGGATTGGGCTGAAAAACCCTAAAGTTATTCGAGCTTCTAAAATAAAGTCCGAGTCCTATATTTTTGCAGACTTTTTATAGTTAGTCTGTTTTTTTGGGTTACCAAACCGTTTGTACGGGTAACGAATCAGATGTTATCAGATTGAACTAAAAAATCCGAAAGTTATTAAGACTCATATAAAAGTCACGAGCCTTACATTTTTACGGATTTTTATAGACTCAACCAATTTACTAGCTCTAAACCCTAAACCCTAAATGAATGGTTAAGATGGAGGATGCACGCTTTACGAAGTACGTTGGACGGACGCGATTTAAAATCAATTCTGCATAATTGATTCCGGGTGGTTTAAAATCTAAACCAAACGGACACTGAGTAGTTATATTTTACCGTGTAACTCCTTTCTTCCTAATTATATTTAGAGTTTTCTCATATTCCAAGAGAATATTTTAAACAAATGAAAAAAAGTTACTTCCTAATAAAGAACTAGACCAAAGAACGTTATTTATAGTTTTTAAAAATAGTTTTATTTTTAAAAAATAAAAAATTGAAAAACTTTTGAGGTTGTTTAATTTTCGAAAATATTTTTATTTCTCATTTTTTAATTCTAATTATAAAACTGTCAATTTTTTTCATCTTATTTCATGTCTTCAGATTTATACAGATGAATAAATCAATATAAAATTACTTTCACTGTTTAATGTATACAGCTCTCAAGATAATATGATATTTTTATAATTAAAACTAAAAAATAAAAAATAGAAACAAAAAAGATTTTCTTAAACTAAACAATCATTCGTTTGATAGACAATTTTTAAAAGTGAGAGTTTATAACA
This sequence comes from Sesbania bispinosa, assembly GCA_026901365.1. Classification (NCBI taxonomy): domain Eukaryota; kingdom Viridiplantae; phylum Streptophyta; class Magnoliopsida; order Fabales; family Fabaceae; genus Sesbania; species Sesbania bispinosa. Next base: position 597,992 of record QLOH01000596.1, read on the forward strand.
CATTATTATCAACATGAGTCTCTTATATATCTCTTTATGTCCTTTAATATTTTTTTATTTTTGACCGGGAATTTCCCATAAAGATAATTGTGGATTTAACATTTAGACTAGAGGTGGTGATTTGGTAAAACTAGTGATTACATTGTTCAAACTCTTAACCTTACGGGTAAAATCTATAGTTCCACTTTCATTATGACCAACCATTATTTGGTATATATGATATTTGTATTACTCAAATTCTTAAGTATCTCCCTAATTTTAGATTTCCTATTTTTTTCAAGTGTCTTTACAATATTAAATATTAATATCACAAAGTTTAAATTCGCCGCTCTTAATATTTTCGCAAGAAATTAATTATCATGGGTACTTTACGATGATGTTGATCTTAAAGCTATAAATAAATATAGAAATACCTTTGAAAGAAAGAAAACGGCCATCCCTGCAAATTTGTTCAAAAGCAATGATTTTCCATCAACACATTTTCCTTTGCCATCATTTAGGTATCCTTTGGCTTTGGTTTGAGGGATTTGGAAAGGAGGGGAGGGAAGGAATTTTAAAAGAGTTGTTGTGTTTGGTTTAATTTTATAGGAGGGGAGGGGAGGGGAGGGGGTCAAAATCCCTCGTAATAGCATTTTACCTCCCCTTCAAAAGTGGGGGATTTGGAGGAGAGGGAAGAAGGTTTAAAATAAAATAATCAAAATTACTTAAATATCTCTCCATTCAAATTAATAAAGTTGGATGTTATAAAAGTATAAATATATAAAAGTAAATTGGTTTTATTTTCCCTCCCTTCCCCTTGTGAATCAAACAATAAAGGTCTCCCCTCCCCTCATCTCCCCTCTTTGAACCAAACAAGATAAAATATCATCTCACCTCCCTTCCCCTACCCTCTTCATTAAAATCCCTCCCCTCCCCTCATTACAACCAAATAGAGCCCAATTTGTGTTGTCCTAGGATTTAGTCCAAACAAATGTATCTCAAAGCAATCTAGGACGAGATATGAGTCCTCTTAATTTATGTGGGGTCTACCTAGTGTGAAATCTATAGTAGGAGCGGAGAAGAAGAAGGAACGATTAGAAACTAGCCCCTGAACGGTCCTTAATGTGCATTAAAATGAAATTACAACGTACAGAAGAAGTGACTAAATGTAAACAATACAACCCCATGAATTCCGAAGCTATAAAGCATGAAAATTGTAAACGAAAGCAAGTAAATAAAAAGAAGGTGGTTTGTGCGATCCCTACTTCCTCTCAGCGTGCTGGGTGCCCTTGATCTCGGAGGTGGATGCTACGACTTTCAGGGTGCTAGTGAGTGTTCAGGTTGCAGACATTTGTTTCTTATCTCTTTCTCCTATTTATAGTTGTCCCTGGTAACCGCTTCTGGGCTGCCATAACTTCCCCTCAATTCCTTGCGTAACTCCCATGAACCCACATTCTCTGCATGCACTTGGGTGGATTTGTCTCTGATAACTGCCTTTGATGACGTGAGAAACGTCCAAGGCAACCTGAATAGAAAATGGGATATGACCTTTCTCGAACTGATGAAGATGGGTTCCTTCGAACCAAAGCGAGGGAGGCATTTCGAACAACCCAAAGATTCTTCTTCTTCGAACCATGACCTACCTCGAACTTGCCTAAACCCTTTCTTGATCCTCTCTTTATACCAAGGGCCTTCGATCTTCTCATGACTTTCCTTGCCCTTCGAAGCAACACCGACCAAATTGACTTTCTTGACCACCGTCCACCTTGGTCAACGTGATTAAGACCTCTTCTCATTGGCTCGTTGGAGTGGCTCTCTTAATGCTTTCATGGCTTTCATCCCTATAAAAGGGGAAACTCCACTTTTCTTCAATATTCTTCCTTTCAACCACGGAGAGATCCTTGATATTGGCTACCTTGTACGACCCGATCCTTCCATTCCCTTTGGATTTCAGGTCGACATGGTGTCCAACATTAGTGGTCACTTCAACGTGGAACTTGACCTTAGGTCAAACAACGCAGCCAACGTCCAAGGCCTTAGCCCCATGCATGGCTTGGTATTACTTCTACCTCCTTGGTGCCAAGCTTGGTCTTAGGGCAATGGGTTACCTCAAGGCCCAACGCCTAGTTTTCTGATCCTTGGAAGAAGAGGAGGAAGAAGAGGAGGAGGAGGAAGAAGATGAGGGTGAGGGATTCTGGTTCTTGGACTATTTGGAAGGTCCAAGGCTGAGAACCAATCCCCCCTCAAGGTTCGAAATATGGTGCTACTCCTCCTCCGAATACATGACACTGACTCGAAGGTCAGAGGAGCTACTTCCCAAATTCGAAGCATTGGTTCGAAGATCAACGTCCCTGCAAAAATGTAATAGGAAAAGAAAGTTAGGTTCGAATAGCGAACCTTTATTTGTTTTTTTTGCCAAATAGCGAACCTTTATTTGTTAATTCGATCCTATTGTAATTTTTATTGACATCTTTTAATAAATATTCTTTTTAGCTCACTGTTAGCCACTTCGATCCAATATTTTATTTTTATGAGTAACAGAGCCTTGCATCAATAATTGAAAACTGATCATCTTGCTATTGAGGGTGGGGACTTATATATTAGCCATTTGAAATAGTTTAAAGGATAGATCACATGAACATCAAAAGACAACAAATAATCCTTCCTAAAGCTTAATATAATTGGATACAGTTGCCATTGCAATATTTTAAAATCGTAAGTGAATATAATTTAACATTGATTATGATTAGCTCTCAATTGAAATTCTATATGGACAAAAGTATATTAATGGGGATGCGTTAAAAAAAATCATTGTTCCATACCTTGTTGAATATAGAGTGTGTTTGACTTGCCATTTCAGCTAGCTGAAAGTTGAAAAATAGTAGCTGAAACCATTTCTGTTTGGGAATGTAGCTTTTTTGGGTAGCTACAAGCTTTTCTTAAGAAGCTACCTGAGGTAACTTTTTTAAAAAAGATCCAATTTTCAGCTACTAGCTGAAAATTAATTATAAATTTAGCCCCCAACCACCCCCACTTATCATTATTTAACAATTAATGTTGTCCTTAAATGTCATTTTACCATTTTCAACTAGTTTTACCAAACACATTCAATAATTTTTCAACTTTCAGCTAGCTTTAAGCTTTCAGCGAGCTTTTCAGCTTTCAGTTAGTTTTAAGCTTTCAGCTAATTTTACCAAATACACTCATAATGTGCAACATGGAAAACATGCTTTCCGCGAATATTATGAGCTAAATTTTTATTTACTTGTGAATGAATAAGGAGCTTTTTCATGAAAAACCACACATACACACACACACACATATATATATAGAGAGGAAGGTTATAATTACACAAGTGTAAGTTACACCAAGTATTACACCGCTAATAACTACAAATCGAATATGTTTTTTAGTAATCCAACCGTTGAATTATGTTTGTTCATCATCATGATTATATGTGCCAAATTTCGTAAAATTTTGACACTAATAACTTGATAATCAAATAGTTGGATTTTTCAGATATTTCAAATGTATATATAACGTTAATCTTGAGACATCTCAATGACATATCAAATAATTTTGGATTAATGTAAAATTTTATATGTATGATCTATATGATATTAACTTTCAATCCAACGGTAGATTATTTAATACAATGATCCGTTAAAAAATTATTCAACGGTATAACACTTGGTGTAACTTACACTGGTGTAATTATAACCCTCCTCATATATATATATATATATATATTCTATAAGTGACCATTTGACATAATTTATATTGAGTTTTTCTTCTTCTTTTAAGGAGAAGATGTGTCAAACGCTCTTTTTCAAAAGTTCTTTAAAAATAAAAGCAGCTTAATTAATTTTTGTTAAAAGAAATAGCTTTTCAAAAAGCCACTTTTTATAGTTTTTTTTAAAGATCATTGAGCTTATTTTTACATTGGGATACGTCTCATATGCACTTATGAAAAATGGGGTGTAACCTTACACCTTATTTTTAACAATAGTAGGGAGTTATTTAATTAAATAACTCATATTTTAGGATTAATAGTTTATGTAAGCAATAAATCTTTTATTTTGTAAGTCAATTTTTACCCATCTAACAAAAAATGTCACATTTAGTTTTAGGACTTTATTCAACCTATATTTATCTGAAAAAATAGTACATTATAAAAAGAAAAAAATCTCTATACACTAAAAACAACAAGAAATCACCGTAAATTCTAATTATAGTACATCCTATTTAATCTATTAATTTTTCTGTTTACAAATGTTCATGTTTAAACTAAATATAAATTCTATTATCAATTAGTGAACTTATAAATAGGACATTTTTTAAATAATTCAACGTATAATAAAACATTATATATCTATTTATTTATCATATCTAACAATCGTTACATGAAAACCCAATAACAAATAAAATTATTGAAAAATAATTTCCTTCTTGTAATAATTCTTTATAATATATAGTTTAATTAATACTATTATTTGCGCGTGCTTATTACGTTCTAACATATTTATGGAGAACTCTAGCTCAAATAAAACAAATATTTTGAATGTTAATTAATTATAGCTAAAATAAAACAAATATTCTGGGAACTTCTTCTCGCGCGGGAGAGGTAATATATGTTTCATTTCCATGGTGAAACAAAATACCCGATTTGAATATTTTTAATTCTATTTAATGCATCATACTTGTATTAGCCGATCGGTTTTGGTGGCTGAAAAAATTAAACACTTCGGTCATGTTTGGATTGAGTTTCTATTTTCTATTTTAATTTTCTATTTTTTATTTTTTGAAATTTTATAAAAAAAAATGGAAAGGTTGGAAACAAAAATTTTCTATTTCTAGCCCTTTTTAATTTTTTTTGTAAAATTTCAAAAAACAGAATACATAATAAAAATATAAAATAAAAATAAGAAATTTTCATATTTTGATTTTGAATTTTGTGATTTTGTAAGATTTCTCCAACTTATAAAAGATTTCTCCAACTTATAAAAAATAGGCTTAATTACACTTTTTGTCCCCCTATCATCATTAATCCGCGATTTTTGTCCCCAACTTTTTTTTTTGCGATTTTGGTCCCCATATTATTTCAAATTCGCGATTTAGTTCAAAATTTTGGTCCCCTATACCTCCCAAATATGGGTTAGAGGGACCAAAATCACGAATTTAGAATAATAGGGACCAAAATCGCGAAAAAAAAGTAGGAGGACCAAAATCACGGATTAATGATAGTAGGCCCGTTGTTCATCTCTTTTTAGAGAGAGTAATAAAAAAAAAACTATAAGCTGTTAACTTGTTCCAATTGATCTGCACTTGAAGTTTTATATTTGATGCTGATTTGTTTGGAGGACAAGACATTGAAATGTTCTTGGACTACTCAAAAATCTGTGATTCCAAGTAGCAAATGGGCTGCAAACGTTTCTGTAAGATCTCCTTTATAAATTTAGTAATACTGCAAGTGGTTGCAAATAATTTAAGAAAAACTGCGCAAGACTTCGTAAATGTCCGAAATAAGCACGAAAGTAAGTTTAATGTTCGAACTTTGAAAGTTTTGAAGTAGTTTTGGTTTGGTCCATTTTCATTTTTCAAGCCTCCATCAGGCTCTGACCTGGTCGTGGTGCAAGCATGTTTATGTGCCTAATTTCACAAATTTCAGGGTGAAATTATTTATGATTAAATAAAATAAATTTTAAAATTAATGACCGAAAATAAATTATATATAAATTAAAATATACAATTAATAGAAGTGATTTGATTTTATTTATTGGAAAATCGATTTTTACTTCTCACGTTTTTTCTATACGAGCTATTGATCCTTGATGATATATTGAGATCATTATAGCCATCGATAGTCTCATTTCATATATTATACTCTCTCCGGTCCTATTTATAAGACAATTCAGACAAAAACACGCTTATTAATAAAAGTAATTAATGCATTGATTTTTAAGAAATTAGTCTATAAGATTACAAGTTTACCCCTATTTAAAATTAAATGTCACTACCATGATAATTGTGTCACCTTGAAACCTTTAATGGTCAACAAGGGCAAATATGAGAAAAAACAATAAATGCTTCTAGATTTGTGTAATTTGTCTTATAAATAGGACCATTGAAAAATGTCAAATTTTGTCTTATAAATAGGACCGGAGGGAGTATTTTAAAGCATTTATGAATAATGAGTTGTTCAAGACTTGCCTTAATTTGTTTTGGTTATACTAGAAGATTTTTTTTTAAGTGTATTTGTGTTGTTTTTGGAATACACCTAAACACATGTTTAACTTTGTGGGAGTTGAATTAATTAGGGGTGTTCGCGGATTGGATTGGATCAATTTTGAGGGAAAAATCATCCAATTCAATAATTTTGATTTTCTCATTTAATCATCCAATCAGTTTTTTATTTTTTTAAATCCAATCCAATCCAATTTTAATCGGTTTGGATTGGATTGGATTTCGGTTTCTCAAATAAACTAAAAAAATGAAGTTATGAAAGTGAAAATATGACATCATTATTAGTTTATGAAATTATTTATCATTTACAAATTTAAAGCCGAAAAGTTATGTTTTGCCAAATTGTTAATGTTTACAAATAAGTTGTAACTTAAAATACTTAATTAGATATGAGAGTCGATCCCAATTTCATAGCCCATATGACAGTATACGCTTATGGTAAATCCAATATGATAAAAAATGCAATTATCTTATCCTATCCTACAACATACAAATTATTTGATGACTTCCAATCCCATGATTGAATGTTATTCATTAAATATAATTGCACAATAATAATTTTTTTACATCATCACAAAAATATAATATCAATAATGATAATATATCAAAATGTTTAGAAAATTTTGGATCAATCTGAATTGGATTGCTTCTCATATGCAGATCCGAAATCCAATCCAATTCAATTAAAATTTTTGATTTTTTGTGGTTTGTGATTTTTTTAGTTTACGGTTATTTCGATTTATGATTTTTTGGATCGATTATTGCGATTTCAATTGGATTGGTTTGGATTTAAACACCCCTAAAATTAATGAATGTTTAGATGTCTACCCCAACTCAAACACATTATTTATTGCACAAAATGCTTACCTTGAATAAATATGCAGTTTTAATTATTAGAGTATTGATTACCTTTATTTTCTACACCTATTATTCACTTTCCTATCTTTATCTCTTTCTTTTGATAATATCACTCTTTTTCCTTTTTTTAAATTTTTTATCTCTCTTTTTATTTTTATTATAGATGGATACACCTACTAGGTGTACATCGATCACTATTCTTCTAATTAATAGATCTAATTAAGCAAAATAGGGTACAAAAACCCTAAAATTTGTTTGGTTGTTTTTAACTTCTTATAATGTATATATAGATGCATAGATTAGAGCACTCAGTCAATCTAATTAAATTATACTAACTGACAGATCAATGATTTAATAAATTAAGCAGTTAGAATCAACTTGTCCGGAATACTACGTTAAGATAAGAACATTGTAACCTTCGTATGCTTGCTAATGGACATGTGAAGAATACAAATTAATTAATTATATTTTCAAACGAACAAGTTGGAGCAGTCAAACAACTTAAACGTGTGCGATTTCATGTGGAAAAAGCTGGAATTGGAGAAATGGTTGAGATGTACATTGACCTATGAAATTAAGAGCATCATACCAATAAATAATTTTAATGAATAAATCTAATTTTTTGAATGAAATGAAATTCTTTTAACTGCACAGTCATATTTGAGAAATCAAAACATTGTATAGAAAAACACATCAACACATAGAGAAATAAGAGAATATGTTTAATTCTCCCCAAATTATTACAGAAATTATTAGATCACAGTCTGTATGTAGTATAGTATGTACTTCCAAAATAATTCCCAGCATGGGATAAACAATTTATAAGCTGTTTAAAAAAAAAGGAGAAAAACTTAGATTGTACTTTTGTTTCGTTAGGTATCAAATAAAAATTATATAGAATTCTTTAAACATTTATAAGATTACCTTAAATCATTTATAGTAAAACAAATTACAAAGACACTAATTAAAAATACTCCAAGTTTGCTCTGGATTTTATTTTTTGTTTTAACAACATCTAATTGTTCTTTTGTTATCATAAAGTCCTAAGTCTCCTTACTCTCCTATTTTCCTTTTTTATGTTTCTAAGAACACAAACCACAAGGGCCTAATTCCTTTCATCTTTTCTTTTTATTTCTCCACTCTTTTTTTTAAAGAAACTTCATTCTCTGTTTTATGTATATATGTGTGTATGTATATATATATATTTGTATTTATTTATCATATGCATAGATGTATATATATCAATGTATTTTCTGCCACACATTTTATTCTCCTCAGTCCTTACTCCTTAGCACGATGTAGTCATACGTTTTGGGTACATGTGGCCAGCCCATGATAATTAAACCACGTTGGGCTTGAGCCCATTGGACTGAAGCCTTCGAAGCTGGACCAGAAGAGCCCGCGGGCCCTGACAAAATCGCGGTTATGCATGCGAGGTGTTTCTACTCACGAGTATTGTAGCAAAATAGCAATCACCGTTACCAAGTTCCAGTTCCACCTCCTGGAATCCAAAATCGAAAATTCCTTCCTAGCCATAGGCATAAGGCATAGCTAGCTGCTTTCAAACTTGAAGAAACTACCACAAAAAAAAAGGTATATGGAAGAGTGCATTCAAATACGAAGATACGAAGAACTTCCTTCAGCTAAGGACTTCGAGTCCCTGATTGAGCCTAGAAACGTTCCTGCTGTAAACAATCAACACTCTCTGCTTCTTCTCTTCTTGTTGTTATCTGCATTTATTTATAATTAATTGGTTTGTTTTGAATCCGAAAAAAGGTTTTCTGTGGATGTACCAAGGGTTGGAGAGCCTTCTCCCAATGGAATCCATCGAACGGTGGCCTCGACTATTTGCAGGTTCCTCTTAACTCAACTCACACTCTGCAATGTTAATTTCGTTTCTCGTGTCGTGTCTTACATTATTGATTGAAATAGCTATCTGTTGAAAATGGTCATTTGCTTGAAACCTAGGCACGGGTAGGGTCTTGTATGGTGGAGGCTATGATTTCAACATCTGCGCCTGTCTTTTATGGTGATCTTGGAAGCCATGGGAGGGTAATTATTGCTCTCTATGCTTTTTGCTCTATGGATGAGTTGAGATGGTATGAAATTAATCTTTGTGTTCCTTTCCTTGCAGGTTCCCCTACCGTTTTCTACTTTCCTCGCTTTTTGCAAGAAACGGATGCAGGTGGAAAGTAAGCACCAACAACACCTTGATCATTGTCTTGCCTCACAAACTCATGATACAGAACATGCATATTTGGCCTTGGAAGGTGTTCCGGAACAAATTTATCTAGCACAGGTTCATCATCTCACACTACGAGATAATCGATACCTTTGTTAACTGGTGCAAGAAAGTAATTTTTTTATTGTTATTGACAAAAATACTATGTTCTTTTCTGTTTTTATCTTTTAATATTAAGGTCATCTCTGTGTTGTCCCTGCCCCTATATGTGTATGGTGGGGATCACTTACTCCAAGAGTGAGTCTTGCTAAACTTACTCTATTTAATAACTTTTTATGAGGGTTGAATTTTAGTAATTCAACTTTTAAATTGAAAGTTTTTATTAAGTAGATATAATATACAAAATACAAATTTTAGTACAACTTAAAAACTAAGACAACTTAATTTTAATGTATAATATTTTTTTTAAAAAAAATGTAAGTAAATATCAACTATAAGATTGCATACTGTGAATGTTTAATTTATGTCAAAGTTGATGTCCATGATCATGATGTTAATGTTATATTATTCAACGATTGGATTTATTGAATTCATATTCTATAAAATTTTATTAAGCGGAGTAAGTTTAGCAACACTTATTCTTAGAGTAAGTGGATCCATGTGTGTGTGTATGGGTGGGGGCTATAACTCTTGTCAAAGTTATTCCGTATAATAACTTTTTATGAACTGTTGGATTGAAAGTTCTATATAAATAGATCATGTTTACAAAAAATCATACATTCAAAAATGTAATTGACACTTCATTGGCTAATTTTATTCTAACATATAATATACTGTTTAAAATATAAGGAAATATTGACTATAAGATTACCTATCTATGAATGTCTAATTTATGTAAGACTTGGTGTGCATGATCAATCAACATGTTCTATCACATTATTTAACGGTTGAATTTGATGAATTTGTATTTTATAAAGAGTTACTAAGCAGGGTAATTTTGATAAGAGTTACTCTTGAAGTAACTTGATCTCCACCTGATATATCTTTCTATGTATTGCTTATTTGATAATGTGATGGTGCTTTAGTTTTGAAACAAATTATGGTGGCATGTACTTCAGGTGCCAATTATGAATAGTGATCGTCAGGAGAGGGTTCAATTGGAAACCCTAAGGGAAGACATTCAAATGGTTAGTGCATGGTGTATTACCTTATTTATTTCCTTTATTTGTACCGCTGTTTTTTTTATTTTCTGTTTTTAGGAGAAATTATATTCCCCTTGATTTTAGGTAGTAATTAATCAGATTTATGTACATTTGCCTATAAATTAGTAACTTGTATGAAGTCAGTATCAATCAGAAAAATAATATACAGTTCAGTTTCTCATATTTCAAGTGTGCATTTATCCTTGCTTTTTTTTTTGGTTGTTGATAGTTCTGCATTGTCAATTGTTCTTCATAGTAGGAACTTTTATTAACAAAATTCTAATTTAATCTCGTTGTTTTCTGCAGCCTCCAATTTTGGCGGCAAAAGAACTATCTTCTATAAACTTGTGGATGAACAATGCCCAAGCTAAATCAAGTACTCACTATGATCCACACCATAATCTTCTGTGCATAGTTTCTGGCTGCAAACAAGGTCAGGTATATATCTTCCTCTTCCTGATGTATCATGTCACCCCCGTGCAGTAGTTGAGGTGCTCCTTGTCAGGAACACTATCATTTTATATAGGAAATTTCAGTACTTGCTATCGCTTACTTATGCTGTAATCTATTGAATGTCTGGGCAATGTGATAGTAAGTAATATATAGTATAGTTTTTTAAGTTGTTTGCTTCTCCTTGTCAACTTTCTTTTATGATTTTGGAAAAATACCTTTCCAGACTTTTCAGTTACTTAGGCCTTATTTAATTTCTGTTTTAAAAAATTGTTTTTAGTTTTTGAAAATAGAAAAACTAAAAAATCTGTTAGGGTGATGGTTTTCTTACTACCTATTTTGAAAACTTTTAAAAACCAGAAAACCAAAACAGTCTAAAGATGTTTTCAGTCTAAAGATGTCTTTTACAATAAATGAAACATAACATAAAACAAATTTACAAAACCATTTTCAAAATAGCTTTTAAAAACTGAAAAACTGAAACAGAAAAGTGTTTCAAACAGGCCCTTATTTTAAATAGTCCAACCCTACTTTCTTTTCCTTTCTTCAGTACTCAACCCCCCCTTTGCCCTTATCTAACAAAACCAAATTCTTTGCAGTTACTTTGTGGCCTCCTTCTGCTAGTCCCTCACTCTACCCAATGCCTATCTATGGGGAGGCTTCCAATCACAGGTATAAATGAAAATACAAACAATGAAAAGAAAAGAGAGGATAGATAGAGAGTTACTGTATGATGAGATGCACTGACTCAATGATTGTTAGGCTCCTTATGAATGTATTGATGTAGTACTAGCATGAGATTAATTCAACTCTTACAAGCCAGATCCATAACACAACTTACTAATATATTATCATGTTCTAACTGTTCTTTATGTCCTTTTTCCCAATAAAATTCATGTGGCAGTTCTGTTGCTTTAGAAAATCCTGATTACTCAATTTATCCGAGGGCAGAATGCTCAATGGAATTTGCACAAAAGGTTGTTCTTGAGGCAGGCGATGCACTTTTCATTCCTGAAGGCTGGTAAGGTCTAAAATTCAACAACGTCTTTTGATAAGCCTTTCTCAGTTATGGGTAGATGATTCCTCTTCTGATTATGGAAAAAAAAGGGTCAGGCTGGATGGTTTGGACAGGGAAACTTGAGTGTTTCATGGCAATAGTTTAACTTGTTTGATTGTGTTCTAGGTATTCTGTTAAGGGAAGGGAAAAGTTAGAGACTTAGAGACATCAGACATGTGATAAAATCCATATTGTCTGTGCTAGATGTATGCCCGGAACTTCCATTGTTCTCACTAAGTCTTGTTTGTTTTCTTTCAATTCTGACAAAAAAAAATCACAAATACATCTAAGAAAGAATTTATGCATATTTGTCTGAGGATTTTGATCAAGGTGATTAATATGTGCATTGCTTCATGCTTGTCACATAGTAGATATAGGTGGGCTTTGTTTTCAATTTTTTTTTTTAAATTTTTTAATCTTTGTGCTTTTGTTGATCACCTTTGTCAGTCCCCCATTGACTAGAGATAAGGCCAATTAAGAGTATATGAGCATTGGGCTGTCCCCACTCTACAAGCTAGCTTTTGGAGTTGAGTTAGACTTAATCCAAAATCTAAGAACCGTTATCCATTTTCTTGAAAATACATCCTTACAGACCTAAGGGATCTTCACTAACCTACAATTTTAAATGGGCTGCTGGGCACTGGCCCATTTCACTCCTATATCTTTGCATTGCATCTCTTTTCCTTGATTTGAGGATCATGATCCTTATCATTTAATTTGTGGAATGGATGCATTCATTAGTGCACTGTTTGATATGACACCACCGTGCAGATCCCATTTCCATCATTTTCTTCCTTGGGGTAAAAACTTAGCTTAAGGTAGTTGTTCCATGAGAGTATAAATCTTTCCTGAAGGATTCAAAATTTAAACATGTCCTAAATGCAGTTAAAATTGTTTGTTGATCACTTGATTGTTTTTCATAAATCATGTTACTTAAACTTATATGTTTAGTGCATTATTTTTCACTTGTCACTTCATGCCAAACCAACATGTTTTCTTGTGATGTCCATATGTTTGGTATTTGAAATGCTATTAGCATATTGCCCTTCTTAGTTTGCATATCTTTTAGAATATCTACATTTCTTTTACTCTATAAACTTCTTAATTGTCTTAATCTTGTTCTTTATATATCTTTAGTTTCATTGTCGCCTTTCACTGTAGGTTCCACCAGGTAGATAGTGATGATTTGACCATTGCTATTAACTTTTGGTGGAGATCCAACATAATGTCTTGCATGTTGGAACACATGGATGCTTATTATTTGCGCAGAATATTAAGAAGGTTGGTGATGATGTAGTTCTTTCAAATTGTCATTGAATAGATGCCTATTTGATGAACTGACTTTTGAATGTTATTATTTTTCTTTTCAAATATCATATGGCTGTTGATCCTATGGATACATTCGAAGATTGATTGACAAAGAAATGGTATGTGCTTAACTTGTATGTGTCATTTATCGCAGAAAATATTAATAAAGCCTACTTTCTTTCTTTCTTTTTTTTTTTGTAGTTGTTGGGTGGTGGATGTTGGAGGATGGATATGGCAGAAAACTGATATTTTAGTTTTACTTTTTTATGAGCTTACTTGTCAACATCTGCATATGTATATATAATATATAAATAATTCCCCTTTTCAAAATTCTTTAGATGCTCTGTTTCTTTAACTGCTATTCTTTGGCTTCCTTTTTTGTGTGGAGTATCACTTGCTGACTTAAAGTTTACTGATCAGTCCATGACTTGATAATTATTTGTTATTAAATTGCAATTTTCCGAAAATTTTCATTGCTAAGTTTGAGGAGTAGTAAGCATAGATCTTTAGAGCATCTGTCATTTTATCTCTTAAATTTTGTTCTTGAATTTGTATAAGGGAGGCTATCTGTCTTTTTTCTAACCCATCAAAGTTCATTGAGTTAAACTATCTGGTTGTTATTGCTTTTCTCCTTTCTCTTCATAAATTAGAAGCTTTTGCATTGGGCTTGTGACATATTTTTTTCAATATAGGACAGGACCAGCTGCTGCTTAACTTGGGGATGGGGAAAACTAGGATGTGTGCGTACAAGCTGCCAAATAATGGACAAGCAAGTAAGTTAATTATAAGATGGCTTTGATTTAGTTGTTTTCTATGATTGCCTCTTTTCTTCCAGTGGCTGTCTAACCAATCTTGATGATCTGCTTATCAGATCATGCTGATGAAAATGATAGTCAAATGTTGAAAGGGATGGATTCAAAGGAGAATAGACTTAAAGAGGGGAACACATTGATAGAATTAGAACCTGCTGCAGTCCAGGTGCTTCATGAGCTTGTGTCTTTAGTTCACAACAGTGTTAGTGCCAGTCAGGATCAGCAATCCCTGTCAACTTCTGTAAATGATTATCAGCTTGTAGGGAATGATAAATGTGAGAAAATAGTGACTGCTGACTTGAAAGATGATCCAGTTGCTAAAATTCTCTGGGAAGTTGAACCACAAACTCTCCAGCATGTCTTTCTTGCTATGGCTGTGAGTTTGTATTACCTACAAAGCTTTGCACATTTCAGAGAATTTTGGTCTTATTTATGCACTTCTTGGTACTTTAAACTGTGGCTTGGGTGTTTTAATTATGGTTAGACACAGTTATAATTGACATAAGGCATTCTTAGTTAATCATATCAATGGAATCTTTCCTTGCAAGTTGACATATACATTTTGTTTTATTTTTCTTATTCTTTTGGGAATGATTTCATGTGATTCTATTACCATGGGAATATTTTCCTATTTGAAAGGGAACTGCCTATAGAAGCTCCAATAAAGAGGATAGATAAGATGAAGAATAGTGCTATAGTTAAATGTAGAGGGAGACTAATAAAAACTATAGGCTAAACCATTATGAAGGATTTAAATTTAAGTGATCTGTCGTTAGACATGATTTACGATAGGACACATTATGGTGTCATTTGATCTATGTGACTGACCTCACTTAGTGGGAAAAGGCTTTTGTTGTTGTTATTGTTGAAAGGGAACTGCATTTTCTTCACTTCTCCTGTGTTCTTTAAAATTTAGTTGTTGCTAAAAATTCCTTGTTTTTAACCCATAGATTGTAGCTATTTCTTTGATAGTTTAAAGTTGTATTTTTTATTTAATTTCAAGCATGTTGAACTATTTACTATTTTCAGCACAACTTCCCAAGAACTTTAGAAGCTCTTGTACTGCATGTACTTTCACCAGTTGGGGCTGAAGTCCTTACTCGGAAATTTGATGAGATGGATAACCAAACCCTTGAGGAAGATCGGTACTTTCCAATATGTAATATCTTCATAAGTGTTTCATGTAATCGTTTGTCAAGAAGATAACGCCCAGTTTTTTGGCCACCTCTGTAATTACAGGAATAGGTTCTATGAGGTTTTCTACAGTGCATTTGATGACCAATCTGTAGCAATGAATTCAATTCTCAAAGGGAAGGAATCATTCACTCAGCAGGTAATTGCTGAGCTGTGCTCTAGCTTTATCTTGTGGACTTTAACTTTCAGCATTTATCCTTCTAGTGTGTGTGTGTATATATATATTTATTTTTTTTCAAAATTCATTTCTATATTTAGTAGGGTAGTTGCCTATCCTGTGAGCTCAAACATTTATAATAACTTTTGAATAATTTTTGCTCGTTAGGACTATGGCTAGTAAACAAGTCAGCCATTTTTGTTCCCATACTCATTTGAGACCATTAACCATCTGACAAACTTAAAATCTTACTGGGAATTACATCTGTTTCTTTTGTCAACATGGGTAATACTAGATAATTTACTTGGGTGAAAGAAAGTGAACAACTGTTGATTATCCATCTTTTTTTTTTACTTAATAAAATGTACCCGTTTTTCTTTTCATTGCTAATGCTGTGATTGCCTAGCAGTGCTGAGTTATGACTTAAGATCAAATTTTCAACATGCCTCGGAATACTTGACAATAGCCTCCCATCTGTGATGTCTTTTTTATAATTTTCATTAGCCACATTCTTGTCTGTATACGTTATATTTAATGTCTTCTTTGTTAGTTTATTATATGGCAAAGCTATTTGATTGTTGCAATTTGGGGCTAGACTTACGACTTGTTTGGATGGACTGGTGCTAGGAAGAACATTGGGAGGCTATTCTCATTCCTGTTATGAATATTATTGCTTGCCTATCTAATCATGAAAAAAAGGGCATGGCAAAGAGGTTGAAATGATGTCGGTCATATGTGCCATAAGCCCCATAACTATTTGGCAATTATTGCATTATCTAAACCATAATATGCATTTCATATCATATTCTTTCTATTCTAACTTTGTTTCTAGCATTCGCAGTAACATTGCATTAATATTTTTGTATAGCCAACCTTAACATTTATAACATATTCTTTGTATTGTGTATGTGTCATTTTCAATTCGGATTCAAGCTCATTATGATTTTCTGAATTCTGACCAAGCAAACTGTTTTTTGATTTCTCGGTATCAACTATCAAGTGATTTAGACAATTTTGACTGACTTGTTTCATTTTTCTGTATTTATTTTTTCCGATTTCCTAAATATACTTTGATGATGGCATCTTTTCTCTTTTCAATTGTCTCTATCCTCATCATTATTTCAGTGCATGGGTCTCTGGCATTGGTTGCCCTGCATGTGCATTGAGACTTTAGTTTCACTTTCATATACAAGAGAGAATATGCAGCTGGGTCATTGCATTTTTGTGGTTCAGACAAATAGATAGTCATTTAAATGTAGAATGTCTGAATTATACTAATCAAAGCTATTTTTATTACATGTTAAACGACTTAAAGAAATGTGCACACTTTTTGAAGCGCATGGAATGGAAACATTCACTTTCTTTTAATTTATTTCCTTTCATTTTACTATATGGTTCAGGCATTTAAGAATGTATTGGATAAATTTGTGGGAGTGAATCTAGAAAACTCAAAGCCGGGAGTCAGATGAGATGCTAAGTGAGGTGAACCTTTTGGATGAGTTGGCCCACCAGGTACCTCCGAAGGGTAAATTGATGCATATTTGAAACCAAAGTCGTCTGGGTCTGTACTTTATTTGTCAGTATACAATTCAGTAGATGATTATCACTAATGTGAACAGTGTTCAGTGTTGTATAGGTCACATCAATTTTATACACGCTTTCTGGTTAATACGCAGAATTAACTTCACAAATTGAAATTCTACTGTATTGATTCGTTGACCCCACCATTCATATTTCCTCAAATAAAAATTCCCAGTTCGGGCTTTGGACCAGCTGAGCTGGTTTACAATATCAAAATGATGTTCCTCAGTATAATTATTCTCTCCCTGAAATTGTATGTTTAACCTCGAGCGAGAGATGATTATATGTGTGAAAGAAAGTATGGTCTTGAACTCTTGATATGAAACAACAACCAGGTAGCCAAGTTGGACAAATTATTGGTCATAATACCAGTTGAGGAAGAATCTCCGCCAACGCGTGCAAATCTGATGTTACAGTGCATACTTTCATCTTTTTAGTTATATTTCTTGTCACTTCAATCCTCATTAGTATATGCACTCTGCAGCATTCTTCCTTTCTTATTGCATAGATTAGCCTATAAAAAAAAAGAATCTAGCAGCTATCACTAATATGTACTCTATGTTGTACTTGAAATCCGGGTTGACTTTAATGACATTGCCGTGAAATTTTAGATATATGAAATTTGTCAGCTTGAAACAGAACCATGTTGCCGAAATCAAAATCCTGAAAGTTTTCTTTTATTCATTATAATCGAGTTAAAATTTTTATTTTGGATGCCTTATGAAGATTAATTTTTGAAGTGGGGAGACATTAGACAAAGCATATCACCGACCGTCCAAGATTTATCTAAGAATATCGCCGTCCTATTCGTGCAGTGGATGATGGTATTGTCACTATTGTGTGAGTGAGAATTTGCAGGGGAAGGGGAAAAGGTAAAATAACACGAAAAAGAAAGTTTGGGTAATTATTAGCACTGTAAGGAAGAAAAAGATAAAATAAAGAACGTCTTGTTGAGATGAGATTCCCTGGCGCGGAAGAAGACATATGCAAGTATGCTGAGAGAGAAAGAAGGAGGAGGGAATAGAAGAGGCTTTTAGTTTGTCTCTTTTTGCTGCAGAGGGATATGAAAAGAGGGAGCCTCTTTAAGAAGGCAAATGGGATGTTAATGTACCTTAACCCTGCAACTTATAAATATACTTTCTAAAAGATAGGATATCCATAACACCCAAAACCTGGATATACCATAAAACCCGACGCCACCACCTTTCGTTAATCCCCATGCTCCCCTCTCTTGCAGTGAATATAAAAGAGGACAAGAGTTAGTGACAAGGAACTTTTTCCCTTCCTTTTGCTACCTTATATGCTCAGCATGGTAGCGCAACTTTAATGCCAATTCCAACAATTGAATATATATATATATATATATATATATGGAGGGAAAAGTGTATAAAAACATCCTTAACTTTTACCCTATTACAAATAGTCATTATGAACTTTTATTTTGTTCTAATTAATCCTTAAACTTTCATCATTGTTCATCTCATTAGCATGAAATTAAAAAATTAACAAATATAATTTCAACTCTTTAAAATTATGTTTAAAATATTAAAATTATATAAAATAAAGTTCCAAAAATTAACAAATTAGAAAAAAAACTCTAAATTAAAAGAACACATGATCATATTTCGCTTTTAAAATTTTTAATATGCTTGAAATTTGACATAATTCAAGAATAAAAAAATATAAATTTTACTCTTTTATATCTTTTTAATATTTGAAACACAAAATCTCAAAAAATTGAGATTGGTTATGGTAATTATTTAACTTGATATTAATGAATGGACATATTGTAATAATGATAAGAGTTTAAGGATTAATTGGGACAAATTAAAAGTTCATGATATCTATTTGCAAAAGGGCAAAAGTACATTTGGTTTTATACTCTTTTCCTATATATATATATATATATAAGGACGGTTATAATTACACCAGTGTAAGTTATACCAAGTGTTACACCTCTAATAATTACAAATCGAATATGTTTTTTAGTAATCCAACCGTTGAATTATGTTAGTTCATCATCATTATTATATGTGCCAAATTTCGTAAAATTTTGACACTAATAACTTGATAATCAAATGGTTGGATTTTTCATATATTTCAAATGTATATATAACGTTAATCTTGAGACATCCCAATGGCATATCAAATAATTTCGGATTAATGTAAAATTTTATATGTATGATCTATATGATAGTAACTTTCAATCCAACGGTGGATTATTTAATACAGTGATCCGTTAAAAAAATATTCAACGGTGTAACACTTAGTGTAACTTACACTGGTGTAATTATAACCCTCATATATATATATATATATTGGGTTTTATACTTTGATATATTATTAGACACTTTACTTCATACTCCATATGGCATTCCATTTTTGACGAGCTTTTTAATGGCTAGAGAAACGTTACACTTAGAATTTTACTTGGCCTTATGCGGACTTTATTTGTAAGCTAAGTGGTGGAATCCTGGAGTCATTATTTTTAGGAGGAGAGTTTTATCTGTGGAATTCCCGGTTAAAGAAAAAAAATTGTTAATTAACGAGTATGGATTGATTGAAAAAAAATGTAAATCCGTTAACTAATAGGCACACCATGTTAACCAATAATTTAGATGTTGCGTGAAATATCCAAAACAGGATTAGCTGAGGTATTGACAGCCAAAAGTACTGGCACACGGTGGGGATCCTTTGGAAAATTATGAATAGCTAATTATGGAGCTCCTTTTCCTTCCATGTACGGGGTTCTCTCTCTCTCTCTCTTGTTCACTCACGCTTAGGATCGTTGTTAAAAAGTTGACAAATTGGTGGTTCATGCAAGCATTACACTTTTCATTATTCATATTGAAATAACTAATGTTGTATTGCATTTCTGGATTAAGTTTTCAACTAGGCTATGATTTGTGGGGAGAGAGGGCACAGAATTTGATAAAGGATTCACATAAAAGAAGGCTCAGAATTGTCACTCAAGCATTTTCTCATAACCGTTGACATTTTTCTAAAAATCTTTTCCTTTATTTTTTTTTCTTTTCCTTTTAAATGATTACCATCCTATGTGTCCCGGACCACCATCACACTCCGCACAAATACACATATATTTTCACTCACGCTTATAAAATTGCAGGTTTTGGAGCGTCCTTTGCTAGCTCCTCTTTAGAAAAGGTTCCATTCCATGTCTTCAAAACTGTGCATATTTTCCCATAACATATATAATCCCTAAAAAGAAAAAATGACAAGGAAAAGAATTTCTTGAAATTTGGTTAATGCTTTAGGCAGTAAATGTGGCCACCCCCAGCATTCCCAAAGTTGCTAAACCGTAGTTGGTTTAGGAGTTTGCAATCTTTGTTCGAAATGGAATGAAGCAAAATAGATTATGCTTTGAATGAACACATATGCATGTCTTCTTTCTTGATTTGTCTGCTCGGAATCGTTAGCTTTTACATTATTTTTGCACTCTTAAAATTAAATTAAATTAGTTTAGGGGACCCATATATATATATATTATAGACAGGACAGCTCTTATATATATGGTTTGTAATATGTGGGAAATAGTAATTAATTAGTTACAAGTTACAATTACTTAATTAGTGACCTCACAGACTCACGGGTTACGATTTGAAATTCACAAAAAATCAGAGATGAGCTGGTTCGAACTGAATATGATTCACAAAAATTCTCTGGGTAAATTTAACTTGAAATGATAATGGCCTACTTGACCCTTATGGATAGAGACAAAAGCTAGGGATATGAAGGACTTTGGCATTTAGCTGCTAAATCCAAAATGGCGTAACTTCTTAAGCACAAGCTTCACAATCTACATCACTCGTTCGCTATCCTGACAGAGACTTTAACTAAATTATTATAAAATTAATGTTAAGAAATCATAAGTTCCACTACCACCAAGATAATTTTTTACACGAGTTTAGATTATAGTGGTCAATTTGACCAATTATAGAGGGGAACATAATATCTTCCACCAAGGTGACTTTTTTTTTTGTTTTTTAATAAAAAGATATATGCTAGACAGTCATATTTTTTTTGTTAAATATTTTACAGAATTATTTGACATGTTTATTAGTTGTTAGATTTACGAGTGATAATTGCTATATATATTTCTAACATAAACCATATTGCTCTTCTTTAATTTTCACAGTGGATTGAGGTGAATAGATAATTTTATTGGTTATAAAAGTGAAAAAATAATTTTATTTTATATTAAATAATTTAATTTTATATGACTAAGGGAAAATATAAATTAATTAACAACACATCATATGTTAGTTTCAATTAGGATATATCAATATAAAGTTATATAAAGGGAGAAATTTTTACATTACATATTGATTTGATTTTTTATTCTTTTCAACCAATATTTGATAAAAATAACTCAAAAATCGATTGAATATCCGTCATTACTAAAATGAGCATTGAATTTTATGGTTAAAAATATGATCCACCCTAAACAAGTTTGTCTAAACTTGAGTTTGTAAATGCTCATCTAAATACAAGGTCCGGTTAGGGTGGATCATGATCCACGTGATCCAAAATGTAAAAATATAATAATTTAAATTCTTGGCCATCAAATTTAACGCTCATTTTATTAATGACTGATATTAAATTGATTTCTAATTACTTTTAAGAAATATTGGTTAAAAAAGCTCAAATCAATAGTAAGGTGTAATATAGAAGTTTCTCCTTCAACTTTAAATTGATAGATTATCAATGAAACCAGCATAGATTGTTTTGTTAATATATGTTTTCTCTTAAATTAAATTGAAATAGTCATATAAGGACCTTTAATTAAAAAATAAAATCATTCATTCATTCTTAGTAATTGGTAAAATATAAGTTGGATTAGATGAACCAAATTTTATTTGGTTCACGCTAGAATCCAAAGTTTTATAACTAATTATTTAGATACTAGCTCATAGCTTTCAAAACTAATTAATCCAAAATTATAAAAAGAGAGAGAAGAGATAAAACAATAAGTTTTCCGCATGGACATACTATATGGGTTTGTTTACGGTGGACAATGGTTCACGTGGTCCAAAATGTGGAAATATATTAATTTAAATTCTTAATCACCAAATTCAACACTTATTTTATTAAATGATTGATATTAAAATAGTTTCTCGTTGTTTTTATAAAATATTACTTGAAAATAATAAAATTTCAAACCGATATTACCATGTAATGTAAATTTTTGTCTTTTAACTTTAAATTGATATATCTTCAACGAAATTAACATAGGTTGTATTGTAAATCTTTATTTTCCCTCAAATTAAACTCAAATAGTCATATAAAGACTATTTAATGAAAAATAAATTTATTCATTTTTCTTTTATAAGCAAAAAAATATTAGTTGAACTAAGTGAACCAAATTTTGTTAGGTTCACCCTAGAATCGTCCCATACTATATAGATAACATGAAACAAAATTGCTTAAAACACCCTTTGTTCTTCTGATTAAAAAATAAATCCCTTTATAATTCTACCTATATATACCATATTTGGGGGGGAGGGGGGTTTGACTAATATTTCTCACGATACTTTTTTTAAATTTAAATGTGATTGAAAGTAGAGAGAATGAAATTTTAATTAAAACTCATACAATCTGGCGCATATGATCATATAGTAACATATTTGTGTAACTGCATATATGTAGTTGACAGTACTGGCCTGGTATCACCTAAAAGTTCTTTTCTCTTTTTAACCAAAAATAATATCAAATTAACTGTGCAAATCTTGATTAAAAAATATTGGGCACCCTTAATTAAATGGGTCCAATACGACCTATTATTCTTGTGAATGAAAAAAATTCCCGTTAGAAGATCCAACACCATCATAATATAAATGTATCGATGTCTCTGATAGAAAATAACTATGATGAAATAAAAAAAAATGGGTCCAATATAAGTGGTGTAAGATAAATATAAACATTGGATTTAAATAAAAATCCGTGTTGAAAAGGAAAATACCAAAAAACCAATTTTCACTAGTATAGCACAAGATCAAAAGCTGTCGAGACAAAGATAGGACATAGGTAGGTAGTGATAAAAACAGAAGGACCAATGATTATAATTTTGCATGTGACATTTTTTCTGTTTCAACACTGACATATCGACCGACCATCCATCCATCCATCCTCACTCTTCTCATCTCATCTCATCTCATATATCCATCTGTTCATTACACATGGATCCACAGTCTGCCTCACACATTCAACAAACAACTTACATGATCAATGCACTATATATACCAAATTAACTAATTAACCAGCTAGCTAGATGTATTTTATATTACACACACACATATATATATAGAAAGTCAATCACAACTAATTATAATTAAGCATTAAATGTAAGAAGGATTATACTTGAACACAATTAAGGTTCCCGTGTCAAAACTAATTAAGCACATTCATAATTCATCAATGAAACTGAACTGAACTAAAGCTAGCTAGCATTGTAGTTGAAAGGGTTCATGCAAAGGGCAAAAATTGAGTTACCCATTATACCCCTATTCTATAGTTTTGGAATGACTCATGTCTAACAATTCCCCCATGATTCAGGAGCAGTGGTTGTCCCAAGGAATCCAAAACCTTGTTGTTGTGACTTCAACAGCGTGTTCTGATGGTACTCTACGCTTCCCGTGAATGTTAGCATATCCTTGACGTTTACGCTAACGTCCACCGCGCCTCCATTAAGGCCTAGAAAGTCCCTCGTGAGACCGTCGTTCTTGGTGCTGAGCACGTACTGATGATCAGCTACCACCGAGTCAAGCTGACTCACCGATCCAAACTCGCCCATGCCGACCTGACTCATTGGCTGCTGTTGCCCTGTGATGGCAGCCGCACCAACGGTTGCTGCCTTCTGGAGCAGTGCAGTGGCTGAGAGGTGTGCTGACGTGGCAGCAGCATTGGAGGAGGGTTGAGTGCGCACGTGGAATAAGGGTGAGTGGTGAACAAATTGGGGAGGAGAAGCAGAGAGGTTGTTGGGGATCTGAAAGGTTTGAACTTGAGATTGAGCTTCAGGCTTGATGTTGTGAAGGGGTGCAGCAAGGTTGTTAGGGTTAGGGTTTTGTTGAGATGGGTCCCAGGGATTGAGGTTTTGGAAGGTATGTTGTTGGGTTGGTAAAAGGAAGAGAGATTGGACGAATGGGTTTGTGTTTCTTGTCACTAATTGGTTTGCTGACAGTCTTGCACTTTCTTCCGCCAATGCATCACAGAATGCTCTGTGAGTTATGAAGCTGTCCTTCCTGCAGTTTTTTTCACACAAACAAAAAAAGTCAAAAGTTGTTTACGCTGTTGAGAAGGGGGAGAATAATTCTTACATGAGCAATTATGTTTATTAAACACAATCAATTAAAGTTTTAAAATAATTTTAATATTTTTCTATTACCATTGTAATGCACATTGAATTTTTATTATAGGTTATACAGATGGATAGAATTGATTTTAATAAATGTATAGAATTAACTACGGTATACAGAGCTGTTGAACAAACGAAACAAATTGGTAACCAAAGAAACACTTAGGGTGTGTTTGGTTTACATTAAGGGTGTGTTTGATTTACACTGGATTCACGTTTCAAACATGAATGTGGATAAAAGTTACTTTCAGCAGCGTTGGTCTAAATACGTTTAAAATGTGATTATAATAGAAATCAAACACGAGTAATGCTACTCTGAGTAATGTTAGACTTTATTTATATTTAAAACATGATTTTAATGGAAATCAAATACACGGTTAATTATGTCTATAATTTGTGTATTCACTAGTTAAGAATTATTATATTACTCTGTGGAGGGAAATTAAATGGTGGTGTGTCCATCTTATATTTTTATATTAAGAGATTTGAGTGGGTTTAGATAGAATATTTTATGAATGATGGATGTAAATGTGAAGTTTAGATAACCGAAGGATTGACTTATTACGTCCTTGTAGAATGTGCCGCGTTGGTAAAAAGGTGAGGGAAAAATCATGCATGGGAGAGGGTACTAGTAGCTAGTCCACACGGATTATGAAGTGTGTCAAAGGGTTCGGACAAATGGGACATGAATTATGTTGCAGGGTCAAATTTAAAAGTAGGAGAGAGAGAGGACCATATTATTAAAATGAATATTACATTGATACAATTTTTATGCATGCAAAAACGTGTATAGAATTATTAAAATGTGGAAGGATTATTGGCTAGCTAGCTGTGTTATAACATATGATGGCAGAAGTAGTCTTGGGAAACTAGAGCTTCATGCACGACACAAAGATAAGCAATAGAAATGATTGATAATCCCATATATGTATATATATATGTCCACTAATGAAGCTAGAAGAAAGCAACTAAGCATATCAGATTTCTTTGCAGATTTTTCAGATCTCACAATGATGAAAGTTCAGACAAAAATAAATGACATTTTCAATAAAAAAAATAAATTGATAAGAGAAAGTAAGAAATCATCACAAATTTTGGAACTAAATTAATTATACTTTCCTTTTACTTTTCAGTAGACAAAAATAGATGTCCATCATTTTCTTAGAGACTGCACCCACTCCATACACACACATACGTGCATAGTGAGAGAGAGACAGAGTCTAGATAACAATTGAGCACACTCTCTGACACACTTGGAATTTTTATGTAGCCCAAAACCCTAATAATTGAAGATTTAAAATTTTCAGACATAATGTAAAAATAGCATGTATATACCATGCTGACATGCATGTGTATGCATCATGAGGTTAAAATAAAAAAGCCAAACAAAATTGCTGTTGAGTCACAGATAATGCAGTAGATAAAAACAAAAGATGTGTGGATTGTGTTTTTTGTTGTTGCCTCACATTCATTTGTCAGTTTTAGGATTCAGAAACAGGTAATAAAGTTTCAGTCTCTCTTGTAATTGACACTTGCATATTAGCTGTGTCCACTTTCATGCAACCTGCCATGGCATTTAAGCATTTATTTATAGCAGAGATAATTAAATTAATTAATTCCAAGGTTAGATGTAGCTTACCATTCTTATATAAGAACAAAGATCCACCCAAAAAAATAAAAATAACAAACACCCTTTTAATATAACATGAGAATCCCCATGTATAAGACAAAAAGTATATATATTTGGCTATGTAGCCCTGAAATTAACCCATCTAATAAAGTAAGAACTAATCAACAAGGAGAAGAAATTAATGGGTTGGTTTAAATCAAGTAATTAATTAACAAAACATCAATGAAACATGAAAAAATTGCTAGATAATGAAATAGGAAACATATATGAAGTGAGTGTGATAATTATAATGAATTATACCTGGAAAAAAGGGTTCCACAATCACATTTATATTCTCTAGTACCACAGGTTTTAGAGTGAGCTTTCCAATCTGACTGAACAGCATAGATCTTTGAGCACTTGTCACATTTCCACTTCTTCTCTCCATGTTTTCTGCAATAGTGTTTCTTAATTCCTGTAAGATCCCCTAAAGCCCTTGATGGGTTGTGGTGAACACATGAAGGCTCAGGGCAAACATAGGCTCTCTTTTTCACCTCTTTGCTGTTCCTTTGCTTCAGCTTCCAAGGCAGGTTATGGCCTCTCCTATGAAGCTGAAGATTCTGATCTCTCTGGAAACCCTTGTTGCAGATCTCACACACAAATCTATTGGTAGCTAAAAGGGTCTTTGGGGATAAGGCTATCACTTCAGCATCTGGGTCTGAATTAATTAACCACCATCAAAAGTCATCTATATATAGTAATTATAATCAATCAATACACAATTGAAGGGATATATATGTTAATTGATTACCTGGGTTACCAGGGAGGCTTCTCTTTTTCTTGATCTTTTGAGGAGGCTGAGGAGAAATGTTTGAGACAAGGTGATTTAATCTACCCAAGTCCAAGTCCTGATGAATTCTTGTGGCTTCTTCAGATAAAGAAGTAGTAGAATTGGACATAACTGCAGGGAACATATTGTCTTTGAAGAAAAACTCCAACTTGGAGGAAAAAAGAGAAGAAAAGCACAAGATACTATATTCTGATGTCTTGGTTTGTTTGTTTGTTTCCAATCCTAGCTATATATATTTATTACTTTGGTTTGTGATAGATAGCCACTTTTGCACCTTGGTGAGCGAAGAAATATTGCAAAATCCTAGCTTTGGGACACAACTAATAATGATGCAGAACAGAACCTTGCTAGTGAACAGGTGGCAGAGACACATAGACAGAGAAAGGCATCATTGGCTTTGTGGGTGAAAAAGAACAAAGAACAAAGAACAAAAACAAAAACAAGAAAAAGAAACTAAACTAATTAATCTCGTGAAGAGAGGATGATGATGATGATAGATTATTTTTCAAGTCGCTATCTATGCAATAGATTGCTTGTCTGAGCAAACTCTGCATAACTATTTCAGACACATCTCTTTCCAATCTCTCTGTATATATATGTATATATGCGTGTGTTTGTGTGTCTATCTACGTAGAACTCATCAAGAGAATCCACCATGCAATCAAAAAACATTGAAAATTACAAGATATTTCCTTAACAAAATCTCAGTTGTACTCAATAACCTTTTTTTTTTTGCTTAAAGAATATCTATTTGAGTGTGTAATGAGAAATTCATAACTGGGTATTTGTAGAGAAGAGGAGGTAATGATGATGACAGTGGCAGACTAAGGAGAAAGTTGTGGCAAATTGTAAAACATAATCGAAAATAAAAAGAGAAACTTGGTTGAAAAAAATACCAAAGGGGATTAAAAAAAGGCTAAGAATTATGCAGAGAGAAGAAAAAAAGAAAAAAAGAAAAAAGATAGAGGTGGGAGTGAAGCAGAGACTAAGAAGTATCCTAACCCACTTGACTCGCAAAAATTTCCTTTCACTTTTGTGATTATGATTTTTTTAATTAGAAAAATAAAAAATTAATTATTAACCCCTATTTGAGTATGATGTCACTTTCTGTCTTTTCTTTTGTTATGTAATAAACACCCAAATCTCAAAAAGGGCTCGGAATGATTTCAAAAGAGAGGCATATAGCTCATTAACTGGCTTAAGAGGATTAAAGAATAATAGAAGAAGGAGAAGCTTATAAAGGTTATTAATTGTGAAAGCAAACATGCATAACCCCACAACTAACATAATTGATTCATTGATTGCCATTCAACTTATACAGTGCATGTAAAATCTGCATCACAGATTCACATAATGATAGTATATATCCCTCCCTTTCTTTTAACTTTTTACATGAGATTAATTAATAAATAGTAATTAAGGACCAGTTAATGAATTCAGAATTCCTTAAAGTATAAAATTTCAGTGTCATAACATAGCTTGCCCCCATCTAATAAATAGAAATGAATATAAAAGTGACCTGGTCTTCAATCTTTTTGATGAGATGACATACACAATAATTCATAACTCAATGAAATAGCATGTTCTCTCGATTATGCATGTACATATACTTTCCTCAAGCTTATTATTTGGTTGGTGGAATTTAAAATCACATAATTGTTCTTCATTATACTCTTGAGGATTTTCTGTCACTCTAGCTATCAGTCTATCTTTCAGCGCTATTCTCTTACATCCTAGTTTGTAGAGAAAGTGCTCTAACAAACCCCACTAAGGAGAATTTGCAAAGGTTTCATCTTTTCCTCTTTATTCCAAACCCAAATCTAAAGCTATGGAAAGGATAGCACAAATTGTCCATTTTAGCCATTCCATTGAATAGAAAATCAGCTAAGATTGCAATGGCTTCAAGGTCAAAATTGTCTTTGTGGGCATAAACATTGGCATCCGCTTATACTTTAGGGGTCAGCCATGCAAACCATTCCAAAAACCTTAGGCGTGTATGAAATAGGACCCATCACAAATTAGATCTATATATGTGACTACAAATTAACGGCAGTTTCAGATTTCCTCTCCATATTTATCAAATTTGGAATCCAATGTGGGTTCTTTTCATCCAAGCTTTTGGAATCAGTAGGACTTAGGACCGGATTCATCCAAATGATATACCTAGCTATATATTATGTTAAAAATTAAGAATTTTTCTTTAGATAATGACCTAATTTATTGAGTTATAACATATAATTTGATTAATTTGTAACATCATGATGAGCTTTTCAAAATTGGTCTTGAGTTGGACTAATTCTCCCCAAAATTCGTGCAGGAAATTGATAAATTGATTTAGAAAGTTAGTTAATTAAATTTGTTGTAGACACTACTAGTAAAGATTATGATGGCTGGGTTCGATTTTGACTAATTAATTAAATAACTAAGATATGTTTGAGATGTGGGCGCCTAACTTTTATCGTTTTATGTAGAAAATTCAGTACTTCACACGAATAAGGTATGCCAATATAACACAGGAGAAAAGTATGTGTTTTTTTTGTTTAATTGCAATAAGGAATTAAACACAATCCCTAGGCTAGAATCGAATCCACGTCATACATAAGTTTTAGTTTACCTTGAAAAGAAAGAAGGAAAAGGAAAAAGGTTAAGTAGTTGCATTTGAAAAGTAAAACGCTTGCACACGCATTCCTAGATGGATGAGCGCACACTCGATCATATATGCATGCCAATGCCATGGATAAGCAAATTGAAGAGGAACAAGTGAAAATTACTTACTTTATGACTAGTGCACGCTTCCAAATAATATGACGTTTTTAGATGATGATGAGAGCATATAATATTTATGAATCTTTCCAAATTCCAAGTATATATATATATATATATATTGGTTAATAGATATATTCTGTTTCCTTTATAAGAAATTGATATTGATGCACACATATGACGTTATGATAACAATCTCATAATTAGTGTTTCAGTATTAAGTGACCGTTCGGTTTAAATTCTAGAGCATCCAGAATCAATTCTGCAGAATTGATTTTAAATTACTTCCGTTCAACGTGCTTCGTAAAACGTGCATCATCCATCTCAATCATTCATTTCTAGAATCAATTCTACTCAACTGTAAACCAAACAGACACTTAGTTTCTTAGTTTTCTAATTTGATCAATAATTTTGTTTTTTTTTTACAATATATATATTTGTGTTAACTACTGTGTAGTTCTGCAATATTCTGCATGTAGAGAGAGATGATATGAAATGAATGATGATGAGTGGAAAAGAATACTTGATCTCCATGCGGGCCAGACATTATTCACGGGTTCTTCTATTACTAGATTCTCGCATCATCGCCATTCAAAACTTCTACCTCCCTTACGTACCACCAACGCTTCCACAATAAATATTAAATATATAATTTTATATAATATATATAATATGTGTGTATTCTTTTTTCCGCATTAATAATTGTCCAGTACATATGAGCACCTGTTAATTAGAAGTATATATATGTTAATAATTTAGAAATATACTTTTTTAGTTGCATAGCGAGGAACAAGTTGTGACGGAGGCAAAAAAGTAATGTTTGTCGCGAATCACGACATATTTTGCTTATGGTTGTATCATAGTATGCAAATTAAGATTCAACCGTAGATTAAGCATGTGACTTTATAATATAAGAGCTACAAGATTAAAATTAGTTACAAAGATCAAAATGTTATAATGGATGATCAGAAGGGTTGATTTAACCAAGGTCTCAAGTTCGAATTTGTGGATGAAAAAAAATCTCTGCTTGATAGTATCATCATGATGTGGATGTTCTCGGCTCGAACAAGATTGTCTCTTGTGGAGGATATGTACATGTGGTTCAAACCAAAAAAATGTTACTCCATCTGGTCCTATTTATAAGAACTTTTTAACTACTTCACACGGAGTAAGGAAGTTGGTTAATTTAGTTGATTACAATAAATTTGTCATGAATGTGTATTATATTTACTAAACTACCATTGAATTTATTGCGACCCATTATCTTTCTCTTTCTATTTAACTACTCAATTGTGACATACTCTATCTACTAATTAATTACTCACCTACCTCCACTAATAGGGTATTTTTGTCAAATAATAATTAATGCATGACACAATCTGAAAAAAGTTCTTATAATAAAGGACCAATGCCCACCTTCATAAAGGTTCTTATAAATAGGACCGGATGGAGTATAATGAATGAATATTTATAGGAGATAAAATAGGATTAATATATTTTATTAGATAAATAAATTGGGATATTACTCCTGTTGTAGAAAATAATGACAAAAATATTCTAAATGGTTTGGGCATGCATACGTGAGTGGAGAAGACTCCTAGAATTAAGTGGAGTTGATGAGACAAAAGATAATCTAATTAATTATTAAAGATGAAAAAATCTAAAAATATTATATGTCAAATTATTAACAGAAATTTAGAGGTAAATAACATGTTTATAAATTTAAGGTTAAATTATGTTTTGTCCACCAAAATATCTCGATTTTCTCATTTGGTCCTCCAAATTTTTTTTAAGTGGTCCCCCAAAAATTATAATACATTCTCATTTGGTCCCTCTGTTAGTGCACCGTTTATTATCTTCGTTAAATGCTTGCCTGACAGTTTAGGTGGACAAAATAAGCGTACATGACATGCATATGTGTCATCTTATGTGTCCTACATGACTTATATCACCACCTTTCATGAAAAAAATAATTATAGAGTTTATCAATGTGACTCACAAAAAGACGTTGATTAACCACCTTTAGGCTTATTTTGTCATGTAGGACACATATATGAAGACACATATGCATGCCATGTATGCTTATTTTGTCCACCTAAACTGCCACGCAAACATTTAACGGAGATAATAAACAGTGCACTAACAGAAGGACAAAATGAGAATGTATTATAATTTTTGGGGACCACTTGGGAAGAAAAATTTTTGGGGAACCAAATGAAAAAATCGGGATATTTTGGGGGGATAAAAATATATTTTAATCTAAATTTAATTATAAAAATTATAGAGTCATATATGTGTGTGTGAGAGACATATGTAATTAACTCCACCTATTAGAAAAATACTTTTATTACATTCTCAGGAGCATATTCTCTAAAATAATTACGTTCAAATCCCCGTTTGTATTTTAAATTAGGGAAGATCTTTTTTGAGAGTGACTTCTGAGTAGAAATATATTTTAAATGGGAAAAATATTATTCAGAGACTTCTAATATTACTTTTCCCCACTAAAATATTCTCCACCGGCATTATTATGAAATAAAAAATGAGGGTCGTATTTTAAAATCATGTATGCTTATACGAATATCAAAATGTACGACTTTCATAAAGCAAATTTGCAAAGATATTTTCGTTCTTATTTGGGGTGTTAATGTGACGAGTTGGGACGGAATTTGTTTGTCCTTTACCTGACAATTTTTTATAAGGCCAATTCTATTGACCTGAATCTGTCCATAGACCCAAAAAGACCCGATGATGTACGGGTCAAGGAAAAATCAGGTCTAAGTAGGATAGGACCAGGTTGACCCGATATATAAGCTAAATATCATCATGAAACAATCATATATATAACAATGTTCAAAAGAAAATAATTCATACAATTAGTAAATATATTGCATACAATAGAATTTCTTTTAATATATGCAATATTTTTTACTTTTTTAAAAGTTTAAGACATCATTTGTTCTGGTATGGAACCCGGACCTGGGTCTGAGTCAGCAGGTGAGAGTCGGATCTGGGTTCGGGTTGAAGACGTTTGACCCGAGTTGAACCCTGGGGGTGTACCTGCAAAGAGACTCCGACGCCCAAGTCAGAAATATATTAACAGTCAAAGTAATTGACTGGGTAAGATTGTGTGTACCTGATGATCTGTCTGTCATCCGTATATATAGGGGTTTTCCCTGTATAAATGAGGTAAGTGGGCCTTTGTATAAAAGGAGTAAGTATGCAGGTGTAATTAATATCATTATATATATTTTATATCGTGGGGTATTGCAGATATAATTGTAGATATAATCGTAGATATAATTATATTTTGTGTGGATATTATTATATATCTATGGATATGATAATAATATAGCATCTGGGCCATATTAACTATTGGGCCTTTAGGTTTGGTCCGTAACAGAAGCCCCCCAGCACTTGTCAACTTGTTTAGTTGGCTTTGAGCTTAAATGCTTTTGGATGTATCCGAGACGATATTCATTGTTCGAGATGGTTTTGAAGGCTTCGTTCGAGACGATTTTAACAATTTCTGATGCATCTCAACTGGGTGTGATAAGTTGTGAGCCGCTTTTACCCTGGTGCGAGATGCTACTTGTCTTGCCATTTTCCAGATTGGGACGAGATATCCAAATTTCTGTTGCTGTTGACTCGAGACGAATTTGTTTTCGTATTTTGCTGATTCAGGACGAGTATGTTTCTGACAAATCGTTGCGACGCTTCACTTCTCCTGAAACGTTTCAGGTGTTTTGTGACGTTTCGACTTTCAGGTGACGTGTCGCTTTAGCATTGGGTCGCGACGGTTCGACTTACTGGGCCAAAACGGTAATGGGCCTGTTTGGTCTTATAAATAAGGGGTGGAGAAGTTTCATTTTTTCACTTCGCTTCATCCTCTAATGTTCTTCTCTGAGTTTTGCAATCTCGAATCCTGAACCGGCTTTCAACTCTTCAAATTGAATTCAGTATCCGATTATCAGGTATTTCTTTTCTCTCTTTCTCTTCTTTTATCGTAAATGAGTGAGAGTGATTCTTTGGAGGTTTTGTCTGGGAGACCCGAGTCGTGGGTATCACGGAGTCGGTCATCCTGTGGGGACAATGAGGGGTTAAGTCCTGAAGTAATATCGATGTTGAGGCGAAGAAATATGACCTCTGGGGGGGAAGTACGAGTTGAAAGTAATAGAAACCTACAGAAATCCGAGACGGATTCATACGATAGTATATTTGACGAGTCGAGTATTAGTCGCCCCGGTTCTGATGAGGGTAGTTGCTACACGATTACCTCTGCAGGTACCCAAATGGCTGAGCCTCGTGACGGTTACTTCGTGCCCTTGTGGGCTGATAGGTATCAATGGGTGGATCCAGAGGTTCTTGGTACTTGTTCTGTGTATAGACCCGACTGTCCGGAGCACTTTCAGGAACGTTTGTTCGACTTGGAGGTGTTTAGTTCAGTCGAGATGAGAGATGTATATAATAAGGTGGTGCCGCCTCGAGGGGGTCGAGTATGTCATTTAGCCGAGACCAACACCCCGTTTTTGTATACTTATGATTTTTTCCATTCAAAGGTGAAGCTTAGGCTTCCGTTTACAGAGTTTCAAGTACAAATGCTTAGATTTTTGCGTTGTGCGCCCTCACAACTGCATCCCAACTTGTGGGCCTTCATTCGGTGCTTCGAGTTGATTTTGACCGAGTTCGGTTTCACTCCTTCTGTAAAGTTGTTCTTCCATTATTTCATAGTGCTAAGGAAACATCCCCCGGGAAAAAAGAAGGAGACTCTGAAAAATTAGATCTCTTTCAGGGCGCATAAGGATCGAAAACTGATCACGTCGTTTTGTGAGTCGGCTAAGAGGGGGAGTATCACTTTCAAATAGGAGTTCTTCCAAATACAACCGGCTAAAGGTGTGAAGCCGTTTTGGGAGGAACAGACTTCCCATGAGCTCCGTTTTAGCATATATTGGGACGCCCGACATTATGACATGAAGCCGTCCGAGTTTGAATTCTCTGAGTCGGCTCTGTCTCCTCAAGATTTGGCAGTAAAGGATCTGCTAAAGAAGTCGGTCGAGGAATGTGGGTTGTTTTCCTCTAAGAAAATTTTAGATGGTCCGACTCGTAATGTTGGATCTAGAATTGGTGAGATTTATTCTAAGTATTTGCTTGTTATTTCTAGCGTTTTTGTCTCGACTGACTGTTTAATGTTTATCTTTGCAGCTTCGATGGCGAATGCGGCTTTGAAACAATTGAGGGCTCTGCAGAATACCCAAGCCAATGATGATAACGTTCGAGTCGACATGGATTTCACCCGGACCGACGACGAGAATGGTTTTGGGACCGACCCGGTTGTGAATGTCGACCCCGTCCCAACTGGTCATGGTGATGGGGAGCCCCGGGTGCAGAAGAAAATAACTCCCAAGAAGAAGAAAAATAAGAGGGTTAGAGTGGAAGAGTCTTCAGGGGAGTCCGGGTTGAACCTGTACGATTCGGATGTTGATCTGGACACCCCTGAGCTGGACCACATTTTGTATAACCCTTTCATGAAGTCAGTTCATGAAGATGTTCCAAAGGTCCAAGGCGTCTAGGTGTTTGACCGGGTCTGTTGTTCCATTGAAAGATTCAATTGGGAGTGCCCGTCTGTACTATTCAGGTATCTCGACCCAGACTAATCTCTCAGAGAAACGGTGCCTGAAGGGGGCCAGTTGGCCTGCAGCCCTTTGCTGCTGGACTTCATGGTGGTCCCTGTCTGATTCGGGACGAGATTGGATGGTAGGCTGAGGTTGGGGGTTTATACTGCGTTCCAGGTGTCTGAGACGCTCCTCAATATGATTCACGGCCGGATCTTCGGCCGCCTTCATACGTTGATCTCGGAGTTCTCTGATTTGGGCTTCAAGATGCCGAATCACTTCGTCTCGGGGGTCTGGTTGATTGTTTTCTTCATGACGTTCGACTTCGACTAGAGGATGTGAAGTTCCTTCTTGCTCAGCTAAGCCGTCTTCGGCTTTGAGATCCTCTACCCAGCCTTCGGGTGTTGGCTGGGGACGGGACCGGGTTAGCTGACAACGGGTGGTGACTGTCATGCTGGATAGGGGGAAGCCCTCCTTCTAGCGCCAAATGTTCTGGTATGGAACCCGGACCTGGGTCTGAGTCAGCAGGTGAGAGTCGGATCTGGGTTCGGGTTGAAGACGCTTGATCCGAGTTGAACCCTGGGGGGTGTACCTGCAAAGAGACTCCGACGCCCAAGTCAGAAAGGTATCAACAGTCAAAGTAATTGACTGGGTAAGATTGTGTGTACCTGATGATTTGTCTGTCATCC
Organism: Sesbania bispinosa; assembly: GCA_026901365.1. Lineage (NCBI taxonomy): Eukaryota > Viridiplantae > Streptophyta > Magnoliopsida > Fabales > Fabaceae > Sesbania > Sesbania bispinosa. The sequence goes on from QLOH01000596.1 coordinate 633,910, forward strand.
GTATATATAGGGGTTTTCCCTGTATAAATGAGGTAAGTGGGCCTCTGTATAAAAGATTAAAAGGAGTAAGTATGCAGGTGTAATTAATATCATAATATATATTTTATATCGTGGGATATTGCAGATATAATTGCAGATATAATCGTAGATATAATTATATTTTGTGTGGATATTATTATATATCTATGGATATGATAATAATATAGCATCTGGGCCATATTAACTATTGGGCCTTTAGGTTTAGTTCGTAACATTATTGAAATACGAATAACTTTATATCACTGTATAACTTTACGTATAGAATGTATTTTTAAAGGTAGATAGAGGAAACCTAAACTCAAAAACCCTATCCAAATTAAAAGAAAAAATAAGGTCAAGACTTTACATAATAGAAAATTATAAGTAATAAATATTATATTTATATATAAAGGATGGGTCGAGTAACCCGAAGGTTAACCCGTATTCAACCTGATGTCGGGTCAACAAATGAAACCCGATGAGACCCGATTTGGTTATATTCTTTCTTGTATGATGGGAACAGAGATGTGAAAAAAAACCCGTACCCGTAGATATACCCGCAATGGGTACCCGCATATTTATATAATGGGTGGGGACAGATATTATATTACCCGCCCTGCGGGTACCCGCATACTCATTAAAACATATCTTTTTTATTAAATATATTTGAATATTAGGATTTTTTATCATTTTATGATGAGATATGATTAATTTTATATTATTTTTTGGTGATATTCTTAATATATTAATACATAATAGTATTATATAATGATTATTTATATATATGATATTATAATAGATTATATAACATTTCCTCTCTTTCTTTCTGTAAAATTTAAATTCTTAAACATTAATGGATACCTGTGAATACCCGCGGATACCCGTTACCCGCATGGATACCCGTTAATTTTAGCGAGTATGTATACGGGTAGTCACTACCCGTCCCGCCTCGCCCTGTTGACATCCCTAGATGGGAACCGACCCTAGTAGAACGGATTGGGATGGGCCAAAGGAATAGATCCGTCTTGAACCCCCTAATTTTTACTAACTTTGAGATGATATACTTAGATGCTTAATGTTTTGATCCATACATGCATGAAAGATGAGGTAGAAGAACAGTCTCCACTTCAATTTTTTTCAGTTCATTTTATTAATTAATTATCTACGAGTGAATGTGAAATGCCTGGTTTTGTTCATACTTTTGGTCTTGTAATTATCAAAATTTAAAACATTATCATTTACTCATAATAAGGTACTATATATATAGACCTAGAAATTGAAACAGGTAGATGAGAGAATTATATATATGTTACCTACAAATAATAAAAGGAAGGTATATACATGAAGAGCACAAGGATAAGAATGGGAAAGGATATCAAAAGGACAGGGAGGGACCATGGGGACAACTCTTTAATGCCCTTATTGACTCTATCACTACTTACATATTATAATATTCACAAGAATAATATATTAATAATATATGGATTTTAATATAAAAAAATAATATATGGATTTTATATTCGTTATTTCTTAATTCTTCTATGGGACGTTTTAGCATCAGTAAACCTCTAATTGTTGAAAATACGGAAAAGACATTGAAGAATATTTCTATTTCATGAGAAACATACAACCTGGCAAGTTGCCATGGTTATCTTCATTTTTTCCCTCTTTTTTTTGGTTATTTTCTTAAAAAATAATATCTGTACACTTAAATTTTGAGTGTGTTAGGGTAGAGATGGAAGTAATAAAAAAAAAAAATAAAAGATATGATAATTGAAAAGATAAAAAAATAAAATGTAGATAAAAATATAAAAAAATGAGTGTGGGAAAAATCAAAACCCTATCTTTAGTTTTTTTTTGTCACCCCCTATCTTTGTTTATTTTTTTGGTCGAATCCTATCTTTGTTCTTCAATGTCACTGATAAAGCATGTGTTACAACAATTAAGCAGGCCCAAATCGTCAATGGTAATGGATAGCTTCAGACAAGGCTTCCAACCCATACAGAAGACCTCGTTTCGTCTGATTGATCATTCGGGTTCATAATCATGGGTCCCAGGAGCTAAACGAGCAACCCGAAGTAGTTGCCTATATCATCCTCCAATGAAATATTAAAAATTTAAGTGAGTGCTAAACTTTCATATTAATTAATTAATTAATTAATATTAGTCTTTTTTGTCCTTTATTTTCCCTTTCACCAAAAAAATATATTAACTAATATTAGCACCTGTGCATTAACAAAGTTAAATTAAAGTAAAAAATATATTTAAAAAATATGAATGTATTAAATTACAATCTTTTTAATGAAAAATACATATCAGTGTGATTATTTGAAAACAAAAATAAAATAAATATAAGAAAATGAATAAGGTTAAATATGTTGAGATTAAGAAAAGGGATAAAAAATTTCATAACATATTATAATTGTAAAGTAAAAAAGGCACACATCAAATTAAACTCAATTAATATATAATATCTCATAAGAAAAGAAGCAAAAAAAAGAAGCCAAAATGCTAAAAGGGGAGGAGTGTTGTTTCACTGGAAGGAAAAAGATTTACAAATTTAATATAAAATTTAAACAATAATATTTTATAGTTATACATTGACTTTATATAATATGAAATAAATTATTGCAAGTGTTATTATGATGTATAATACTTGAATATAATAAAATTATATTTGAAAATTAAAAATTTACACTTAAATATTTAAATATTAAAATTCAATAAAATAAAATAATCACTTTATTGATAATTTTATATATATTCTAATATGAATAACAAAATTAAATCATTAAGAATTTAATATTTTAAATATTAAATTAATCCAGTTTATGTACACTATCACAATTGAGATACTCTTTACTCCGGCCAAGGATAAGAGATACCACATATTAATTAACTGAATCAATTATGTCTAATTATTCTCAACGACTGATCAATTTGTAAATTTATTAACCAAATAAAAAGTAAGTAAATCAAAACACTACATCAGACACTGAGTCACTTGTTGAGGTATCAATATATTAGGTGGAATTGAAACATTAGATTGACCATCACTATATTTTTCAAAATGCTTCAAATGCCCTTACCCACTGGACAACTAATGTTAGATGTTCTGTTTGGGTTGGATTAGATTAATTTACGGTGACCCCCTACTCAATATTGGAGAATTAAACTTAACTTGGATTTGCTATCTTTTTTTCAGCACTGTTCAGTCGGCTCATACTAGACGAATTGAATTCAAAGGGAAAAATGTAGTTTAAACGAGCCCATGTTTTTGACCTGAGTTGTGCTTCATGCAAATTGTCACGTATCTTTCCAATTCTGTCGTTACTATTAGCATGACATCATTGACTATATATAAACATAAGAATTGAGGTGAACCATAACAGCAATATAATAATTAGGAAAGGTGGACTAGAATTTACCTGCACATTAATTCTGTTCAATTGGAATGGTAGTTACGAATAATCTTATTTATTATCTATACAAGTACAACATAACAATTACACACTTCTAGATGACTTTGAAGGCTGAAACAAAATTCCATTCCACCAAAAGCATATATTTAGAGCGTACTTTCACAAATAAATGTAATCACCGATCAATTAATGAGTTGCATTATACAAAAAATATATATTGTAAATTAAAGCTTTGTTTTTTATTATTAATTATTAATTACATTTTACTAAAAAAAAATCATATCTCCATTATTATTTATATCACTTTTTTTTATAATTGAGATGTTATCCATTAATTTTTTTTAGTAGATTTTAGCTTCATTATCATTGTGTTTGTTACAAGAGAATTTCTGCCTAGATAAATAGTGGTGATAGAGTTAAGGTATGTGTATATATATATATATGTTTGGTTTAACATTGTAATTTAATAAACTCACATTTTTAACGTTATAAATAGTTGAATTAAGAGATATCTAAACTTGAGGTTGATCATTTTTCAATGTTAAACTAAATATGTAATTAGAGAAGAGTTATATACCTTATTTGATTGAACTATGAAAGAGGAGAGAATAAATTTTCTGTGATGGAACCTACCAAAAAAGCAATGAAAAAATGAGGGAGTGCGTGATTTTATGAAAAGACTCTCAACCCTCATTGTAATGTTATACAGAGAAACTCTCCCAAAAATAAATTGAGCATTTCTATCACTAAAAAATTAATATATATATATATATATATAGAGGAGGGTTATAATTACACCAGTGTAAGTTACACCAAGTGTTACACCGCTAATAACTACAAATCGAATATGTTTTTTAGTAATCCAACCGTTGAATTATGTTTGTTCATCATCATTATTATATGTGCCAAATTTCATAAAATTTTGACACTAATAACTTGATAATCAATTGGTTGGATTCTTCATATATTTTAAATGTATATAGAACGTTAATCTTGAGACATCTAAATGACATATCAAATAATTTCGGATTAATGTAAAATTTTATATGTATGATCTATATGATAGTAACTTTCAACCCAACGGTGGATTATTTAATACAATGATCCGTTAAAAAAATATTCAGCGGTGTAACACTTGGTGTAACTTACACTGGTGTAATTATAACCCTCCTCATATATATATATCCATTTTTATATAATTCAACGTATATAAATTAATTTATCTTCTATTTTTTTTATCTTTCAAATCAAGCAATCTTGAATTTTATCCAAATTCACACTATTCTTCCTTATTTCTTTGATTCACAAAGAAAGACTATGAGTCAATAAATGTTTAATTAGTTTTCTTATTAAGATATCGTTTTATTTAATTTATAGAAACATATGATTTATTCATACTCCATATGTGACATTTCCATAGTCCGCACATTATTTCTTCTTTCGTACTCATTATAACATTTATCGCATTTTGTACTTTCTCTTTTTTTTTTCTCTTCTTTGTTTCTATATCTCCCTCTTTTCAACATCTATTACAACCCATATTCAGGCTATCAATGCATATTTTAATAAATAGTAAATATAGAAAATGTTCGTATCTTAAAGTTATACTATTTTTTTAATCAAAGGTATCCCCATCCGAGTCGATAGTTAGAGACTAATTCCTTCGACGCGTAGATAGTTAGAGACTAATTCCTTCGAGGCGTAGAGATCACCGAAGTGGGTTTTGCCTCTCTCAACAAATTCTTTTTCATACACAACGTCAGGGATCGAACCTCTGTCAAGATGTTAAGGGATTCATTTATCTGCCAACTGTGCCAGGTTTTGTTGGTTTAAAGTTATACTATTAAATTCATCTCTAGCCAATATATAAGCAGTGTTTGCATAAGATATTTTTACATAATTTAAATATTTTTTTCTTAATCTATGTTTAAACTTTTTAAATTATTATTCTCATATATATAATAATTAACTTATATAGTTAATAGCAACCGCGCAATTTTTTTTTTCCTTTTATTTAAGGACAAATTTAAAGGGTAAAATTAAAAAGGAAAACTATGTGTAGGGGCCATATGAATGACTGATGATCAGTATAAATAATTGTAAATAATTACCACATCATCATGAGCGAAGTTAGGAAGTAAAGTCAACCGAACTACCAATATTATAAATTTTCTCAATCAATCACTTCACCCTAAATGAAATTTTGTTATTATATATATATATATAATTATAGGGTGAGTATTGAGTTACTTCATGAGTATTTCTTTATAAAGTTACTTTGTTTGATTACTTTTTATAAATATTGATTTTGATCAATTTAATAAGTTACTATTAAGTAGATAAGGTCTATGAAGTTTTACAAAGTTTATAAACACTTTGATACTTAATCAAATAATATCAATTTAACGTATAATATATATGTTCTCAAAATATAAGTAAATGTTGACGGTAAAATTACATATTTATAAATGTCCAATTTATCTAAAATTTGATATGCATGATTATCATGCTAATGTTACATTATTTAACGGTTAGATTTGTGAAATTATCATTCTATGAGATTTTATTAAGTGGAGTAACTTAATTCCCACTCATAATTTATAATATTAATTAAGTGAATTGTTTTAATTCTTATTTTATGTTTATAATTTATTTTAATTATTTCTCTACATATTTTAACTTTTAATCAACTGTTTTATCATTAAACATTTATAAAAAATTAAAATTCATAAAAAAACTAAAATATGTTATAATTACCTAATAATGTACTTTTGTCTAGAACATAAAAATAAAGTTTACATAATAAAATTTATGTAAATGTCTTTTTATATCATTTGCTAATTATTCACTTAAATTAAATACTTATAATTCAATAAATTAACTTATCAACTTTCAATCAATTTATCACTTAATTTTAATATAGCTTATGTCTCATTATAACTAATTAAGCTTCTATATTTAATTTTATTTAATAATGTATAATATATAAATTTACATAAAAATATAAAAACATACATATTAAATATACAAATATATAATTATGAGAAAAAAAAGCAAAAATTGAGGGGCGCTCTATCCTAACGGGGCTTCGCCCTGTCCCTGCTGCTGCCATCATCATATATATTTGTCGTGCATGTGTTAATATTTAATGGAACTTTAATTATATACTACATCGTTCCAAAATTCTTATTGATTAAAGTTATGCGCCCCAACCGATTAAATGATATGATTGATGTGTCCTGATTTAATAGCATTTTTACTAAAATACCCTCAATTAATAGTGGATGTAAAGGGTGTGTTTGGTAAAACTAGCTGATAAGCTAGCTGGTAGCTGATAAGCTAGCTTCTAGCTGATAAGCTAGCTGGTAGCTGATAAGCTCCTAGCTTATAAGCTTCGAGCTGATAAGCTAGCTTATTGAATTAGAAGTGTTTGGTAAAACTAGCTGATAAACTAGTTAGTAAATGTAAAATGACATAAAAGGACATAACTACATAAATTTTATTATATAAATTCTATTTGTCTTTTTGAGAATATATATATATTATTATGTAATTATAATTTTATATTTTTTAAAAAAATAATTAAATTCTCATTAAACCTTTTTATTGATAAAATATTTAATTAAAAATTAAAATAAATAATGAAATTAATAAAATAAATAGTATAATATAAAAATAATTTCATAAAATAATGAAAATAAAATAAAAATTTAATTAATTCGTAATTTTTTAAATTTTTTATTATATATGTAATAATAGGTAAAAAGAAATTGGAAGGTTTTTGTCACTAAAATTAAAAATATATAATAATAAATAAAAAGAAATTAAGAATAATAAGGGAAATGTATTAAAACATAAGGGGTAGTGATGGAAGAAAATTAAATAAGCTACAAGCTACAAGCTACAAGCTAGGTGAACTAGCTTATAGCTTATAAGCTAGAAGCTCCTAAAATAAGCTACTTTGATGCACCTTACCAAACACTTTTGTGTTGGTCAAACTAGCTTATAAGCTAGTCAAATAAGCTAGTAGCTAGCTTATTGGCCTTGCCAAACACACTCAAAGTGTTAAAGAGAGGATTAGTTAGTGGGTATATGGTTGCAAGCTCCTTAAGTCATTAAAATCTTTTGAAAATATAAAGAGAGTGTTTGTATAATAAAGACTTGTGTAGTTAAGAGAGAGAAAATAAGAGTAGTTAGTAGTTGATGTAAATAATTAAAAAAGGCCATAGATGGACAAAAATAATTAATTTTTCTTGTCTATGTAAAACAATAAAAGTTTTAAAACGGAGGTAGTAACTTTTTAGAGGCTTATCAATTAAAGATTTAGGATTCTAATTAAAAAGTTGATAAATTGACTTTAGTTTTCTTTAATTGTGATATAAAGTTTCGGGTAAAAAGATGAGGTTCTAATTAAATTTTACATTTATTTGACTGAGACATTAGTGTTTTATTTTGCTCCACTTAGTCAATCTATTTTGATTTAATCAACCCTTTTTTATCTTACATTTTTCTACATTATTAAATAATCAAAATTTTCCCTTGATAAATTAAGACTCAGCTTTAATGCTTAGTTTGGTGTGATAGAAAAAGTCAAAAAATGGAGACTGTATAGAGAAATGATAAAGAAACGATTGCACTTCCTTTGTTTGGTATGGCTAAAATTGAGAGTATCGAAATTATAAAGGTGTGTGAGTTCCATTAGTTTTTAGGATATAGGCCTAATTTGGATACATTTCTATATAAGAACTTCTAGAAGATAAAAATAGAATGATTAAAGAGGTCAAATGAATTTAACCTCCATAAGTTGAAATTTGTTACTTATGGAGAAATTAAATGAGAGAGATTTTGGAGTAGGTGGACTACAAAGACTAATTTCAACTTATAGATAAGTTAAATACATTTGACCTTTTTGATTCATTCTATCTTTTCACCTAGAAGTATATCTGCAAAAGTTTCATCCAAACTGGGCCTTAATAAACATACATTGACGGTGTAATTTTTTTACATAGTCATCCAATTATAAAATGCCACATTATGTATTGATTTTAATAACACATGAAGTGTCATACTTATTAAATGATGTGACAACATAATATTAAATAATGAAGTAAAACGTTTTTTCACTCTCAATATACATCAATTAATCTCTAGTTTCTATTTCTTCTATTGACAGTAGAGAAATAAGAGAGAAATGACATTTTCATTAAAATATAATTTTTCTTTTATCATTTAATTTCTACTCAACTAAACAATTATCATTTTTTATTTTTGTTCTATTTCTCACTTTTTTTATTCTATTTTTTTCTATCAAACAACCTATAAATCATCACTATTCTATTTTTATTTCTCTTTTTTCCATTTCTTTATTATTACCAAACAAGGTAAAGCTTGTTTAAAAGTTTAAGGAAAACCCAAGTGATAGAAAGCAAGCGAGAGAGAGGGAGGGGGAAGGAAGGAAGGGAAATATAAAAACCTCTGCAGTTTACCATGCCCCCTTCAAAATCTCCCAAACATAATAGAACTAGCTAATCAATCTCGCTTTGCTCCTCTCCCTCTACTGAAACAAACACCAAAATTATTTCTGTAGATTATTTATAGTATAGGACCGAAGTGCTACAGAATTCTACCACTTAGCATCGCTACCAAACAACACCATGTTAACTATATATATTCAAATAGATAGCAAAACCTTCCAAGAACATCTGCATTCTCAGAATCACTACACGGAATTGATTAGATGTATTCACAAAAAATGTTTAGTCATCTCATCTCCCATCATGCATGCGTGAAACCTCAAATGTTAATGATAATTAATCCCCAATGGGAACATGTTTCTGAATATATATCCCCTCATCCCAAAAGTTTGTGCTGTCAATTAGCCCAACAATCACACTCGCACCGTGTACTAAGCCACAAGAAAGAGACACAAATCCGCTTCCGAAGGTTGCTATGCTGTGATTTTATACCTATTACCTAGGAGCAAAAAAAATGATCACTCTCATTATTAATGTGATCATGCTCTAGACTGTGACATATCTCTAATCTTGAAAGCTAGACCACAATTTTTTTTTCTTTTTATGAGAACGGAATCATAAACATGTGATGAAACCTAATTACCTATGTATCATCATCTATCAAAGTAGTCGACCGTGGCCTCTTTTATTTTGGACCACAATGGCAAAGAACACACACCACACACCAAAAAAAACAGAGGGGAAAAATCAAACCAACAACGTTAACCACCACTTAGCTCTTGATAAGCAACATTCAGTTACGATTGACGGAGATCAGCTACTTCTTGTCCATTCTACATCTTCTGAATAATCTACATTCATTAAGGTAATACAAATAAATTTACAATAGGTATCTGGGTTCATATGATATGATGCACTATACATATACATAGGGGTTTAAGTGGGTAAAAACACTGAACCTTATTGAGATAAATAATGATCGTTATCACTATCAAAGATTCTTGTCCAAGCATCAGCTGCAACCTACCTCATCAAACATCAAGAAAAGTGAGAATTTGAGGTTTTACCAAGTGCTACAAAATAACATGTAATAGGGTCAGAAACACCAAAAAGTAAATTATTTTCATTCTGCTTATGATTTCACTGTCTTGCCAACGCCAATTAGAATGGCTCCACTTCTCCACCACATGAGGTCTTGGACTCTTGATGCAGTCACAAAATCTAGATATCTGATGAAGATCAAATAACTCGGATGCTTATATGTTAAATCCATATTAAAAAAAATCCCCCTTGGATCAATCTTAATCCAGTGGTTCACTTAATGACTTGAATCCAAGCAACCAAAGCGATTGACCAACACATTGACATCTTCATCTTTATCTTCAACAGTTGGAATGTCTAATCGACCCTCAACTTTTTCACTAAACAGTAATTCTTCCCAGAACCCTTCATCAAATTCTCTTTCCATCCTCTCTTGTGATTCTAGTGCCTCTACTCCTTCCTCCTGCTCTCTCCTCCCCCTTCCTAAACCCTGCATTTCCATTGCTAGCATTTCCAACTCTGACACCCCAAATTCATAATCACCAAATTCTAAGGGTTCAACTTTAACACTGCTCCTTCCTTCACCTTCACTACTTGATTGTCCAATACCTGTAGTGCCTAGTTCAATTTGCCTTCTCTTTCTGGTCATGGCTTCTTCAAGCTCCTTTCTATTCTCTTTCTGTTGGAGTAATTGATGGATAAAGGCAGGGTTTTTCATTGCTCTAGCTAAGAATGACATCATTTGTTGCTGCTTGGTTTCTATCCCATGTAATCTTTGCTCCATCTCCTGAAGACACACTCTGCTATTCTGTTGCTGCTGTCTAAGATTCACTAGCTCCATCATCAACACCCGTTTTTCCTGCCTCAAACGTTCAATTTCTTCATCAAGTCCAAAACGGTCAACTTCAGCACAGTGACTACCTTGTGCTTGTTGGGAAGGAGCAGGCTGAGAAGGTGCTTTCCTTCTCCTTATGTTCCTCAAAAGGTGCCTGTGCCCTCTGATGAATCCTTCATTTGCAAATTCCCATCTATCTGGATCAATTTTTCTAAAACCCTGTAAAATTGAACACCACAATCAATATGAAAAACATAAAATTGACTTCAATTTTTCAATGAAACTTTGCTGGATAATTGTTTTTCATTAAAAAAAAACTTGTAGCAACTCTGATTAGGAGGGAAATTAGAAAAAAATCAAGAAAACAACAAAAAGCAAGCAGAATAAAAAAGAGATTCTAAGGAGAAATACAATTTATTTCCTTAAGTTTAATATGTCTTCACTCTTTAGTCTTTACAAGTAAAACATTAAACCACATAGGCATTAAAAATTGAAATTCAGAGTAAGCCCTGGTTTGAGGAAGAATAAAAGAAATTAAAGAGATTGTGTTTTATAGTACTTACATACGTGTTTAGTTGCCTTACAAAGCTTGAGAAATTGTTGTGCTTGAAGTATCTGGGAAGGAGAGTTGTGGAGAAGGCATGTGGATCCCAAACTACAAAGCTGGTGCCACCTCTGCTCCATGAAACTACATGGTTGGTAGTTGGGTCGTCCACCACATCAAACGTTTTGGTGAGGAATGGAGGGGGTCCTATCTCATGAAGTCCCTCCATTGGCTGGGGAGGTGGAATCATTGGTGGGTATTCACCTCCTGATTGGAATGATGATGATGATGTTGATGCTTCCAAGTATTCTTCTTTCACTGAGTACATATAATTCATTGTCAAAATTTGGTTATTTATTTATGCTTCTAATGCAAATGAGTAGTTTAATATATATTTATGCAGTGAAAAACTTGAACAGAAACAAAGTTGACAATATAGAGCAGAAAAACTGCAGAAGTACTATTAAAAGAGTGGCTTGGAGTAGAGAGACAGAAACAGGGAGGGAAGAAGAAGTAAGAAAAGGTATAAAGAGCAAAAAAATGGGAAATTCTATGACATAATCCAAACAAGGTTGGAGAGAAAGATTAGATGTAGTGATGAGTAAAGCATGAGGGAAAAAGTGAAGCATTTATTTTTTGCTGTTTTTCTCCCCTGTTAAGAAGGGAAGTCGTTTATGCCGTTGAAATAATTGGTTGTTTATTGTACCCGAGTATTAAACTGTTAAGTGGTTTGAGGGATTATATAGAAGGAAGTAATGGAATATTGTCAGAAAAGAACAATTGAATAGAAAGTTCTAGATATCTTGGAAGCAATATTTATTTGATTTTAGCAGTTAGCACCTTCCTCGTTAACAACTGGATGAGATGCTGATGGATTGAGTGGGTGGTCCCTTGGTTTGGAAAATTCTGGAAGTTACAGAGGCATGGTGGTGTGGTAATGGAGGAACCATGGGGTGTGAAATTGTGGGGTTCGCAATTGGTCTGAAAATATTGGTTCAATAATTTTAGAGTATTTGATTGGTTGGAAGGCAAATTGAGCCCTTTTCTTGAGTGACACTTTCTGTTTAATTCATTCATAACCACAGAGAATGGGAAGAGGAAAGAAAGACCAATTTTTTTTTCTGGCTCTGCTTGCTGGGTCGGTCCGTACATACACAAGTGTCAGATATTTTGACGCGAGATTATTGTTTTAGTATTTATTATATTATAAAATTCATCTTTAAATTGATATGAAATAACATATTCTTCTACAAATTCATTCATGTGTAATTTAATAGTTTAAGATACCATTTTCTCTTTAAAAAACATCTATAAATTAATTTTGTGAGCAATTTAAATACCACAAAAGATTCAAATAATGTTAAGATAAGATCATACTCCTGAAAGTGAAACAAAACCGTGGCAAAGCAGCAAACAGTTTGAGAGTTGTAGGTGAAGAATGCAACAAGATGCATGTGTTGGCGAGCAAGCTACCTTGACATGGCATCGAAGTGCACGTACGCAGTCCATAGACCATACTCAGTCTTGGAATGTGAGTGAGTGAGTCAGCTGCATCGATCGACATATATTATCCCATTCACAACCAGAAGCATCTTAGTTTGGATTCCCAGTCCCACCACCGCGATCACAGGCAACTTGCATTTGTTTAATCTTAAAGTAATGAGAATAATACTTTTACGAATCTATTGGCCAAATATCTATTGACACGTAACAATAATCCAAACAATTTAATATGCATGATGACTGTATCAGATGATGAAACTTCTATAACATTCTCGAATGTACTGGAATTTGGATTTGTTGATCGGGCATCTTATTTTCAATATGATACACAGATTATTGTTGGTTCTCCTTTTTTTAACAATAATTTGTTTGTTTTGTTTGACGTCTCCTCCTGGACCGTGATGCACCGTGATGCTGATGCAGTTTTCATGCCTAGGCCTCGTCTGTCTTAACCAATGTTTTTAAAACCGGACCGATAAATCTCTCTCCTAAAGATCTCAAATTCTGAATCTTTCATAGATAAATTATAGCCCTGCTTGGCATTCATTTACTTTTACTATTTAAAATCTTAATTTAAAAATTATTAAATGTTTAGCATTTGTAATATGGTTAAAATTTAATTTTAGTCCCAATAATTTAAAATGGATTGTTAGATAACATATAAAACAATGTTAAGAATGAAACGTGTGCAATTTTTCTTACCATGTAGAGGTCACAAGTGTTAGCAAAAAAAAAGTGTTAGCAAAATGCTCTCCAACTCCAATTCCATGTGTTCTTGTAAATTGTAGTACTTCTGTGTTATAGTATTACTACCGTGACCTGTCGAATTGAAGATATTTGGCGCGGCTACTATCCGTTCCACAATGGTGGTATCAGAAAATCTGTTGGCATTAACGGAATTAAAATTGGGAAATAAGGAAATAGTTGGAAATGCGGGACTTGACTTCACACGGAGAGCAATGGGCATCATTTTGATTTCTCACCTCAATCTCAATTACCAGACATGATGTTGCGCAAATGGGCAGAGAGAGGCCCAAAAGAGCTGTCCAAAAACCTTTTTGGTTGGAGGATTATTTTTAATTTGGGCCAAAGTCTTTTATTATTCTAGTGTCCCTGTTTGTTTTTGTTTATTTTCATTTAAGGTTGTATGTTGGGTATATGAGGCCCATGACTTTAGATTAAATACCCTAATTCCTGATGTAATGGGATAGGCATTATCAGAAGTATTTTCTTAAATTTTCCTTGTCTTCTTACGTTCTCTTCTTTAAACCCTTAACCCTACTTTCTAGAAACCCCTACTGTAGCAGATGCCTAACAATTTGGTGCTTTCATTTGCTTACTCCATGCCTCCTAAACCCCAAAATAGAGAAATGGATGACCTCCTTCATTCTATTGCTGAGAAACTGGGTACTCTCCAAACCCAAATGGAGAACCAACAGGAGTTACAGACTGCCAGGCATTTGCGCCTCCAAGAGGCCATGGACACTCGTCATGACAACCTGCAAACTATCATGGATGGTTTATTACAACAGGTAGCTCATATCACCCTTCCACCTCACTCTTCTACTTCACAGGCCACTACTCTTTCTATTCAGAATCCACTTATAAACCCTAACCCTAACACCATTTCTTTCCCCACTGTTCCACCTGGTTTTTCATCTATCCCACCACCCAACTCTACCCCCATATCCATTCCACAAACACAACCTGGTTTTATGACTATGCCCCTTACTACTCCCCATCGCATCACCCTCACCCACTCCTCAACCACTACTACACTTCCCCCACTTGGCCATACTTTTATCCCTCCTTTTATTCCCCCATTCATGCTTCCTACCCCACCACATAACCCAAACCCAGTTATACGCCTACCTAAGCTTGAGCTTGCCCCTTTTGATGGTACTGAACCCCTGGACTGGTTGTTTCAAGCTGACCAGTTTTTTCATTTCTACCAAATCCCATTGGAAAACAGACTTCCTATGGTGGCCTTTTATATGAAGGAGATGCCCTAGCCTGGTTTAAGTGGATGTTTCAAAATAACCAGCTAACAAATTGGTTTTCTTTTACAAGAGCTCTTGAGTTACGGTTTGGTCCTTCTTCCTATCAGAACCACCAAGCAGAACTCTTCAAGCTACGTCAATATGGCTCTGTTTCTGATTATCAGGCTGCCTTTGAAAAATTGAGCAATAGGGTTCTTGGCCTTTCCCCTGATGCAATTCTTAATTGTTTTCTTTCTGGTCTTATACCTGAAATCAGACGTGAGTTAGCTATTTACAACCCTATTCCATTTCCCAAGCCATTGGCTTAGCCAAACTCATTGAAGCCAAAATCAAGGACTCCAAACCACGTCTTCCTAAACCCTCTCTTCCTTCCTTCAACCCTAACCCTCACCCTTCATCTTCCACCCTTCCCAAAACCCTTCCTGCCCAGACCCCCACCCTACCAATCAAACGGCTCACCCCAGCCCAAATGCAAGAGAGAAGAGCCCAGGGACTTTGCTATAATTGTGATGAAAAGTTCCTACCGGGTCACAAGTGCTCTAAAAGTCGTTTTTTTGCTACTCATGGTTGATGAGGAACATGATCCCCCTGAGGAGGAACAACCTGATCCTATGGAGGTCGAAGCCCTTTATTTTCACCTATCCCCCCAAGCTATATCCGGTGACCCTTCTCCACAAATTCTAAAGTTTAATGGGCTTCTATCTGGGATGCCAGTCACGGTTTTGGTTGACACTGACAGCACGCACAATATTATGCAACCTAGAATTGCTTCCCATTTGCAATTGCATTCCATTTCTGCTCCTAAGTTTTCTGTCATGGTGGCAATGGCCAACGAATTCACTGCATGGGCTTGTGCCCTGATGTCTCCCTCACCATTCAAGGGCACCACTTCACAGTTCCCTTTTACCTCTTACCCATCGAAGGTGCAGATGTTGTCCTAGGTATGGATTGACTTGGGAAAATTGGCCTATTCTTTGCTGACTTATCAATTCCCTGTATCACCTTCATGCACCATCAGCACCTCACAACCCTTACGGGTGACTCTAACTCACTACCAAACCCCTCAACCTATCACCAACTCCGCCACCTTATTCACACAGACTCTATTTCTTCCCTTGTATCACCTTCATTTGCTTTCTTTCCAACCTACACCCACTTGCATAACTTCCCCTCACACATCACCTTTAACTCATTTTCCTCCACCCTTCTTACCATTGGAAATTCAGACCCTCCTACTATCCTACCCCACTCTTTTCAAGGAACCCCATGGACTACCACCTTCTAGACCTCATGATCACCATATTCCTCTCATTCCTAACACACACCCCATCAATGTGAAGCCCTATCGTTACCCCCACTCCCAAAGGAGGCCATGGCCACCATCATTCATGACATGCTCAAGGAAGGGATCATTATGCCTAGTACCAGCCCTTTTTCTTCCCCAGTTCTATTGGTGAGAAAAAAAGATGGCACCTGGCGTTTCTGTGTTGACTACCGTGCCTTAAATGTAGTAACCATCAAAGATAGGTTTCCTATACCTACCATTGATGAGCTTTTGGGTGAATTGGGCTCATTTACTATCTTCACTAAGATAGATCTCCGTTTTGGTTATCACTAAATCAGGGTAATACCATAGGACACACACAAGACAACATTCAGGACCTGTGATGGACACTATGAGTTTCTGGTTATGCCGTTTGGGCTCACCAACGCACCATCAACCTTTCAATCCACTATGAATGATTTGCTACGTCCCTATCTACGGCGGATTGTTTTAGTTTTCTTTGATGATATCCTTATTTACAGTACTTGTTTCTCTGACCACTTAGTTCATTTACGCACAGTATTGGACTTGCTTGCTTCTAATTCATTTGTTGCTAAATTATTTAAGTGTGACTTTGTTGTTACCACTGTCTCATATTTGGGGCACGTCATCTCAGCTCAAGGGGTAGTTGCTGATCCAGATAAGGTTCAAGCCATTTTGGATTGGCATGAACCACGTTCTCTCACGGCACTCAGGGGATTTTTGGGCCTCACCGGCTTTTATAGACGATTTGTTCGTCACTACGCCTCACTCGCCGCTCCTCTCACTGATTTACTGCGTTCTACTACTTTTCAATGGAGTACAGAGGCCTCAAGGGCATTTACAGAGTTGAAAATTAAAATGACAACAATGCCAGTCCTAACACTACCAAACTTATCCAAGCTATTTGTCATTGAAACGGACGCTTCTTCTGTGGCAATAGGGGTTGTTCTATCTCAAGAGGGTCACCCACTGGCCTTCTTCAGTAAGAAGATGTGCTCCCGCATGCAAAACGCCTCGGTCTATGTCCGCGAAATGTATGCAATCACTGAGGCAATCAAAAAGTGGCGTCAGTATCTAATAGGGAACCTCTTTCATGTATACACTGACCAAAAAAGCCTAATTTTTTTTTGTCTCAATCCTTCCAAACTCCAGAACAACAGAAGTGGGCTACTAAGCTTCAGGGTTTCAATTTTGAAATTTTTTACAAACCTGGACACTCCAATAGAGTTGTCGATGCTCTTTCCAGGCGAGATGCAACTGATGGTGCGCTCTTTTCCGCCATTTCATCTCCCATCTCGTCCATTGTTAACACAATCCAGCAGTACTACAGTGAAAATATTGAGGGAAAAGAGCTTCTTCAAAAGTGCCTAGGTGATGGCCAGAATGTTTTTCATTTTACTCATGGACTTCTGTATTTCAAAGAGAAGTTATACATGCCGGATATTCCCGAGCTCCGACAGACCTTGCTTCAGGAATTTCACGCTACTCCAACCGCAGGGCACTCTGGTTTGAAGCCCACTTTAGCCCGGCTTGCTGCCTCTGTTTACTGGCCGGGAATATACAAAGATGCTAAGTTGTTTGTCCGCTGCTGCCACATTTGTCAACAGAATAAATCTGTAACACAAAAGAAGAATGGATTATTACAGCCCCTACTAGCCCCCAAGCAAGTTTGGGAAGAGTTAACTATGGATTTTGTGACTCACCTCCCCAACTCTTTTGGCCATACAGCGATCTGGGTGATTTGCGATCGACTCACAAAATATGTTCATTTTCTGGGTCTTCCAACCAAATATACGGCCCCTGACCTTGCTGCTCGCTTCTCTATGGAGATCTGTCGCCTCCATGGTGTGCCCAAATCGATCATCTCCGATCGAGATCCACTCTTCTTGAGTCGCTTTTGGAAGGAACTGTTCAGATTACAAGGGACGACTTTAAAATATAGTACAACATACCACCCAGAAACGGATGGTCAAACTGAAGTTACAAATAGAGGCCTGGAAGCTTATGGGTTTCTGGCAAGCGAACCACAAATCCAGCAGTATAATAGTAAGTAAGATATCGTCTCCACAGGGAACGACAATTTATGTAGACCGAAATCGTATTTATCAAGAGAATTAACAACGGTGTAGAAAGAATTGTTGTGTGTAAAGAACAGATTTAATAATAATGGAATTAGAAAGGAAGAGTTAGAGACACTTTACTTGGATTAGGATTGAACTTCATCTCATCGCACCCCTCATGTATGTCGAGACTACCTACTATTTATAGGCTTTGAATTATAACATTGTAGACAAACTATATTGCTAATGACCCCGAGTTACCAGGCGCCCCTCACACTCAAAGGTAATCCATGCGGGCTCTCCCAGGCGACAGACTTACCCTCGGCTTATTTTGCTCACTTTTATTCCGTTTGTTAAAGAATTAATTAATAAACGAGGTCTAATGCTGTAGACGCACCTTCGCTTAAGTATTGTCACTACCCTCACTCATTAGGATACATCTATGTTCGGTCCTGGATTAACAATCAACTAACTCTTTGCTATCGGTTTATCAATACCAAGCATAATGGTTGGATGCCCCTTCATTATGGTACTCACACTACCCATCAATCATCAGTAAACACCCCTTTTTGGAACAGTGGTTAACCGAGTATTCTCATTCACTCAGAGGTTGAGTTTCCTATGTCTAGGCTCCCCAAACTCAATCCTAGTCATAACGTTAATTACAAACTAGCCTATAACTCCGGCGCAAGCGCGGAAGTTAGGAATAAGCGCAGAACGAGATTACCAGCACTATAATTAGGGAACTGCATAAATAAAATAGATAGAATTCTACATACACTTGAGAATGGAATTGATTACATTCAATCCTAATGGAGAGTTAACTACACGAGGTAGCCATACAAACCACCAAAGATGTTGTCACCATCTTCAATTCTTGTGAAGTGCTCCTCCTCTCCTACTCTAAACTTAGCTTTGGTACATAATCACTGAAATATAGATTGAATTACAATGATTGACTAAGCTCTTAGGACTGACGCAAGAGGTTCCTATTTATAGATTAGGAAAGACAAAGCAAATTTGGGAAGAGATCCTCTTAAAAACAGTAACAGGGAAGCAATCTGCGTGTTCTGCGCTTCAAGCTGCGCTACAGCGCAGGCTGTAGCGCAGGTTCCAGAGAGTTGCGCTTCAAGCTGCGCTATAGCGCAGGGTGAAGCGCAGCTAGCGTCCTGCAGCTTCAGCTTTCCTCTTTTAATTGTTGATCTCTCCCCGAGACTGGTTTTCGCGCGTTTGTCCTTCCTTGTTTCCCTTTATTCTCTGGTATATTTGTATTTATTGTGCAATCCTTGTTTATTTGGGAAGCTTGTCTGCAATATCTTTGATTGATTGGCTCTGATCTCCTCATTAATGATTCAAATCTGCTTTAAATCTTCAATTAATTATCCTTAATCAATCTTCAATCTTGCATAAATCCTCCTCATTTAATGCCATTTAATCTCTGAATTAAATCTTTGCAATAATCCTGCAAAAATCAGCAATAAATCTATTAAAATAGCATCAAATTATTAAATATTAAATAAAAAGGGATAAAAATGGGGTAAAATTATCATTTTGTCCTTGATAAGTGAAATAAAATATATACTAATTTATCAACTATTTTTCACTTATCAAATTCCCCCCAACTTAAATTCTTGTTTGTCCTCAAGCAAGAGACCTCTTTGCATTCACAATCAACTTTATTCCCTTAGTGTATTTTCACAAAAACAAACTAATTCAAGGTAATCATCCCTCAACTCCTTCCTAAGCAGAAGTCACTTCCCAAACATAAGAAAAAAATCAGAATCAAGAGATATTACCAATCAGCAGTCAGGATAGAAATACAAACATTAATTAAACTTTCTCAATAATAGCTAGGGGTGTAAGCGGATCCGATCCAACCCGCGAACCCGATTGACCCAACACAACCAGAAGGACATTTAACGGTTCGGTTCGGGTTTCGGTTCGGTTCGGGCATTTTCTTTCAAACCCGATCTGGTTCGGTTCGGGTAACGGGTTTGCCTATCTTGAACCCGATTGACCCGAACCAAATCAAACCAAGAAAAGAAGCCTTAATCTTATTTCATTTTCCTTCCCATAGAGAACAAAAATAGGCGTAACGGCAACAGAAGCAACGGTGGTTCCCCAAATCTTATTTCATTTGCTCCTCTCATTTTATGTTTCCCTATTTCTTTTTTTTTCATGTTATATTTTAATTTCATGTCATCTTTCACATTTAAAAAAAAAGAAAAATATTCATGACCCAATGACCCAACCCAACCCAGCCCGAACATATTCGGGTTGGTTCGGGTCGAGTTACTCACTCAAAAAATACAAAACCCGAACCAACCCAACCCACCATCATTCTATCGGTTCGGACTTGATGTCACCCCAAACCCGACCCAACCCAACCCGATTACACCCCTAATAATAGCAATTAAAGTAGTAAGTGATAAACCAAGGAAATCTCTCATTCTCACGGGTAAGTGTTTCCCTCAATCATTTTCACCTATTGTTGAACAACTAGAATTGATAGTCGTTTCCAAGGTCTGAACCTGCAAGCAGTTAGTATGGATCAAAAGGTCTTTCTTTAGGTTGTAATGAGGCTGGGCTATCAAGAAATCATGGTTTTTCTGGATATTCAAGGAACACTTTGAATAAAGAGCATCTTGTGGTTGTGTTTTGGAACTTCTCTCAATTCACTTGATGATTCTTGAATGGTCACCCTTTTTCAGCTTTGGCCTCTTCTTTGAAGAATTTTCTCCCCCCAACTTATTTATTTTCCACACTTTGTGCAGATTTTTTTTTGTATACATAACATAAAGAACTTATTTTTGGTGGAGAATCCTTCCTTTGTGATTCCTTGTGCCTTCTCTTGGATTCTTTGTGACCAACCTCTTTGTCAATTGGTTGTCTCATTTTGTTGTGGTGCACCTTGCTCTTATCCAAAGAGTTAAGGGACATGGTATGATCATTGATCATTGATAATGGTTGGGGTGCATCAAAAGAAACATTAAAGGCTCAAATGGGCAATCAATAAATGGAAATATTAATGCAGGATTGGCTATTTGGCACTGAGCAGAATATTAGAATTACAAAATTGTGCCTTTGTCACTTCCATACCTTCTACAAGCAAGACAAGTTTCAGAAACTCAAGCAATAACAGTTGACAAGCAGCGGTGAAAAACTCTCAATTTAAGTGTTTAAGTGTTTAGGGCTCTTAGCTCACCGGTTGGGCTAAATTTTCCTTGCTAAAGCACTTACCGAATTTAATAAACTACCATGATAGGTTCTCTTGAGAAGTACCCTACTCCTAACTGATTATGGAATTAATCACAAGACCCTATCATCTTTCCTAGATTGGTTAGTTAAACTACTTATTTACAGAGAATTGGTAAAATTACCTTGATTCCTAAGGTCCTAAAATCCTAAAATTTTTAAAATTTAAAAAAAAATATGAAATACAAAAATAAAATCCAAATTAACTAGAAAAAATCTATAAAATAATAGAAAATAGAAGGAAAACTAAAAGAAAGAAAACACCAATATCAATCTTCATCCTCTGTATTCTGTAAGTCCTTGTCCTGCTGCTGCTCCATCCCTCCCTGGGAAAATAGGCCTGTCCCCAGGCCACTGCAAGAATATCCGGATTCTTCAAGCAGCATGCTCGGGTATGGGTCTAGTACTCCTGATTGGTATGAAGTCAACTAGTCTTTATACTCTGCAGCAGTTTGTGCAATTCATGAGAAATAGAGAAAATGAAGATTTCAATTGGTAAAAATTAAGTAAAACATAACTGAAAGTTTCAAAATTGATGGAAGTTTGTGAGTGGAAAGAGTGAAAAGAAAATCTTAGGAAATAGTACATGAGAAAATAAAAGATTTTTTAAAATTTCTTATCCTGCGCTTCACCTTGCGCTATAGCGCAAGTGAAGCGCAAAATATAGTGACTAAAATTGCATTTCTGCGCTTTACCTGCGCTACAGCGCAGGTTGAAGCGCAGAAGACAGAATACAATTTCACAATTTTCAGTCACGTTTTCTGCTACTTCCTAATTTTAAAAAAAAAATTATTTTCCACAAACTTATTTCAATCAATTTTGAAAATTTCCTAAATCCTAAAAAAATAAAAAATCCTAATTAATAAAAAGAAAATAAAACAAAATTAATTAAAACTTTAAAAATATCTGGGTTGCCTCCGAGAAAGCGCTTGTTTAACGTCTGATAGCTCGACGCCTGGTTACTCAACCCTTTTATGGTGGCCTCAAGTGGAGGATCATGTTTGGCTCCATTCCAGTTCTTCCTTTGAGCTCCCATCCTCCATGCCAATTCTTGACTCTTCCATCACCGTCACTATCTTCCTCAGTATCAGATGTTGATCCCTTTCTTTTCTTAAATTGGAATCCCCATATTGACTCAGGATGCTTTTCTCTCATTCTAGGCTTCCTCAGAAATTCGGAGCCTGGCAGTTTTGTTTGAGTTTTGGAAATAGCATCAGTTTGTTGTAATTTGGGGATACCTCTGTCAATATGAAACACAATACTTTCATCTTTTGAGCTCAGTTTATATTTTCCCTGATCAACATCAATAATCATCTTAGCAGCTTTCATGAAAGGTCTTCCTAAAATTAGGGGGACATCAGTATCCTCCTCTTCTGTCTCTGCAATATAGAAGTCTACAACATATGCAAATTTATCCACTTTGATTTGAATATCTTCTATTATCCCATAAGGGCATTGAGCGGATTTATCTGCAAGAAGCAACTTCACCCTTGCAGGTTTGACCTTCACATTACTCAACTTGTTAAAATACGATAGCGGCATCAAATTGATGCTCGCTCCAAGATCCAATAAAGTTTGAGTAGGAGGTAGATTACTAATAGAGATAAGTATAGTAAACTTACCTGGGTCAAATGACTTACTTGTGATAAAGACCTTTTCTTCATGATATTCTTCCTCTTGTGCTGTTTTTTCTTCATCTTGCTGAACAATCTCCTTGGATGTGTCATCCTGGGGCGGTTGTTCTTCATGGATGATTGCACTACATCTTGCTTCCAGTTCTACAGTCTCTTCAGGGATGTTTCTCTTCTTGGTCAAGATGTCCTTCATGAACTTTGAATAGAGTGACATTTGATTCATAGCTTCCAATAGGGGAATCTTGATTTCCAGCTTCTTCATAGCATCTAGAAAGTTGAAAAACTCTATATCTTGGCTCTTTTTGGTGGGAATCCTAGGGTAAGGTAGCTCTCGGTGATAAAGTTTTGGTGAAGGTTCTTTTTCTTTATTTCTTGATTTAACCTGAACCTGGTGCTCTGATTCATCTCTCTCTTTGTCAACCTCTTGTTCCTTTCTTCCTAGGACCTCCTTTTTTGTTGTCAAGTTGTCATCAATACCTTTTCCTATTTCCTTGCCGCTTCTAGTGGATATTGATTGCAGACTGCTTGTTGTTCAATGAACTCCCTTCTGATCTTCTCCACTTGCTTTGCTAGATGCATGAATGGTTCTTGCATTGCTTTCTGAGTGGCTGTCATATCTTGTGTGAGCCTATTGAGCTTTTCTTCAATTCTGGAGTTGATATCAGGCACCGTGGTGCTGTTCCCTTGATTCTGATTTTGGCCATGGCTCCTTCTGTTGTCTAAGAAACAAACTTGTTCCATCCGGAATTCAGGGTAAGTGCAATGCCCATTGGGGTGATTTTCTTTACAAAAGTCACATACCAAGCTTGAAGTCACTTCCGCGGCAGCTTGCATCACTTGCTGTTGTTGGAGGATCATTTGCACTTGTTTGCTTAACTTCTCCATTTGTTGCTCGAGGAATTTGACATTATCTTGAAGAAGTTCTTCTTTTTGAATGTCATGTCCCCAACATGGATCCTGTTGATTGCGCAGAGCACAGTTGTTAATGACTCTAAGTGCCTTTTCTACGTCCACTGATAGAATTGTTCCTCCTGCTGCGGCATCTATGAAGGATTTATACTTTGGCTTGAGTCCATTGCAAAAAGTGTTGATTTGTATAGCATCATCAAAGCCATGATTAGGGCACTTATGCAGCAAGAATTTGTATCTCTCCCAAGCTTCATATAAGGGTTCATTTGCTTCTTGCTTGAAGGAGGAGATGCTGGTTTGGGCTTGAAAGTAACGTGGTAGGGGAAAGAATTTTCCCAAGAATTTCTCTTCTACCATGTTCCAAGTATTCAGACCTTGACTAGGTTGTGACTTCAACCACTCCTTAGCTTTCCCTGTAAGAGAAAAGGAAAATAAACGTAAGTGAGCAACCTCTTTGTCTTTTTCCTCGAAACCAATAGTTTCAACTAAAGCAACAAATGTAGCCAGGTGGTCATTTGGATCTTCGTGTTCTAATCCTGCAAACTGATGAGCTTGAACACGCTGGACATGTGATGCTTTTATTTCCAAGGAATTTGGGTAAGTTGGGAGGACAATACGTGGCTCTTGATGCCTCATATAGTCCCCCAAAACTCTTTTTGGTTGAGTGTCCTCCATATTTTTCATTTACTTCACTTGGGGTGGTTGAATAGAGAGTATTGAAATTTGAGGAGTGCTAGCAACACACTCTTTTGAACACTCTCCCCAACACACTCCATGTGATTGGTTAAAATTCACATGGATTCCACAATTTGGGAGTGGGGCCCATGAATTTGGTGGGACCCATGTGAATTTTAAACCAATCACATGGAGTGTGTCGGGGAGAGTGTTCAAAAGAGTGTGTTGCTAGCATTTCTCTTGAAATTTTCTCCTTGTGCTCTGCCTCTTTTTCTGTTACCTGTCCTCTCAAGAGAAATAATCAAGGAACTCAAACAAAGAGAAGAACAAAATAACAAAAAATATTTTTTTATTTTTTATTTATTTTTTTTAAATAAAATAATAAATAATAATAATATTTTTTTCAGAATAATGATAATAAATAATAATATTTTTTTTAAAAAAAAAGAAAATAATTAAAAGAAAATAATTAAAAATAACTTATTTTTGTTTTCTTTTCAACTTTCTTGTGTCTCTTTTCCTTGTTTCTACTTTTGTTCTTCCTTGATGTCCTTCCTATTTCTGCTTCAATTGATTGGGAGACACCTGGCCTCTCAAAAACATAAACATGAAACTAAAAAAAAGTAAGTGTGGAAGAAAATTAAAAGAAAAAATAGAAAAACTATAAATTTCCTAAAATGATACAAATTTTCCTAAAATATGGAGAGCCTTGAATTTGTCTCCTTTGCCCTTTTTTTCTCTCTATTTGGTCACTTCTCTCGATTGACACCTGTCTTTCACTATTCAAGAAGCTCAAACAAATGTTAGCTCAGGAAAGGGGAACAAAATAATTTTTTTTTAAAAAAATTTAATTAATTATTTTTTTATTATTTTTTTAAAAACGAAAATATTATTTAATATTATATTTTTTTAAAAAAAAAGAAAATAAAATAATAAAGTATAATAATTAAAAGTATAACTTTCCTAAATAATACAGTTTCCTAAAATAATAAGAATAATAAATAAAAGAAATCCTAAGATAGATATCCTCAAAATACTAAGAAGAATAAAGAGAAATCCTAATAAAAACAAATAAGCAAAAATCCTAAGATAATTAAAAGAAATCTTGATAAATAGACCTCAAAGATCTACACAAATTGAAACCGTTCCCCGGCCAAAAATACTTGATGGGTTTCTGGCAAGCGAACCACAAATCCAGCAGTATAATAGTAAGTAAGATATCGTCTCCACAGGGAACGACAATTTATGTAGACCGAAATCGCATTTATCAAGAGAATTAACAACGGTGTAGAAAGAATTGTTGTGTGTAAAGAACGAATTTAATAATAATGGAATTAGAAAGGAAGAGTTAGAGACACTTTACTTGGATTAGGATTGAACTTCATCTCATCGCACCCCTCATGTATGTCGAGACTACCTACTATTTATAGGCTTTGAATTATGACACTGTAGACAAACTATATTTCTAATGACCCCGAGTTATCAGACGCCCCTCACACTCAAAGGAAATCCATGCGGGCTATCCTATGTGACAGACTTACCCTCAGCTTATTTTGCTCACCTTTATTCCGTTTGTTAAAGAATTAATTAATAAACGAGGCCTAATGTTGTAGACGCACCTTCGCTTAAGTACTGTCACTACCCTCACTCATTAGGATACATCTATGTTCGGTCCTGGATTAACAATCAACTAACTCTTTGCTATCGGTTTATCAATACCAAGCCTAATGGCCGGATGCCCCTTCATTATGGTACTGACACTACCTATCAATCATTAGTAAACACCCCTTCGGAACAGTGGTTAACCGAGTATTCTCATTCACTCAGAGGTTGACTTTCCTATGCCTAGGCTCCCCCAAACTCAATCATATTCATAACGTTAATTACAAACTAGCCTATAACTCCGGCGCAAGCGCGGAAGTTAGAAATAAGCACAGAACGAGATTACCAGCACTATAATTAGAGAACTGCATAAATAAAATAGATAGAATTCTACATATACTTGAGAATGGAATTGATTACATTCAATCCTAATGGAGAGTTAACTACACGAGGTAGCCATACAAACCACCGAAGATGTTGTCACCATCTTCAATCCTTGTGAAGTGTTCCTCCTCTCCTACTCTAAACTTAGCTTTGGTACATAATCACTGAAATATAGATTGAATTACAATGATTGACTAAGCTCTTAGGACTGACGCAAGAGGTTCCTATTTATAGATTAGGAAAGACAAAGCAAATTTGGGAAGAGATCCTCTTAAAAACAGTAACAGGGAAGCAATTTGTGTGTTCTGCGCTTCAAGCTGCGCTACAGCGCAGGTTGTAGCACAGGTTCCAGAGAGTTGCGCTTCAAGCTGCGCCATAGCGCAGGGTGAAGCGCAGCTAGCGTCCTGCGGCTTCAACTTTCCTCTTTTAATTGTTGATCTCTCCCCGAGACTGGTTTTCGCGCGTTTGTCCTTCCTTGTTTCCCTTTATTCTCTGATATATTTGTATTTATTGTGCAATCCTTGTTTATTTGGGAAGCTTGTCTGCAATATCTTTGATTGATTGGCTCTGATCTCTTCATTAATGATTCAAATCTGCTTCAAATCTTCAATTAATTATCCTCAATCAATCTTCAATCTTGCATAAATCCTCCTCATTTAATGCCATTTAGTCTCTCAATTAAATCTTTGCAATAATCCTGCAAAATTCAGCAATAAATCTATTAAAATAGCATCAAATTCAAAACTAGGATTAATAAATACAAATTATTAAATATTAAATAAAAAGGGATAAAAATGGGGTAAAATTATCATTTTGTCCTTGATAAGTGAAATAAAATATATACTAATTTATCAACTATTTTTCACTTATCAGAAGCTTACCTTCGTTGTTTTGCCAGTGATTACCCGCGACAATGGTTTAAGTTCCTTCATCTCACTGAGTTTTGGCACAATTCCACCTTTCATTCAGCTATAGGGATGTCACCTTTCCAAGCATTATATGGTCGGTTATCCCCTAAGATACCTGATTATGTGCCCGGATCTACTACCATCGACCTTATCGGCACCTCTCTGCAGACACGAGATGACATCATGAGAACCTTGCGTGAGAATCTTAGGAGAACCAGACAGAGAATGGCAGATCAAGCAAACAAACATCGTAAGGAATGCACCTTTGAACCCGAAGACTGGGTCTTGGCGTCTTGCTTCGCCTGCGCCCGTATCGCCAGCAAACTGTAGTGCGTCGTTCTTCTCAGAAGCTCTCCAAGCGATTTTATGGTCCCTTTCGCGTCCGTCAACGCATAGGTGCAGTGGCCTATGATCTGGAACTTCCACCGGAATCCAGAGTTCACTCAGTAGTACATGTGTCTCTTCTGCGTCCTTATTTTGGCACCGACCTTCATACTCACTATAAACCTCTCCCTCATGAACTCAAAGAAGGTGTAGGGGAGACGGAGAGGAGTTCAGCAAATAACTCTCTCTTTCTAGATCACACTCCGGAAACTCAAAAGAGGCTGAATGAAACTGAAGGTAACTCACCACATGACCAAAAAGAGTTTAACTTGGAGCATCAACCAATTGGTAGACCGTTGGATGATTTTTCTATAAGATCTACGGTTCAGATCATAGCTGATCATGTACCGAAAGCTGGCGCTAATCACGCTGAAACGGCAGGAAAAATCAGAGCATTGTCATCACCTTTAATTCAAACAGCGGCATCCCAACCACACGATTTGGGCGCTAATCTCACGCAGCAATCTCAGCCGTTGGATGAGGAGACAAAGACAGGCTGGCCGCGTGGAGTCTCCCATAAAAAAAGTGGTCAAAGCGCGTCCTGCCATGTTGTTCCTCAGCCGTGCGATCCTTTCTCCCTCCCCAAGGCGCCATCCGAGACGTTGATTGAAAGCATGATCCGCGTGCCTGCTTTAGCGTCCCCCAAGAATCCTTCTGTTGCGTCCGATCTGAACAACTTTTCCTAGGAGAAATCCCCACCGTTCCCAGAAAGCACAATCCACGTGCCACAAGAAATTCAACAAAACCTTGAGGACAAGGTTTGTACTGAACCGGGAGGTATTTTTACGCAAATGGGCAGAGAGAGGCCCAAAAGAGCTATCCAAAAACCTTTTTGGTTGGAGGATTATTTTTAATTTGGGCCAAAGTCTTTTATTATTCTAGTGTCCCTGTTTGTTTCTATTTATTTTCACTAGTCGGGTACTCGTGCGTTCGCACGGGTCAATACGTTGGTGTGTTCGTTGAAATATTTTGTTTAAAGAATAAAATTAACTTCATTAAACGGCTAATATAATTATTATATAATATCTATGTAATTATTATTATGTGTTCATATAATATTACTTTCATAATAATTTAACTATGAATGTGTTTTTATGCAAATTTTTTCCCACATACATATGTTGACCCCTAAAATTTTTACATTTAAATATTAATACATGTTATGTTAATTTTTCATGTTGGGCAAATTATATTTGTCTCTTTTTTTTCCTTAAAGGGTCAAAAGACGAATTATAAAATTCATACAATTACTATCTTCTAAATTGTACAATAGACATAATTACTAATAAATTATATTTATAATTTGTAATCTATTTACTAACATAACATTTATATATTTTTAAACTTATTTAAATATTTATTCCTCCATGATATATAAAAATCATTATAGGAAAATGGAAAATTAAATTTCAATCAATAAAATTATAAGTAAAATTAAAAAAGTTAGTTATTTTTATTAATTATTCTTTTAAATTAATTACAATTTCAATCAACAAACCATTAAGTTTTATGATCCAAAAAGTGTGTAATAGAAAGGTTATGTTGCTATATCAACAACAACCTTGTAACATCCCAAAAACTTAGAAATCTAAAATTATAACAAAAATAATAATCATAATAAAATTAAAATACTTATAATTGTATTTCGATAATATTGGTGATGAAAAGAGAATCTTTATAATAATAATAACAATAACTATTAATAAAATAATATTATAATATTAATGATATAATAATGGCACGATAATATGAATACTAAAAGAGAGATATAGAATTTGATATTAGAAGATATAATAATTGTTATTAATATAACAAGATAATAATAAAATTATTAGAAGATAAACTATATTATTAATGTTTCAATTAACCTTAATTGTTATAAATGTAGTAGTTATTATATTATTAATATTAATATAATAATATCGGAACCGATTGAGATATCCTCAGGAAAGAGATATGCTTTAGCATTTTAATTTAAAGATCATATTTCAAAATAGGAATGATAACATCACAAGAAATAGAGATAAGAGAGTAATATTAAATTTAGGATAATGTTTAAATATAAGATTCAAATTCGAATTTGAATGTAGATGGATAAGGAAAAGCTTAAGAGGCAAAAACTAAGGTTGTTGCTTGATGTTGGTTCTAAGCCTAATGACCTTGGTGCACTAAATTGCAAATATCTAGAGTTGTAGATGTCCTATTGAGAGGATTCCACTCTCATTAGAAAGCTTATTTCCGGGGCTTCAGTTTGATAGGTCATATGATAGGGTTTGGATGAAAACTGCACCGTAACAAGAAGGGGAAATTTCACTCTGGTTTCCTCGCTCGAGCTGAGCTCGAGCGCAGCCTGAGTGCAGAAAAACAGAGAGCAATTCGAGGAAATTCAGCTCGAGCTGAGCTCGAGCGCAGCCTGAGCGAGAACTCGCGCTTGAGCTGCGCTCAAGCGAGGCTTGAGCGCAGGTCCGATTTCTGCACTTTAAAACACGTTCGTGGACGGTTTCAGTCAGTTCTTTCTTCCGTTTTTTCGTATTTTCAGAGAGAGAGAGAGGTTCTAGTGAGAGAAAGTCCCAGCAAAGGCCAAGAACGATTTCTACTCATCAAGAACGAGTCTTGCATCAATCTTTCCCCCCATCAAGGCTCTCCGTTCTTCGTTCTTTCTCCGTTTTCTCGACTCACAGGTGGGTGGACTCTCACTTGTTTGTTCTGGATAATTGCCATTGCATGTTCCCTATTCTTTTTCCCCTTTCCTTCTATGAATTAGTGATATATGTATAGTATGAACATAAGAATTGTGAATATACTGACGATTGTATGTATTGAATTGACAAAACCTTAGGGTAGATGATTGGATGATTATGTATGATGTTTTATGAACCTTGAATATTTTATTATGAAATCATGGGCCTTTGGCCATCACAGTCATGAATTATGAATTAAGATATTACGGGGCTTATAGCCATCACAGAGTCTCTGGGCTATCACAGGGTCATTGACCGTCACAGGCCTTCGGGCAATCATGTTTAAGAAAGACGAGGTGATCTCATCTAACCCTCGGCCAAGGGGAAGATGGGGGATTCTCAATTATTAAAAATAATCAAGTAATGTGTCATTCATGTTCAAATAAGACTTAATCTCAGGTTTCCCTGGACGACGGTCCTTGGATTCTCAGGCCGAGCGCTCATCACAGTCACGTTACAGTGTAAAGACCCCGGGTGCCGGGTAACAACACCTCACAGTCATGCATTGCATCATAAACATTATTTCAATGATGATATATTATGTGAAATTCAGTTATTCATGATGCTCTAGATAGATATGTGTAATTGTGATGATTCTTGATTGTTTTCCCCACACCGCACATACTTGTTACGCTCACTGGGACGTAGTCTCATCCCACGATATGAGAATTATATTTCGGTTGTGCAGGATGAGTTTCAGGATCAAGATGAGAAGTAAAGGATACATGAAGTACCATAGATTAGACTTTTATTTCTCATTATCGTTATTGATTTGCTTAGGACTACCGTAGTCTTTTGTTTCGTTGTTTCCTAGGAAATTACTATGTTAATTTTGATGCATTGTATTGGAGCATTGACGGAAACTTTGTTGGATTTTCTATGTTTTAACTATGTAAAGGGGAGCTTTGGTAATGGTTGGATTACACAAGCGATTATGTTTTATTTTGATACGCGAAATTGACGAATTAATTTTATGAATTTGGAAATAGTGCTCCCAACAGGCATTATTTCTGAATTTAGAAATTAGGACGTTACATTTTGGTATCAAAGCAGTACAATCCAATTGGACTGTGGTTAAGTTAGTTGCCCGTGACTCACTATGATCCCACTGTACCTCGTAACTAGTATAGGGACTGATCACCCCTCTATTGGATGCGTTGTACACAGGATTATGGTTAGTGACGTAAATAGGATACCTTGTTAAAGGAGTTGGGACACTTCTCTAACAGGGTTAGAGCCACCTACATGATAGTCAGAGGGGGAGGGACATAGGTTTATTTTTCCAAGAGTAGGACCTCCACTTCAAGAGCTTTATGAGATGTCATTTTAGTTTCCAAAGAAATTAAGGTACCCTTAGAAGGAAATGTAAAGTAGAAGTTTTTGGAGAGAGGTTTAGAGGGAACATGAGGAGTAGGCTCCCTAGTAAGGGAGGATAGTGATGGTTGCTTGTAGTTACACCTTGAGTGTGTGACTTGTTTGATTAATCATGATGCTTGCTTTTACTTGAATAATCATGATGCTTGTTTTGCTTGAATAATTGACTGATATGTCTGATTGTTTGTGTTGTTGGAATGTGTTGCATGTGGAGATGATGGTAAATTTCTAGGATTAGAGTTTTTCCATGACAGGTAGAGGTTAGAAGAGAAGTGTGGGACTCATGGGAGGTTAGAGGAACCTAACACTATTAGTGAAGGGGGAGTAACCCTAGCTCTTGGTTAAGCGTTTACCGTCAAGTAGGTATAATCTTAAAGATAATTCGAGGAATTGAATTAGGGTCTTTAATCTCATATTCTTTCCTTCTTTCCTTTTTCCCTACTGGTGTGTGTTGGTGTTGAGTTGCTATTTCGATTCTAATCTCATTCTTAGTTGCCTAGTCATTATATGGATCAAATTAGATATCTAATTAGGCGGTCAGTGATTTTAATTTGATGGTGATTAGATTATTTAAGCCTTATGATCAGTAATTTGGTTTTAATATGCAAGAAGCAAGTGTAATCCTTTGTTCCCTAAGGTATTAGACTAGTACTCCTAGAATCCCTAATGGATCATTAGATGTAATTATAGTACATTTATACCATATTCTTGCCCCCTTTCTTTAAATCCCTATTAGTGTAGGTTGACCCCGATGTTGATGGTTATCGGTAGTTGCACCTTGGTGACGTAATTTACTTGAGTAGGATGGATTGTTTGAATTACTTGACTGAATTTGAGTTTCTTGGATTTAGAATTTATCTAAATTAGGATAATTCAGATTCCCAGATAAGGTCTTATTTCCATTTGAAATAAAATGTTTTCAAGGATAGGATTTGTTATATATATATATATATAGATAGATAGATATAGAACAAAATTGTTAGGATCAAATTAGATGTAAATTGGAGGATTTTGAGAGTAGATTATCTTATGAGTTTAATTTTTAGAGGTAGCTAGAAATTTATGAAGTATAACTAAGATTCCAATAAAGGTAGTGATAATAGCAACTAATAAGCTACTTTATAACACTAGAGGATTCAGATGAAATAGACGTGGTAGGATAAATAAAAATGTTTGAAAAATACGATAAGGTTTGTTGGAAGTAGATAAAGTCGGGAAGGAAATAGGATCTATTATTTCATATATAATTTTAGGAATTGTTAGCAGAAAATAGGAATTTCAGAATAACACAGGGTAGATAACTATCAGAGAGATGTCATAGTATTTTAAAATATATCTTACCCCATCAAGTATTGTAAAGATAAATAAATATTGTTAAAAAAAATAAGAATAATGAAAATATGAAACAAAATAAAAATATTAAGGATAAATTTTATAAAGTCATATAATTAAATAATAGGAATTTACTATCATAATCCCTTTATTAATTAAACTTATTTGAAATGATAACATTATCTAAATTTAGAGTAAAAACTATATATATTTGGTTGAGATTAGTTTTCTGAAAGTATTAGAATGAGTATAAAAATAATAATAATAATAATAATAATAATAATAATAATAATAATAATAATAATAATAATAATAATAATAATAATAATAATAATAATAAAAAATAAAAGAAAGAAACCCTTAGAAATAAAAACAGTTTAAGTGTACAAATCTTCACATCTAATTAAAAATTGGGAAATAGGTGAAAGGAGAACTATAAATGGATCTTTAGATCTTAGGATAAGATTATAATGGTTTGGAGTTGTTTTCAATTGATGAAGGATATGAGGAAAATATTATATAAGAGATAAAATTACTTTCGAATAAAAAAATCTTTCTAGGGTGATGATAAATTATTAGAACCTAGGAAGATGGATAACGTTTTGCACAAAGTTTAAGTGATCGTTTATTTGAGGAAAACTGTGGAGCTTGTTTTTGTAGGTTAGATATGGAGATTTGACTAATAATTAATAGTTTTAAGAATAAAGATTTGGTATTGTATGATTTAAGAGGTAGAGATTTAATCTTTTTAGAGATAGAGGTTTCTTTATTTTGATGGTTTTGGGTGATAGGGATATGATAATCTTATGTTTATAGTTAAAAGGTTTAGAGGTAAAGATCTAACCTTGAGCTTGTTTGAAATTAAGTAATTATGTATATATGGTTAAGAATTATTGATTTCATCATTGGATCTAGGAGGATCTCGCTAAGGACATTTTACAGTTTAGATAGTTTTATAATTAGGATATGATCATGAGTCAATGGCTCACACATTTATCGTTATTTAGGCTATGATCTTTGAAAGTGTCGAAATTAATTATTTAATAGTTACATAGGTTTTTGATCATAAGAAAAATATTCAGAAATTTCAGTTAAAGACATATAGCTTAAGTTTAGGAAGGAAACCCGAAGTTTTAGGATATGATAAATGTGGTGAATGATTAAGTGGATTTAGTTTAGGAATATAATTTATTTTGGATTTCGAATAGTTAGTCACCATTATTATTAATGGAGACATGATATCCAACCCGAAGCTATAGGTTACCAATATGCAGTGTCATAGACTTAAGTTTAAGAGAATAATAAGACAAATTTTGAGGACAGAATTTATTTAAGGGGGGTAGAATTGTAACATCCCAAAAACTTAGAAATCTAAAATTATAACAAAAATAATAATCATAATAAAATTAAAATACTTATAATTGTATTTCGATAATATTGGTGATGAAAAGAGAATCTTTATAATAATAATAACAATAACTATTAATAAAATAATATTATAATATTAATGATATAATAATGGCACGATAATATGAATACTAAAAGAGAAATATAGAATTTGATATTAGAAGATATAATAATTGTTATTAATATAACAAGATAATAATAAAATTATTAGAAGATAAACTATATCATTAATGTTTCAATTAACCTTAATTGTTATAAATGTAGTAGTTATTATATTATTAATATTAATATAATAATATCGGAACCGATTGAGATATCCTCAGGAAAGAGACATGCTTTAGCATTTTAATTTAAAGATCATATTTCAAAATAGGAATGATAACATCACAAGAAATAGAGATAAGAGAGTAATATTAAATTTAGGATAATGTTTAAATATAAGATTCGAATTCGAATTTGAATGTAGATGGATAAGGAAAAGCTTAAGAGGCAAAAACTAAGGTTGTTGCTTGATGTTGGTTCTAAGCCTAATGACCTTGGTGCACTAAATTGCAAATATCTAGAGTTGTAGATGTCCTATTGAGAGGATTCCACTCTCATTAGAAAGCTTATTTCCGGGGCTTCAGTTTGATAGGTCATATGATAGGGTTTGGATGAAAACTGCACCGTAACAAGAAGGGGAAATTTCACTCTGGTTTCCTCGCTCGAGCTGAGCTCGAGCGCAGCCTGAGCGCAGAAAAACAAAGAGCAATTCGAGGAAATTCAGCTCGAGCTGAGCTCGAGCGCAGCCTGAGCGAGAACTCGCGCTTGAGCTGCGCTCAAGCGAGGCTTGAGCGCAGGTCCGATTTCTGCACTTTAAAACACGTTCGTGGACGGTTTCAGTCAGTTCTTTCTTCCGTTTTTTCGTATTTTCAGAGAGAGAGAGAGGTTCTAGTGAGAGAAAGTCCCAGCAAAGGCCAAGAACGATTTCTACTCATCAAGAACGAGTCTTGCATCAATCTTTCCCCCCATCAAGGCTCTCCGTTCTTCGTTCTTTCTCCGTTTTCTCGACTCACAGGTGGGTGGACTCTCACTTGTTTGTTCTGGATAATTGCCATTGCATGTTCCCTATTCTTTTTCCCCTTTCCTTCTATGAATTAGTGATATATGTATAGTATGAACATAAGAATTGTGAATATACTGACGATTGTATGTATTGAATTGACAAAACCTTAGGGTAGATGATTGGATGATTATGTATGATGTTTTATGAACCTTGAATATTTTATTATGAAATCATGGGCCTTTGGCAATCACAGTCATGAATTATGAATTAAGATATTACGGGGCTTATAGCCATCACAGAGCCTCCGGGCTATCACAGGGTCATTGACCGTCACAGGCCTTCGGGCAATCATGTTTAAGAAAGACGAGGTGATCTCATCTAACCCTCGGCCAAGGGGAAGATGGGGGATCCTCAATTATTAAAAATAATCAAGTAATGTGTCATTCATGTTCAAATAAGACTTAATCTCAGGTTTCCCTGGACGACGGTCCTTGGATTCTCAGGCCGAGCGCTCATCACAGTCACGTTACAGTGTAAAGACCCCGGGTGCCGGGTAACAACACCTCACAGTCATGCATTGCATCATAAACATTATTTCAATGATGATATATTATGTGAAATTCAGTTATTCATGATGCTCTAGATAGATATGTGTAATTGTGATGATTCTTGATTGTTTTCCCCACACCGCACACACTTGTTACGCTCACTGGGACGTAGTCTCATCCCACGATATGAGAATTATATTTCAGTTGTGCAGGATGAGTTTCAGGATCAAGATGAGAAGTAGAGGATACATGAAGTACCATAGATTAGACCTTTATTTCTCATTATCGTTATTGATTTGCTTAGGACTACCGTAGTCTTTTGTTTCGTTGTTTCCTAGGAAATTACTATGTTAATTTTGATGCATTGTATTGGAGCCTTGACGGCAACTTTGTTGGATTTTCTATGTTTTAACTATGTAAAGGGGAGCTTTGGTAATGGTTGGATTACACAAGCGATTATGTTTTATTTTGATATGCGAAATTGACGAATTAATTTTATGAATTTGGAAATAGTGCTCCCAACAGACATTATTTCTGAATTTAGAAATTAGGACGTTACAAACCTCATCACACCTTACCTCACAAACTACCAAATGATAGAGATGAGATGTCCAAAGATAGAGGCCCAATACTACCTATTCAGTACACAAAAGATCCATAGAAAAAAATGAAAACTACTTAAAAATAATAATCAGTGCTACTAAAAAGGAGATATCTACAAATGAAGCAAAGCAAATAAAATCAATTCAGTCACAGAAACAAAAGACATAGTCACTGCACATCAAAGTTCCAGTCCTCGCTGTGTCACATTCACCCATTAGCCTTTCCTTTTCCGGTGTGTACCAGGATAAGATGCACCACTTCAATTTGATAACATATTCCCCAGTTTTATCTATAAATGCAATTAGGAGATTTTATCAATTCTTATGATTCATAAAATATCCAAACAATACTATGATCAATAAAGTTAAATCAAGAATAAAAATACCTTAAATTTTTCTGATATGATAACAAAATTTGGTTAAAAATATGTTAGTGAGACAGTAAGTCAGAGACCTGAAAAATAAGAATTATCCAACATAAGAAAATGAGAAATATATTTAAAAAATGGCAATAACTTTCGTAATAAAAAGGGAAACTTACTTAATTTACATTTTGGAACACCTCTTTGTACACCACATTTGAAGTAGTGTTAGAAACATTTCCTTCTGAGTCACATATTAGAATTTTTAGACCACCTCGTGATGTCACTCTGGAGACAACAACATACAATTGACCATGCGAAAAAACAGGTTGACGAAGATAGATACCAACATGTTTATGTGATTGTCCCTATCTTTTATTTATGGTCATTGCAAAAGAAATGACAATAGGGAATTGTCTACGTTGAAACTTGAAAGGTATCCCTATTGTCAGATGGAGTCAATGATAACCTTGGTATAAACACCTTTTGTCCAACATTATTTCCTGTAATGACAGTTGCTTCAAGGACGTAAGTACCCATCTGAGTGACTATGAGTCGAGTCCCATTGCATAGACCAGATGACTGGTCTATGTTTCTCAATAACATAATTGAAACTCCCACTTTAAGTTTTATTTCATGATTTGGAAGTCCTGAAGAGTTAATGGTATTGAGAAATTCAGGAGTATGGATATTATCTGGTGAAATCATATTGCCCTTCCACTGTAGAGGGACTATCAAAACTCAAATATGTCTTATTTTCTCCTGGAAGCATTGACAACATATAATCATTCAACATGTCAACAACTTGATTTGTAGGTGCTAAAATAGCTCTATCCTGGAAGTAATCTTATTCATTCATTCTTTCTAACAACATTGGATAGGTATTGTTAACAATTAAAGCAAGTGGGTCACCTGAATTTTCAATAAGTAGATCTTCAGGAATTTCAATATCAATGTCGTCATCAATGACATTACCAGCGCTTCCATCCCCTATGCTCAGAACCCATTCAGAGAACCTTTTCAACTCTACAGCATCAAACTCAGAAGATGTGCTTTGAAGCCTCATATTTTTAGTCAGAGCCAATACCTCACAATATTGCCAAAGATATGAGGAATTGATGCTGGCACGAACTACATCTTGCCTTGACCCTTTTAGGATTACCGGCAGAATTTGTCTAAAGTCACCTCCTAAAATGACTACTTTCCCACCAAAAGGAAGATTCATGCTTTCTTTATATGAGAATCGAAGAATGTCTTTAAATGTTCTATCAACTGCTTCAAAACAATGTCTATGAGTCATGGCCTCATGGGAGCTTCATCCCATATAATCAACTTAGCTTTAATCATCAATTCAGCCAATGGACTTCCTTGTTTGATATTGCAAGTTGAATCTTCATTAACATTCATATTGATAACAATTAATAATCTAAATCATCATAACAATAAATTAATTATAGTATCCATAAAAAATCAATTATAGTCACCAATAATAAATTTGAAATTTAAAAATTAGAATCAAATCAAATCAAAACAAACTTAAAATTTAAAAATTAATTATAGTAACAATAATAAATTTGAATTTGAAACCGACAGGCTCGAGAGAGTTAGCCCCACCAACAGGCTCGAACAGTATTGCCCTCGTGGAGGATACCTGTGGTTCACACACAATAAAAAAAGACATTTTATACAACACTGTTTCTTGATATGAAGCTTGCTTCCAAAACCCATGTATTCATATGAGTTATTAAAAGTTGATTATCATTATTTTCATATAGAATGGTCATCCCCATGTGATATATTTTTGCTCTTAAATTATTATATTTTCATAAAGAATGGTCATCCCCCGTGTGACATTTTCAATTTTAAAAAGTCATTCATTTTATTTTATCAAATTTTACTTAATTCTTTATAATTTTCACATTTAATAAATATTTTTTCTATAAAATTAATTTCTTTAGTAATTAATAATTTTAGTGTTATAGTATTTAGCGAACATTTAAAGTTTAATATTTAATTATTATTTTTAGGTTAACTTATAAATTTAGTAAATTTGTATCAATTGTTTATCAAGTTGTTTCCCAATTTATGAATAATTAAATATAATTGTTTATTAAGTTCTTCATTTTTTTTAATTTTCTAAAAATGCTCATCACATTACTTCCTTCAATATATTTCTTAAAAAATGATAATTGTCTAAACAAAATCACTCTATTTGAAAATATATTCAGCAATTATATAATCAATTAAAAGTTGATTATCGTTATTTTCATAAAGAATAGTCATCCCCGTGTGATATATTTTTGCTATAAAATTATTAGAAACTATAATCAAATTGTGAATAAACCGTTTGGTCATCCCCGTGCAATTTCTAAGTAAATAATTAGACACTATGACCAAATATTTATAGTAATAAATCATTTGAAATTTGAAACTAATATCATATCAACATTAAATGAGTTTGAATTAGAAATATAAATTTACATTTAGCAATTATTGAAATCAATCTCAATAATATATATGAATCTGGTTGCATTCATATTGATAGCAATTAATAGTCTAAATCATCATAACAATAAATTAATTATAGTATCCATAAAAAATCAATTATAGTAATAGTAACAATAATATATTTGAAATTAAAAAATTAGAATTAAATCAAATCAAAACAAACTTTAAATTTAAAAATTAATTATAGTAACAATAATAAATTTGAATTTGAAACCGACAGGCTCGAGAGAGTTAGCCCCACCAACAGGCTCGAACAGTATTGCCCCCGTGGAGGATACCTGTGGTTCACACACAATAAAAAAGACATTTTATACAACATTGTTTCTTGATATGAAGCTTGCTTCCAAAACCCATGTATTCATATGAGTTATTAAAAGTTGATTATCGTTATTTTCATATAGAATGGACATCCTCATGTGATATATTTTTGCTCTTAAATTATTATATTTTCATAAAGAATGGCCATCCCCCGTGTGACATTTTCAATTTTAAAAAGTCATTCATTTTATTTTATCAAATTTTACTTAATTCTTTATAATTTTCACATTTAATAAATATTTTTTCTATAAAATTAATTTCTTTAGTAATTAATAATTTTAGTGTTATAGTATTTAGCGAACATTTAAAGTTTAATATTTAATTATTATTTTTAGGTTAACTTATAAATTTAATAAATTTGTCTCAATTGTTTATTAAGTTGTTTCCCAATTCATGAATAATTAAATATAATTGTTTATTAAGTTCTTCATTTTTTTTCAATTTTCTAAAAAATGCTCATCACATTACTTCCTTCAATATATTTCTTAAAAAATGATAATTGTCTAAACAAAATCACTCTATTTGAAAATATATTCAACAATTATATAATCAATTAAAAGTTGATTATTGTTATTTTCATAAAGAATAATCATCCCGGTGTGATATATTTTTGCTTTAAAAATATTAGAAATTATAACCAAATTGTTAATAAATCATTTAGTTATCCCCGTGCAATCTCTAAGTAAATCATCAGAAACTATAACCAATCTAAGTAAATCATTACAAACATAAATTTGCATTTAGCAATTATTGAAATCAATCTCAATAATATATATGTATCTCGTCACATCCATATTGATAGCAAGTAATAATCTAAATCTAAATCAACATAACAATAACAATTTTGAACATATGTTTTATAGCATGTTCGAACAGGATTGCTCCCCGTGGAGGATATTCAAATAAATCTCAGTTTAGCAAATCAAATTATACTTTCAAAATATATAAAATAAAGCATGAGAATTACCAAAAACAATGAAAAAAATGAGAAATCATTTCTCGATAAAAGCACTTTTTTGAAATTTAAAAATTAGAATCAAATAAAATCAAAACAAACTTTAAATTTAAAAAATAATTACAGTAACAATAAAATATTTGAATTTGAAACCGACAAAAAATGATTAAAAGATATCAAATCAAATCTGGAAGATTTGAATTTCAAATATCTAGTGAAAAAAACGTTGAATACAATTAATGATGAAAGAAGGAGAACAAAGATGAATGCACCATAAAGGGGAATAAAAGAAGGAATTTCTATTGAAATATACGTTAAAATATTGAAAAGGTTAAGAAGTGAAGGAGAAAAACAATTTGTTATGTAACATTTCAATTTTGAAATTCAAATTCAAATAGATATTAAAATAAGGGGAATTAAAAAAATGATAACAAAAGGTTAGCAAAAATCAATACACCAAACACCATGAATTAGGTAACCCACCAAGGGAAAGAATTTAAATTTAAAATAATTTAAAATATCCAGAGAACATAACAACTTACTTAGAAAAAATAGCCCTGCAAAAAAATCAAAATAGGAATGAAAGTCAGAAACAACAAAGAGCAAAGCACTATCTAATAATTTAACACGATAGAAATGAATAACAGAACGAACAAATAAAAAAAAACACAGAAGAACGAAGAAAGATTAAAAGCAGAAGAACAAAACCCAAAAAAATTAAAACTTTTAAAAAAAATCTAATACAAAGGATGCAATAGCTTTTGAAGAAAATGAAGTGAAATAACTCAGATGCAGAAATGATTGTAGAAGGTATTACCCGTGCATTTAAATGAAGATGAAATCGCTGAAAAAACATGGAGAAAATTTTCCCACAGATTGACGAAGAAAAAACCCGAGAAAATGAAACCTGCAAGTAAACAATTTTGTATAGAGAGCAAAGATGAATAAGGCACAATAATTTTGTATAAATGCTAACCTGCAACATAAAACGTCAATGGAAGTGAGAAGCAATGCAATGAACACAAAGTGCATGAAAAGGTTCAAAGCAGGAAAAAATGAAAGGAAAACGTGAATAAAGGAACCAAATAAATGACACAGAAAAGCACACAGACTTTCTATTCTGATGGAAAAATGAAATGAGATAAATCAACGGAATAGTAAGAGGGTTTTAAAAAGCCATCAGATTTGAATTTTAAATTTTGATTTGATGGGGAAGATAAAGAAGTTTTATACAATGAAGGAAACCATCAGAT
Organism: Sesbania bispinosa; assembly: GCA_026901365.1. Classification (NCBI taxonomy): domain Eukaryota; kingdom Viridiplantae; phylum Streptophyta; class Magnoliopsida; order Fabales; family Fabaceae; genus Sesbania; species Sesbania bispinosa. The sequence continues at coordinate 676,309 of QLOH01000596.1, forward strand.
ATAAAATTCGAAATTTGAATTTTGAGAAGAATATAGAAATATGATAAGCTCATTAAATGCAATATTCACTCATCAGATTTAAAATTATAATAGTATCCTCCACGTTTTAAGGCTGTATGTTGGGTACTAGGATTCGACCCGTGCAATGCACGGGGTATAATTCTTTTTCTTACATATAAATAAGGTACTTACATATAAATAAGGTACTTATGTACATAACTAAAGATAAATACTTATATCCGTAAAAAAAAAGACAAATACTTATAATGTCAAATATAATAATTAGTAATCAATTAAAAGGAAAATAACAAAAAAATAATATTAACAAAAAAGCAAGGACCATAATATGAACAACACTCTACTGTTATTACTGTCCAATTAGCGAAGCATAATATGAACAAAATTATTATTGAGTCAGACTCTCAAGTGGCGATATCTCTCATTGTCAAGGGTTGTCCTATATCCCACCCCTACATACAACTTGTTCTTGCTATCCATAATGCGAGTAATGGCCCTTTAACAATTCAGTTCATGCACACCTACAAATAGGTTAATTCAGTGGTTGATGTCTTAACTGCACCATGCTTTGACCGTAGTTTAGGCACTCATGTTTTTTCATCCCCCATATTTTTGTAAGAATTTCCTATTTCAAGATTAGGCTTCTTTTTCCTTAGAAGGGTCCTTGTGCAGTTTGGTGTTTCTACCCTCCTTTGTACCGAAAAAAAGTTGTCACTAAAATGTCAAAACTATACTTGATAAAAAATGATATTAGTAAAACAAAATCAATATTTCATTTAGTTAAAAAGATGGACAATGTATATTTAGTAGGTATGTAAGTATAGAAATTCAATATTCATTAAATGTTTTTTTTAGAAGTTTGTCCAAAACGGCAAAAAAAAATAATTAGAATACATTAATTTTTAGACTCAAAATATAGTCATACATTTTTTTCCTTTAGTCTAGACATATATTGTTATATTAATTTGAAATTATATTTAAAATATAATTCTTGGTTAATATATTTGATATATAGATTTATTTGAATGGATATTGGTTCATCATATTTTTTTAATTAATTTTTATCAACTTATTTGAACTATACCGAGCATGTGGATATGATAAGGGTTGTTCTATTTTAATCATTTGGTTTTGAGTTTGAGTTTGAGTTTACGCAGGTGTGTTAAAAATTTGAAAGAGAATTTTGATGCCCATAGTGGATTTACCCCATTCGAGCAGTATTGTCTTCCGTAAACTCTAAACCCTAAACACTAAAGAATAATTGTGCCCGTAAACAAAGAAATTTAACCTATTATTGGCGTTAGGGTTTTTTCTGCCACAATTCCCTTCGCTCACGGGGAATCATCTACATGCTTGACGGTCTACAGGAGCGGCGGTGCTCCGGCGGTGTTCAAATCCCCAAAATGCCCCCGCTGGAAGCTCTCCGATTACGATTCTCCCCCCGAAACCACCGCGCGTTGCCAGTCCGCCGTGCTCCAGGGCCGCAGAAACTCTCAAGAGGATCGCACTCTTTGCGTCCTCGATCTTCGCATTCCCTTCCCCAGTACGCTATCCCAAATTCTCTCTCTCTCTCTCTCCTCCAGAAGCATTCGTTCTAATTTTCCGCGTTTGATGCTGGAACAGGTGCGGTCGGGATCAAGGAGGCTGTGGTTGGGATTATGGCTGTTTTCGATGGTCATAACGGCGCAGAAGCTAGTGAGATGGCATCGAAACTTTTGGTGGAGTATTTCGTTCTGCATACTTATTTTCTCCTTGATGCCACGTATTCTGTTGTATCCAAGACGTCGACAGGAACATTGCTTAACAAGAGAGATCCTGACCACGTAAATATATTGCGTAGAGGGAAAGAGATTCTAGGTTGGCAATGGCATGAACTGCATCCTGAAAGGTGCATTTTGTATCTCTATTTTTACTTTTTATTGTTAGTTGAGTTGCAGAGCTATGCATGTCAAAGTGACATGTTGACACTTTCTTTTTATGAACTTATAATGAACATATGGCAGTTAGAAATGCGTAATTTAGATAGATAGGGATATTCATGTAAATTATTTTTTAATGTCCACTCATTGCTACCATTTGGTTTAGCTCTGGAGTTACTCTGTAGGTTTACCGGTGGACTAAGTGTTTCAAGGAGGGTTTAATTTTACATTCCTTTTGTTTCTCACATTTGTATGTCTATCTCAGCTAGAAATATTTTTTCCAGGTTTCAGAATATATTTTCTGCAAATATTGATGATACTTTTCACTTGGAAATTTTGAAAGAAGCTTTGTTGAGAGCGATCCATGATATTGATGCAAAATTTTCTGAGGTAAGTTTGATTTTTTCACTTTTACAAATTTTTATGTGGTACTTTTTCAAATGTGTTATTGTATTGACATCTTTCAATTGAACTGTGAAGGAAGCCTTTAGAAATAGTCTTCATTCAGGATCTACGGCAGCCGTTGTATTGGTTGCAGATGATAAAATTTTGGTTGCCAATATTGGAGACTCTAAGGTCTTCTTGTGCTCAGAAAATTTTCAGTCTCCTAGAGAGGCTAAAGGTGAGAAAGATTATCAAATGTAATCAAACTTCCAATGTTAAAGATACAAGTTTATCATGGCAATATTAGAATGTTGTATATTATCCTGTTGTTCTTTTCTTTTGTCTAAATATGATTTGCGGTTACTTATGACAAGGTGACTGACTTACTTTTCATTTTAAGGAAACATGACTAGAAGGTTCTTAACTTTAGTTCCTTGTTTGTAGCCTCATTGTTAAAGCTATACAGGCAGAAAGAGTATGAAGGTTCTGTTTCCGTGTGGGATCGTGAAAAGTACAGATTGGCTTCTTCCCACGGACTCACTCATTTTGCAGTAAAGGAATTGACCAGTGATCATCATCCTGACAGAGACGATGAAAGAATTCGAGTGGAATCATCTGGTGGTCAAGTTCTAAATTGGGGTGGTTTACCTCGTGTAAATGGTCAGCTGGCTATTACACGGGCTATTGGTGACGTGTTCTTTAAAAGGTAGGTTTGATGGAAATTGTTTTTATAAACCCCAAGCTTATAGCAAAAGCATGGCAGCAGCCTCATATCATTTGCAAACTATTCTGGGTTGGTTTCCTTACAATCTAAAATTTGATGGTGAAATTCTAATGCTTTCTTATAATAATCTGTCAACAGTTATGGTGTTATATCTACACCAGAAGTGACTGATTGGCAACCTCTGACTGCTAATGATAGCTATTTGGTGGCTGCATCTGATGGTGTATTTGAGAAGACGAGTGTGCAGGATGTCTGTGATTTGTTGTGGGAAATACACCGTTACAGTAGCATGAGATCGGAGTGTACCCCTTCATCTTCCTACTCATTGGCAGATTTTATTGTTAATACTGCCTTCAAAAAGGGCAGTGTGGACAATATGGCAGCAGTTGTCGTTCCTCTAGAATCTGCCAAATCTACTGCAAAGCAGCCAAACAGTTTGAGAGTTGTAGGTGAAGAATGCAACAAGATGCATGTGTTGGCGAGCAAGCTACCTTGACATGGCATCGAAGTGCACGTACGCAGTCCATAGACCATACTCAGTCTTGGAATGTGAGTGAGTGAGTCAGCTGCATCGATCGACATATATTATCCCATTCACAACCAGAAGCATCTTAGTTTGGATTCCCAGTCCCACCACCGCGATCACAGGCAACTTGCATTTGTTTAATCTTAAAGTAATGAGAATAATACTTTTACGAATCTATTGGCCAAATATCTATTGACACGTAACAATAATCCAAACAATTTAATATGCATGATGACTGTATCAGATGATGAAACTTCTATAACATTCTCGAATGTACTGGAATTTGGATTTGTTGATCGGGCATCTTATTTTCAATATGATACACAGCTTATTGTTGGTTCTCCTTTTTTTTTAACAATAATTTGTTGTTTTTGTTTGACGTCTCCTCCTGGACCGTGATGGTGATGCGGTTTTCATGCCTAGGCCTCGTCTGTCCTAACTTGACTACAGGACAAACATTTGCACGTCACCGCTAATCTTTATCTCTAATACTAGTAATATATAATATATAATATATAAAAACTAAAACACCATGAGTGTTTATTAGCTGGTGTGAGAATTAATAATAGTAATCTCAAACTTGAGCTCTAAAATGCAATTGTTTTAAATACTTAAATGAATAGTTTTGTTCTTACAGTGGACCTACATGATTAGAACTCCCCTTCATGACATGAAAAAAAGTCATCCTATTACTATGTCAAGCTCAAGAAATGAAAACCATAATTATTAATCTTAATATATTATATTTCTCTTAAACCCAAAATTTTATGGATCCAATCTCATAAATATTTGTATATGGGATTCACACCTTTAATTTTTTTTTCTGATTTTCTCTCTTACTAAATGGATTAAGATTTTTTTTACATGATATTTCTTTTCCTCTTATCAATTTCCACCATATTTCTTTTCTATTGTTTGGTTCAAAAGAAAATAAAGAAAGGGAAAGAGGTGGATAAGTTTTATGTTGTTTGATTAGCGGAGGAAAATGAAGAAAAAAATATCTCCTTTTTTGCTTTATAATAGGAAAAAGTAAATAAAATTATTTTCTTTCTATATACCGTTATATTTTATAACATTTATTTTTGTCAATATAAATAGAGTGATATTTAAGTCAAATTAATTAATTAATTAACATAATTTTAAAACCTTATTCCTTCCAAATCCCTTAATATTGAATTTGATGGGAAGAAAAAAATATAACATAAGGGAATTGAATCAAATATTAATTGTTTTTTTTTTAAATCTTTTCCCTTCACTCCCTTTTAAAGAGTATGTTACACTACTTCACTCCAACAAGAAGATCGACAAATCTCCATCCTAAAGATCTCAAATTCTGAATCTTTCATATATAAAATATCACTTTTTATATCACCTGCTTGACATTCATTTACTTTTACTATTTAAAATCTTAATTTAAAGATTATTAAATGTTTAGTATTTGTAATATGGTTAAAATTTAAGGTGAATTGTAGGGTGAAGTAGGATGACATGTGGTATATGGTGTGTCTCTACATTTAGGGGGTTTTCCATAAAAATATAATTTTTAAAATTTGCAATAACGTCCTCCTATTATATTATTAATATGTTTGTTTTTTTCTTCTCTCTCCTATATTTCCCTCTCCTCTATTTCTCTCTCCTATGTTTCTCTCTCCTCTCTCTCCTATGTTTTTCTTTTTTGTCTCCCTCTTGTTTCTCTCCCCTCTATTCTCTCTTATTTCTCTATCCTCTGTTTCTCTCTCCTCTCTCTATATTTTTCATTTATTAAGATTATCTCTCCTATGTTTCTCTCTCATCTATGTTTCCCCCTCTCTCTATTTCTCTCTCCCCTCTCCTCTCTCATGTTTCTCTCTCTCCTCTCTCCCCCCCTTTATTTTCCCTCCTCTCTTTCTCTCTCCTTTCTCCTCTATTTCTCTCATGTTTCTCTCCCCTCCTCCCCCTCTCTCCTCTATTTCTCATATATTTCTCTCTCATCCCTCCCTCTCTCCTATCTCTCCTCTATTTCTCTCTCACATCTCTCTCCTCTCAACCTTTTTTCTCTCTCCTTTCTCTACTTCTCTCTTATTTCTCTAATCCTCTGTTTTCTCTCTCCTCTCTCTATATTTGTCATTTATTAAGATTCTCTTTCTCCCCTCTCTGTTTCTCTCTCCATGTTTCTCTCTCCTTTCCTCCTTTGTTTCTCTCACCTCTATTTTTCCTTCCTCTCTCTATTTCTCTCTATCTCTCTCCTCTATTTTCTACCCTCCTCTCTTTATTTCTCTCTCCTCTATGTTTCCCTCCTCCCTCTATTTCTCTCCCATATCTCCATTGTTTCTCTCTCCTCTCCCTCCTCTATTTTCCTTCCTCTTTTTTCTCCTTCTTTCTCTCTCTTTTCTCCTTTATTTCTCTCCTATTTCTCTTTCCTTCCTCCCTCTCTCTCCTCTGTTTTCTCTCATATTTCTCTCTCTCTCCATACTTTCTCTCCTCTCTC